>OY015314.1:6764818-7964818 GCA_955612985.1 Cheilosia scutellata | reverse complement strand
TATATGTGTCAAGTTAGCTTTGGCAAACATTTAAAATTCGAAATAGTGAAAAAAAAGTGAACAGGCCTGGTTTTTATTAATACATATACAAAAAATTTTAGTCTTCTTCATTAATTCACTATATCGAGCGTCTACTGTATCTCGAAAACCACCGAACAGATTGAACTCACATTTTTAGACAACCTTAGGTATTGGCCCGGGACTTTTTCTGTAAAGATTACATATTGGCCCGGAAGTTTTCCTGTGAAGTTTGGTCAAAATTGGACAAAGGGACGTGGCACCTCCCATACAAAAAAAAAACAACATTGAAAATCGTATATCTCAAAAATAACTGAACCGATTGACCTCAAATTTACCGACAATCATAGGTATTGCCCGGTGAGTATTCCTGTGAAGTTTGGTCAAAATTGGACAAAGGGACGTGGCACCTCCCATACAAAAAATAAGCGCCAGACAACAAAATACGAAATGGTGATTTTTTTGAGAAGTGAGTATAACGAAACGAAAAGTGAGTATAACAATTTTGCATGTAAAACCAAAACTGTGTATAACAAAACCAAAAGTAATTATAACAGTTTTGCCTATAGATTCCCAAAAAAATACGCCTAAAGTTGGATCCTAAACGTACAACTACTAGAGTTTAGAGTCTTTGCAGCAAACGTAGCCAGCCACATAGCCAGAATTGACACAATATAAACTTTGACATTTCGTTACATAGTCGTGTCCCGAACAACGGCCGGAATAGCAACACCCTACAATCAATAACAATTAATGCAAGGAAAACTAGGAACAGATCAAATACGACACGAATTGTTTTGTAGCTAAATAAAAACTGTACCAGCCGAATAGTTTTACTAAGAAAAACTAATTTCAAGTTGTATCTTACTCGAATTTTACAGTTATTCGGAGCGGAAATTGTTTTTCACGTTTTAGAGATGTCAATGTTACAAAAAAATCTGTTCACGTTATCGAGAGTCTACTGTATTTTCATTTTTTCAGTAACATCGCTAGACGTCTGGCACATAATATCCCAGATGGAAGAATGACCGCTAGAATTGTACAAAAATTACATTTGGTTTTGTTTACATTTAGCAAAAAAAGTCATTCCAAAAAATGCATTTCACTAGTTCTGTTTTCCAAATTGGCCGCGTTCCGTCGACCGCCAAATGACTTGCGGCATACCAAAGCGCTAGAGATCTAGAGGGAGAGTTTCTTCATCAGGGATATTATGTGCTAGACGTCCATTGAATTACTTTTAATCGAATTGTAAGGAAAGGTAATTTTATGTTAAATTCGAAAATTTTCCTGGTAGGATATTTCACAAACGTTCTTATTTCTAACTTTTGCTACAAAAATTCTTAACCCAGCGTGAGTCAGCGTAGGTTTTGATGTGTCAAAATGCTGTCCCTACTGAGCTAAGGCGGAATGGCATTTGAATTTTCCTATCCTGACTTTTAAGGAGGAACCTTTAATCTACGTAAATATGGGAGCACATCGACATTATGAGAGAAATATCTACCGACCGTATTTTTTTTAATATCCCGTCTTAAGGCCGGCTGAACGAATTTTTTTAGTTCTTGAAATGCTTCACGACCTCTTGCTTTATAAGAATGCCATTTTTAAGACACATCGCAATAGATAAACGTGACTAGCTAATTGTTAAGACCTGAGTGCTACACGGAATAGGTATAGTCTCTTTTATGTACGGACTGTATGCGAGAAATGCGTTAAAGTCTACCGTCTTCGTCTACGCATGTGGCATTTAGAGAACTTCCAAAAAAATCCAATTTTTGTTTAGCTCACGTATCGTGCAATATATTATAAGACACAAAAGATGAATCGCTTACCGCTTCTCGCAGATCAAGAACAGGATCTACCTGGAATCAGAAAAAGTCAAATTATGTTAAATGTATAATTTATTGAAAAGTGCAATCTCATAATATATTCAATGCTGACAATAATGACAATCCACAAAGAGACGCCATAAGAAAGACCACACACAAAGATTTATTTTTTTTTGCTAAGCCCACAAAAATCACAATGGCCAGACAGACACCGCATCGGGTCATCGTGCGTTGATGGCATTGCGCGACATTTTTGCTGAGCGCAATAATAACAATTTATCAACAAGATTTTAACAACAATTATAGAGGAGAACAAAGTTGTTACTTTTGATAAAAAAAAACTAAAAATACGTGACAAAATGTTAAAACTCAATCAGGAGAAGACACGTACCAGCGCCATTCGCATCTCAACCTCATGACTGGAAACGTAAATTTATTGAACAGTTTAGTTATTTGGTTTTGAACTTTTCTAGACGCCACAACTCAGCTAGATTGTGCAGCTAAACTGCATCTAGTATAAATTCGTTTATTTGACATTTCAAACGTTTAATATCACAGTAACCTCTGCTTGGTTGTGTATAGGTTGTACAAGAGAGAAAAGGCAAATGTGAAATGTTTCCCATTCGGGTAAGTTGAGTGATTTAGTTCAATGACAGCCATGTTAATGTTTTATTTTGATTTTATAGTTTGTACTCATTTTGTCGGTCACATTGATTCGTGTTGGCAGCAATGATGTGAGCGGATATTATGTCATTCCATACGGGTTCGATAATCCTTATGAACCGGTGCCAGAAGTCGAAATACCTACAACTACTCCTGAGCCAACCATCATAACTATGCCACCGCCCCCACCACCTACTGAATTACCACCGCGACCCTTTCCACCAACACCATCACCACTAACAGCTCCACCTCCGGTTATAACAACAACGCCACCACAACCACCATCACCGACAGTTACAATGACAATGACGCCTACAGTTACGACAGAAATACCACCAATTATAACAGCCCCTCCTCCTTCTCCTCCTCCCCCACCAATGAAGATGACCTGCGTGTGTGACTGCAATGGAGTTCCTGAGAGAGGTCCTTACGATCCATATCCGGTTAAATATTATCGTCAATACAACTACTACTATCCGAATAGTAACCGGATACCGATTCCAATGCCAAGACCAGAGCCAAATATTTGTGAATTGTGCTATATACGAAACCGGTCACAGCCCTTCGGTGACCCTCCTATGAGACCTAGTATCCCTCCACCATATCCTTTCATACCAAATCCCTACAGAGAACCGGAACTTATGCCACCACGGCCGAATGGACCTGATCATGCACCTGGACCAATTAAGTTACCAGTACCAGAACCAGAACCAGAAGTAGAACCAGAACCTGAACCATCACCAGTACCAAAACCTGAACCATCACCAGTACCAGAACCTGAACCAGTACCGGAGCCGCTGGTGTTACCATTTCCTCCCCATAGATATGGATATATGCCTAATGGATTAGTCGACCCTAGAGTGAGTGTCCAACCAATTGGTGATCCGTCTATGAGGTCTGACATGTTTCCACCTTTTCCGTATATACGAAATACCTACGGACAGTCGGGAGTAATATTACAACAGAATGTGCCATATCAAATTCCTCCACCTATTGAGCTCATAGATCCAATTCCGTTACCAGTACCAGAACCAGCTCCAGAGCCGTCATGTTCTTCTTGTAAAAATAGGTTAAGATTTCGTCAGAGCGCACCGCTGCGAAATCCTCTAACTGGGCAAATTAAGTTTATAGATCCAATTCAAGGTCCACCATCAGGTCCTGCATCAGTTCCAGCTATGCCACAAATTGACCCACTAGTGCCAACCTTTCCGGGTCCCAATGATAGATTGACACTTTTACCTGACGGCGTTTCACCATATTTTGGCCCACAATCCGCTATCATTCCACGAGGTTTCCCACCAGTACCATTAACAAATGTTAATCCATTATGGTATAATTATCCACCTTCGGCTAATCAATTACCAAATTATTCGATGGTTGTGTAACGGTATTCGGAATGTGGAATGTATAGCTTTAAGATTTATTTATTAAAAAATGTATTAAAAAGAAAATTCACTGATTTTTTAATTTGAAGTTTGTGAAGTTAACTCCCCAATCAGAGAGAGGTAAACTGTACTAGGTCTGGACATGATGTACAAACTTTTAAGTGGTAATCGGCCATTTTTCGTAAAATAATTTTAAGGCAATATTTGACTGCCAAGTGACCATAATGGGCGGTTTTAATTCCTGATAGTGTAATGACAGTTATATTTGACCAAACTGCAATTAATATATATAATCGGACTATGAGAATAAGACCCAATGCATACGGAGCAACTGGAAAAAAACTAAACTGGTTGGCAACTCGGGTTACAGACCATTTACGGACTCAGCGGTCACTTGACTCCAAACAAGATAAACACGGACTATGAGAACAAGGCCCAATGCACACGGAGTAACTGAAAAAAAAAAAACTAAAACGGTTGGCAACTCGAGTTGGAGACCAGTTAAGGACTCAGCGGTGACTTGACTCCAAATACGATAAACACGGACTATGAGAATAATGCCCAATGCACACGGAGCAACAGGAAAAAAAAAATAAACCCGTTGGCAACTCGGGTTACAGACCAGTTACGGACTCAGCGGTGACTTACTCCAAACACGATAAACACGGACTAAGAGAATAAGACCCAATGAACACGGAGAAACTGGAAAAAAAACTAAACCTGTTGGCAACTCGGGTTGCAGACCAGTTACGGACTCAGCGGTGACTTGACTCCAAACACGATAAACACGGACTATGAGAATAATGCCCTACCGAAGCTCAACCAATCCAACCAGTTGAAGGATCTAGAAAATATTTACCAACTGCAGTTCAACCTAATACAAAGGCTGAAGCTTCTAGCCAATCTTACGGCCTTCAAAAAGGAAAAAGGGTCACACTCACTAATAGGACGGTTTTTACTATTACAAAGGCCACAGGAATCCAATGAAAAACCTAAAAGGTAATCCGGAACCGCCTCCTCTGCCAAACCGGAAAGAAAAAGTAAATCCAATTAAGACCTAGTGCTCGTGGAGTTCTAAAATGCTGACTCTACTTCGAATTCGAACTTTAGCTTAAAGAGAATTTTATACAAAAGCTATATATAGAAGAAATACCGCAAATTCATAAATGGTTGGCCCAAAAGAACCCAAAGTTCCCAGGGGTAATAACATAAATTTTTTTTAAACACTATTTTTAATTTTTTTTTTAATTCCTTGCATTTCATTTATTATGTAGTTTATATTTACAAAAATAGCTATTCATAGATAATTGTGTAGGTTTATGATGAGGAAGAAGAAGAAAACAAGAAAAATACATTCTCTCTTTTTAACATAGACAACATGAGACCATGGGTCCCTTCCTTACGTACATATGTGATGATCCTTTCCTTATATGTTTAATGAATGTGTGAAGAGTGTTTGCGTTTGATGGTTTTTTTTTTTTTTTTTTGACAAGCGTATCATGATAACATTGGTAATAAGTCAAGCTTCCCCGAATGCGTATTAATGCGAATAAGCATAGGCTGGAGAATGTACTGAAACATGAGCCAAACCTGGATGAGCTACAACTGGAGCTGCAAGCAATTTGGGAGTAGCGTAGTGCGCAATTGGAGCCAACACCTTGTGAACTGGAGCAATAGCCTTCACTACTTTGTGTCCCAATGGGTCACGACGAACAACAGCGTTGAAACCATTATGCGCATCGGAGGTGTAGTCAACAGTCCTGAGGAAACCATCAGCATCGACCAGAGTGTATTGACCCTGGACAACGTCACCCTTGCGGGACTCAGTCTGGCTCTTGATATCGCCGGTGTGGTCATCATGTACTGAGTATGAGAAGTCGTAGTGGGCTGGAGCTTCAACTTCGACATGCTTCACCAATGGAGCGGCGTATTTAAGAACTGGCTTGGCGATCAGAGCTGGAGCTGAATGTATGAGTGGTCCATGGGATAGTAATGGTCCTCCATGGGATAGTAATGGTCCTCCGTGAGATAGATATTGAGCACTGGCAGCGCCAACAATAACGAGCAATCCAAAGAACTGTGGAACGAGAAATTATGTTTGTATTGGCGCTTTGAAGCGGTCAAGTGTCAAATCCTTACAGTGAACATTTTGAGAATTTTTTTTTTTCTTTTTTTCAAGTTTTCTTGAGGGCTATACTGAGCTGATATCTGAGAGCAGTTGTTGTTGATGCACAAGACTCCTGAGGTGGACTACGATTCTGGTCAATTAGCTGATCGACTTTTATACGATTATTAATCGACCTAGCCGTTGGCTTTGCCAAAGTACATTTGTGCTCCAGTTCGAAGCCAACTCACGACATGTGGGGGTAAATACATAGTTTGGCTCTCTGTGTGATGTTTTAATGCCACTGAGGCCTTAAGGCTACGTCTGGTTCTGCACATTCTCCTCGTCTAAATCGTTACAATCATGTGACGGAGGTCCTAAAGGAGGTGATTGAGATTAGTATACACACACACAAACGTCCGTTCCATGTGCAATGCAGACCCGATGATTGCCGCGCACTTTTCGTCGCTTCACCTTTCCAATTGGTATCGGTCGCGAAGAAAAGCCAAACAAGACATGGTACACCGGTACACGCCTTTTGGCCTGAGGCCGAAGTCGAATGCTGAGAGGAAAGTATGCTCAAAGGAAAAACCAGAATAGAAGCGGGGCGATATTCCTTCTGGTGCGGTTATGGGGTATACCGTATACCCTTTGGGTGGGAGACATAGACATAGACACAGCAATAATTGCAAACTTCAACTTGATGTAGGCTTTGATTCAGCACTAGCGAGGAATCACCTTGTGACGTATCCGATTTTGGGTTACTGGGTTCAAGTGGTTGATTTGATGTGTGTGGTGTAGCCGTTTGCTATAGTGCGTGACGTGAGAGAAGTAGGTATATATGCCTATTGGAGAATGGACTTTTGGAGTTGCAATTGAGTGGAACAGTTAGCCGTTGCATTTGAATGAATTACTGCATATAGTATAGTGTGGAGGTCAGAACGTTAAGAGGCTGTATGTGAATGATTGTGACTTGGACTGATTTTTAGAAAAAAACTAAATTAGTCACTTCCTGTTTGATGTAGGTAATTAAAGTCCTTTAGGGAATATGCACATTTGTGAATTTTTATGGATAACAAGAACGGTGGCAGCCTACCCCAATCGTTTAAAGCTCTAGCCTCTGAAATTACAGGGTATAGGCAAACGCTACAACTCTTCTTGTTATCCTTAAGCATTCTCAAATGTCATCCGTTTATTTCTGTGCAGCTCAAATTCCTTAAACAGACCTAATAATATAAGGCAAGAAAAAGAACATAAATTTGTTACCCTATAAAATGTTATCCAACCTTAAAACCATTATTTTTAGAACTTTTCTGACATTCTTAACATTTTTTGTCGTCTGTCATTAGATTACCACGATTTTCTGGAACCTTAAATAAGTTTTGAGTCAGCTTTCTTTAAAATTCTTCAAATTCCTTAAACAGACCTTATAACATGAAGCAAGAACAAGAACATAAATTTGTTACCCTATAAAATGTTATCCAACCTTAAAACCATTGTTTTTAGAACTTTTCTGACATTTGTCGCCTGTCATTAGATTACCACGATTTTCTGATTTTAAGTAAGTTTTGAGTCACAATTCTATTACATGTTATTCTAGTATAACTTAGTAAAATTTATTCTGACGATTCCTGCATAATGACATTAATAATACTTTCGAATAAATTGTACTAAATTATACTAGAATAACACGTAATAGAATTGTGAGATTCCAAAAACAACCTAAATTGCTTCTAAAAAGAGTCCGTCCGTTCAATGGGCAGCAATTCTTGAGTTCTACAAACGTACTAAGATTTCAATAATGGCGTATGTAAATTGTACTAGAATAACTATAATGGTTTTAGGAAAAATACACACCATAGCATGTGTGTGTATTTCTCGTAAACAGTTCCTAAGAAAGGGTTATCATTTTATTAAGGATATTCACTTAAACGCGTAAAAGCCTCATAAACTATGTGTAAATTGCAGAAATGTACCATCTCGTAAATTAACTGTCATATTTTGTATGGAGAATAGTTTACGCAGACTTCATAATTTTCCGCGACGATTTAGGCTCAACAAATCAACAGCGGGAAGTTACGCAAAGTACAAATGTCAAATTTTGATAGACAGTTGTCGTATGAATTGTTTGTTTGTTTCCATAGTTTTTTTTTTAGGATGATCTCAAAATGACGGTAAGAATGCAAGTAAAAAAAATAATTTTGATTACTTGACAGTCGATTTACGCAATGACATTTCCGAGGGGTGTTCACTTAGATTAAGTGAATACCCTTATTGCTAAAAGGCTATTCCAACTCTTTAGATATATTCAAAAAAAAAAGTACTAGAATGACAAGCATTGGAGAACTCTCGGCGTGACTTTTTTATTCGTTTTCTTACAAATATTTACAAAGTTAAGTACTAGACCTACGCTGCTGTTGTGAAACGCAATTTTACGGTGGTCTCCTATTTGACAGCGAAACGTCGACGAAAAGACAGCGGATAATAATTTGTGGAGAATTCCATCAGCTGCAATGCAAGTGACATGGACAAACGTATTTTTTGAAACAAAAAGCTTTTGCAAGCACCGAAACGGATAGGCGGCGAAGATGGGTCTGGCCTGGCTGTTAATGAGGGCAAAACGAAGTTATCCTGTCAACGAGTAAGGACTCTCAACATCGGGGACTCGGACTAAACGTCACGATGGATAGATACAACTTCGAAGTGTTTAAAGACTTTGTCTACCTGGGCTTCACTATCACTTCGCAAAATTACATCGGCGCAGAGATCAAGCGAAAAATCACTCTTGCCAATCGATGTTTCTTCGGGCTAAGAAGGCATCTAAGAAGTAAAGCCCTCACTCATAGAACCATGGAGATATTATATAAGACTCTAATCATCGCGGTCCTGATGAAAACCTTCTGGGAGGCTTTGAGAGAAATATTCTTCGAATGATATTCGGTTCAACGACGAACTATACGGGCTATACAGCTACGCTGACCTGGTCAAAAAGTTAAAAATTCAAAGGCTGATATGGCTGGGAGACGTGGAGCGTATGGACAACAACGCACCAGCCCGACGAGTCTTCGAATCCACCCCTGAGGGACAACGCAGCAGACGAAGACCCCACCAACTTGGTGTGCGTAACTGGAGGTAGCTAGCGAGGGATTTGTTGGTTTAGGCCGTGGTCAACCCCGGACTGTAAGTAAGCCACCAAAAGTAAGTAAGTAAGCTTTTGAAATTATTAAATTAACTGTCGATATAAGGAGAGCGGAAGTCTTACAGGATTTCATTTTATTTCAAATATATGTAGCTAGAACTTATTCGCAACCGCTCTTCACCTTGAATTTTCGTGAGTTGAAGTTTCTTCTACTACATTTTTGAATTGCGTTTAACAAATGCGTCAAATAAACTTTAGTTACAGATAACCGATTTCAACCTTGAAACCGACAACTTATCCGAATAAGATTTGACCATCAAATGTCGAACTCTATAAAAATATTAAAATCAAATATTTTAATGTCATGAATGACACAAGTTTTCCACTAACTAATTGTACCAAATGTCAAAAAGAGCTAAAAATAGACGTTTGGACCTGCCTTTCATTGCAACTAAACTACACCCTTCAGCAAACCCGTTTGCAATAATGTAAATTTAAAATGCAACTCTGCATTTTAAAAGTTGTTTTCTAATTCTTTATTTCGGGTTTTTAAGTCTTTTAAAAAATTATACATCTATATATCGATTCTCAGACAACATGCATGAAGTATGAAAACACAAAAATAAAAAAAATTAACCCACTACATCTTGGCTAATAAATAATTCACTAGACCGCACGCTTAATTAGAAGCAGCAAACACTTTACACTTAAAATATAATCAAAAAACACCAAAACACGTTTATTAGGCATTGGGCTTAGCCACGCCAATTTATGTCGAATGAAGTGGGTTGTGCTTCGTTACGCACAATTCTGTCTGCACTCATATAAGTGAGACTTTGGCCAAAACGGACACACACCACTTTTCAATAGATTTCGAGCAAATCTTTGTGTCGCTGCTGAGGTGATTGTTATCGGATATCAAACGATTTATAGGTGTCAAAGTTAGATAAATAGCCTGACAGTTGGCATATAAAAGGGACATTTGGTGATTTGATGTCTATTCTATTTATGTGCATCCTCTCTAATTCGGTGATTATGATGTAAAGAATGTGACATTTGAAGGTTTGTTTCATTTTTCAAACTGAAAGGTATGTAATTGACAGC
This sequence comes from Cheilosia scutellata, assembly GCA_955612985.1. Classification (NCBI taxonomy): domain Eukaryota; kingdom Metazoa; phylum Arthropoda; class Insecta; order Diptera; family Syrphidae; genus Cheilosia; species Cheilosia scutellata. The sequence goes on along the minus strand of OY015314.1, from coordinate 7,954,579 downwards.
TCCCGCTATTGGCGCGATTTTGTGAATGGACGTCTGGGAGTCTTGTGTGTCTGCGCCCTCTTTTGGGAATCGAATTGGGTGGAGTGTGAGTATTTGTTATACAATGGACATTTGGACATTTATTTACTCAGCTGTCAGGCATTCAATTTTTTATTTTTTTTTTGTTTGCCTCCTGTTGGCCATTCTTTTGCACAGGCATTTCACACAACAATTCTTCGATTCAAGGCTCTTAACGAGCTGGTTTCGAGAGCCAGTTGACATGACAGTTTTGTCAATGAAGGAGTGTGCAAAAAAATACATAGAAACACACGCACAATGCAGATATGTATGACATTAAAGTGCGTTTGATGACCTAATTTTCTAATGGTTATCGGGTAATCGAATTATTGAAAGTTAATTGTAAATGGATTTTATGGTATGGCAGTTATTCATACATCGTGCATTTGGTACAATTTTTATTAATTGGGTGGCAATTGGATAAATGAGTAATGTTTGCACTTTCTGCAAGTGTGGAATTAAAGGAAAGGAATGCTGTGGTTAAACTTGGAAAGGTTATAAGTACTCAAGCTCGTTGATAACACGTTGGTGTAGGCACCGATTGCGGCTGCGCAACTGAATGAAAACAAACATCAAATGCGAAGAAACGGATGTTTCATAAGTATGTATACCTTCTGTAACTTTGTCCAACCATTTATGACAGTTCCATGACAGTTGCACAATCAGCAATAGATGGCGTAAGTAGTGAAATGGGAAGAAACGGATATTTCATAAGTAGGTATACCTTCGGTAACTTTGTCCAACCATTTATGACAGTTCCATGACAGTTGCACAATCAGCAATAGATGGCGTAAGTAGTGACGTGCAAAACATAAATTGTCAATATGATTTCAGATCTTGTACTAAAGTTGGGTGGACACAAAATGTCAACAATTGACACGATTGACATGTGTAATAGTAGCTTTAGACTTTCTTGAAAGTGATGTCATGGATGAGAGTGATCGCATTTCACATAATTAAATCCGTTACTATGCGAAAATTTTAAAAAGGCGTGTATACCTACTTTAAAATTCCATCAGCCTATGGTTAGTAGTGAACCTGAGATGACTTGACTAAAAAATGCGTATAGGGTTACAAATAATGAAGGAAGTGTGAAAATATTTGCTCAATAGGTGGCGCTAAAGAACGCTCGGTGCTCCATAAAGGTCGGAAACAATTTCACCGAGACCTTTGATGTCAAAAAAGGATTTAGAGAAAATGATGCGCTGTCATGTGATTTTTTCAACGTCATTTCTTGAGAAAATTGTGCGAAACTAGCAAGCAAACACCAGGGGCACAATTTTCCAAAAGTCTGTGCAACTACTTGCATACCATACGCTGACGACATTGACAGACCACAGCGAGCTGTCACTGGTGCGGTTGCAAGCTTTAGCACAGAAGCGGAAAAAATGGGTTTAGTGGTGAATGAGGGCAAAACAAAAACATCGACAAATCGGACAGAAAGTCACGATAGACAACTATAACTTTGAGGTAGTTCGGGACTTTATCTACATCGGCTTCGCTATTAACTCTGAAAATGACATCACACCAGAAATCAAGAATTACACTTGCCAACCGCTGTTCCTTCGGCCTAAGAAGGCAATTGATGAGTAAAGCCTTGTCGAGAAACACAAATAAGGAGACTCTATGTAAGATCCTCATAATCCCAGTCCTGCTTTATGGCGTAGAATCATGGAGGGTATATCAAAAGCGGATGAAGATCTGCTTGGTCGCTTCGAACGCAAAATTCTTCGAGTCATTTTCGGTCCCGCTTGCTTTGACGGGCTTTGGAGGAGATTTAACAGCGAACTCTACGAGCTGTACAGCGACAGCGACGTGGTCAGAAAAGCACGTATCAGTCGACTAAGATGGCTAGGACATATGTAGAGCGAATGGACACTAACGCTCCGGCCCGAAGAGTCTTCGATTCAAATCCGGAGGGACAATGTAGTAGAGGAAGACTTTGCCTTAGGTGGCGCGCACAAGTGGAAGGGGACCTCTACCAACTTGGATTGCGCGACTGGAGGCGGTTAGCCAAAGATCGTGCTAACTGGAGAGGCATGTTGGTTTAGGCCCAGGTCCATCTCAAATCTTCTTTCCAAATCTTCATCTACCTACTCATAAGAAGCAAGCCAATTCTCGGTTCTATTCAGACCTCATCAAAAATCATAATGACAGACAATTTTTAATGACAATTGAATCAACGGACCCACATAAAGTCCAATCTTAGTAAATGACACAACGCTCTGATAATGATCCACCATTGGTGGTTGCAGTCATTTTGTACTGGGCATACAGCTTGAAAGGAAACAAAGTAAACAGCGTCTAACAGCAACTGCAGGTCTTCATCTGTAGCAAATGTTCATTCCCACAAAATGTTCAATTTTCGACAGCTTACATGAAGTCGGACTTAAACAAGCCCAATTTGTAATTGATTACATGCCCACTTGCAAATGTTTCTGCTCACAACAAAATGTTTGCTTTGTTTACATATTTCCGCTTGGTGGAGCAACCAACAAACTGCCAAAACCTACACAAAACACATAAAAAAAGTGTCGTCGTTGACAGTTTGCAAGGCGTAGAGATGTGTTGTGTCGACCAAGTCTCAACAAAGTCTGTTCAATCATAGGCACGCGCTCTAATGTACCTAGTACAGTATCCCATCGACCATTCATTTCATTAATTTATGCAATTTCGAAAAATACACGCGCTTGCCAGCAAATTCTGCTCGTTGTCGATGTCTATCCAATGAGACATTTCAAACGAATGAATATTTTTTTCCCATACCCGAGTGCTTTTGCTGGTTTGCGCGTATTCGGTGGTATTCACGTAAGCGAATTTAAATTTCAGTAGAACAACTACCCCCCTGCGACTGCACTCCTTTCATGATCATCCGTCAGCAGAAAACTCAATGTGGAGCACTGTGCTCGTGTGTGGTGGCCCAAATGACCGATTGATCGACCCAATCCTATAAAAACACACTCCGACTCCGACTCCACCACCAACGATCGAACTAGTTTTTTGCATACGGAGTACTCTTTTTCTGATCTGTCTGCAGATTTTCGCCCCAACAACTCTGTTTAAATTGTTTATGCATTTTGTTTTCTTTTTTTTTTGTACCAACAGTGGGTGACCGACATTTATGACAGTTTTCTTCGGTCTTATTATGCGCATAGTTCTACTTTTACTTTGGTGATCCTTTTAACGACGACGTCGGCTCTTGTCCCACTTTACACCGAAGAAACACACATACTTGGTACTTTTTTTTTTTGCAATTTATTACATCAAATGAAATTCAAAACTCGCCCCAGTAAAAAAAATTAAAAAAGAAAAAAAAAAACAGTGCCACCGACAAGCAAATATACAAACATTACATAACCTCAAAGCTGTAGTAGACCTAGTTCTGCAAGGCGTTGTTGCTTTCATTCCGACGGCGACGACGATGAAAAGTCTCCCTCCTTCGGCACACCCCCGGGCAAACCACTGACTCGATGTGGCCTGGTATTCTGCAGGCGAGACCGCAGCAGTTCCCTCCGCAGCAAATGGCTTTCGGTTTGCACGGTGTCGATTAACTGAAAACCAAAGAAAGTGGAGATGGCATGTCGATTGAAGATCACTTTGCTTGATTAATGTGATCCTCTAAATGAAAACAGATACTAACACTCTGTGTAAGGACTGACCGTTCGATGCTTTCGACATCGGGTAGACCATCGCCACCGCATTCATCGCACGGCGACGAACAGGTCGATGATCTATTATGGCGATCGTGTTGTTGATCATCATTTCTCCAATGGCGATGGTGGCCGATAGCAGACGTTTGTCGTTGTCCATCCTTCTTGAGCTGGCTTAGCTCGTTTTTCAACCTCTCGTTTTCCATTTCAAGATAGTCGACCTACAACGTGGGATGGAGATGTTGATCATTGGGGAGGGAGGTCTATACCGGAAGTGCGCATACGATCCACTTACACTTTCCAATTCAAATTCAAGTTCATCGATTATGTCAAAGGCTTCATCGAGTGATTGCTGCAGTGTTGTGATTTTTTTTGCTGCACTGATCTTTTCTTCATCTTGTTGTTGTTGTTGTTTGTTGACAAGGAGCGCTGTAAGAGGTAGACATTTTGATTGATCGGGCTTGTAGCGAAATGATTTCGAGAAAGAGAAGTTATTGTGCTAAAGGAGGCAGGCATGTTGTGTTGATGATGGTGGTAACTTGATGATTTTATAGTTTTAACGATAAGGTGCGTATGTACGTGCAACAAAGGCACCGCGCAGTCTTTCATCTATGGCGATATGTTATGATGGCGAAGGCGTTTTATGGCTTTTGAGTGAGACTACAGACCTTTTGGCAGGTTAGTCTATATATTAGTTGGTTAGACGATATGATGGATATCGAGCTTAAAATAATTTAAGTGGGCGATTGGCGGTCTTTGAACAGGCCAATGTGGGTGTGCGTCTTTTAAGAAAATGAAAATTACGCAATGAACTAAGAAGGGAATCGCAAATTGAAGACCTTTTGATGGAAGGTGCGATTATTTCCAGTTAATTTAGATATAGGGGCGTAGCGAGAGTTCGACTTTCATTAAAATGCCGACTTATTTTTTAAGAACTTGCCGACTGTATAGAAATCATTAAAATCGGCCCAGCGGTTATCGAGTTATAACGTTATCGAATTTCACCCCATGGAAGATGTTTTTTAAGGTTCCCTTTCCATATGGAGGAACCTTATTGCTTTCGCTACGATGTCTGTCCGAATAAACTTAGCCAATTTTGTACCTAGTTGTATGGGCGGTGCCACGTCCCTTTGTCCAATTTTGAGCAATCTTAACAGGAACACTCCTGAGCCAATATTTAAGACCACCTGTAAATTTGAGCTCAATCGAGTCGGTGGTCTTCGATTTTGAATTAAATTTTTTTTTTAATTTTAAAAGTAATTTAAAGTTGTATTGAATTGAGATTGTATTATGAAAATAAGTTTATAAACAGTTTCAATAACGAAATTTCGTTTTCCAAAGTTTTTTTCCGCGAACGAAACGAAAGTTTATTCGCAATCCACATCATTAAACTGCGTTCCACAAACTAGCGAATAAAACATTCGTTCAAATTTAACCTCAAAAGAAAAATACCGTTGGTTAAATTTTAAGGAGTTGAGTCGGCAAATTCACCGATGCCGACTCGCTAAATTTTTAGGTGTTCAGTCAGCAAATTCACCGATGCCGATAGTCCTTTTTAAAATCGAATCGAAACTCGTTAAATTTTAAGGTGTTCAGTCAGCAAATTCACCGATGCCGACCGTCCTTTTTAAAATCGATTCGAAACTCGCAAAATTTTAAGGAGTTCAGTCGGCAAATTTACCGATGCCGACCGTCCTTTTTAAAATCGAATCGAAACTAGTTAAATTTTAAGGAGTTCAGTCGGCAAATTTACCGATGCCGACCGTCCTTTTTAAAATCGAATCGAAACTAGTTAAATTTTAAGGAGTTCAGTCGGCAAATTCACCGAAGCCGACCATCCTTTTTAAAATCGAATCGAAACTCGTTAAATTTTAAGGTGTTCAGTCGGCAAATTCACCGATGCCGACCGTGCTTTTTAAAATCGAATCGAACGTCGCTAAATTTTAAGTAGCTCAGCCAGCAAATTCAGCGATGCCGACCGTCCTTTTTAAAATCGAATCGAAACTCTCTTAATTTTAAGGAGTTCAGTCGGAAAATTAACCGATACCGACCGTCCTTTTTAAAATCGAATCGAAACTCGGTAGGTAAATTTTAAGGAGTTCAGTCAGCAAATTCACCGATGCCGACCGTCCTTTTTAAAATCGAAACTCGGAGAAGGTACATACAAGTAAACAAACATAAATTGACATCTCCGAAAGGTGGAACCTTTCAAAATGCCGACTTGTAGTATAAATTTACAAATTTTTGAAAATTGCTCGTTTTTTCCGATTTTTTTTTTTTGTAAGTTGCTCAATTTAATAAATGTAGCTTCCTTGATTTGCCGACTCTCTTGTCTCTTGCCGACCCCCCTCGCGACGCCCCTGTTTAGATAGTTTATATATGAACAGGAAGCCGTTTGAGCCGTTGTGGCTTAGGTTCAGCATCGAGAGAGTAAAATTTAAATCGTATTCAATGTGCATAAAGCAAAACCTTAAGCATCCCACAGATGGTTACACACTTTATGCACAAGCTCAGACCTTATTTTACGCTTCAATTGTAGGTGTAGCCTTTGCCAGCCTTTTTAGGTACAGTACACTTTCTTCCTACCCTTGTTCAATTGTTCCAACGTTGACTTCTTCACTAAGCCCGGTAGTAACTTCTGCTGGCTAAATACTTCCTCCAACGACTTGCAACGCTTCACCTTTTCCAAATAAGCACTATGCAGTTTATTGTATTTAGCCTTTAATCTCTCCAGATTCTCATACATCTTATCCCGCTCATCTTCCAGTGCGTATACTTTAAGCCGACTCTCAACATTTACACTTGATGTTGATCTTTGTTCATTAGTCAGGCGATGAAGTTTGTGACGTATTAAGGAATTCTCTTCGTTTAAACGGGTATTTTGTGCATTAACTGAAAAATATTTAAATCCATCAGCTGTTTGCATATTGGCAATAAACAATAGAGTATTTAACGAACCAACTTCCAATTGTATTTTCAATGATTTCACGGCATCACTTTCTGCACGAAAATTTATATATTCGGCCATTGTTGGGTTTGTTTATGTCGATAGTATAAGGTGAAACTAATTCGACATATGAACTGAAATTTCATTCGCATTTTTGTTATCAATTTTTTGATTCCATTGACGAATCGATAAGGACAATCAAATTTATTATGATTATGAGAACAGGTAGATAAGGCAAGCGCGAGCGCCATCTTTGCGATTTAACTTGATGTTCACATTTGTTAAGTACAGACACAAACATGTGCTCCGAATGGGGTTGTGATATTTGAATGAGTTGTGGTTGAAAACTGTTGTAGAAATGGTTGTGGTTTGAAAGTCTTTGCAAAATTTGTTGATGGAAATAGTTTTAAAAGTGATATAGCTCGATGGAAGGATATCGACAGGTAAAAAGGGGTAGTAGGCCGATTTTCGTAGTTTTTGAAGTGGTATGTACTTCGAAGTAAAAAAAAAAAACATTAAAACGCGCCAAAATCGCCCCAAAAAAGCGTCACTGTATCCGAGATTAATCTCATATATAAAAATGGAAACTACAACTCACTGACTCATCAACGCCTAGTGCAAAACATTTGCCTTAGAAAGCTGCAGTTCGCTCTATTAAGGTATTCAAGGAATAAGGAAGAATATTTCGAAATTCAACCTTAAAGGGGTAAAAGGGGGGGGTCAAATTTTGTATGGGAACATTTTTATTTTTCATCCGATTGACTTCAAACTCGGTTTGTGTACTCTATATAAGAATTAAAGATCGTGTTCTGACATTTTGGAAATTCAACCCTTAAAGGGGTAAAAGGGGGGTCAAAGTTTGTATATGAAAATTTTTATTTTTTATCCGATTGACTTCAAACTCGGTTTGTGTACTCTACATAAAAAATAAAAAAAATATATTTCCTCCGATTTTGGAAATTCGCGCTTAAAGGGGTAAAAGGGGGGTCAACGATTTTATGGTAAAATTTTGATGTTTCAGCCGATTGATTTCAATATCGGTTTGTGTACTCTAGATAAGAAATAAAAAAAATTGTTTTCTCCGATTTTGGAAATTCAACCCTTAAAGGATTAAAGGGGGGTCAAAGTTTGTATGGGAAAATTTTGATTTTTCATCCGATTGACTTCAAACTCGGGTTGGAAATGCAACCCTTAAAGGGTATGGGAAAATTTTGATTTTTCATCCGATTGACTTCAAACTCGGTTTGGAAATTCAATCCTTAAAGGGGTAAAAGGGGGGTCGAAATTTGTATGGCAAAATTTGTATTTCTTATGCGATTGATTTCGGTTTGTGCCATTTTGGAAATTCAACCCTTAAAGGGGTCAAAGAAGGGTCAAAGTTTGTATGGGAAAATTTTGATTTTTCTTCCGATTGACTTCAAACTCGGTTTGGAAATTCAACCATTAAAGGATTAAAGGGGGGTTAAAGTTTGTATGGCAAAATTTTGATTTTTCATCCGATTGACTTCAAACTCGGTTTGGAAATTAAACCTTAATTTCCTGGCAAAATTTGTATTTCTTATGCGATTGACTTCAAAATCCGTTTTTTATTCTCTATATAAGAAATAAAGAAAATTATTTTCTCCCATTTTGGAAATTCAACACTTAAAAGGCTAAAAGGGGGGACAAAGTTTCTACGGGAAAATGTTGATTCTTCATCCGATTGACTTTAAAATCTGTTTGTGTACTATAAAAGAAATAAAGAAAATTGTTTTCTCTGATTTTGGAAATTGAACCCTCAAAGGGGTAAAAGGGTGTATTTGTCAGCTAAGAAATATGTTTAGTCCCGTAAATAGTGGCTCAGTCTGCTATAGTATGATCTGTGTTGAGATGTCAGCGCTGCACTAACAAATTGTTCATATCATTTTTGAACTGTTTTTTTTTTTTTTTCAATAGAGCGTTAAACATATTTTCCAGAGGTACTAACTGCTCCTCAGGAACTTTATTAAGTTGGTTTCCCTGCGCGATATTTAAATATAAAACAAAAACTAACTCAATATGAAGGAATCTCTGTGCATCAAATCCTGAGCTCTGCGCGAGTAAATCCGCGGGCAAAAGCTAGTATATTTATATAGAGCTAAGTGGTCTTTGCCGTCTCTGTTGGTAAACCAATGAATGAACCAATAATTTGTTTTTACCACTCTACGTATATGTTTTTTTATGCCATTTGGTTCGTCATATAACAATTTTAGATATTATATTAGTAGGCCCTTGTTACATAGGTTTTCAGGCGAATTTCGACGATAATCGCGATAGACCTCCAAAAATAGTAACAAGTTACGAAAAGTCTTTGAAATTTCTAAAACGATGTTGCCCAGATGATCATTGCTATACATGATTTAGCTCTTGATCTAATAAGTTCATAAAATCTTCAGAAATATCCAGATTCCTATACAATGGAGAGGTTTTCGAAAAAATATCTACTCAAATATGAAAGGTGTCATGGCATGTTTCTACATTCAGCGGTTCGAAAGTAAGACACTTTTACATGCCACTTATAATGACACCAATTATAAGTTTAACTCATTGTTTGTGTCCACTTAAGAGAGAGAGAAAGAAAAACTCATTGAAAACCCTACATACATTTTTTGAAAACGTAACTTTGCATCATTTGTTTTGTTTAAAACTATACCTAATAAATCAAAACAAGGAAAGTCTCTCCGCTCAAGGAAAACATTTATTTTACTTAAAAACATTTTCATTTCCCGCAGCCCGCCCATTCTTTCAAATGAAGATACCCAAGCATAAACTACTTTTTCTGTCTTGCCTGAAATTGAATGCAATTGAATACCTAAACTGTTATTATACGGATGCTTCTTTGCGAAGCTCTCGCCCATTGAATTTTGTCCATTTCCTCAAGTGAAGCACACCTTTACTTCTTCGAACGTTGTTTTCGTCGTCGTCGTCGTCGGTCGTCGTCGTCGTCATCGTCCAAAAAACTTTTCTCTCATTTTCTTTGTGTGTTGCTGTTGGAGAAACATCCTGTTTCTAGTCGTTTTTGTTGTCTTATTGGGGAACTGCTGTTTTCAGTGGGAAAACAATTTCACAATAACGTACTTCGATGAATTGCTCAACTATCCGTGTATCTACAACCGCCTTCTTCAATTTAAAGTTTGAAATTTGTTTCCAGCGAAAAAAATAAAAATAAAAACATTCCTGCTCCCACCTGATGGAAAACCTAATCACATATTCTTTTTACGCTCGCAACAAAGTGAAAGCACACAAAACATTTAAATCACATGAGACAACCAAAGCGGATGACTGCAGCGCAACACCGCCGCCGCCGCGCCCGTCTGGTGGAAAAGTGCGAAAAGGTTATACCGTGAGATTATCACGAACACTCAGTCGCCTGGAAATGTGCTGCTACTGCTGAGGTGTTATGAGGATTCCCTCCAAATAAGGATAAACTCCTATACTAGCCGCAATATATGGCCTGATGCGGATACCGGCTTTAGCTCATATCTTTCCGGTGCGGAGCTCACGTTTTGGGTTGAGAGAATTCCCTAAACGCGGTAAAAGTGAGTTAATTTTTTAAGTAATTACATATCCAAGGCTACACATACATAAAGATATCGCAAAACGTGCACAATATTGTGGGTGGGAAATCCTTTTTTCTGGCACATAACCATACACTGGAGGGGCGGATGGTATTCCTTGTGGTACCTGATAGCGAGTACCGTGGGTATATTTGACAATAAACAGTGTGTCGTCCTTATTTATTTCCTTCTTTATTTTTTTTTCCACTTTTCACGGCAGAGACATCGGGTTTTTTTTTTTTTTGACTTAGCACCTTATGTGTTTGCCTGTGCGGAGTGCATGATATGTATAAAAGAACTTACTGCAGCGAGCTGGAAATTTTCGCGATTTTATTAGCGCGTTGCATTGTGTGGGATACTCGGGAGAGTTGGATAGAGTGTTGGGTAGCCTGAAGGTTCCAATGTAAAACGCTTGGCTGGGGAGGAAAAGTTATGAGATCGGAGTTTAGTTTTTTTTAAAACTTTTCTCCGGTAAAGGAGCACAAAATAAAGAATACCTTTACCTACAACAGCGTTTGTAAATTAAAAACGGAAACGGAAGAGTTCCCTTTGGATGTAATGCTTCGCTTTTTTGTCTACGGAATTAGCGCATTTTAGCGGTGTTTTAAAGAAAATATTTATGAAACAATTTTTGGGAGTTAGAACTTCAAAAGTAAATCTATTTATATAGCGATTTTGCAAGAGAGCACAATTTCAAAAAGCTATCTATTTAAATGTCTTTATTTTATGACCAATAAAAAGCAAAAAAAATCAAAATTTTATAAAATGAAGGCGTTGCGACGCACGTCTGCTTTTCTTAATCGACTTCGTTTTGACAACCGCTTTTGTTGCATGTAAAATAGTAATCGGGAAGTTTTATTATTTGTGTGTATAATTGCCTAATTGGTAGTAGGTACAGAATGTGTGGAACCCATTTGACGTTTACCGCAAATAGGTATGCTTTATTTCATGTCGTTTGCATATTGCTTCTATTTAATATTGGGTTTGTTTTTTATTTATAGAATTAACGCCACATATTCATGTTATTAACGCCATCTATGAATGTGTAAGAAAACCACAGTCCAAAAATCTAATATGTACCTACACCTAGTACGTTTTTTCTAACTCATTCATGAATGTCAAACCCAAACCAACTTTAACGTGATAAATCGTGATAAATTCTTTTCTTTTTCTTTTTTGTGGCGATTATTGTGGCGAGTACTTCGATCGACAGCTTAGGTTTTAAGTAAAGATTTTTGTAAAGTCACCAAAGGCAGTTTAGTTTGTGTAAAAATTCGAGGTGCATTGTGGAAAAACGCAATAGCAGGATTTACACCAAAACACAATATGAAGGGTTTATTTTAGAGGTTTGGTTTTTAAACTGGCAACACTGTTTCTACAGATTGTCCATTTGACAGTTGATTTGTGCGGCTAGTACGTTTTGCCATTTTACGATGAATAGATTATAGCCATAAGAACGCGTGCAAATTGTGCAAACTTATTTTGAAAACCATGTTATGTCCGTTTTACGGTCCATCTGAGCAAGTTATTCGGAACACGATGAATCGTACACTCTAGTGGATAATAGGCATCCCCAAAGACGACAAACAGTGCGAAGCTATTGCCATTGTGGAGCGTAGTGTTGAGGTGAGGAGAATCCGAATGAGTCGATTCGCCATCGTGCACTGCAATTGGAGCTATGCCCGTCCACTTTGTGAAAGATTTTACGGAAAGACCTTGGCTTAAACGTTTATAAGACCCAGCTTGTACAAGAGTTGAAACCGTGTGACCATTATACGCTTTGTAGGTTCGGTGAATGAGCCGAAGATATGATTTAGCCTTGATCTCCGATGAGGCCCAATTTTGGTTGAATTTACCTGTGAACTTGCCTCCACGATTCTATGATCTCAAATCTTTAGATAACTTTCTTTGGGGGTATACACTGGCGATCACAACAGGATGAGGTCATTCATTTTGAAATAGATACATTTTGCTCCAAGCGACATGTTCTCTTGCAAAATTCATTCGATGCTCCTTGTGGTCTTGCCTCAAAAGAGGTTTCTTTTTAAGTTTTCTTTTCTGTATAGTACCATTTTTTCGTATTATCCTTCGGACCGTTGCTATGCTGGCGGATACTTCGCTGTTGGCCCTTATTTTAGTCGCTGGTAGAGTAGAATTTGAGACAAGCCGTAGAATTAACCGATTTTCTCGCAATGTTGTCGCTTCTGCCGTGCGTCCTTTTTGATTTTTCACATAGTGTTGTGGATCTGCAAGATAACTGTTTATAACAGTCTTACTTCTATTTAGCCTGATTGCAATTTCTCGGCCTGAGAGTCCTAACTCCTTTGAAGCATCTATTTTCCTCTTTCTGTCGCTGTCAAAGTCTTTCCGGAACCCATTTTTTTAAACTAAATAAAAACAGTTTTTTCTCAAAGCATTTTTAAATATTCTTAACAAAACTTAAAAAAAAAATGGTTCCTGCAACGAAATATTTGCAATGGCCTCATCCTAGTGGCGCATCTTCTTACACGTTTTTCATGTAGTTCATTGTTTATCTTGGGAAATTACAGTCGTAGTTTCTTACTTATCCTTTAATTTTAGGACTTACTGTTGGGAAAAAATGTTCACAGCTACTAAAAATGTCCGGGTACAAAATTTCCAGGTATAATTACAGGTATATTCCAGGTATAAGGAGTGAAACGATTTTTGGACTTTCAAAAGGGAAGTTAAGAACTTCACATCCAAAAAATCTCGCACCCACTCCAAAAAAATCCTACAGTGACCCCAAGCAGGGGGGTTGCAGGGGGCAGCATGTTTTGGACTTTATTGCAATTTCAAAGGTGGAATAAAGTCCAAATAAGTCCAAAATTACGTTTTGTGACTTTTGCATAAGACTTTATTTCATGGCACCGATTTTTTTGCCGTTTGGTTTTTCAGCCTGATTATTTTTGACAGTTCACACGTGATTCGTGACACGTGTCAAAGTAACAAATGCTCAGTTAGCATTGCCATGAACACCATGGATAGACTTACACTCGAACAACGCTTGCAAATTATTGAATTTGATTAGCAAAAATCGTGCTTAGTAAAAAATGTGTCGCAAAACCATGGACATATTACGAAGCGCAGGTCACGTTTTGGACCTGTGAATTGGCCGCCTAGATCTTGCAATTTGACGTCGCTGGACTATTTTGTGTGGTTACACGTGAAGTCTCTCGTCTATACGGATAAGCCAGCAACTATTGCCGCCTTGGAAGACAACATAACTCGTAAGATACCAGAGTCAATATCAATTGGAAAAAGTATGCCAAAATTGGACATTCCGAAAGGACCACTTGAGGCGTAGTCGCGGTCAACATTTACACGAAAAAATATTCAAAAAGTAAATGGCAAGAATTGATTTATCGACCCCAATAATAATGTCACTCAATTTTGCAAATTTTCGTTGTTTTCAAACGCTTAAAAAATCACTCATTAGTTGCTATTCTAATGCCTTCTAAATTCAACCTTCAAACCCTCGACTCTCTATAATGTAAATTTCAAATGAAACTCAAAACAGAGTCGCACATCCTACAATTACAATCACAAAATTCATTGAACTTTCATAATAGATGTCAGACATGTTTTCTCTCAAAGAAAAAAAAAAAAGAACTTTCCAAAACAAAGTCATTATCTGGGCATCCTTCCCTTCGAAAGAAAAATTACTTCGAAATCGCTGCTCTGCCTCCTCGTACACACACGATTTCAATCTCAACTGCAGACATCCCTGGCCCTCACCAACAGCACTCATCTTGTTAAGAATTCTAATTGATTCACATTACCATTCAAATTCTAATGATTCTCCGTATGCAAATTGCGTTTAAAGAAAAAGACAGAAACGTATAGAATAAAAGCCAACTCTTCGACAATGGGAAAAAGTTTGCTACACAAAAGCGCACGCCTCTTGCTCTCTATGCGACGCGATGGTAAACGATGATATATCACCGTAAGCGTAACAATGAGCTGTTCCTTTTGGTCCTGCGACTCTTCAGGCTCCCCCCTCATATGCGTCTGTACGAATTCCATTCAGTTTCTGTTTGCATCTCTATGTGTAGAGGAGTTTACAGCATCATAACGTTGCAGACAAATAGGTAAGTTTTATGGTCATAAATTTCCATCTCCTTAGGACCGAAATGAAAGAGGCTACTACTTCAACTATTCTGAAATCAATTGAAAAATTAAGACTATTAGCTAGCTGGTGAAAGTTTTAGGCGAACTTTTACCTTCCGACCGCCCACTGTGTATGTGCCCAAATACACAAAAATATACATCTCTTGCTGACCCACAAATGGAGGGAGGCTATCCCTTTCCCTTCTCTTATGCCGCAAGCCTTTGGGAAAGTCTTTAAGTCCCCATAAATGGCCGATTGAATGGGGGATTGCAGTAAAGATTCATGTTCGGGTAAACTTTGTGTGCACATTTCTATTGCCACAGAGACATTTGTCCTTAGGCGTATTGTAAAAGGCAGGAGGCCGTATTGACAAATATTGCAGCAAATGTTACCAATATTTTACAATTACATATTTGCCCAAAACATACAGTCGGTGTGTATAGGCAAGGACATTTTGATTGAATGAATTATACGGTTGCTGGTTAGTTTTTCTTGGAAGAAGGCGATTTTCATTTAAAGCAATACAAATGGAAAAGGACACAGCTTCGAAAGTGTATTTGTTTTCGATTTATTTCAAACGCAAACACTGATGGTAGCCAAGCCGCTCTATCTGTCGTTTAAGTTTTGAGGTTAGTTTTGGTTAAGTTTTGAGGTTACGCACATCTATCTATCTCTATCCATTTATCTCTAGGATCGTTTTGTGTATAAAAGATTTCCGAAAGTTTATTTCGATTGATTTGAAATGAGGAAAATTCCTCTTGCGGTATACCAAATTTTTGTTCGACTATGTTGTGCAGTTTAAGGATATATTTTTTATTAAGATTGAAGAGAACGTGATTTAATGAATTGAAAAATGTTTGGAGGCAAGTTTGACCCAGAATGTGATGTTGTGTTTAAGGATTTTGATTGTATGTGCGGAGGATATGAGTTTCGGTAATTTCGTTTTCAGTTTCACAAGAGTTCTTTCTACTTTAACCGCTAATAATAAATAAAAATTTTTTTTTTTAGAAAATATAGCTTTTGTGAAGCTCTTCAAAATAAGTGTCGAAACTACAAATGGTTATTAGTAGAGAGGGCCTATTATCAACACCCAAACAAATTTAATAGCTGACCTGTGGTCACAGTCCCGTGAAAATGCTGCCACCCATCTGTACCCTTGTAAGTCAATTTTACATATGAAACAAAAGAAAGTTCCGTCAAAGTTACCTATGGTTTCACAACATCCAAAGTCTACAGACATAGAGAAGTTCTAGTTCTAGTCATTATCCAAAAGTGAATAAAGAGGAAAGTCGTCAATGTTGGATGACTTTAATCGGAAGAGATCGCTAAAGCCTATGCCAACCGCGTATCCCTTCAGCTTGACCCGGAAGACCAATGACAGCTATGTAAACAAGCCATAAGAAACGCAGCGTCAGAAGTATTGGGCTTCTCACGCAAGCACCTCCGAAAAACCCCTGGTTCGACTCCGAATGGGCTCAGGCAAACAAAGCCAAAACGGAAGCATAAAGGTCGTTACTCCGGAAGAGAACTAGACCGTCCCATAATTTCCACGTTGATCGAAGGAAGGATGAGAAACGCTTGCTAAGGAGAAAGAAAAAATATCACCAACTTTTAAAAAATAAAATGTTGCCCCCCTTTTTTGAGCACTATTCCCCCCCTAGAAAACTCACGATGTCACCTTTTTCGTATTTTTTAATCTGGTAACCCTACGGCTGGGCCTGCAAAGATGGGGAATGGAAACACTGTAGTGGCTACGCAGTCGATGTTAGCCATCTGTAGAGACTACTTTTACCAGTTGTTGAATGGCGATGATAGTCGAGATCCCGGCAATCATCGACCTGTCGATCTAGATGACAACCAAGATTTACATCCACCCGACCAAAATTACATCAAAGTATAGCCATAACCATACTAAAAACGAACAAGGCAGCTGGAGCGGATGGACTACAAGCGGAACTTTTTAAACACGCGGGAGATGACAACTCATCTGCAAAATATGGTCGAAGAAAGTATGGCCGACAATTGGAATCTCGGTACCATCTGCCCGATCCACAAAAAAGGAGATCGTCTACTCTGCAGCAACTATAGAGGAATAAACCTTTTAAACATCGCCTATAACATCTTGTCCAGCGTCTTAAGCCATTTGCTGACAATGTAATAGGTCCTAACCAATGCGGCTCCATCAGACCTGCAAAATCTACGACCTAAGAAGTTCACAAACATGCGCCCAATAATTTAGTATCGATACCCATCACCTGTTTATCGATTTTAAAGCAGCCTACGACAGTGTAAATAGGGACGAACTATATCGTGCCATGTCGAGCTTTGGAATTCCTGCTAAACTGAGACGTCTTATCAGGATGACTTTGGAGAATGCTGCTGTTCCGTCAAAATTGGTACGGATTATCCCACCACCGACTTGGTTAGGTTAGGTTAAGGTGGCAGGCCTCAATAAGAGCAGCATCACTTAGGCCAGAGGAGACCCATTGTGATACCACAGGATCTAATGATCCCACAACTACCCGTTGAACCAGCAGGAGCTGAAAATGCGTTGGAGGCAACTCATGCTTGCATTAGCGAGTTCGCCAAGAAGTATTCTCCGAGATATAGTTTTCTACGAGCTGAGAGGGCTGGACATGTGTGCATAGGAGGTGAAGACCTCCTCCTCGACCACGCAGCTTCTACAGAAATCGTTGGAAGGGAGGCTCAACTTGATAGTATCTCTCCCAATAATGAAGTGACCTGTGATGACACCTTTAAAAAAAACCGCACGCAGCGCTTAAGATGGCTGGGCCATGTAGAGCGGATGATCATCGAGGCTCCAGCGCGTAAGGTCATCGATGCCATACCAGAGGGAAGGAGACTCCAAGGAAGACCTCATCTTCGATGGAGGGACTAGGTAGAAGGAGACTTCCGAGTCCGACTGATTGGAGTGCGAAATTAGAGACGGCAGGCTAGAGATCGAGCCTGCTGGAGGGGCATATTCAATAAGGCCCATGAGCACCACGCTTTATTAGCGCCATCAAAAGTAAAGTCAAGTAAGTAAGTAAGAATAAAGAGGAGTCCCGAATCTAAGTCAAAGGGGGCCAAGAATAAAGTCAATAGCGGACTCCATTCCATTAAACGAATTTGTGGGTACAATGCGTTGGATAAATTCCTTTTGTAACTTTTGCTAATGTCTGCTAAAAATCGTTCAGTACTTCGATACCGATTTATTAATGTCCACATCAGATCTAAGGACAAAATAAAAAAAAATGCTATAGCTACATAAGAAATCGAGTACCTCACATTTGTAAAGGAAAAAAATTGCACAATTTGCATATTTCCAATTGAAGGATTTTAAGGAGCGCAGAAGAAAAAAAAATCAATCAAAAACATATATCCCCTTATAAATGGTCCATGTCCATATCGTAGAACCCAACAGTATAATACTCTCTACTCAGTATACGACTCGTGTAATGTATCGTGACTCAAATACATCGATTTAAACCGACCAGACATCGGTCGGAAAAGCAGAAGATACATACAATGCCACCTCTGTTCAACCCTCTAGCACCATCAGAGACCAAAAGACCAAGGGTTCAGTTCGCGCAAACGACCGTCGACGACCACACGAAAAATCTCTTTTTCGACTGAGCGCAAATTTATTACACTGTAAATTAAGGACACCCGTCGCACTGCACTGCACACATTTTGGCCTACCTTGCATTTTTGCACCGCTGCTGCTGCTATCTGTTAAGTAAGGAACGGAAGTCTATTTGCCAATACAACCTCTGGTACTCGTTGACTTCGCCAGGGCCAGTGTATTACAGAGTTCAATAAGCTTTGCAAGGATGCAAGCGAAAAATAGTAAAATACACCCCAAAAGCGGTCTGAGAGTCCTCGAGTATTCAGCTGCCAATTTTAAGGTCAGGCGCGGTGGTAGGTATCTATAGGTAGCCAGGACATTCGTTGTGATTAGGATGGAGATTCGTGGACCGGCACCACTTCCGTGCGTCGTTGGGATTATGGAAATGATGATGATTGCCTGCGCACACACGCACATTTAATAACTATATAGCTTGAAGGATTGAAGGAGAATTGATGATGGTGGTCTGGGGAATTATCTTACAACAGGTAGTCAGGCTTCATAAAATGCATATACCCTCAGCAAATGATAACATGGCGTATTCTTAATTTTGGCTACAAATCTTCCTTGTCCTACACCTGGCTTTCAGCCTATGCAGTGAGGGCCAGGGCCATTTAGTAATCCGTTCATTTTTAGACACTTAGACATCCTCCGGTGAATCCTATATATCCTTTGACCTATCGCCCTGGTTCGCCCGTATCACTTAAGAAATACACACATCTCTGGTACTATGTGTCCTGTGGCACACAGATGTGTGTAATATTTATATCCTTCTCACAAGTTTCTGGAATTTGTCCAAAAATATTTTGTCGAGATTGGGGAGGAAGGATCAAATTTGATAATTGCTTCCCACTGGGTATGTAACATGGAACATTGAAGGCATGTGTGTTTCAGTGGTATGTCGAGTGGAAATTTTTTTTTAACTCAAAACGATGAGTGAAGAGAAGAGTATTTGAAGCGCAGACTCACCACAGTGGGGCACTTGCAGACGGAGAGCAATTTAAGAGCAATTTTACAAGAGACGTGATATTTTTTTTGAGTGGAGTCGAAATTTCAACGTATAGTTAAGGTCGAGGTTATAAAGAGAAATCAAGTTTTGAATGAGTAGAAAACTGTAGTACAAAATCGAAGCTTTTCTCATATTCGCGAGATGAAATGTCTCAAACAAAGGAAAGAAAAACTGCACTCACTCGTCGGCTACCGTAGAAAACTACTTCCCTCTTTTCAACATATCGAATACGGATAAGACGAGTCTGGATCTGATTAAATTTATTGACTTGCTCTACAGTTCGGGGTGAACCGCGAGGAATTAACTAACAAACCTCTCCAGTTAGCCCGGTTCTTAGCTAACTGCCTCCAGTTGCGCACTTCAAGTTGGTTGAGGTCCCCTTCCATTTTTTTTGCGCGCCACCTAAGGCGAGGTCTTCCTCTACTGCGTTGGCCCTCCGGGTTGGAATCGCAGACTCTTCGGGCCGGAGCGTTGGTGTCCATCCGCTTTACATGTCCTAGCCATCTTAGACGACTGACTTGCAGTTTTTTGCAGTCGGTGTCGCTGGTATAGTTCGTCGTTGAAACTCCTTCCCCAAAGCCCGTCAACGCAAACATTTTACGAAGAATCTTCCTCTAGAAGCGACCGATGATATCTGCACCTGCTTTAGATAGAGTCTAAGCCTCATCAGCGCCATAAAGCAAGACTGGAATGATCAAGGTTTTATACAGAATCTCCTTAGTTGTTTGCGATACGGCTCTACTATACTCAATTTCCTTCTCAGCCCAAAGAAACAACGGCAAGAGTTATTCTTCGTTTAATTTCTTCTGAGATGTTGTTTGTCAGAATTTATAGCAGAGCCGAGGTAGACGCAAAGTCCCTTACTACCTCAAAGTTCTAGCTATCGATCGAGAGCGACGTTTTGTCCGATTCTACGATGTTGGGCAACCGCAATGTCGCATTTTAGCCGCTTCCGTTTCTATACTAGCAAACGTGCCAGTGACAGGTCGCTGTATTCTACCAATTATGTCAATATCATCGGTGTATGCAAGTAATTGGACGGACTTTTGAAAGATCAAGCCTTCTGTGTTGGGGCCTGTGTGTTTCTCACAGAAGTCACACAACAGTGCGTCGTCTACATCCTCTTTTGACATCAAATGTTTCGGTAAGATCGTTACCGCCCTCGATACAGCAGCGAGCTTTCTACATTCTGCACAATTTTACGAGTTTTGCAGGGATGCCAAGACATGGCTCTGAATAGGTCGTCTATAATTGCTTTCTATGGATGCTGTCATACGCGGCTTTGAAATCTATGAAAAGATGGTGAGTATCGATTTGGACTTCTTGGGTTTTTTCCAGGATCTGCTGTAGTGTGAATATTTGGTCGGTCGTGGACTTACTGGGTCTAAAACCGCACTGATATAGGGGCCATCAGGTTATTTACGAAGGGTTTCAGTCGTTCACGTACAAATAGGATCTTATATACGATGTTAAGAAGACTGATACCTCTATAGATTGCGCAGTTGAAGGGGTCTCCTTCATTCATCAGGCATGCATTCATCTGACCAATTTAGAAATGAGTTGGTGTATGCTCTCTACCAAGTCCTCCTCCATTCGCCCTCCTCGAACACAGGACCAAAAATCTGCAGAAGTATTTTTCTTTCGAATGAGCTCAGTATCAGCTCTCCCTTTGTCCAGCACTGGGCGCCATAAAGCAGAACTGGCAGTAGGTATAAGGGTTTTGTAGAACACACATTTCGACCTTCGAGTTAGGAATTTTGCACCCAGCTCGGCAGGTAAACCGTCAGGCCCCGCAGCTTTGTTGGTCTTTAGCTTGGGTTTTGCTAGCCGTACTTCGTTTAGGTCAGGTGGACGGAAGTCTTGTCTATCGTCGTCTATTTTGAATGGTACGTTCTGCCTATAACAGTGGGATTCTGGTCTTCGTCATCGCCATTATGGTTAGGTTAGGTTTGCGGGTTGGTGAAGCTGAGTAGTCTCTTCTTCACCCCACTCAGATCCTCGTGGACCCCTTGTGATACCCTTCGATGGGATTAGCCGTGTTGTATTGGCTTTATTTCATCCTTCCCGTGGTTTCTCGACTTTGTCTAGCCATCTCGTTGTGCTCAGAAACCTGTAAAGATTTGATATTGAGACATTAAAGAGTTATTGGATTTCCTGGAAGTAGTAACTTCCAAGTGTTCTATTCCTCAAGTGACAGAGACTTGTACAGTTACAGAGAAAGTGAGCTTGTGGGCTTTTTCATCACCGCAGCCTCTACAAATGTCGTCATTCTTGAGGGCGCCAATCAACTTAGACGGATATTCTGTCATTTGTTATACTCTGGCCACATCTTCCATGTCACGGGTGGTTAGTGTTTTCTACCTGGTATTGGCTTTCATTCGGATTTCTGCTTTGATCGACTGAAGTGCCTGGTTTAGGTCCATTGCAGAATTATTGATACCATGATTGCCACTTCCGCGACCGCCAGAAAACACTATACAGTAACCAAGGAGCCTGATTGAACTATGTATGTTGAGTTCCTCTGCGAATAATCCGGCGCCAGTTCCACATTCCATCTTTGATCCGTCAGCGTAGATGGCTATTGATTTCGTTTACGTGGGTTCTTTCCTGTCCCATTCTTCCCTGCTCGGAAACCGGCAAGAGAATGGTTTATTTTCTAGGTAGGGTGACATGTAGTCAGAGTTGATGCCACTCTCTACGTATTCCTTGAGGATCCGCGCATGCCCAAAGAGACTGGGGATCCAGCATTTTGTCTGGCTTATCCTCAAGGCACTTTTGGCAGCCGATTCTTGCATGTATAGATCTATAGGTAGCAGGTCATCGCCATTATAGAGTCTGCAGAATGTTTTCGACATTCTCAACACCGACTGTGATTCTACTGATATAATTTTAGATGAATTTTGGATGTTCCTATGTTTGCCATTTTTACTAATCTTGACAGGATCAACATTCGAAATTTTCGAAATTTTTGTAAACTACATAACTTCAAAACGATAATTTGTCATAGTACAAATGGGGAAGGAATCATTCATGAGCAACTTCCCTTTCAGCCCAAGAAGGGCAGATTGAATAATTTTTGGGTTCAGTTCAAGTTTCGAATAATAATTTGCCCTGACGAGTAACTACTCCAGGACTAACAGTCCCAACTAATTTTTCAAAAATCACTTTCGAAAACACTTAAGAAATAAAAGTCACAAATACTATTCGAAATGTCCCTCAAAACAGATTGCTTCAATAAAAATGTGTCTAATAGAAGGAGGCATATAGAAAAATTCATTGCAAGTGTCAGTGAAACATCTATCTATGCCCTTTAAGGACTCTAATTCCCAAGAAGCCATTTAATTAGTACGACTTTCGAATGGAATTTCATTTAAGTTGACCTTTTCCATTCAAATTACAGATCCTACTAGAAAATCGTGTCATCGTCCTTGCTACATCTTTTAGGGAAATGTTTCCCGAATGAGTTAAGACGAAAGGGACATCCTTCTTCCCACCCACACAGGGTGTATGTGTTGAAGACGAT
The DNA here is from genome assembly GCA_955612985.1 of Cheilosia scutellata. Taxonomy (NCBI): domain Eukaryota; kingdom Metazoa; phylum Arthropoda; class Insecta; order Diptera; family Syrphidae; genus Cheilosia; species Cheilosia scutellata. Next base: position 7,932,061 of record OY015314.1, on the reverse strand, counting down.
GTTCCCAGGGTGTTGTAATGACGATCGTAAATCTGTTTTATGAACAAAAGAGGACATAAAAAGGAAAACGACAAAACCGGGTAGACGAATCAAAGGTGATACGTCGAGTCGTGTATTTTCATATGAGGGGGAGTCGTCATGTGTGGGAGGTGAACAGGATATATTACCTATATGATGGAGATATATAGAATGACATTAATATATCGATGGGATTTCTTAAGGATACACTCTGAACGAAGTTTTACATCTTTGTCCCTTTTGGTCATTGTCGCAGAGAGTCTTAAACAAAACCGGCCAGCCAGACAGACACTCCCATATATAGAGACAGATGGGAATAAAAGCTTTGTGGTGTCCAATTTATTTGTTCATATATCTTTTGGTTAATTTAGCAGAGAAGGGTGCTCATCGGAGGAGAGCGCAGTGTGTTTAGTGACCTATTAACCGTATAGGCACAGATGTGCGGACGAATGGAGGAGGCGCATATTGTGTATTGAATTAGGATATTAGGGATGCCTCTATATCGTGAATGGAGTTTTATCGGTTGATTAGGGTTGAATGCGGTCTCACGCTCGGTCTTTGACCTACCAGAATATCGGATAATCAACGCAAAACCAGATGCAGATAGACAGAACGCACATCAGACGGATGCAGAGATACATAATACAGAGTTACCATTAATGAAGTGCATACAAATTGGACTGGCAAACACCAGGAGCCTGTGTTCAAGACATTCGGTTACAAATTAATTACTTTTCGACAACTTCCATTATTTTCATCAGGATATCCTTTTGTTTGCAATTACAAATACAGTTCTCCAATTTCTGAAATTACATTAAATACTATTTACTTAGACACGCTATATCCTTTTCGATAATTGATATACCAACAACAACAGTAGACCCTCGTAACTCAATGTTATTGTGTATCCTTTTCAGGAGAGCAAGACGATGATATGAAGGACAACAACTCTTTTGTGTATTTTGTAATTTCAGAGAATCAGTGCTACAATAGTACACAACAACTGGGCGCATGTTTGGAATAAAGGGACGATGGGCTTCATCCTTCTTCAAGAGTCCACCTTTACACACAATATATAGATGTTTTGAGCTGCTGGTAAACACTGGCACAGAGAAATAGGACGGCCTATACAACGCCGACTATGTACAGTACATGTGTATATAGAGTCCAAACCAAACTAACCCAAAACTCGAGGAGTACCTTAATACCCGTAAGATACCTTGTTTACACTTTTGACTTTCACAACTTGCGGAACAAGAGCAACTAACCGCACAAACACACACCGAAATGTTTGTATGGAAAATAGGACGGCAACGGATTTGCCGCTGGATGATAAAGATGTTTCTCCGGATGTTTGTGTTGTTTGGCTGGATGGTTACTTAATAAAGTTAAAAGCATCGCTCATCAACAATGAGTGGGATTTCATGTGATGTGTATAGGTACCTGGAAAGTATTTGGTCTATAAAATTGCATACAGTTTCAGTTATGGTAGTATACTATAGTAGGTAGCGGAGAGTGCATTAAATTTAAAGTGGTTTTCTGTTTCATTTCAAATGTAAAGGATATGTGACAAATGTGCGCATTTTAAGTGAAATTGCCAAGAGAATCGTTAGGATCGTTTTTAATTTCTAAAAGCGGGACACGAGTTTTGAATTTAGCTAATAATAGAGAGGTATGGTGAAAAGAAAAAATTCCGGCTAAATTCAGACCTCGACTGTCCAACGAGAAGAAGCTGTGAACCGCCCAGAAGAAGAAATTGGACGTTGGACGCCTTAGCACACATGGAGTAGCCAGAGTCTTGAGGGAACGCCTAAATATGAAGCTCTCCTCCGTGCACTCACCTACCCCAAACGCCAATAATCAGTGGTGGCAGTATCGTGACATCATCAAGGAGGTAGCCGAAACCACTGTAGGGTACCAGCCACCCCAGAGAAAGAGCCTGTCGTATGATGATGAATGCGTGTACAGGAAAAAGGTGACAGAAGATGCACACAAGAAAACGCTGCAGCGCAAAACAAGGGAAGCAAGAGAAGAGTTCCGAGCCAGGAGAAGGGAGGAAAAGAAAATCCTGCGTAGAAAGAAGAGGGCTTGTACAGCTAACGGAGATCGAAGTGTCGTGCGATTGTAATAACATCCGGAGGTTTTATAAAAAAGCCAAGCAACTGGCTGCTGGTTACAAAACCGGAAAGCAGGCTCTTCGAGACAGCGAAGGAAACCTAGTCACCAAAGCGCAGGGAATAGTAGATTTGTTTAAGCAGCATTTCCAGCAACTGCTAAATGGGCATCATGTAGAGACAGTGATAGGGCAGGAAGGAAACCCACATCCAGTCAATGAAGAACTAGTATATAGAAGAAGTTGGCTTAGGTATAAAAAAAGCTTAAGAACAACAACAAGGGTGCATGTTCTGATGGTTTACCAGCAGAGCTCTTTCAATACGGTGGTGATGTTTTAGTAAGAAGCATGCACCATCATCAACCAAGTATGGGTGCAAGAAAACATGCAACAAACATGACTATCAGCTCCATGTGCCCTATCTACAAAAAAGGCAATCCTATGTCTTCCAAGATCGATACAATAGATTTTTTAGGTCGCAGTGTCAGCAAAATGGGCAGGGAACTTTTAAAAAAAATGTCTTCCAAGAACTATCGAGGCATATCCCACCAAGGCAGTGTGTTAGGCTGAGACTCTTCACGAGCCCGATAAGTAAAGGTGGATTTCCACGTGTCGGTTGATAGACAAAGTTTGACAGCTCTCACGTTTTTTATGTCATTGAACGACACCACCGTCAGTTCATTTCCACTTATGTCAATTATTTGCAAAAAAATCGTCAAAAATCGTCAGTTGATTGACCAACTTATGAGCTCGATCCCAATTAATTTTCACTGTCAATTATAGACAAAGTGACATTTTGTTTGACAATTCAGCTATTTCCACTTGTCCAGGGATTTCTTTGTCAGTTATTGACAAACGCTGTTAGTCAATTCATTGAAAAGCAATTTTTCGCTATTTCCACTTGTGAATTTTTTAATTGGCATAAAAGTACGTCAATTGTCAATCGACAAGTGGAAACCGAGCATAAGTAAGTAAGTAAAAATAGAGAGAGTAAGAGAGAGAGAGACAGAGAGAGAGAGAGAGAGAGAGAGAGAGAGATAACACATAAAATTTAAATTGAGCAATAAACTTATTGTCGAGACAATGTGATGAACACACTCCTTTAAAGGCAATCCAAAATTGCGCAACTTTTTCTATTTTCGTACTCCTGAGGCTATATCCTCTTCGGGATGAAGAGTGGATTAAAAATTAGTAGGACACTATTCTAGGGATTGACCTCCTAATTTATATAATTACTACTTGCTCATCGATTTCCGAAATACTCTCATTATCACTACTCCCATTTGTATCGATATATTTCATTCGAAAATTTACATGACATTTGCGTGTTTGAATTCGCATATTCATCCTTAAACGTCAACTATTACCAAATGGGCTAACTAAATCACCTCAAGAAAATTTCAAAATGAAAACCAAGTAATGCTCGAAATTATTTAAATCATCCATTAGCTCCTTTCAGTTGCCCACCGATAATAATATAACATGACGACGAAATGGAAATCCACACGCGGAAGTTTGAATTACAAATCGATCGGCCATTTTACATTTACAGAAAGCGTTCTACCCTCGCATTTCATGACAAAATCAGTAATTTTCAAATGGAATTCCACATCCTTCTGGTGCTACCCCAATAATACTCCTGAAACAACTGCGGAGCTATACGTAAATGCGTTACTGTTCCGTGTGCGAACGCTTGATGCGAGCCATTTATTACTTGGAGCATAAAGCAAATGTATTGGTTTCCTGTTATAGTTTTCGAAAATGGGGTTTTCAACAAGCGCTCTGAAGTCTTTATTTAAAAGAGTCTGCTTAAGGCATATAACACAACGTGACAAGTCGTACAAGTATGAGAAGTCTTACAACCCTTATAACAAAATTGCTTTCTAACCTAAAAACACAACTAAACGAACAGAACCGGCTTTCGAAAACCGTCACCTATATGAGCAAATACGTTCGACACAGTTTTGCACCGTTGGTCATGCTAAAGATACGAATCCCCTACACATTTCAATGCAATCCTATATAAGTGAAACGGATCTGTGTGGGGGGGGAACGAAGTCCTTAAGAAAAATTCTCACGTTGCATCAATTTAGAAGTTTCGAAACCACCTCCTTACCCATTATACTCATCCTCTGTGACGGCGATACCCATGCAGCTTCACACACCGCACAAATAAATGTGATGTGTACATAGCCTTGTAGTCCTTGGGCGTAGATTGTGTGTAAATTGCCGCGAACAATGGCAGTGATATTCCATTTTCAATTCCTTCGATAAAAATGCAGAAACAAAACGTAAACTATTTCGCTCGCAACATTATCCCATAGGGGAGCAAGTTGAAGCTTCTCACTCTTGTCAGTGAGGGAGTGGGTTGAGTATATAGGCGTGGGGGGATGTTTACTAATTTCCAATTGTTGTTGTTGTTGACTTTGATAGTTATTATGTTCATCATCATCATCGTGAACAACATTGACGCCACAGCAGCGCTTTGTATAGGGAAGGGAATGCGGCCTTCGAAGTCAAATCAGGAAAATAAAGCGAATAGGCGAGCGAGCAAGCAAGCGAGTGCAACGATTCAAATAACAAAACCGCGATTTGAGTTGCATTTTGAATGAGCGAGACTGACGGCACATCCACCGACGCGACGCACGGTGGCTGTGCGATAGAATGGTGTACTGGTAAAATGATGCAAGTGCAGCGGCAGCATCATCAGGATAGTGCGGTTTGGGAAGTGCTTCTCCATGCGCTAATACAGTTCGGTTTATTTACAAAATTGCGGAGGAGCGTGAATTAAGCTGCATTTTTGGCAGAGCACTATCATCGTTTTATTTGCCAGAGGAATTAAATTAATTAAAAAGCTGTTATAATTTGTTTTTCATGCGTGCACATGATCAAATAGATTACACGAGGATACAGATGCCGCTTTTAGAAATAAGAATTAGGGAAAATGAATCATTTTTATTTTTATTGGGAATCGTTTTGATTTTGATTTGGAATAAGTGAGTGAGAGTGCCGGTTTTTGGAGCGGTCGTTTTGGGGCGGTATTTTTTCGACCATAATTTAGCGTAGAGTCTTTGGAACATTTTTCGGCTCGTTTTTCAACACGTTTTTGACGTTATTATTATATATTATTAATCAGCATCACTTTCCTAGTCGATCTAGCGATGTCCGTCTCTCTGTCCGTCTGTCTGTCCGCACGATTACGGCCGTAATTTAAGAGCTATCGATTTGAAATTTGGTACGTAAGCTTTTATCCACCAAACTGAGACTAAGTTCGAAGATGAGCAAGATCGGATGAAAACTACTCCTACCTCCCATACAAAATATATAGCTATTTGATGTTAAAAATTAAATTTAAATAGCTACAGTAAATATAGCAAGTTTAAACTTTGCACATATTGTTTTAATAATATTTAAAAAATTTTGACAAAAAATAAGCTTGGTATTAATCTCTGAATTATTGTTTGAGAGAATTACATTTAACAACAACTCGTAGACACAGTCACTTTGGTAGGAATGATAGCTATTTCGAACTACACCACTAATTCATCATCAGACCAGACTCCAGACAAAAATTATTCAAAACAATCACTTAAAAGATTGTTTTGAATAATTTTTGAATTCTGACAGTCAATTCTCCGTTTATATCCACTTGGGAAGACGTTTCTGTTTTCCCCTGTCAGGAAGTGAACCTGCACTTCGATTTTCTCAATTGACCAAGTGACTACCAGTTGCGCTAATTGAGCGACGAATACAAGACCGCCAACTGGTGATTAGAACGGAGGGTATTAATCGTTTTGTTCGCAAGAGTTTTGGCGATCTTTCAGAATTATTTTTGACGAAGCTTTTTTTAGCTTGTTCTTCGATTCCCATTTTGACTCATTTTTAGATTGCTTTTTTAGACCGTTTTCGGCTCTTTTAAGGCACGATTTTGCTGCACGTAAATTTCTATATACGATATATTCAAGGGCTCGTCTATGGACTTGTGTCAATTCTGATCTTGAGTGCGTTTTTAGCACATTTTTGGAACTAATTTGGGAACGATTTCAAGCTTGTATTTCTGAAGATTTTGTCAGGTGTATTTGGGGCACTTTTCCACATTTTGTTTCAACTATTTAATGCATTTTTCAACTCTCGTTTTGTATCGCATCTTTGAGCGATTTTTATCTTGTATTTCGGCGCACCGATTTTTGGGTTTGCACTTATCTGAGATTTTGACGCGTTCTTTTACTAGTAGGTAATGTGGACACTTTTTTATGTATTGTTAGGCTTGTTGTAGAGCTGTGTCAATCGTTCAAATTCAATGATCGAATCGTTCAAGTATTGGTTGAAAAAATGATTCGGTCATTTCAATCAATCATTCAATCATTCAATGACAGATGAGAATGAGAGTATTGTATTGCTCCATTCAATTTCAATACAATCATTCGTTCAATTTCGTTTCGGTAGAGACAGATACATTCTGATAGATTGTAAGAGTGAATCACTTTTGAAAGCTTCAAAACATGTTTATCTAAAGACAGAGTCAATAAAAAAAAGAGATGAAACGATTGTTCCATTTCAAAAAAAAGTCGCCTCAATTGAAGATTTCTTAGACGTTTTTTAATCCATTGAGATCGTAGCCATCCTTTGATGGATTTTTTTACTTTATGTCTTGATAGAAAGAAGACGAACCATATTATGGGATATATGCTATATTTATTTCGAAATGTCACCAGAAAGCCCTAAAATCTTAATTATTCCAAGCGAAAAAAAAATCACTCAAATTTTTAATATTTTAGGGCTTTCTGGTGACATTTCGAAATAAATATAGCATATATCCCATAATATGGTTCGTCTTCTTTCTATCAAGACATAAAGTAAAAAAATCCATCAAAGGATGGCTACGATGCCAGTGGATTAACAAACGTCCAAGAAATCTTCAAATCAAGCGATTTTTTTTTGCTCTCCGAAATAGCCAGTCAGATGCGCAATAAAAGTATTGACTTTGTGAATGATTGATTTGGGGCTTGTGTCGTTCGTTCTTTACTCGCTACCGAGAAAAATGAACGAGTCAGATGCGCAACAAAAGTATTGACTCTGTGAACGATTGATTTTTGGATTGTGTTGTTTCGTTCTTTCTTTACTGGCTAACCGAGATAAATGAACCAGTCAGAACAAAAGTATTGATTCCATGAACGATTGACTTGAGGTTATGTGATTGCAATCACCAATACTTTATTGTGATCGGGTCAAAAAGAACGAATCAATCACGATTGACACAGCTCTAGCTTGTTGTTTGACTTAGACTTTTGCGCGTTTTCAACATATTGTTAATGTTGACGAGTATTGTTGCTCATTTTTTTGTTGTTTTTATATCAGTATAGATTATAATTGTCCTGCTCGTTTTATGGCGCTTAGCGATGTCATATATATTCAATGCGTTTATCAGCCTATTTTTTGGCTCGGACGCCTAGTTGCCTTCTTCAGCATTTTTTGCATGTTTATAATGCATTTTTTGTCGTCCTTTTTGGGATGACTTTAGCTGGTTTCTTTAATCTTTTTATACAGAGTTTTTTTTTTTTTGATTTTGTTAGTATAAGTATCGATGGGTTTTTCTGATGGTTTTTCTGTCGCCTTTTAGAGATTTTAAGGCTTATTTTTTTTAAATCTTTTAACGCATTATTTGTGACATTTTTTCGATGATTTATTGATGTTTGCTTACCAATGGGTTTTTTGACGTATTTTTGACTTGGGCTTGGCTATAAAGTAGACACTTTTTTATGGTTTGATTAGTTTGTTTTTTGACTAAAGCTAAGTACACACGATTGTCAGATCCTACAATATTTTCAGATCTGTTAGTAAAAAATATGTCCCAAATGTCTTACAACCGTCAAAACTAACAATTTTGTCTGACAATATTGGCTGAAAAGTCATTGTCAGCCCGCCATCTGACTATGAAAATGTCAGGTTGCTGAAAATTTCCTGAACGCTCAATTTGTATATTATTGTCAGACAATATTAGGACATTGTCAGACTCATTAGATATTGTCAGATGTCGTTATTTATGGATGCTGACAATTGGTTACAATTTGTTCATTGTTACACAATGAATGAAGTGGTTTAGGAGCGAAATCGAAGTTTGCTTTTTAACGATGGACAATAACTCAGAAAAATTGGAATTAAAGTTCCAATTGGAATTGGAAAAGTCGAATAAATAAAAAAAATCGTGCAGGAAGAAAGTACAGAGTGAATGGAGGATGTTGGCTGCGCAGAGTATAAACCACGCCATTCGCATGACACTTTACGAGTGCAAGGGCAAATGGACCAATGTGCGCACCACATTCAGAAGCCACTTCGACAAATACAGAAAAAAAGTCGGGTCAAGTGGCCAATGAAACCGTCTCGATTTCCAGGAAATATTTCAGACATATGCTGGTCTTGGAATCCAACAAAGTGATGCTGAAGTGTGTCCTGATGTTTGGAGCCACCAAAGCTAGAATATCATCGTATTGTTTTGATAAATTGCGATAAAGTTCCTTCTCCTCAGCTCGCAATTTGGAGTATAATCCTTCCTGCTGACGATGGGCCACGCAATCCTTCGTTCAAACACTTAACTACGTCGTTTTTGTGGCAATTCATCATCCTCGTACTGCAAAAAACAACGGCCAAAACTTTTAATCTGTCTGACAACGGATGGAAGATTTGAGACAAAATCTTACAACCTTGTGAATGGACAATTTTGCATTGTAAGGTAGTTGGCTGGAGACAGCTTATTGTCAGACATTTTCAGAGCATTGAGAAATCTAACAATCATATTAATGCTTTGCCGCTCTTTTCAACATTTCAACACATTTTTGAAAAGGTTTGGAGCTTATTTTTTGTGGGTTTTTCTACTCGTAAAAGGCTTGTCCTTTTTAAGGACTAGTTTTTTTTTAAACCATTTTTATGGCTGTTTGGCCTGTTTTTTTTTACAATATCATTTTACTCGAGCTTATCTATGCTTTTGTGTTCTTTTTTCATTTTCAAGCCATTCTAGGTTTATTTTTCTACTCGTTTTAGAGATATATATTTAAGAATATTTTCTGTTGTAAAGTTTTTTAACTTTCTCGTATACAAAGATATTGATTTCATTTTCATTTAAAATTTCGAACTCGAGATTTTAAACAGTTCTGATATTACGATGATAGGGGAACTCAAAAAAGTGGGTCTCGCAATTCTGTCCGTCCGTATGACTGTCTGTCCCATAGGCATTCAGCCTAAACGATTGGACGGATTTGTTTCAAACTTTAGAGCTAGGAGACGTTTTTTTTTGTTTTATACTAGTCCCATATAAACATTCTACGAAATATTAAACAATTTCGATTTTTTAGAAAACGGCTCTAACGATTTGAACCAAAATTGGCAGTTGGGTTAATGTAAGCATATGCTTAACATGACTGCATACCCAGTTTTTCGCTTAAAAGTCCGGGCCTTTCTCGAAAACGGTACAAAAGATTTTAACAAAATTTTTAAGGTACTAACACAGATATATAGTTCTATAGATATCGCACCCAGAGGGAAAAAAAGACAATTTTTCAATTCAATGTACCGCGCCAAGCACAACCCAGCCGTCCGATAGATATAGATATGTAAACCTGCACACTACCAAACCAGCCATCCCCGTCCTCATCAGTCAGTCGTTCGCATTGCACTGGCAAACGAAAACGAATTCAAATAAGCAAATGTATTAATCTTTCGAATGCAACTCACAGGTCAAGTCTGTTGTTAGGTTTGATTTTGTTCGGTTGAATTTGATTGCAAGGATTGACTTCAAGAAGTCGCTTGGAAAAGGGGATGAAAAAAAGTGATCATTTTTATTTGCACTGGATGCGATATCTATGTAACTCTATTATCTGTGGTACTATGTATCGTCATTCTTAACTTGATAGCAAACTCAATTTTTCTCTAAAATGACTGCGTCCTTTGATATCCACCTAATCGCTAATAATAGTACCTACCTACTTTTAAAAAAAGAACTCCTCTTATTCCAAAAACGCCAATTTCGATTTGGATAAAAATGTAACTGGCAGGTATTGCTTAAATTCTGAATAATACCGTGTACTCAGTTTTCAACTAAACAGTTGAAGAACACTCCTTTTCGAACCATGACTGCGTCCCTCGATTCCCACCCCAATCACTAATAATGCTACTTTAAAAACTGTTCATATCTCGAAAACGCCATTTTCGATTTGGATGAAAATGTAACTGATAGATAATGCTTAGATCCTGAACAAAAGAACCGTGTTTTTCGAACCCAAAATTTTAATATTTGTTAGCGAAATTTTACAACAAACCGCTTAAACGATTTTGATCGAAATACATATTTAAGATAACATAAGCATTCTAAACATGATCACGTACTTAGTTTTTCTTAAAAAATGCTACCAAAATCCAAAACAAAATTTGTATTTACACACGGTATATTTTTGTAAAGCCTAAATCTAAAGACACTTCGAAAACAGCGAAGAAACAGCGACAGGACCTTCAAACTTAGTTCACTTTATTTACAATTGAACAAAACAAATCAAACTCACCCTAATAAGAAAAAATAAAAAAAAAATAATGTTACAAGTACCTACCATCGACCTAAATCGGATTAAGAATACACTTTTCAATTTATGCCTGGCAACTTTCTGTATATCCTTCATCCTTCTTCAGTGCGCATGTCCAACAGAAATGCCACCAACGTTCAAATTCATCCTTCATTCTGCCTATATTTTTATTTACTCTGCCAAAAAGCCAACAAACGCAGTCCGAACTAGCGAATTTTTGTTTCGTCCTGCAAGAAAAAAACTTACAATAATCTTCTATTTGTTGGCGACTGCAAGTCTGGCCCATAAGAACGTGGTTTATACAGTGAAAAGTGTTTATGTGAAAGTGTTTTTCTCTTGTTGTTTTTTTATAAAGGATACTGCGGTGGTGCTGATTATCGAAAATCAACACATTTTTTTCGCAACACATACCTACCTACTTCTGTTTGAATAGTGTGATCTTTGGGGGAAAGTGCATGCCACCCACCCTACACCAAACCACCACCACCTATCGTCCTGTTTAACGGCGCGCTACACTCCCACCATCACCGACCGTAATCGTCTCTAAATGAAAATTGTTATTGATTTTTCCTGAATGTGTCGTTGTTGTTTTCCGTTTGCATTTCCGTCATTGAGACGTCGTCGTTGTCGCTGCCGTGGAGACAGTCTAGTTATTCAATGCAGTGTGCCGCAGTATTCTAGGATGTGAGAGTGGAATTGTCAACCAATTATTTGAAAGTGCATTTGGCGACGAAAACGGAACAAAAAAAAAGAACAGCCTCTCATTACGAGTTCAAGGATTCTCATGTAATAACAACAACAACAGCAGCACAATCGTATCGCATCCAAATCTCGCCATCATCTCCATCAGCATAATCGAAAACTCGACTCCGAACGAATTGTGTTCGATTCTGGGTTATTTTTTCGAGTGAATTTTTTCCGCCTGTGGGCTATTTTCAAGTGCAACTCTTGACAGTAGCAGCAACAGCATCCTTGTGTGATCCATAAGTGGATGCATTCAGAGTGAGAGTGTGTGTGCGGGTATTGTGCAAGAAATGTCATCATGATATTATTGACATTTGCTAGTGTCAAGTGAATTGTGTGTGTTTTAATATTAATCCCTTTGAGAGGAGATAGGGAGAAAATTATAAATTTTCATTTTGCTCAAGTGCGTTCGGGGTGGTATCCTTGGGATCTGTCAACATTATGTACCTGAGTCGGAGCCCCCCAAAGCATCACAACTCATCGTTGGGGGGCTCCAACGACAGTTTGGCATTGTACAAATCTGGAGGATCTGCTGGGAAACTTCATAGCCAAATGTCCTGCTCATCGCCATCAATGTATTCATCGACAACAAATCTTACTGGGCCGGCCGGCGGGAATGCTGGATGTCATTTGGGTGGAAATATCCACCCGCATTCGCATTCGCGTGCCAAGAGGAACAAAAAGAACTCATGGGGTGCCAGGGAACGGGCCGGAATGAGTTTTTTAATTGTTATCGCGTTCTTCGCGGTCTTTGGTTTAATTATCCTGACAGAGGTGAGTAGCTATCGGGAACTGTCATCTGTCTAACGGTGGTTTTCTTTTGTTCGCTTGCTTTTCTATGCGCTTTATTTCAACAGAGTCAATGTCATTCAACTTTTTTCAAAACAAAAAGTTTGTTTTTTTTTTCGTTTTTTTCTTTCATGTTTTGTTTTATTTTGTGTATACGTAGACGAGTTTTGTTCGTCCTTTCCCGGGTTTGTGTACAGTTACCATATGAATTTTGTTTGATGTTGCTTCCTTTATATCGTCCTGCGTATAATTGGTGTGAATCGCAGTGCACTTTCGACATCGTTATGCATGGCGAATGCGTGTTGAAGTGTTTCATCTGTCTGCATGTAAAGGACTTGCATGTGATGCTTTAGAAGTTATAGAAATAGCGACATGCCTCGGAGAGATGTTCTGTAAACAAGCATGGCAGGTATATCCCTTTAAGGAGTTTAGCAGTGATTTTCATGAGAAAGAATAAGACAAAAAGGAGCCGCAAAATGGAAGCCATTGAAGTCGTTAGATTTTGTACTGTAGTTACTCAATGGACTCTACTTGTGTGTGTTTTTTTTTAATTCAGATTTGAAACGCGATTGTCGTTTAAAAAAACGATTGTTATATGTAAAAAGTAATACTGCTTCAAGTTTGTAGATGGCGCTTGTACCAATGTGGTTGTAGTATAAGGTGGACGTGTAATTCCTTTGAAGTTTTCTTGGTCATTTAGTTTTTCTTCTAAGAGATCAATAATAATTGACAAACCTATTTTTTAATATTTTCGACCTTCGTCTTAAATGTACTTTAGGCCGCAATAGATCATTTTATCTGGAGAACTTTTGTTATGTAAAAAGTAGTAATGCTTCAAGTTTCATAGATGGCGTTTCTAGCAATGTGGTTGTAGTATCGGGTGTAATGCTTTTAAAGTTTTCTTGGTCATTTAGTTTTTCTTCTAAGAGGTCAATAATTCACAAACCTATTTCTTAATAATTTTTGACATTTCGTCTTAAATGTACTGTAGGCCGCAATAGATCATTTTAATTGGAGAAATTCGAGTTTGTAAAATTCAGCTGAATTATAATGATTACTTTTACCATTTTTGTTTTTACTGGCGATCTAGCGGTCGTCTTTGATTCTGATTATGAATGAATCAAGAATTTTGCTGGAGTTCATCATGGCTTGAGTTCCCATGAGTTATTGAAGGCTCTTCTTCAGGCATATTATAAGCATATACATTAACATGGCTCTGTAACGTCCACCGTTGACCCAAACGTTGTTCCCAGCCTCATTTTCGAAGAAAAAATGGACCATGATGCCACCACTCCGCAATGCGCACCAAACTGTCTCTCTCTGTGGATGCATTGGCTTCTCGACAATAAACGGGCGGGTTTTCCTAGCCCCAGATGCGGCAATTTTGTTTGTTAACGTAGCTGCCGAGATGAAAATTCGCCTAGTCAGAAAAGATGATTTTTCGCCCAATATCGTTATCCAATTCAAGCTGCTCTAAGGCCCAAACTTCGAAGCGATAACGAAGCGGATGGTCGTGCGCCTTCAATTAGACCTTGTAAGCGAATAATCCGAGATCTTTGCGCTGAATTCTTCTCAGGCTAGTGCGTGAAATGTTGAGCTGTTGAGATCGACGGCGAGTTGATGTTCATGAATTGAGTCTCACACTCTCGGCTACAGCAGTCACATTCTCGTCTGTGCCACATTCGACGGGGACCATGAACGAACTTTTTGCACAAACTTGTGTGTACAGCAGGCGCGGTGGGTGCTTCATTTCGGCCAAAACTTCTTTTCAAAAAACGCACTGATTGGGCTACACAGAACTCACTTTGGAAATAAGTTTTCAATATTTCCCAACGTTGTTCAAGCGTAAAGCGACTCATTTCCTATGATACTGACTTTCTGTCAAGATTTCGAGTGGGAAACAGCTGTCAGTGTCAAAAATAACCTATACTTTAAAAAGAAACCACTAGATGGCCCACCCGTAGTGGCACGTATGCTTTTTTGATGCGATCCTCTATGTTTTCCTTCCATTTGAGTTTGGATGACTAGACTGTCTGACTTAAAACTTATTCGCTTTGAAATGACAAAAGACAGTTTATTGTCAAATATTTGACAGGGAAAATAAAATGACAAAAACTACTCTTCAGTGCTTGCAAATTAAAAGTGTCAATTTAACAGTTTATTATGTGGCCAAAAACAGCAACCTAATCGAGGGTCCTTTACATTGCTTCCGTGTACAATTTAAGACTATAAAGCGCCAAAGGGCAACAAGAATCAAATTGAAAAGTACCATACCAAATCCCACTCATTGTTTAAAGCTAAGAGCATTTGAAAAAGTATCTTTTATTCCAAAATCCACCCACGATTTCATCGATTTCCTATAAAATACCACAAGAGTCTTTCTATTCTTAAACCCTGCTCATAAGGTCCATTATCTGTGGAAATGTTTACTTTGGCTAAACATTATTGAAGTAGTTGAAACCCACGCTCCATTCAACAGCGATTTCACTCTAATCAATCAACCCATAGGCAAGTCAACAATCACCCACTTAAACTGTGACTATACACGATTTCAATAGAATAGAGCCCCCCTTCCCCCCGCCCCCTCACTATACAAAGCAGCAGTTTCCGCCTCTACACAAATAGCTTCACAATGTGTTCTAGCATCCTGCCCGCCGAGCACATTTCCTCCTTCAAAATATCCCTGATTCATGTGAGAGAGTGTGTGTGTGTAGGGTAGCCAACTGGAAAGCTATTATTCCGCAATGCTAATTAAACTCTTTGTTTCTTTTTAATTCTCGTTCGTCTTGTCCTTCATTATTCTGTGTGCTGAATGTCAAAGATTTGTGTAAGTACAAAACACCCCCTAAACCGGACACTTGAATCTTGAGACGTTTTGACGTTTTTTTTTTTATTTGAATAATTTAATTTCGCCGTGGTGGGCTATGACGTGCACGATGACACCAATTAAAATTTAAAATATCTATTATATGAGATTTTGTTGTTTTTACAATTTTTTTGCGGTAAAATTGAAATTATCCTTCTTGTGTTTGTGCTCTTCTTATTCACAAACAGCTCTTCATGATCGACGAGAAGAGCCACGGTGGAATGGTTGTACTGAGGCATGGAAATCTTGGCAGCCGTTTGGGTGATTCACTGCCAGATTATGATAATGTAAAGGTAAGTAAAATTAAATTAAATTATTTCTTCTTTTTTATACTAGTACGGAAAAGGCACACCAACCAACCAACCAAACCGAAGAAGGAAGGATGTCCTTTGGCTTTCGCGTTTTTCCTTCCTTTTCAATTTTCTGTGTGTGTGGTTGCAGGGCATAAATTGGTTTCCTTTATAGTTAAATGAATTTTTATTGAAAATTATGTCGTGAACAAGAGGACAGTGGGGTTTGGGTTGAGCAAAGGAGAGCATTTGGAGGAAGTATTTATCAGCTTTTAATAAGAAACTAAGTTCCGGGGCATTTTAATAGAGAAAGGGTATTTTTTGTTGTTTTTTTTTTTCTGCATAATGTGCTTATAGTTTGTAGAAGTAAATCTGTGGAGGGAAATTTTTTGGAAAAATATTTTCACTTGGTGGGAGATTATGTCAAGAGGATTGGGTGTTTTTTTGTCGAAAAGGATTTATGAGGGAACTGTGAAGACATAGGAAAATTGAAATCGACTTATTTAAGCATTCTTCTGATGGGTCCTTTAATTAATTTCTGCCTATGAGAAGTCAAAAGAGAAGAGAATTTCTAATAGCACCGTACTTTGTAAATTTTAGCGATTTATTGAATACAAAAATAAACGAACTCACATACAATAAATTTCCCCTAAAATGACATAAATTATCTACCTCCGCGGGAACCCCTTTAAACATAAAATCTGATAATGATTAACTAAATAGATGAACAATTTCATTCAATATGGCTTCTTGGCCCATTGTCTTCCTTTTGTCTTTCTAATCTTTGCTTCGAGGGTAGGTCTGAATAACTTGGTAGTATTTGTTTTTGAAGGTTAATTGATTTTCCTCATTCTATTGAGACGAATGTCTAAAGCTTTGATAATAAGACCTGCCTTTTAACTTTTAAATAATTTATTCGTCGTTTAGTTTAGGACTTTGTCAGTCAATTTTGTAAATAGGTATTATTTTTGCTAAAGTTGATTAAAATTTTCTATTTTTAGGAGGACTATGATCTCCTGGACGGCAGCTTACTAATGAGTGATAATAAATTAGGAATCTTTCAATTTCGCAGTGACAATAAATTAAAAATGCACGGTAAGTTCTTGGATTGGATTTTGATTTGAGACAAAATAAATTCAATTTTATTAAATATGTATGTTAATGTTGCAAATGTCAGTGGTTTTGGGTTATTTTCTGTTTTTCCCTCCGTAAATTGTTTAAATTCCCAGAATTTCCCAATTAGGATATTTTTGAAAAAAGAAAGCAAACAAAAAAACGAACTATGTACATCTACAGATTCGGACGACAATGGCAAATTTTTTAAACACGAAATTCACACTAAAAGGTAAATTTCCCACAACCAACGAACACTGGTCCTAGAAAATATATCGAAAAAAAGTGATCCAAGTTAGTGGAGAAGTTTTGGAGATATACATAAATGTGGAGCAACAAAAGAAAACCTTTTGATTCCAGTACTTTTTATGTGCCTCCGTATAAATTGTTTAAATTCCCAGAATTTCCCAATTAGGATATTTTTGAAAAAATAAATCAAACAAAAAAACGAACTACCGACAAATTTTTTAAACACGAAATTCACACAAAAAGTTTAATTTCCCACAACCTACGAACAGTGGTCCTAGAAAACATTTCTAAAAAAACGTCATACAAGTTAGTGTACAAGTTTTGTTGATAAACTTATGGCTAGTAATTAATAAAAGAAAAACTCTTGATCCCAGTACTTTTTACGTGCCTCCGTATAAATTGTTTAAATTCCCAGAATTTCCCAGATAGGATATTTTTGAAAAAGAAAGCAAACAAAAAACCGAAATAAATCCGAACTACATCTACAGATTTGGACGACAATGACAGACCGACAAATTGTTTACCCACGAAATTCACACGAATATGTAAATTTCCCATAACCTACGAACACTGGTAATGGAAAACATTTCTAAAAAACGTCATCCAAGTTAGCGTACAAGTTTTGGGGATATACATAGATATACTTATGTGTACTAACAAAAGCAAAACCCTTTATCCCAGTACATTTTTACGTGCCTCGTTAATTGTTTAAATTCCCAGAATTTCCCAGATAGTATATTTTTGAACAAAGAAATCAAAGAAGAATACGAAATATATCCGAACTACATCTACAGATTCGGACGACAATGGGCAGACCGACAAATTGTTTAGCCAAGAAATTCACACGAAAAGGTAAATTTCCTACAATCTGCGAACACTGGTCCTAGAAAATATTTCTAAAAAACAAACGTCATCCAAGTTAGTGTACAAGTTTTGGAGATATACTTATGCGTAGTAACAAAAGAAAAACCCTTGATCTAAATAAATTGGATAAGGTACCTGACTTGATCAATTTTTTGGCTTAAAATTCCTGCTACACATACTGTTGCACACAATGAAGGCATACTGTTTCCGTCCCGTTGTATTGTAACTTCACCATTTAATCAGAAAAGTTAGGGGACGTGGACCCATAGTCCCTTAGTAAAGCTAACCATTGTTCAACTTGTACAGCGAGTGAATAAAGGTTGGCACTGACGACGAACCCTTTACCTTACGACTGGCACTCATATACTATGCCATGTATCTGAAACATTTGCTCATTTTGGTATCCGCACTTCTTTGGGTCCATATACACCATTTAATTGCAGATCGTTTATCAATGGGCATTTCAAATGCATTAAACGACGACAACACCAATAACAACGAAGGTACCAACGGTCGACAAGCAACGAACGGCGGCGGTGGGGGTGGCGGTATCGGAGTTGGGGGCAATAGTGTCACCGGTACCGGTGGCAATGGTGGCATTAACAACGTTCAAGCAATACCATGGGGTAAAATGCTGCCAGAGAAAATCGAGCAAACACTTCCCCACTACCCGGTTGGAATGCAGCCAACAGATGGCTCCTGGCAGGTTGTCAACGGGACACGTTTCAAATTCTTTGTCTTCTCGGCATACTACGACCGTCGGGATGGATCAAAACTGGTACGCGTTGTGGGTGCTACAAAAACGCGCGGTCCCGAGCGGGTATGGTGTCGCTTTTGGTACACATATCGTGATGCTAACAATCACACCAGATACAATTCGGCCACGGTGATGGCGAGGGTTAAGGTGAGTGTGGGCAAAATTCAATCAAATTGTTGGGGGGATGTTTATATACCGTCTTCCAGGTAATTCGGGAGAACTGGAATCTCAAATATAGTGCATGCTTCGTCCTGTGTCCACTGCGAACCGCCGAGCTTGATGTGCCCCAGTCGGTGAGTATTGTTAGCCGGCTACGGGCTCCGCCGGGAAATATATTACGAGTGCGGAATACCGATCAAGATCCAGACTTTGCGAATCGCACCTCTTCGGCGTCAATGTCTCCGGTCGACCAGATTGCCGATAAGATAGCTATCTGCGTTAAGCCATTCCATTTCAATTATGACCAGGCGTTGTATCTGATGGAGTATCTGGAATTTAACTCACTGTTGGGGGTGTCGCACTTCACATTTTATAACCACACGCTCGGCAATCATGCAACATGTGTCCTGAATCACTACATGAACGGGAGTATACCGGGAAATCTAACCGCAGCCGATGGGGACAAACCGGAATTTTTCGGAAAAGAAAGCTCAACGCCAGATGGTGAGTGTGAGGGGCATTTCTCTCTAGTATTTAAACACATCCTGATTCTGATGACACTACCCAATCTATTGCTTTGTGTGTCATTTATTTTTTTCTCTCTATTTGTAGTTGCCAAATCCCGCAACGCGTCGGCGAATATCACACGAAAATACGAAAGCACCTATATAAGGCCTACCATAACCATACTACCCTGGGATTTGCGGATGCGTTCGCAAAAGGAAATACGCACCGAGGGGTTGTTTGCGGCGCTAAATGATTGTTTATATAGGAATATGTATAGATATAGGTACCTGGCGCTGGTGGATTTGGACGAATTTATAATCCCACGGCACGGGGATACATTAAACGAATTAATTAGGTAAGTTTTGGGTTTAACTGCTGCGGTGGTAGTGGGGTTGATATGGTTAATGACGATGAGCCCACATGCGACTAATGAAACTTTTCTCTCTCTCTGCTCGCACAGTTGGTTAGACAAGCGGTATAAGAACCGAAATGCGGGTGCATATTCATTCCAGAATGCGTTCTTTTATTTACAATTCCAAGACGATCCATGGTTGTATCAGACGAAGAGTGCCAATCAGAGACTGCGAGGCGCTCTAGTGACGCAAAGGAAGACACGAAGGTGAGTGAAGTGAAGATTGTTTGTTTGTTTGTTTATTTACTTTGCGAGTGTTGAGGATGAATGTGGGCAAATAGTAATTAGGACTTTTGTGGTGTGGGCTATATGTACGTCTACCTCTATACTAGATTTCTGTTCAGTGTCCTGCACAGATATACCTATAAATAGGTACATTAATTCTAGTATATCCGATCCGATGAGTGTCTATGATAAGTGGTACAAAGCTGACCTGAAAAAGGTCAAAAGGTGATTCCATGAAGAGCTAATTTTATTTACTCGTGAACTGGTTTATTTACGTTTACTAAAAACAGCGACAGAGTGAAATGATTTTTTTTTAATCCTTAGGATTGACCTTTACAAAATTTAAATTTCCATTGATTTTTCTTTGGCACATAATAATACAAAAATTGACACAAATTCTATAAACGCTTAGGACTAATCTATATAAATAATCCGCTTTCATGCGTAGCGTAATTTGACTAATGTTCATACACGTAGGTAAATCCTATTTCTATAGCCCTTTGATAGTGATATGGATAATGACGGGAACTTATTTTTTTGTAATTACATTATCTAAGGACTGATAAAGGGCATGCGTTTTTCTTTCGTCTATTGTTTGTGTTTATTCATTTGTGTTTTTTTTTTTTTGTGTGTTTTCTACTCCCCAGACGCTCAAAGCTTCACCCACAAAAACAACGCTCAAAATACATATGCCGACCAGAAACGGTAGTCGAGGCTGGGAATCATTTTGTATGGGAATTCTCTCCGGGAAAAGGTTCACTAAATGTGCCACCAGATGCGGGAATATTACATCATTATAGGGTAAGTTGATGACTTTTTCTTTTTCCTTATATAAATGATTCATGTTTGCGTTGATACAAAAAAGAGTCCTCGTAGTAGAAAATGTAGTAAATCGATAAAGGAATTGTATGAAATATTTTGAGGTTCATTTGCACCAAATTCATTGAAGGTTGTTAGTTCATTACAAGTATCAAATCAAATTAAATTAAATTTCTAATAGAGATGAACAGAACTCTTCCAACCACCAAGAACTTGCAGTTTGTTCTTAAAATCATTTTAATGGAAACTAATAAGTAGGTACACGAGCTAAGCGAAGCCAGGGATGAAGAACATCTACAGCTTCATTTAAAAAAGCAATTGGTTCCAGTAGTGGACAGAATGTGTGATCTACCTGTCAATAGACCAATTTTGGTTTAAGTGCACATAATCGAGGACCTCCATAAACCAACCAAGTGCCTATACAAATTTTTTAATTTTGTTTTGGCCTCTACTCCAAAAATGCGTTTCGCCCCGATGTGGTGGGTGGGCTCATCAGTAGACGACCACCACATCTGATCTAGACGCACTGTTTGCTCGATTTTCACCGAGACTATAACGATTTTCCAATCAACAAGTGACTGTGAATCATACCTCACAAGACGAATCTTTGGTTCAAAGACAATCGCCGAGAGGATTTGTTTTTTGCCCAGGGCCTGGCTTGTTTAATCAAAAATATTTTCAAATCATAAACATATTTATGAAGTGAATAATGGTGGAGTGTAAGATGTCATCACAAATTTTTTAATTTTGTTTTGGCCTCTACTCTCAGATCTCCAACGTGGAACTGCGCATTTTAAAAACGAATATTGTTGACATAATGCTTTTACGCTATATGAAATGTTCCTTGTGCAGAACAATATTGTTTATGCCTGGTGATCCTGCACGATTTCTTTATTTACATCACAGGAAGTATGCACAGTTGCATCTCTTGGAAGTAAATCACGCACTTTGCACTCAATGCAGGTAAACGCTTCGTAGCAGTATTTATACGGTATAAACCAATCTGCTCCATTTAAGTAGCTAGCAACCTTTTCCCATCGCATCGTATTTTTGCCGAAATATAGCCGCATTATTTCCTTCAGTATTGGGCAAACGCCAATGAAATGCATTACGTCTTCCCTCTCTCGAAGATTACAAAGCATACAAACATCGGATCCCTCACTTCAATGTGGCATGTAGATCAGCTTCACCAACTCGCCTCTTATTTTTAAAATAGTTTCAATGATGTATCTGTTGCAACTACTGTTGATGTAATTTCTCTCAGTCAGATTTAGATCACACCTGGAATAAAATTGCCTCACCGTAGATTCGTTTGTGTGAGTTTCTATTTTTGGGATGAATGGAAGGGACCTACTATTTTTTATGCCGAGTCCGAACGGCTGAATTGAGAAGCTTTATCAGGACATTAATACTCTCGGAAGTTTGTCAGACGTTCGCGAGAGGTGGCGCAGTAGAAAAAACCTTAAGATGTAATTTGTGTTTTTCCGGGGATCGTAACCTGGGATCCCCCGCACAGTAGTCCAGCACATTAACCACTGCGCCCAATAGAAGACTTTATCTCTATATTATTTAACGTGTTGTCCAACTTCGCTTGAAAATCATTTTTTGTCGAATTTCTACATTTCAAAGATTTATCTTTTATTTATTTATGGTGTTCATCACTTTCAATCGTCATCGATATTGGCAGATGATCCGAATATGTGATTTGTCCGACCTAAAAATCTTTAAATAAGGAGCGCCAATCTTCACCAATAATGCCGTAATCAATTACAGAGCTGCCTTGTTTTGCGTTAAATGTGTATTCACCTCCTCTATCTGCTTTTATGCAGCCATTGAAAAGGCTTAAACCAAAATCATTGCATATCTCTATTATTATGTTTCCTTCCGCGTTTGTTTTTTTTTTTTATCTTTGCTGTTGCGTTTTTGGTATCCGATTACATTTTCCGCCTCCATATCACTCGTCCTTGCATTTAAGTCTCCCATTATAAATATATTATGAGTTTTTAGAGAGCACAAAAAATCATAGAATTTATCGTGATCGTATTGCCAATTATTACAACTAAAATCAACATACATGTTTCGTCTGAAATCTCATCAGAATAGGAGATTTGCAGTTTATTGGCTTCAAGTTCATTACACAAACTTCTCTGCAACTACCGATTTTATTGTTCATTTAATTGTATTGCAAGTCCCCTTACAAGTGACTTTCTGAAATGCGTGCATCAATGCCATAATTCTAGCATAAGGCATAACAACAGTAGTAGGTATTTGTGTCCTCATGTGACTTACGTGTGTCTATCAATTTCACATCTACTTCAACTGTCTGTTTCTCCAATTAGTATTACATGTCCTTGCGTCCATTTAAAAAGCAATTTTCTGCACGCAAACAATGCCGCACAGAAGTTTTCGATGTCTCTAGTGTTAAGAGCGGACTCACATTGTTAAATACTACCATTAATGCATGTAAGGATTTTATTTAGTCTATAAAAATGCACGATATTGCTGCAAAGTTGACAAATGAAATGTTTTATTACATGAACGTCTATTGGCAAACGAGTGACCAGTCAGCGATTTTCTCAAATGTCAAATTGAATTATTAATAATTTTGTATTGACGTCAATGTCAGCATTAGTCAATTACGCTTACGTCAATGATACATTTTTATTTTTCCCTTCGCAGGTTTGTGAATTTGGTGGCAATGACTGCATCAAATCCCCATCCGTCATAGATCGAACAGCCACAAAATATGTCAACCGTTTAGTGGAGCGTGTCGATTCTGTTTACAATTATTTAAAGAAGCCATGCTATCTACCCGACTTGCCAATAATTCCGGATAAACCACCACCAGAACCGGTGGTCAATGAAGTCAAATATAAACCAATTATTCGTCGCGATGACAAGAATACTAAAACTCACTCCAAGCTGTCAAATCGAACAGGTAAAGAAGAAGACAACGATACGAATAACAATAATCAAATGGAACAAAAATCAGAATCGACAACTGAAAGCAACAACAGTGATATATCGCCAACAGAGAACAAACGAAAAGTTATAGTTTTCGAACACGCTGCAAATGGCCAGACACAAGTTAGAGTTAAATATGTTGATTAGTTTCTCGCTAAGCATAAATTTTTTTTGTTTTTATTAATTTTATTTCAAATTCCTATATTTTGTAATATTCTTCAAAAAGAAAAAAATAAAAACTCATCAATAAACAATTTGGCATGATAAGCTAGATAAATTTATCATACACATATCATGCGTCAAATCATGCCTGATTAGAAAAAAAATAAATAAAAATACAGTGCTCCTAAATATAGTCTTAAATAAATACAAAAGCAAAAGAAAAAAAAAAAGAGTTAACAAAATTATAGGCACAAAACACAATCATACAACTTGTTACAAAGGAGACATTTTAGCCGCAAACAAACAAATACAATATTCAAAGCAACTAAATATAAAATGTCCTTTTTTTTCTATGTCTCAGTCTATAAAGCTTGTAAAGAAATATATATGAATCAAATAAAAAATAAAAATTTATCACAATAAACATTTGGAATTGTTTTTTTGTTATACGGGAACGGAGTGTCGCATTTGAAATTGGAGAGGCTTATCATCTGAGTGATAAGGGTAGAACAGATGGACAAAGGACGCTTCGATTTAAAAAGTTCATAACAAATTGTCAAATTGTCAGCTGACCTTTTGTCAAGTCACGTTGATAACAATAAGATTTATTTTGATTGTCATCTGTCATTCGCCAATTGAGTAAGTATAAATGTCCCTGTGGTGTTTTTTTCTCGCAGCATTCATGGTAAGTTGCTAATGTTTGCGCTATTTATTTCAGTGAATGTACAACGTGCAGTTACAGAAGACAAAATGTTTATCGATTATTTTGATTTTAGAACAAACCACTTTTTATGCATTTATAAACACAAAATTGCACATTTTATTATTCCAAGAAGAAAATATTTAATTATCTTATCAAAATGTATTAAGAAAACAAGTTTATAAACATTTTAAACAACGAACTTTCGAATTCCAAACTTTTTGCCGCGAACGAGAATACCCTTGGCGCGAATTGTCTAAGTTTATTCACAATCCACATCATTTAATTCGCGTTCCACAAACTAGCGAATAAAACATTCGTTCGAACTTAACCTCAAACTAGACATTGCGGGTAGAAACTGATGGCTGTAATTCGCGAACTGACGCCACCTAGAAAAGTGTTCATGTGAACGGACTGTCAAAACTTGTGAATATTCGTTCGTTCGTAGGTAGTTGGTCGCTCTCAGGTGAATGGTCCTTTAGCGTTTCATGAGTAAAAATGTTGTATAAAATGTTCCACTGGTGGTTTTATGAGGGATGCGGCTGTACTGAATGCGTTTAGTACTGACCTGTCAAAATTACATAGATATCGGCAATATCCAGATCTTTTACCATAGAAATCTGAATTGCAAATTTTTTTTCTGCATAATTGCAGATTTGTCGAAATCTTTTCATGCGAACCCTGGTTCATTTCATGATAGATAGATAATCTATACAACTCGAAAACTACTAGACAGATTTCGATGAAACTTTTTTTAAAATGTTCCTTAAGACTGTGAGACTGATATAGGCTGTGTCGTTTATAGCCACGTCCTTAGGAAAAGTTTTTTTTGCCTAAATGTATTTTTTGAAGGGAAAATATATACATACACATATGGACCAAATATAATTTTGTTTGTTTGCTAAAGGCGAGCCGCGCAAGGCGAGCACGGGTCAGCTAGTAATAGAAATAATAAAATAATACAAATAATAAAATAATACAAATAATAAAATAATAAGGCGTTAACGTTGCCATCTGCTGGATTGAAAAATTTGAACATGGTGATTATAGTTGCAAATTATTTTTGTTACAGAAAAAGCTATGTATTATTTAAAGCAGGAGCGTAGAAGCATCACAAAACTAGTCTATCTATAGTATTCGAACACATATTATCTTGTATCTATAGGATGACACTGTTATAAATATTTGACCAATTTTCTCCATTTAGAATTTGTTTTGTTTGTTCCATTGTGAGTGAGGGTTTTCCAAAATAGGTAAGCAAAAATTCTTTATATATCGGACATACTGATAGGAAATGGAAGCTGTCTTCTTTTGACTGGAGGTTGCACAAAGTACATTGAGTTGTGTGCCATTTAAATTTAAGAGGTCACCTCTTGTTCTGCAAATTAGCGATATCGCTCGAGCGCTGTAATTTTCATTGAAGTAGCTGTTTTCTAAATTGTAGCTAAGCTCAGGATGTATATCATTCTGCTAACTGATGAGGTCGCTTGTCCAATACATTCGTTGTGTTCACTGCTGCTTTTTTATCATAATCCTAATTTGATACTGTATGGAGAGTTCCACTCAACATTTTTGAACTAGATTTTCCACTGCTCTATCCAATGCATGAAACACACGCATTTCAATATGAATGCGCGCACATAAAATCCAAAATTATGTGCGCGCATTCACATTGAAATGAGTGTGTTTCATTTTTTTGCGACTAAACAGTCGCGCGATTGAAATCGCATGTGTGTTTCGGGCCTTATTGTGATTGTCGATCAGCGATAGTCACGACAATTGTCGATTGCGTCGATTTATTTTAGCTATTCGTATGCACAAAATTTGTTCACTACCAAGAGAAAGCATTAAACAGACATTTGTAATCGACTACAAGCGACTGTCAAATCGACAAATATCAATCGCAGTCGACAATCACAGTTTTCGATCAACGATCAACTATCGACAATCACAATAGGGGCCCATATCTCATTTTTTTCCAGGGGCCAGATCACGTAAACTAAATGGAGCTCTCTTTATCATATCTGTGACAATAGACAGAGACTGCTAGTACCGAAACGATGTCGTTCGATCGTTTTCATTTTACGTGATCTGGGCCCAGCTTTGTTTGTCTGTTTCTTACTATCATTATCTTCGATTTCTCGAGGTTAACAGTTAAATTCCATGTTTTACAAAAGATGTTTAACTTATTTATCATTTATCAGCGTAAAGAAGGGTTTTAATATTAATCCCAGCAAAATGGATACCGGCAGGTAGATGTAAAGAAATATCATCTATACCTACTATAAACAATGCGAAAACAATTGCGCTTAGCAGACAACCTTGCTTGACTCCAGACCTTGTCTCGAACCAATCAGATATATTTTTACCATCCCATACAGCTTGTCAACAGTTGAATATCCCTTACGAAAGCCAGCTTGGTATTCACTGAGAATCTTATTTCTGTCAATCCATGCTGTAATGCGACATAGGAGAAGAGATGAAAATATTTTTGCGATGGCAGTCATGAAGGAAATACCCCTATAGTTAGTTGCTTCATTTACATCGCATTTTTTGTGTATCGGATACACAATGGCATCTCTAAAAGATTGTGGTATATCTCCCATTTGGAACATATAGTTAAATAAATTAAGCATATACGTACGAAGGTTGAGTGGCGCATTTTTGTAGAACTCATTTGAGATGCGAACGCGTCCTGGTGCTTTTTTAATTAGTGTGTTTTTCAAGGCAGTTACGAGCTCTCCCATTGTTATATCCTGGTCAAGCACTGCATCCATTATTAAAGGTTCTGCATATTGAAAAGAGTAATATGTTGGGTTCTGGTTGAGTAATATATATGTCGCTTCATAGCTAGAAGAGATGTTACAGAATTCGTCAACCCTGTCACAGCCACAGGGTGGCAGAAAATTGTGTAATCGGACAAATACAGTGACATGTCGTAGGTGAAGAACCAATGGCAACTTGGAAAGAGCTATAAGTCCATAGCCTATTGTCTCTACGAGAAGACATAAAATTTCTGTACCACTTTAGATGGCTTAACTCTTAAACCAGCAGAAATTTATTTGTTTATATCTCGAAAATCAGGTCATAAGAAATTCAAAACCTACTTGGGAATAATTATAATTTTCTGAGCACTATTCTCAATAAAGTACCTATTTTCTGTTCTCAAGTTTCTCTCAATGACAATGAGCAGAAACTGCCTAATTGTCGCGCACTCGGCAGGTTCTATCTGAAATGAAGTTCATAATTTAAATTTGTATTATACCAAGCGAAGTAGAGTTCAAATGTACCCCATCAAATAACCTACTTTCCCAAGACACAACCTTCCTGTCTGCCCTTAAATATTCCTTCAACAATAGAACAATTCCACAGAAGAACCAAAAACACATTAAAAGTGGTTAGTAAAGAAAGAAAAAAAATCCTTCCAACTTAAACATCCTGGATTTCCACATAATTACACCGCAATAGTCTCGTATCCTGGCCATTTTCCGTCTAACCCTCTCCATAACCCTCTCCATACGCTCCGCATTACCGCCCCAGGGCAGCCGCCAGCACATTCGTACAGAAGCGAATTTAATTACAACTAAATTTTGTCGTTGAGAATTTCTTCACCACTAGAAAAATATTTTAATTTTGATGTTTAAATCTGGTAGAAGGATAACGTATACACTGACTTTCCTCTCCAGACACAAACCGAGTATGAACCAAGTAATAGTTACTTTCTCTAGAAGTGTGACAGTGCTCAGGGTAGAGCAGAATGTAATTAAATTCATTCGCACTGCCAAAGATGTTTACTTAAACGTACATATATGAAATGAATCCGTATGTCGTCGGGGGGTAGTATTTGGGTCCGTATAAGGACTTACATAATAAGGGAACGCAGTGTATCTATGCTCATGTATACCAGGTCGTGTTGTCCCAGTCGCACTCCATTTAGATGTTATTTGACAATCTTTTGGGTAAAAAAAAAACCCTTCTTTAAAGTAACCAAATAATAAGGGCTATCAGAACGATAAGGACTCATATTTTAATAGCTCGTTGCTGCTGGTTGCACATTGAGGACGAGGAGTGCTTCTGTAAATGAGTGATTTAAGTCTGTGTGTGGGTTCTATTTTTGCGGTTAGTTTGATGGCAATTATACTTGGCAAAAGGAGCCAATTTTGTCCGGTACTAAGCACTGGAGAAGTTACATAAGTATCCTAACTAGCTGTGTCCAGTTGGAACGAAGGCGACTGTGGATTAAATTTTTGCAATCCTCGCTCGTTAAAGATGGTTATATGAATGAAATTGTGACTTTTGTCGATGTAAAAAGGAAAAACATAAAGAGAAGAGTGTGCGTGTGCTGGAGGGATAAAATCCTTGTTTTGCATAATGGTTATGTGATGTTTTTGTATATGAACAAATTTTTAAATGTGACTTTAAGTAAGCGAAGTAGTAATGCGAAATGCAAAGATTTAATTTCACAAAGGATGATTATACGAGCTCAGAAAGAGCTGCGAAATATGACAAGCACTTAAGGCAATCAAATCACAAGTGTGATCCTGGCGCACAGGCGGCATATTTCCTCATTGTGGGCCTCATTACAACTAGAAAGAAAGACTTCCTTGTTTTGAGTTTCTGAATGGGGCACCTCTTAAAAAACATACATCTTATACCTATTTCGAAAACAATCAAACAGATTGAGCTCAGACAATCTGACATACTGCCCCGAGAATGTTCCTGGAATGACAATAATGTTCCTGTGCCAGTCTGGCTATTCCAAATTAAAAGTCTGTATTGGCCGTAGTAGGGTCTTATTATTCCGTTTTCTACCATAACAACATAATTCTCTCAACAGGTATGTACCTAGTTTGTAGTTCAATATGCATTATGCATTGTAAAAACTTCTTAAACAAAAGACTTACCAGCAATTTTATTCTGCCCTTCGTTCAATAAATGATTGAAATCCTTTTAATAACTGAAATACGACACTGAAAAGAAAAGAGCGTAGAAAGCAAATTGTTATTCCAAATTTCATAGGTAATCAAGGCTTATAGAGGAATTATATGATTATGGAGAAAGTAAGTTTGTTTTTTACCAAATTTTCTTAGAAAACAAAGACTCCATTTCCAATATCATCGAAATGGAAGTTATTTCGTTAATAAAAGGCAAATATTGTCAATAAAATGCGTTTAAATGAGAAGAATGAGTCTTACCGGAGATATTTTCACATAAAATTTCAATCATTCAACCGACTTGCAATTTGTAGGTATTTAACGAATTTATCGAATTTCAATGCAAAATTTCACTTTTAAAGATTTAATAACAATAATTACACAACACAAGGAACACTTTTAACAATAATTTGAATTATTTTAAGATAATAAAACTGAATTTTCACTCACACGGACCGCTAAAAATATTTTAAAGTAAAACTTTAGTTCTGTTCACTGAAAAAAAACACGAACTAGCACGTCCGCAAAATTGTAGGTAATATAGATCTGTCGGCAATGCCGGTTCGAGCAAATGCAAGATGAAAGTTGTAGGTAGGTATTTTTTTTAATTTGATTTACGATTAGAGAAAAGGGACTGTGATTTTTGAACAAAAAAAATTATTGAATAGCTAGATATGATTAGTTGTTTGTTTCGAATTTAGAAAATGTACAGTGAAAACGTTGCTCAACAAATCGTTGAAAAATATTTAAATATTATATTTCGCCCATCGAATTGATGCTTTTATAATGGGTTTTCAATTTCAGCGCCGGAAAGTAAAATAAAAAAAAAAAACACAAATAATTGTGGACTTTGCCATTAGATGTGAAATACATACAAAGTTGTTTCAATGTCCATATCAAGTGACAGTGCTGACAGAAACAGAATGCACGACTCAATCCTTTGGAAGTAATTCTTGTTTTCGGCTGGTAGGTATAGATATCTCGGCCGTAAACTGACGAATGTCGATTTTCAACTGCTCAAGAGTTTGAAAATTGTAGGTACGCATAAACACGTCGATCTTTTGCGTGTTCATCGGCGTGAAATCGCATGATCTCGGAATTACACGGCCAGAGAACTTTTCGCGCTATAAAGCCCAAATTGGAAGTTTGCCTGGGTTATGGCGCTGGCTGTCTTACTAAACCCGCATGAAAATCTCTTATTTTAGCCAAAAAATTTAAATGTTTGAGCATATTGCCATAGAGTTGGGAATTGACAGTACTTCGTCGCTCCTTCTTTGTTTTCAATGATGCATACAACACACATATTGCTATACGTCTATATACCACATCCAAAATAGACCGTATATTGGAAGTTATGCGCTCAGAAGGACGACTATGCCGACGTAAAGCGCAAAACGTTGCTGAGGCAGAATCACCATTTATGTTAAAAATATTTAACAATTCTAATACGGTTTTCAGTGATTAAACGATCCATTTTGTAAAATGACATTCAAGTTTGATAGCAGGCAAAATTATTTATTATTTGTTTAAAATTGGACAAGGCACCTCCCATACAAAAAATACCGCTGCAGACACTATTTCTCGATAATCATGAAAGCTAAAGTTTTAAAATTTGGAACATTGATGTGCAATGTTCTGATAGACAAGAAAATACTTAAGCAATACAATTCCTGGGGCACTGCAAAGTCAGATAGCTAAACTATCTTTGGTATTCCCCCGAGAGGGTTTCTGTGAAGTTTGCGCAAAATTGGACCAAGGTGACACCTCCCGTCCCGCGTTCAAAATCGTATATCCCGAAAACCACCAAAACCGATTGACCTCAAATTTTCAGACAATCTTTTGTATTGGACCTGATAGGGTTTTTGTGAAGTATGGTATGACAAAGGGGCATGGCACCTCCCATACAAAAAAAAAATTTAGTGTAAAATAAAAAGGAAATATGGTTCGTTTGTCATCGCATCACTTCAGAACGGCTATACCGATTTGGCTCATTTTTTTTCTTTTAAATGTTTGGAATAGTCTGATTAAGGTTTATATGGAAAAAAATTTTCCGTGTAAGTGGAAAAAGGGGACGTGGCATCAATTGAGCTCATATTTACAGACAATCTTAGATATTCGTCCGACAGTATGTTCCTGTGAAAATTAGTTAAAATTGTTTAAATGGGCGTGGCACCTCTAATACAAAAAAAACCATTCAGAATCGTATATGTATCTCGAAAACAACTGAAACATAATTGAGCACTAATTTTCAGTCTGAGGTAGTTGCTCGGAAGTGTCCGCAAAGGCCTAGTCTGCCATACAATGACTTCTGCAGAAGCTGCAGAGATATAGAGGATGATGAGTGCATCACGCACTTTCTTCGCAGTTGCCCTTCCTTAGACAATTTAACAATGGTTTACTTAGCAAACTATTTTCATGATGATCTCAGTGATATAGGTAACATTCTTGGGAAATCATTCCCCAAATCTAAGTGGTATGCGTATGCACAAAGGACCTATCTGCTTCTCTACCGCGCTGAGTCCTTCTTTATAAAAAAAACTAATCATAGAATTCATCAAAAGAGAGCAATTTTTATTTCAAATTTCTTCTGCTAAAGTGACGTTAATATATTGGGAAATCTATCTTCCTCCATGTGAAATTAAAATTAAATTAGCTAAGACACCAAATAACCAAATAAAGCTTTCTAAGATTTCCTTTCCGAAAACGAGTCGACCATTCCCAAAGCCCTTACTTCGAAATGTATACGGGAAACTTTTGAAAACACAACTTTCTGTTAATGAAAAGCTATACACTCACAACAACGCCCCCTAGGAAATAGCTCTTAACGCCAGAAACCATTTCATGTCCCAAAAGTTTCACAAATTCGTATAACTTCTACCATAACCCATTAAAAGCTTCCATAACGCTCCTCCAGGCCAATCTGCTTCTGCACATTCAAACGCAACACATTTATCCGCTTATTGAATATGCATTCCATATATCCTGAGCCTGACGCCAGGCATCCTTTTAAATTGCATATTGTTGTCTTAAAAAAAATCAACTCAATCAATATGCCTCTCAAACAACAAGGCAGATTTACCGCGAAATCCCTGCACTTCATATGGAGAGTGATACTCCAGATAATATCCTCTATCTTCTCGGTGTAGGTTCGATTCTACACACTGGCACCTCTAGAGAGATGGTTATTCTAGCAATCTAGCTACACAAGTAGCAGATAACAAAACAAAAAAATAAAATTGAGAAATAGAAAATAAAAAACATTGTCAATCTAGTTTTAAAAATAAATTGAGAAGGAGCGACAAGGGTGAAAGGATATCGCGCAAAATGCATGGCAAATCATGGAAAGCAAGGATACATTGGGTTTTAAGGGGGGTGGAAGAAAATATTGATAGAATTTCATGCTATTTCATGGGGATACAAATTGTGAATTGTGGGTTTATTGTGTCGTTTTTTAAAAGGATAATGCTTCACAATCTGGTCTGGCATCTCTCTCTTACACTTTGGGATCGTTCGACTGTACTCGTATCTATCTAACTGTCATTCTTTAACGAGAGGAGGGACATAATCCCTTTGTTTAGCACTTTGTAGCATAAACAGTGTTATTTCAAGTGGAATCCTTGCAATCCGCTCCGCTCCTTCATTCATGCAACCATGTTCATCATTGTTTATGAATTTTATATAAACTTTTTTTTTTGTGAGCACGAGGTGAACGAAGGAAGGAGTTCAATTGATAATGGTGTCGGTCGGAGTAAAAGTGTCATTTTAAAAATGACATTTCAGCCTCATGCCACACATCGCCACCCTCTTGGCAATGTACTACTATGACAAGGACAGATAAATTCATTTGCGTATCAGTCCGGGTGTACGAATGGTGGGTGGTTTTACTCTCTGCTCGATGTCATATTACCGTGGCGAACGTGATATTTCTACTGGTAACCAACAGAGTAAAAAAAAAACCGTTAAATCTCCTTTGTTAAGGATTATCCTAAAGAAAAAAATAAAAGTGAATAAATCCAAACTGAACAGAAAATCAGGTCAACATGCTTGATCCTCTCTGGCAGAGTGCGGATTTGGAGCACCACTCGCACAGATTTCTACACACATATATGTATATAGGTGTGCGTGGTATTTGTTTGTTTTGTGGTATTTCTGCAGGCAGAGGCAACAGCAGCACTTGAAGTTGGTGCCCTTTGAGGTTTGCGCTTGAGCGTGAGGAGGTGGTTGGCAGGGTTGGAGGTGGTTGGCAGTTTTGCGTGCAGCGCATCGTATGCTGATGACATTATTTGACAGGAGCGAGGCGAGGTGGTAAGGACACGCTTTGGATTTGGAAATCTGTTTTCGGGTAATGTTAATGGTGCTGGATGTTGATGATAGGCTTGTGGTTACGTTGGTTACGCGCTGAGGCCCTGGGGTGGTTACCGCGGTATAGTGATTGGAATGGTTAAGCTTACACATAAATATTTCATCTGCTTTAGTTTGCTTTTTTTTTTTGCAATAATGAATGTCAGCTAAGGTTATGAGTGGATGAACAGTCGACGTATTATTTTTGCCTGGTTTGGTAACATTTTTTCTAGGCCAACAATTTTTGATTTAACGGAAAGAGATTAACAGTAAAGTGGACGCTTTTTGATATGACGTATGACTGTAGTATGTCAATTAAGTGGTTGACCTTGTCATGATTTTATGAATGGATTTGAATAACGCTTTAGAATTTATGTTTGAATTGGAGCAGAGAGAAGTTGTCGCTATATCGGGCCCGGGCCATATGGCTTGTGGTGGTGGCCATTATTCAAATTTAAACTGGCAAAGCAATCATCTAACTAAATTATGAGTGGGTATTGATTTTAATAATTAACCGTGAATTGACCTACTTTAAACTTAAATCATTGAAGGACTACCAATGTTCAAAGGCAGCTAGCTACCTTGGGTAACCATTCAGAGTTAACTTCCACCCATAAGGTTGTGCAAACGCCTCTAATGGATAATTTCGAGCTTTCATTAGTCAAGAAATATTTTTGGTCTATGAGAAAACCAATCTACATATCATGGAAGAAAATTTAGTAGCTCAGCTCCACTTACTCTACTTCAATCACTCAATCAATCGATTCCGCTTTCACTGATAAACTGTTCAACTATAATCCAATCTTCGATATTTACATATTCAATCCAGAGAACGATAACAGACAGAAAAAAAAATAGAAGAAACCTTTCAGAGCTCTTATAGGTCACTCCAAGGGGAAGCAAATCCGATAGACTTATCGATTGATTCTGTTCCGAATGAAGA
Organism: Cheilosia scutellata; assembly: GCA_955612985.1. Lineage (NCBI taxonomy): Eukaryota > Metazoa > Arthropoda > Insecta > Diptera > Syrphidae > Cheilosia > Cheilosia scutellata. Next base: position 7,897,522 of record OY015314.1, on the reverse strand, counting down.
ATTTGTGATTTTTTCCATTTCCTTTCAGCGATTGAAAATAATGGTAAAAAAAATGACTCAAGGTTGCATCTCCGTATGATGTATACTTTTAGAAATTTCGAAAGGATAAAAAAAAAGGAAAATTCTATGGACCTATCTATGAGAGAACTGCTAAAAAAATGACTAACGTAAGACTGTGTAGGCACAGTCCCATATTCGCTTTTGTATAGCTACTTCTACGTCTTTTGAATATCGATTGCAGCAGACGAAATGTTATCGTCCAACACCAATTGACGCTTCACCAAAAGCGTACATTCAGTGGCAATGTTCAATTTAGAAATGTCTACCAATTGACGTATTATAATGGACTGCTAGTAGACATCTTCGCGTTGGATCCAACGTGATCCAACATAACCACTAGCTCTCGGAGCGGAATAAATTAGAAACTTTCATTTTTTTGAAGTGACATCTATTATAAACACTGACCCAACAATTTGAATTTCAACCGTTTTACTTTGCAAATTCACTCACGCCCAATAGGTGTCTCTAGCATTCTATGCAGAAAACCAAGATGGTTGTCATTTTGTTTCACCTATTTTTCGCGCTTTGTTGTCGTAATTTTCTTGGCAAAATTGTTATGAAATGACGTTTCACTAACAAATCAAACAAATATCGACATGCGATTCATTGAGACCTAGCTTCTCTCTCACAGCAACCCATGGATAATCGAGAAGCCTTATATTGGCTATTAGGAAACCATAACCAGGCGACCACCGACTTCAAGAGAGCCTTCCTGTGGTACCGTGTAGACCATGCGCACAACCTGTTTATCCCACCAACCTGTGGGATTCGATATTAATTCAAAAATATCATCTTGTAGCCAAAATGGTACCTGCCACTCGGTAGGGTAGTCGGAGAGGGTCACCAATTGTGGATTCTGAAATGAGGCACCTAGAGGTTCTTCTGAGTGACTAGTTTTCAGTGAGCAGCATTATAATATAGAAAACATATATGCGTGTCTGAGACTTCAAACAAAGAAACGCACATTAGGCCTACGTCAAATTTACACCATCTGAGCAGTGTCATTTTAAGCAAGCGCTGAACAACACTCCGCGCTAAGGGCCCAGTCCATAGAATCTGTTGCTTCCGTCGCGTCGAAGGATACGTCAATATTGACGTATTCGACCGAAGGAACAGTCTCATAGAACCCGCGCCGCAGTCCGGCCTTGAAATCTCTATAACAATTTACAATTTATTAAATTCGAAAATATCCGCAAAATTATTTTGATTGAACTGTCATCTGCACCATTTGACGGTTTTTATCATTCTCACATTATTTCCACCAATGGAAGTGCTTCCCGTCACGCTGTACCAACTGTCAACGTGTGCGACAGATAGAAAAGTAGAAAGTAAATGGCCGCATTCATAAATCTAGTCATCGTGACGACTTAAATTGTCTAGATTCAAATTTATCTGAATGCGAAAACTAGCTTGAAATGTCGGTAACGGTATGTCACTTATTGACAATTGTATATTTTTCTCCCGGGTTCCGAGTTTCTGATTGGCGTTCTATACGTTAGGGGAACCGAAATGTCAAACTGCGATCTGCCATAACCGATAACGCAAAAGAAATGTCACATGTTAACACAAATAGATGTCAACTTAGTATAGTAAGTCGAGATATTCTTGACTTGATTTGTCGGTGTTGCGGACATAGACGTCAACTGAGAAAACTGTTCACGTGACCATGACCAGTCTAGCTAAATGAAAATTCAGCAACATGAAGATATAGACCTGTCAGACTTAAAACTAGATTCTTGAACGCCCTCAATTTACCTACTTTATCCGTCGCATTTGACATGTGCGCTGCTTATGGGTCACCTTCCATAAGCTGCTGTGTATTCTATCAACCTGTCAGTCGAATACTTTGCCGTAAGGGACGCGATGGATTCTATGGGTTGGGCCCATTTAGTTGGAAGCAAAACGAGTTCGTATTGAGAAAACAGCCGTTTCGCTACATCAAACTGAACGTAGTACATGTGGATGTCGATCGTAATCCTCTCGGTAATGAGCAAAAAAATGCTGCTCAGTTACAAAAATTATGGATAATGACAATTAAAGTTATGTAACAAAAACCTATCTACTAACCGTGATACTTCAAAAGTCAGATGGCTAATGATTGCCTGTGGGGATGCAGGACCAAGAGGGAAACATGGTCTAGAGGTGATGCTTGTGAGGATGCAAAAAAATCCCAATATCCATCACAAGCCCATGCGAAAACTGTAAATCCATGTCGAATTCAATTGATGCGTTTCATTTTGCTCTATTATTTTTTTTTTTTAAATAAATTCGGTCACTCTGTCAGTTGTAAGGTGTGCGTTAAGGGAAATGATTTATACACTCTTCTCCCAATTAAATTCAATTTAAATTCCTCGCTGTTTTCATGCCTGAATTGTTGAAAAAATAAAATAAAAAACAAAACTTTCCCGATGATAAATCAATTTCACCCTCCAAACACAATTGACCGCACTAAAGCGAATGACAAAAGGGATTTAAAAAAAATCACACAAACAAAACGGGAAATTCCAAAATATTTATGTGGATTCCAGCATCAAGTCAGAAAAAAAAAACCAAAAGCCGTGACAGTTTTTTTTTTTTTGTTGCCTTTGTGGTTTTACCAACCGTCAATAATGCCAGGGGAAAGTCACTATTCCCGTACACACAATCCGAGTTTACAGTTTAATAATCCGATTACGGGCACGTTCTATTTGTCCGAATCAGTCTCTTTCAGAGATTATGATTCTCTTCTTTTTTTTTGTCCGTGAATAAAACAAAACAACCGGAAAAAGAAAAAAAGAGGAACTTTTTAATTTTCCAAAAATAGCTGCAGAGAGCAGTCTCTTCATCTTCATTGTGACAACAAGGACTATTGGCTTAAATTCGTATTCCCATTTATTATCCCTTTTTAAATCGATTTAAACACTCAAATAATTTGAATTGTGGTTTTAGTGTTAACGAAAGATATAGATACAAGATACAAGATACCCTATGCAATGCACAGCACACACGTCATCGAGGGTGTTTGACACACTTTTGACAAGAAGATGTCTCCCATCCCATATAGTGTCAATATTGTAGCTGTGGGAATGGTGTATGGTGGTATCGTGTATAGGAAATTAAGTTCCAAGTAGAGTCTAGAGAGAGGGTATATTCTCGGTTAAGAAATATAAATTTTCCCTTCCGATATTCGAAAAACACATACCTACATAGGAATGGATATGGAGAACGAGAGTGTGTGGCCGCTTGGGGGATATTTGCATATAAATCAAAAGTCATTGCTATCGGTGTACACATGCGATCCTTTCGATATGTATGCAAGCGATACCTCTCTCAAACGCCCCGTTAGAAGGATATATTCGGCTAAGAGACCGAAAGAAGACGCTTCAGCTATATACAGCTTCATGCATCATATTCAGGAAATAACTTGGGTGTTGTTGAAAATCGACAGCAAAGTTGGTTTGGTACTACGAATTTAAATAGCAAGCACACATCCTTAGTGCTTTTTTGAATATGTCTTTCATGCCAAGTGACTGTTTTGAATCGGACGGAATAAACACGTACTTCGGAACTGGGTTAACAGAGAAGCAATTAAATGTGAGATCAGGTATACCTACACATAGTTGTGTGACTGTTTTGTGAAGGAATTTCAATGAAAAGCAAGGACGAATTGGGATCCATTCAAGCATTATTTCGTAAACGTATAGGTACCAATGGCCGTTTTAAGTATTCCTATAATTTTTTTACAACAAAGGACAGTTGGCCCGAGGAACACACAAAACTCCAAAATGTGGTTTTCTATTTTGCATTGAATTTGCTTAGTATTTAGAAAGGACTTACGACCTCCAAGGGTCAATTATGTATTTGAAATGAATTACCGCATTAAGAAAACAAATTCCAACTATAGTGCACACAACTTCCTTAGGTCACTGAGTAAATTTGTCGATTCTCCCTTTTTAGATAGGTAGCTACCTTTCTTAGAAACCTTTTCGGCATGACATGACAAAAACCGAATCCCAATGATCTATTTTTCCATTCCTATATCCTATTTCTCTCAACTCAAACCAAAGAGGACTAAAAAAGAAAACTTAAGTTGTAATTTGAAGATAGAAAAACTTTTCCAATAGGACGAGGGATCACTCACCCCTCTGTCCCTTTCAAACCATTTGATTTGTCCTGCTACAGTTAAAAATTAGTCACAATGACCGAGAGAAAAAAAAATTCAAATTCAAATACCGCCGCAGGACATGAATTCCTGTGAAATAAGGAAAAACTCCAACAACCGGAGAGATATTTATTTAATCCTCGTCCTTTTCATTTCGGTTTTCTTTTTTGTTCGTTTTAGCTTCTCTTTCATTAGGGAATAATTCCTGACTAGGAAGCATCGTGCTTGCTTGCTTTTCTTCTTTATTTTTTTTTAAATAAAAATCAATTCAATTTGACCTCTTAACTTAATGAATATGAACGAGTATTGCAAATCCACACACCAGAGCGGTGAGAAAAAAAAAGTGCTGAAATGTTTCGTCCTCTTTTGTCGTTTTGCATAAGATCAGATTGCAGCAGGCAAGGCAGTGTATGTTTTGGAGATATGTACTGGTACTGCTCCTTCGCCTATTGTTATGTGGATTGTGTGCGTGTTTTTGGCATCATCAAACGGGATAATAAGACACAAAACAAAGAGAAAGAGTCAACGGGCGCTAACCTAGTTTCCATTCCATTAAAGTAATGAGGGTTGAAATTGTAAGGGCACATTGCGTTATGATTTCTTTTCTTCACTTGCATTAGGATCAGGTCCTCGTTTAGGGAGGGAGTTTTCAAATGAAACTATTGTAACCTGTTCCCTGAATTAATATGCAATTCAATTAATAAAATTGATGGCTCACGAGGACAGTTTAAATATGTCAAAGGATGGCATATAATTTTTTTGGGAGCATTCCTCGTTTATATTATTTTGAAGCCCATTTTCGGCCTACACACAAATATGAGTGGGATCATTTTGGAAAGGATTTAAACCATTGGGTATTTTTTTTCCCCCGTTTGGCATGATATCAAGGAAGAGCAATGAGTAGGTCGTACTTGGTTGGTACAGCAATTTAACAAAAGAATGGTCGAATTTTTAATGACACAATTTGTTTTGAAAATGCGGAGGTCGGGTTTGCTGACATACTTTTTAAAATATGTAACAATTTTTGCTTTGAAGGGATGAAAAATGGCATTTTATGCGTCTGGAATTGTTTAATTCTTTGCAGTGCACGGGCCCAAAAATTCTACCAAACTTCTCCTGGTTAAAATAAGAATTGTTAGTGCAAGTATCAAGTGAGTCATGGTCTCAAAGGTTGGAGATGCTGTCACAAAGGAAGTCAAAAATGCATTCAAGTTGTCCAGCTTTACGAGGTCGGTGTTCCCATTCAATAATGATTTCGAATATTTTAGTCAAATTTGATCTAATTTCGAATATTTTAGTCAAATTTGATCAAATTCTGTTCTTGTTAAAAGCGAATAAAATATTGACACCTCTTTTAAGAACGCGATTTAAGCAATCGTCCATCTCCATGTCTGACCTATTGTCTTCATCGACTGGCGGTTGAGAATGATCACTTTCTAAGGAAGGAAAAGAGGGTGATAACTCCAGATTATTTGTATCGGGAGCCGAATCAGGAGGATGAGGTGGATGCTTACCTGCCTCTAATTCTTCCTTTTTATATACCTTTAAGGTAATGGAGCCGAACTTATAACTTATTAAACCTTCAGTCTTCGCTAAAGGAGCTAGAGATTCCTGATTGATCACAATCACCACGCATCTAGAGACCTCTTTGTTCTTTCAGCTTAGCGACTTTCCAGTTTTGCGTTGAAAGTGATGGTTTGTTATTTTTTATGATTTGGAGTATTTCATCCTCTTTGGGGGGTTCGGATGGGATCCAAGTGCGACAACACCTCGAGCTTTGTTTTACACAGAAGTAGTTGGCCCATATTAAGCCACAGTCCTAATAACTTCCAGCACTACAGGATTTTTACCGGTAGACAGCTTAAGCGCTGTGCTATCGCCCGGTTTGAAGGGAGCACCGGTCTCAGTCTTTTTAATTGTTAGTTTCTCAGAATACATAAATAGTTCCCACGAGTTTCGGAGAAAGAAATGTCCACCTGCACAGAGATCCGCAACATGCAGATGAGGCTAGGTAACCCGGAGGTCGCCAGGTATCCGGATACTCTGATGTTTGCGGCTGAGTTATTTTTGAAACTCAGTCCTTAGCCAGGCTGACTATCAGCACGGGTCGTGTACATATAACACCTTCGTCTAGCTCTATTACAATAAAAAGAAATATAATAAAAAAAAATAATAATAAAAATAACTAAAAGAAAATGTGTCTTCTTTTTGCCGTCGACAAACAAATTTGAATCTATGCATGGTTGTGTTTAACTTCTGCCATCGTTGATGGGTGCATCCAAAGTCCAGGGGACAGATCACGTAAAATGAAAACGATTGAACGATATCGTTTCGACATATAGCAGTCTATTGTCGTTTTCGATTGGTAATCCAGAAGCGTCCGGAAGAACTCTCCGCGATTCTGAATTCAAATCCAGAAGCAAATTTCTCTTCTTTTCAGTAGAAGAACTGTCAGTTGAGTGCCAATCGAACGCTTTCAGAAGCGTTCGGATTGCTTCCGGACGATTCTGGATTACCAATTGAAAACGACATATGTCCATTGCCACAGATATGATGGAGACAGGTTTAGTGAAAACGATCGATCTTTTTCATTTTACGTAATCTGGCCCCAGTACTTTGGCAACAGTTCTCGTACAAAAGAGAAAAGACCGACAAATAGAGAGCAAATCAACCTTTTTTTTTTTGTAAAAATGTTAATAGAATAAGTTTCTTTGGTCTAGTCTCTAGTTGGTTATGATTGACAGATAATTGTCAAAAATTTCAACTGTCTGTTTGCAAATACCCACGTTGCACTGAGCGCTAAAGGCATCAAGTGACAAGAAACAGAAAGAGAAACAGAATCATATACATTTTTTAGCAACAGAATTTAGCGACTGAAAGATGTTTGAAGAGCGACAGAAATGTCAATTTATCGTGGGAGGGATCTTCTTTCTTTTTGTTTGCATTTTTCTGCATCTGACATCTCGCTGCCTGCTTTAGGTAGTTTGAGATGCAAATTCGAACACTAGACGAACAAAAATGTTTTTAGTGGACATAATTTCATCATAGCGTTTGACAGAATAGACGTCAGTCATGTTTTCTGGATCTGTTTCAGTTTTTTGTAGCAGAGCGAACAATGTAAACATAACCAGAATTCACTACAGAACGAAAAAGCTTTCTGCTCTCTTTCAGTTTCTGTTCTTGGGTCTTAAGTGAGTAGCGGTACGTCAAATTATTGTCAAACAGTAGGTAACTGAAAAAAAAATTGGCATCTAACCATTTGCTCTAGATGTATCTTTTTGTTGATTAGCATTATAGACATGCAGAGAAGACACTGACATGCAGTGCTGCCAGATGTTTTTCCCCAGAAATCGTAATTACTAGCTTTCAAAATCGTGGAAATACGATTTTGTTGGAAATAAAAAAAATAAAAATATATATAGAAAATATACGTTCAACAGTAGCAGATGACTTCGGAAGTGATAAAACTTCAAAAATGAAATTTTTCATTAACGGAAATGGTAAACTTTCATTACCATGCTTTGTTTGTAAAACGTTTTTCCAAAAAAATGTTACATCTATTGAAGATCGAGGTGCAGAAAAAAGATATTCAAAATTGAGGTTTCTTATCTCACGAAATTCGGCATCGGCATCTTGAATATCTTTATTTAGAATTAAATTTGGAAAACTTTTGAATAATTAATAAAAATAACCTACTTTTTTTTCAATTATGTTTAGTGGACTTAGAAGGGTTAAACTTTGAAGTTTGAAGCAATTGGTTTTTGAAGTCAAATCTTTTTTAAGATTTGATGGACAAGCTCTATATAGAAACCCAAGCAAGCCTGTTTGAATGCTTCAACATCGTTCCTGTTTAGATTTAAAGAATCCAATTGGTCTTGAACTTCTACACGGAGATACAATTTGAAACAATATTCGAAGGCAATTTAAATTCATCATTAAGGTATTTTATGTTTACCACCTTTAAAATATCGGGTTTAAGAAAAAAATCTAAAATTGTAAAAACTAATTGCTTCACTTCATAATACATTTTATGTATTTGTGGCTGCTCGTTCACCTTCATATTTTCAGAAGATATTTGGAAAATTGCAAATGAATTTTTGTATTCAATAAATTTGAAAAAAATCTTGGAATTTTATGCTTTTTTAGCTCAAAAATCTTGGAATAAGTTTTAAGCCCTAAAATCGTAAAAATACGATAAATCGTGGAATCTGGCACCGCTGCTGACATGGAAAAGGTGCGAACAAATTCCACCAATTTAGCGTGGAAGACTCGATGACAGCTGTCCTTTAATACCATTATTCAAAATCCACCACTTCTTTCATAGGTACTGTGTTTATAATCAACTACTGTGCTCGTAAATATATTTACAAACCAAAGCAACCAAAAATCTACAAATATTTTATTGCAAAGATATTAATGTCACTTGAATTTATTTTATTAGATAGTCAGAACATAAAAATTAAACAGAAGAAAATATTCCAAACACGAGACAGACTTGTATAAAAATGCTGAGGGAAGCTGAAGCTGAGCCAAAAATGGATACCAAAGAGACTATAACAAAGCTAAAAATCACAGCAAATAAAAGGTCAGTCAATATGGAAAATATTTTTTTTACAATTTATCCGACTGTGCATTTTTTCTTTAAAGAATTTAGGCGAGCAAGTTTTTCAAAAATATTCCGAGACGTATGCAGTCTTTAACATAGAAGTTGAGAACAGCAAAACTAAAGGTTGGTAAAAATATCTATTGTTTGGCTAAATTGTGGGTTTTTTTTTAAATGGGGGTTAAAATTACGACTCCGTATATTTTCTGTCAAAATATGACACAAAATGTTGGGCATTATCCAGAAGAGATCCAATTTTTTATTTCCCTCTTCACATATACCTTTGTTATTGTTATTCTTATTCAATCCTACCTACACAAGACCTCAGTCTATCCCTTGAAATCTGTTTTACTCTTTTCGACTTTCCGTCACTTATCCCCATTCCGCTAAATGTCACTATTGATTATGATTGTGTGATACATTTTTCATGCCATCATTTACCGTTAAGTAACAAATCTCTTGTACACAAATGATACAATGTTTGGCATTAAATGTGATCCCACTTCAGCTTCAGCTAAAGCCAACCTATACAGAGGCTAAGACATAAAATCCAGATTATCTACTAAGCTGTCAAGTCAAAAGAATAATATAAACAAAGAGACCGCTCAAGGGAAAAAAAAAGGATTAAATGTATCGCGAGAACAGACATGCGGATATTGGTATTGGAAATAACTTTCACTTATTTCACGTGCGAGTAGTGCTGGTTTGAGCGGAAATAGGTGAGGGCTTACATATTTCAACAGTTTCTGGTTGATCCACCTGTTGAACTTGAATTCCTATAGAGTTACATCAGCATGAACTGTGTCTATCTTAAATCTTGGCAAATTCGCCAATAGAAAGGATAACATGAATAAAAATCATAGGAATGAGACAGGATGACTTTAGCTAAAAAGCTTGAGTACAGCATTGATTGGAAAAGTCCCTTTCAAAACAGTGCTGCCACTTTATGCAGGCTGCTGGTGCAATGCAACTTACATACATTCATTTTAGCATATTTATAAGGCTTGTAATTATTTTGGTGATACATATTAAAAAAACTACACACAATTTGAAAGGTCGTCATAGGATAGATAAAAATTACATAGAATTTTATACATACCAACAATAATTAAGAAATAAAACAGCTGTCAAATTGATTAGACAGTTAAAGACTATTCACATGAGAGGGACCAACTACGCGAGTTTTGACAGCCCGTTCACATGAACACTTTTCGCGAATTACAGCCATCAGATTCTACCAGAAATTTCTAATTTGAGGTTAAGTTCGAACGAATATTTTATTCGCTAGTTTGTGGAACGCGGTTTAATGATGTGGATTGCGTATAATCTTTGACAATTTGCGTCGGAGGTGTTTTCGTTCGCGGCAAAAAGTTTGGAATTCGTATTTTTCTTTTGTTTAAACTGTTTTTAAAATTGTTTTTGGAATAGTTAAATATTAAATTTTCTGTTCATAAATGCATCAAAGGTGGTTTGTTCGCATTTCAGCAATTCGTTCGTTCGTTCTCATGTGGGTGGTCCTTTAGGTCAATTCTCTGCTCCTTCGAAAACACAATAGTAGAAAGAGCTTTGCAATGTCTTTTTTTTTGTGGGAGCTGTCACGCCCCTTTTGTTCGATTTTGATCAAACTTAATCAAAAACACCTTCGGTTCAAGATTGAGTGACATTTTGAGTTCAATTAGTTCAGTTGTTGACAAGTTTTGCGAACACAAACAGGTATAGTTGGAGGACGGCTGAATTTTTATTTATACATATATAAAGATGTTATCCCAGAAATATTGTAGCTGTCAGATTGCTGTCAAATTCCTTAAATTTAACTTATTTTTAAGTATGTAATTCGTTTTCTGTCTTAAATTTCTGTCTTCACTCACGCCCAACAGATGTCTCTATAGCATTGTATGAAGAAATCCAAGATGGTTGTCATTTTGTTTCACTTATTTATCGCTCCGAACCACGAGCGCTAGTTTATGTTGGCGTCATTTTCTGGGCAAAATTTGTATGAACTGACATTTCATCGGTCCATATATGGATAATACTCCTCCATAAATGACAAATGACAGGGCTCTAATCGTATATACCACTTTCAGTGTATTAAAAAAAAATGGCATCACTGTCACATTTTCCACCCGACAGGAAATTTCCCTTTCGAAAGCTTTCACCCCCAACAGCAGGAAAACAAATCTTCCTCGTAGCCATTTTCTTTTCCAATATTTCCCTGCCCTTCCAGGATATGAGAAACTTGGTAAATTTTCTTCGGCCAACGTTTAGTCCTTAGGAAAACCTTGTTTCTCTCGCAAGTCGAGAGGAAAACACCTAAGGTTCTTATAACTTGTCCGCGTCAGGATATATGGATATTCGTTGTCCTCATCATTATCAAATCAAATTCAATTTAGTATATTCAATCCATTGGCCAAAACGTATAAACAAAAAATAAAATTATATTTATTGTGCTTCATCCTTTATCCTTTCACCGGTTTTGATGTTCGTTTTTCTTTTATAAATTCCTCAAGTTAACCAATCTAATAATCATTGTGCCTAACAATCACTCACACACACTTGCACAAGAGAAAGAAAATCTGAAAAAAAAAGGAGAAATAATACAAAAGTCATTTTTGTCCCGTTTTTGTGTGTTTTTTTTTTGCTGTTATGTTTTTGTGTGTGATACTGTGATCCTGTGTAGAGTGTGTGTTCGGAATGCTATTTCCTGCGGCAGTTAAAAGTGCTTAAAAAAAAAGGAAAACAACGAAATAAAAATAAAAGGAGAAGCAAGAACAGCACATAAGATATTAGGGAAAATCAATCCTTCGGAGTTCAGAGTGTCAGAGTGTGTTCTGTGTGTTTTTTTGTCATCCCTACATTTCACTTGAAGTGTCTCAAGAAAAATAAAAGGTGAGACATTATTATAGTGTCCAAAAGTGAAGGACTCCTTCTACTCTACTTGAACGTGCAAAAGTCCTTTCGTTTTAAATAATAAATTTGATCAAGGCGATTGTGTCTTGTATAGCGGTGTCCCTTGAGCATAATTTATTAAAGAATCATCATCCATTTGTCACGACAAAGCTGACAGAAGTGCGTGAATAAATGAGTTTTATCATCTGAGTGAGATGCCTTCAGAAAGTGTGGTTAAGTTGAATCGAAAGTGAGGTTAAGTGCAGTGAATTTAATAAAGAAGATGAAGAAGTAGTGTATAAGTTCACATACACATAATGTAAGGTACCATACGTTGTATCAGATCTCATCCCACTTTAAAGTTTAATCGAGTTTTACAACTTTACTCTGTCACACAAGGATAAAGTTGAGCTTACACATTTATTGTTGTTGTTGTTGTTGGTAGTATAGTGCAACCACTGACATGACGTGAAGGGAAATTAATTAGAGAAGCAGCATCAGAAGATACATAATCTTACACATCTTCATCAACATTGGCCATTAGGAGAATACCTACCTAGTTGGAAGATATCCTCATCCTACCAACGTTCATAACAAAAAGGACAACGCGTTATCCTGAATCAGCGATAAAACTAAAGGTAAGCGCCGCATTGGCACCCGCATCGCACCGCACACACACGTGATGCGGTACGTTTTCATATTAAAATTTTACGAGTGAACCGTTGTAAATATAAATGTTGTGGCTGTACGAATGGGTGTGTGGATTGCTGTAGTATAGTGTATAGTTTATTGCGGTAAAGGAGTTGGATTTTATTGAGTTTTTCCTCTCACTTTTGGTGCGGGCTGATGCCTTTGATTAACATTCTGTTTCTGATACCACCTGCTCGTGTCCTCTCATATATACATAGATGTATCCTTCGCAAGGTGAGATGATAGAAGAATATCCGTATAATTTATTGTTTCACATTTGTATCTTCTCTAATACTAGGTGTGGTTGTTGTGGTCTAATCTGATGAGCTAGATGACAACTAGGGCAGCTGCTCTACTCTACTCTCCTTCTCCTCTCAATAATCTCCGAGTAGTCAATGGAACAGTCATCCTTCCATACTATTTGACTAAAATACACCCCATGGCCTGGGGGTAGACTATATATTATAAATTCTATAGGATTATCTAAGGTAATCCTAGTGTGATTGGACTTGAACAGAATGTTTCAGTTTGCTGTAGGTACAATGTTATCGGGACACAGAGGACATAACTGCAGGGCAATATGAGTTTACACGACACGAAGTCTTTGATTCCAACATTATTGGATTTTAGCTTTCATTGTGTGTTGGGATTTTATGGCCCATTTATGGTATTGTTCTTAAAGTTTGCCAGCAAATTTATTAAATTATTCAGTATACTATCTTATCCATTTACGAATTTGCACAGTTAGGCTTGGGCTGGTGTGTATTGAAATCGATTTGTGATATTTAATGCAGTTCAAAAGGTATAAAGAGGTATAAAGCAACATCTACTACTAACGTGTTGTCATTGTATTACTTATACGTGTCTTCATCTGCCTTTTATATGACTTGGGAAGAATGTATAGGTCCTCTCCGAAAACAGAAATCAGAACTAGGTTATCCCAGAGCTTAAAATACCAATTACAGTCTCATATAGATGAATCTTTGCAACTGACAGAATAAGTTCGACAATTTATGCATATGACGAACTTTAGACGCGTCTGCGAATCTACCAGGGCTTCAATTGTCCCCCTGACTTTTGGATCGTATTTGCGCGCATATACCTACCTCACCGATGTGCTTTGCGGTAGTATAACCGACCAAATCATTCACCGTCAGTACTAAAACTTACAGACTGTTTGACGGACGTTTTCGACAAACGAACATGCCAACAATAGGTATACTTTTTAAGCGACCCATACACGCATGGTACAGCAATGTGCAACATTTATTGGTGGGTGGAGAAGATTCTAATCAAAAGGTTGCCCTTGTTCATCGAAACAGACATCGAAGGCCTTGATATGTGACTGCAGTGTTCTTGCCTAAATCTAGGACTGAGGGTTACGGCCTTAAACAAAAGAACCAATCTAAAAGTCCTAGAGAAGACTCAGCGCTTGTAACGCTTGTGCATCACGGGCGCACTGAGGATATTTCCAACCGCCGCACCGCGCCGCTCTACAAACCATGCTTAACTTACTTCCCCTATAGACATCGTCAGGAAATAATAGGGGTGGGCCATCTATAGTGGTTTCTTTTTAAATCATAGGTTATTTTGACACTGACAGCTGTTTCCGGCTCGAATTCTTGACAGAAAATCAGTACCATACCTCCGCGGAGCGAAATGAGTCGCTTTACGCTTGAACAACTTGGAAACTTATTTCCAAAGTGAATGCTGTGTAGCCCAAACAGTGCGTTTTTTGAAAAGAAGTTTTGGCCGAAATGAAGCACCCACCGCGCCTGCTGTACGCAAGTTGGTGCAAAAAGTTCGTGAGATTGGTAGTGGACGACACTGTCGACTGTGTCAATGCATCCACAGAGAGTGACAGTTTGATGCGGATTGTTGAGTGGTGGCATCATTGGACCATTTTTCTTCGAAAATGCGGCTTGAAACAACGTTTCGGTCAAAGGTGGGCGTTTTAGAGTCATGTTAACCATGTTTTTTTTTTTACTGAAATTGAGACATGGATTTGGACGACCTTTGGTTCATGCAGGATGGCGCGCCATGCCACACAGCCTATGCCACAATCGATCTTTTGCGCACCAAATCCCCAAATCGTGTTATCAGCCGTCTTGGCAATGTCAATTGGCCGCCTCGGAGCTATGCGATTTGACCCTTTGGACAATTTTTTTGTGGGGAACCGTGAAGGACCGATGTTATGCCAACAATCCGGAAACGATTCAAGCTCTTAAAGCCAATATCATCCAAGCAATCCGTGAACTACAGCCCGAAACCATCAACAAGGTCTTGGAAAATTAAAGTGACAGAATGCGCTACTGCGAAGCCAGCCGAAGTAGCCACTTGAACGGAACGTTGTGTTCCATAATTATTGGGAATGTTTGCTCTTACTAATAAAGCCATAATATACATTGAAACAATTTAATTTTGTTCATTTTACTGCTTTGATTAAGGAAAGGGAAGCACTGGAGAGGACAACCGACTGGACACTCCAGCATCCTCCTACATGTTATTTCCTTGCCCATCACTCCCGATAGGAAAATCGACTTCGAATAAGGACAGGAACTAATGGGATTCACAAATTGTCCTACACGACAAATCACTGTCAATATTCACAGCCAGTTCCAAGACACTGGAAGGAGTTGGCGCTGGGGTCTTTTCAGAAAAAACTGAATCTGGGCCTCTCCTTCTGTCTTCCAAAACTCTTCAGTGCCTTCCAAGCCCAAATTTTAGCTCTTCGTCAAGCTACAGCGTGGCTGTCGATTAATTCAGTATCACAAAGGGATATCGTAGCTAAGCTGCAATCAAATCCCTGTTATCCAGCTAAATAAGATCTAAGGCGGTGGAAGATCGTGTCTCTTAACGAGATGGACAGTACAACCTCACCCTCTGCTAGGTTCCTGGTCACTGTGACATTCCAGGGAACTGTGCAGCAGATGAACTAGCAAGGCTAGGCTCCTCTGGTGTTGATAGTACATATAAGTTTGCACAACGTGTATGCAAGCAGAGCAAGTTTCAGATGGAAACATCTTGGATCCTGTGATACTGCTAGGCTCACCTGACCAGCTCTGGATACAAAAAGATCCATGGAGCTTCTGCGACTTAAAAGATCCAGCATCTCAAAAGTCGTTAATGTCATCTCCGGGCACTGCATATTAGGTAGGCACGCCCAAAAGGTCAGTCTGAGCCATCACTCACTTTCTTTGCAGTTGCCCTGCCTTAGCCAATTTCAGAAAGACCTACTTCGGAAACTATTTTCTCAATGATCTAGGACTCTAGGTAATACCAGCGGCGCTAACATTTTTCGCTTTATAAATGCCAGCAAATAGTTTGCATGAGAAGCCAGTAAAGGAATTACTCCCCAAATCCAAGTGGTATGCAGAGTGTTACGCCTATCTATACGAATGGGTCAAAGATGGAGGTCGGCGTTGGTTCAATCAGACTTCCTGACTACAGCAGCGTATTCCAAGCTGAGTTACTGACAGTGAAAATAGCTACTAAACAGGTTGCAATGGTGGCAATACCTCATGCAGATATTACCTTTTTCATTGACAGTCAAGCGGCAATAAAAGCGATCTCTGCCTTGTCTCTCGAAGCTTGTAAGTCGCTGTCGCGAAGAGCTACGGGTTTTTAGCGCGCAGCACAACGTACGACTATGCTGGGCACTAGACCACCAGCTTCGGGCAAAAAGAGAATTCCATAGAGCCAGTTCTGAAATGAGTAGCGCCGCCTCTTTTTCTATCTGTAAATACGTGTTGTACCACAGAAATAACTGTAAATTATTAGGTGCCAGTGTATGCGTGACCAATTCGCCCTCCATTTACTTTAGCATGGCACACATACTTAACCACCTAATAACTTTTTGAAACTGGCCCTATGGATCTCTCATTTTTGGGCGGAGCTGGTGGTCTAATTTACAGGTTCGATTTATTTTCAAGCTCCTGTCTTAATTTTATTTACCCCTAGTTTGACAGTGGGAGTTTAAACTACACTTTTAGTTTAAACTTTAGTTCAACAATTGATTCGGTTTCACAGGTTCGTTTAAACCTTGAACAGAGTTCATTCTGTAGTTTAAGTTAATTTGAAGTATTCTGCCGTTTAAACCTCAGATCAACCGATTTTCAAAAACACAAATATTTGACGTTGTTTTGCGTAGTATAAAAACGAAGTACATACTGTACAATACAGCCAAATTCTGTTCATAAATCTAGTTAAACTGAGTTCATTAAACTGAAGTTCAGATTAGATTGTGAAACCGGACGAGTTGAACTTAAAATTTAAACTCACGTTCAGGTTCAGTTGAACTATAGTTTAAACTTCCAGTGTGAAACTGGGGGTTAGACTACTTCATACCTACGTAATTTTTAAAATGATCTAATGTCAGATACTTCCTCAAAAAAAAAAACATACCAATTGCGTTTGTTATTTTATAAATCCTGTTGATTTATTTTTATGCGAATGGGACTGGCACTGGAACTGGAATCTTTGTGACACATACTCAGACTCACTGTTAATATCAGAGAAACTCTTTCCCTTTCGCCATTGAAAGAAATTGCAAATGAAATTGCAAAGAAATGTATTTTCTCATCAAAATTGAGGATTTCAAAAGTTTCTCAACTAGGTATCTATATCCTTTACGAAAATTGGAAGGTATCAATTCAAATCCCATTTTTGCGAGCTCTATATGATAGCCTAATGTAAGATTCTTTGGGTTGGGCCTGAAATGAGTGTCGGGAACTTCCTTTTTTTTTTTTCCTATTTCCACTTATTCGAAAACAATGGGACATTTTGTACTTTCCTGTCCAATAGCAGTTAAATTACATTTCCTGGTGTTTCAAGTGCTAATGGAAAAATGTGTTTCAATTCTAGGAAATTGAAGAACGAATGTCGGCAGTGCGACCTTGTAAAATAATATTTAACAAGCGCAGGCGTTTTCCATCGCACCACAGTTGCAAAAAGTAAAACAGAATTTTTAATGCGAAACCCACCTTACCATGAAAAAGTAAAAGTGGTATCATCCTGGCCTGGCCGATGCTTTTTTACCATCCACTGCATACAAGTTGTTGTGTATTGGTTATTTTACCAAAATCTCTTATACAGCATTTCTCTCGTTCTCTTACTTTATTCACATACACTAAAACTAACATTCGTACTAACACTCTATGCTAAGCTCATCAAATAATTATTTAGTCTAGTATCAGAAGTCAAACAATAAAGTTGTTCGTAATAACTTCCTTTTGCTCCTTCTTATTTATTTGCCGCATACATATTATTTGGCGACGAGGTCAAGTACATTTTTTTTTGTCTTTGCCATCGAGATCGCGTTGCATATATTTTGCGCAATTAAATTGCTTCAATAGTGAAAACGCAAGAAATTATAAAAGACATTATATACATAGAAAAACATTAAGTCTGGCGTTGAACAACTTTTTTTTGTGCATTTTGTTCACTCAATTGCATGTCATTTACTTTTTTTTGAGCGCGAAGTACTGGAATACGGTTTTAATATACTTTTTTGGTACACATAATGACAAAAACCGAAAGTGATACAGGCGTGAGTGGTACAAGTGGTGCCACAATTATTAACGGCGCAATGTTTGGCCATATGGAACCTTATATATTGGGTGATGACTTCGAACAATACTTAGAGCGGTTCGATCATATGTGCATACTAAACTCAGCTTTACAGAAAAATAAAGTGTCGTCATTGATAAGCTACGCTGGTGCTGATTTATACAAAATTTTAAAATCATTAATTGCACCGCAAACAATTAGCTCGTTTACCTATGAGACGCTAGTGGAGAAATTAACCGACTATTTCAAACCTACAAAAAACATCAGAGCAGAGAGGTTTAAATTCTGGTCACGTAAAATCAAGGACAATGAGGACCTAAGTGATTTTATAGTGGAGTTGAAAATGTTAGCTGAGAACTGTCAATTCGGGGATTACCTTGATCAGGCGCTTTGTGACAAATTTATTTTTGCGGTAACGGATGAAAATTTGCAACGAAAACTTTTAAATGAAGATATATCTAAAAAATTCGATGATATTTGCAAACTGGCGCTAAATTTCCAATTGACTGCAAGGGAAGTGAAAGATATTCAGCAGAGGTCTGGGAGCTCATACAGCTTCCAACAAAACTGGATTGGTCGCACTCGTCATACAAACAATCCAAGTCGTAGAAGTCGATCTTCGTCCCGCAACTATCAAAGAAGATCTGGGAGTAAATCATCATCGTCGAGGCCTTTGAGAAACGTGCAGTGCTTCAAATGCAAGCAGTGGGGTCATTATGCAAACTCGTGTCACCTGGGAACATCAAAAAATTCTAACAATACTAACAAAAACCATAAAATAAATAGTTTAGTTACTAACTCAAATAATAATAGGAAAAGTGAATCGATTGAGAACAATTTTTCATTATCCAACTTAAGGTTAGGAAATATAACAGATTTACTAAGTAAAAATGATGCAGTTATTGTTAGTGTTAAAATTAATTACGAAAACATTGAGATGGAAGTTGACTCGGGCGCGTGTTTCTCTATAATTTCTTCAATTCAGTATGAGAAATTCTTTAAAAGCAATCCGTTATATAAATTCAATAAAAATTTAACAGTGGTTACGGGTGAGAAGGTAAGTGTACTTGGAGCAATTGACGTGCATGTAAATGGTTTATTAAAAGCGGATAAAAACAGTTTGTACAGATTGGAGCTGGTTGTAGTGGAGAGAAGCGATAGGAAGGATTTTTTGGCATTAATGGGCAGAAATTGGCTCAACGTGTTGTATAGAAATTGGAGAGATTATTTTAGGGTTAATATGCTAGATTCTGAAAATACAATAGTGGAAGAGTGTTGTAAAAAATTTCCTGAGGTGTTTGATGAAGAATATCATGGTGCGATTCGCGAGTTCACGGCTGATGTTATTATGGAAGAAGGTGCAACACCTATATTCCATAAGGCATATACTGTGCCATACGGCCTTAGAGATGCGGTGAGCAAAGAACTTGATCGATTAATTGAGTTTGGTATTTTAAAGTCAGTTAAGATTAGTGATTGGGCATCGCCGTTCGTGATTGTTAGGAAGAAGAACGGATCTATTCGGTTGTGCTTAGATGGTAAAGCCACTATCAATAAGCTTATTAAGACTGATCACTATTGCTTACCCTTGATAGAAGACATTTTGTGTTGTTTTGCCGGTTGCGAATATTTCTGCCTCTTGGATCTGTACGGAGCATTTCAACAAGTCAAAATAGCTGAGGCTTCACAAAAATACTTGACTATTAGTACAGACAAAGGCTTATTTTGTTTTACACGTCTTCCTTTTGGCATCAAGTCGGCACCGTCTACTTTTCAGTACGTTATAGACAGTATTTTGCAAAATTTAGTTCGCGTCAAAGCTTATATTGACGATATAATAATAGGCGGCTTATCTTTGGAAGAGTGCAAACAAAACTTGATGGCTACTTTAGAGAGACTGCAAAGATATAACGTTAAGGTTCGTCTCGAAAAATGTTTATTTTTTGAAAGGCAAGTTGAATACTTAGGATTCGTTATTAACCGAGATGGTACAAGGCCTAAGCAGGACAAAATGAAAGCCATTTTGAACGCGCCTTCCCCAACGGATGTGACATCTCTTAAAGCCTATACCGGTTTACTTAATTTTTATTGTTCTTTTATTCGAAATATATCCAGTCGTCTTGCCCCTCTGTATGAGTTATCGAAAAAGGGCAGTGATTTTATTTGGACTAGTGAACATGAACGTATTTTTGCAGAAAGCAAGAAGTGGTTAACTGAATGTAACCTCTTAGTTCACTACAATCAAAACAAACCCATTGGTATTGTCTGTGATGCTAGCGCATACGGCGTGGGCGGTGTCATGTTTCATATCGAAGCAAATGGGGAAGAAAGGCCTATTAAATTTGTTTCGAGTACTCTATCTGAAACTGAAAGAAGATATTCGCAAATAGAGCGGGAGGCCCTAGCGGTCATGTTTACTCTGCAACGTTTACATAAGTTTCTCTACGGCCGAAGATTTACAATTTTTAGTGATCACAAGCCGCTAGAGATTATATTTGGAAATAAAAAGATTAATAAGGTTACAGCACACAGATTGCAGAGATGGGCAATTATACTTTCCCAGTATGATTATGAAATAAAATACAGGAAAGCTTCGATGATGGGCAACGCAGATGCATTGTCCAGACTGCCTCTTAACGAGCCAACCCAGGTGGTTGATTGTATGATAAATTTTTTTAACATAACAGGCGACTTGCCTCTTAAAGTTGACGACATTGCTCGGGAAACTCAAAAAGATCCAGTGTTAGCTAAGCTAAAATGTATAATGGAGACATCTTGGCCCTGCACTTTAGACGATCCACTTTTAATAAGACTTAGTCGGGATAAGTTTGAGTTATCTGTCAAAAGTGGTTGCATTTTGTTTGGACAGCGAGTCATAATACCTAAAGTTCTTATAGAAAATGTTTTACATATCATACATACCGGTCATATGGGAATTGTACGTATGAAATCCGTTGCAAGAGGCTCAGTATGGTGGCTTAATATTGATCGCGATATTGAACACTATGTAAAATCTTGCGATATTTGTCAGCAGTGCTCCAATAAACCCAGTGCAGTTGAATTAACGTCTTGGAGTCCAACGACATATCCAATGGAACGTGTACATTTTGATTTTTTAAAATTTAAAGGTGAAGTTATGTTATTAATGGTTGATGATTATTCCAAGTGGTTGGAAGTTTTTATAATGAAACAAACAAGTGCCTTAGATGTCATTAAAGTGTTGAGACGTATTTTTTGTGTACTTGGTCTTCCAACACTGGTAATATCGGACAATGGTCCGCCCTTTACATCAAAAGAACTTCTTGCTTTTTATGAAGCAAACTGTATTCAGTACAATACGTCACCCTATTACCATCCAGCTTCGAATGGCCTGGCAGAACGAAATGTGCAAACTGTTAAGACCGCTTTAAAAAAAAATTTGTTAGAAAAAGATTCCCAAAATATTTCATTGCAATTTAAAATTGAAAACTTTTTATTTCAAAATCGAAATTCTCCAAGTACAGCTACTAATCTTTCTCCTAGTCAAATCATTTTTAAATATAAACCGCGCACAATAATGGATTTTATTCGACCTTCTTTTGATAGTAGAAGTGTTGAAAATGTTGACTTTAAACGGAAAGATAAAATTATGGTGCAGAAGAAATTGCCTGCCACAAACAATAAACCGAAAACCGAAATTGAATTTAAACCAAAACAAGAAGTTTGGTACCGCTCTTATCATAACAATTTTGTAAGATGGATTGCAGCAACTGTTGTTGAGAAAATCTCAAGTGTGGTTTATGTAATTCAAGTGAATGGTACACGTAAAAAGGCACATGGTAGCCAGCTAAAAGAGCGGATTAAGAAACATGTTACTTTTAATTCAAATAAAATGATATTTAATAATGAAACTTCAACAGTTTCAAATGAAATTGAATCAGATAAATCAGTCGCGGAGAGCGACAACGAAATTTTTAATGATGAATTTAACTATACGGAGAGCGATAACGAAGTATTTAATGATCAACTTGACACTACGGAAACGTCCCATAGTGATAATGAACATTCAAATACACTTCCACCTCAATATTTCCGTAAAAGATCTTTAAGTTTACCATTAAGGCGTTCTAAAAGAATTCAGGAACGTCAAAATAAAAACTAAAATAAAATAAAAATTTAAAATGAAATCATGTATAAATGGATAAATATTTTGTTACATATTATTATTATTTCATATTTTCTAATGAATGTACATTCTTATCAAATATACCGGTATATCAATCAACAATTTTAAAACAATTTAAGAACATTAATCAAACTTATATTACTCAATCAAATTTTCTTTAAAAAGGGGGGAAATGTTGTGTATTGGTTATTTTACCAAAATCTCTTATACAGCATTTCTCTCGTTCTCTTACTTTATTCACATACACTAAAACTAACATTCGTACTAACACTCTATGCTAAGCTCATCAAATAATTATTTAGTCTAGTATCAGAAGTCAAACAATAAAGTTGTTCGTAATAACTTCCTTTTGCTCCTTCTTATTTATTTGCCGCATACATATTACAAGTCATGCAAAATGTTAGGCATGTGAATTAGAACGTACACAACACATGGGTCTTATATTGGTTTTGTATAGGAGGCACCAGAACTACTTGACCGACACAGACTACTTTCAATACCAACCTGACTACGGTGAAAAAAAGTTCTCTTACAAAATCTCATTCGCCTAGATCCATTCATTTGGTACTATCTCGTTGCAGAACAAATTTACATTTTTAAATAATAAGTAGGTATGTACCTATTTTTGGAAGTGAAACTTCTTATAGCTAGTTGGGTAATAATTTCAAACTACGATGAAACGAAAAAGCGACATATCGTTGGGCAGCCATTTCGTATTTCGATAACACGGAAAGGCATCAGGTTGAAGTCCTTGTGAAACTCCTTGTTTCTGATTGAGCAGTAACTCCGAAATATGATGAAAAGAAATTGGATAGAAAAAATTCCGAAAGGAAACGAAAAAGCGACAGTTTCAAGTGTAATTTCTTATGGATCTTTGGGCAGAAATTCCAAACTCCTAAGCGGGAACAAAAGAGAGGAAGTAACACGAGTGCTGGGACACCAACTCGGTCGTAATATGACGTGAGCGGTAAAGGAGCGTCTTCGGTGTGTACAAGTGACATTTGTAAAAAAACATTGACAAAAAATTCGCCAACATATACGTTTCTGGGTCCGGCGCGACTACATCGTCCACTCAAATATAATTCACGGAATCAGAAAAACCTACGACAAAGTAAACTGAAACTAATTGGGAACGATTTTCATTGAATTTGGATTACTGGAACAAAGATTGACAGAATGTACAGTATTCTCGTCTATATTTGACTGAATTATAAAGGGCTTTTTTTTTTAGAGTTACAAATTCAATATGAAATAAAAAACTTGAAGTTAATGTTAATGTCTATGATATTAGATTTATTTAATAGATAATTTTATGCCATTACTGTTTAAAAATGATTTCGGGCATATGCGCGCCACGGCTAGTTCAAATGAAGCGCAATCGCGAAGTCCAACTTTCGACAACTTTATCGAGTAACTGGGGCCGTATATCAGCAATAACACGGCTTCCAAATCATCCAACGTTTCTGGTTCATCGGCATTGACTAGTGACTTCACATACCTCCAAAGAAAGTAATCTAAAGGTGTGAGATCACAGGATCGTGGATGTCAGTTGACAGGTCCATTACGCGCAATATGTTTCCCGCAATAAATTGATGATGTCGCGCGCCGTGTGGCATGTTGCGCCATCTTGTTGAAACCAAAGCTCTGTCATACGTCAATGTCATTCAACTGAGGAACGAAGAAGTCAGAAATCATGT
Organism: Cheilosia scutellata; assembly: GCA_955612985.1. Lineage (NCBI taxonomy): Eukaryota > Metazoa > Arthropoda > Insecta > Diptera > Syrphidae > Cheilosia > Cheilosia scutellata. The sequence goes on along the minus strand of OY015314.1, from coordinate 7,873,712 downwards.
TTTTATAGCGCTCTCCATTGACGGTAACATTCTGGCCGGCATCCTTAAAGAAATATGGGGCGATGATTCCACTAGCCCATAAAGCACATCAAACTATGAGTTTTTTTTAATGGATGTAAGGGCGTCTCGACAAAGGCTTCTGGGTTTTCTCCACTCCAAATTCGGCAATTTTGCTTCTTTACATATCCTTTGAACCAAAAATGGGCCTCATCGGAGAGCAAAATTTTGAGTTCAAAATGAGAATCAAGCTGAATCGTCTTTTCGGCCCATTCATCGAACCTACGACGCGTATAATGGTCACGCGGTTTCAACTCTTGCATAAGCTGGATCTTATAAGCTTTTAAGGCAAGATCTTTCCGTAAAATCTTCCAAAAGGTGGAAAGCCATAGCTCCAATTTCCCTGCACGATGGCGAATCGACTCATTTGGATTCTCCTCAACACTGAGCTCCACAATGGCAAGTAACTTCTTCTGTTCGCACTGTTTGTCGTCTTTGGGGATGAGTATTAGTCGGCTAGAGTGTAGGTGGTGCGAAAGCGATTCATCGTGTTCCGAATAACTTGCTCAGATCGACGATTATGTCGACGTAAAATGGACGATAAAGTTGGCCAACCATGGTTTTCAAAATAAGTTTGTACAATTTGCACGCGTTGTTCTAGCGTTAATCTATTCATCGTAAAATGGGAAAACGTATACTAACCACAAATCAACTTTCAACTGTCAAATTGACAATCTGTAGAAACAGTGTTGCCAGTTTAAAAGCCCACGCAAATTACTTCTGAACTACTTTTTCGAATATTATAGACCGTCGACCGTTCATAATAGACGACAATCGTTAAAAACTAAACCCACTTTAAATCTCTCGATGATGCTCTTCAAAATAAACCATGTTTCTATATTAGAACCTGTGTCAAATTACATTTAGTTATTTAATATGTTCGGAATGTATATACGGAGCAATATACCTATATTATTGAAATTAAATTCCAAAAGTAGAAAACTTTTTTTCTAAAAGTACTGCAATTGCAAAACAAACATTCCAAGCGAGAGTTCGAAAGTCAATTTCAGTCTAAAATCACCCGACCTTTAAGCGAAATATCATCGCACAAAGGATACCACCGTCTCCCCCCATCGTAACACTTAACCTTTTGCAACATTTGAACTTTTTGAACACACTCTTCGACAGAGGAGAGAGCACACACGCACTCCAATCACACATACCAAAGTTTCAATAAGTATAATAGCGAAAGATCAACAATAGGCTAGGCAGTGCCAAGCCAACCCAAACCCCATTTTTTTGTTGAGTGGTTTTTGCATTCAACGAAAAATGCTTCATTCCTAGCCAATTTCCCCACCCCTTTCATTCGCCGCACTCTCAGCTCTGGCCGTCATAAAATAATTTCTATTCATCCTCATTCAGTTATTATATTTTTATTGTATTTTCTTTTTCCCCCACATATACTCTGACACGTCCACCTTTGGGTATGTGTGTGTGTGTGTATTTCCATGCATGGTGAAAATATACCGCACATTCCTCAGGACAATGACTCCGGGCTGTGGTTAATATTTGTTGTTTCCCTTTTATCGGTGTAATATCCTGACTATTCGGAAAAAGGAAAAGAAGAGAAAAGAAACAGTGAAAACATTTTCATTGATCCTTCGTCCTGATAACGGTTAATGAGGGTTCATATCACACAGAAAGAGAATTGTCCCCGAAAAAAAAGTAGTCTTCACTTTTTTATGAGATTTTTTTTGCTGTTGGTTAAAGCAAGTGAACCTCCTGCCTGCATTACTGTCAAGTTATAGATAGAAAGAGACAGAGAGAGTACACAGAGAATTTATAATCGTGTTCTTAATTTAAGCACCCAGCTAATTACCAGTTTACTGGGGTGGTCGGTGGTATCTGGTTTCATATAGAAGTGGCGCTGAATTGGAAGTAGGTACTCGAGGTCGCGTTTAGTTGAAATACGAAAATAAAAATCGTAAAAAGAGAGCAAATGGACATTAATTAATGAGAAAGGGATGTGATAGAAAGGATATCTGCCTTCCACGTATTTTTTTCCCCCCTTTTAAACCCATTTTCCCACTCCTCTTCAGTCCAAGGACGAAGTTTATTTTTTTATCGCTATACGCAAACCCAGTTCGCATTTTTGTTTTCGGTTACATTTCTCTCTGCGGTAAAATTATTTTTAAAGGGAACTCCTTTGATCGTTATTCTGTATTCCTTTTCTGTGGTTTGTTTGTGAAAGTATACATACACACACATAATTAGATCTTTAATATGCAATCAGTTATAATTTAAATTTAATGCTCAAGGATGGAGTGGAGGTGTTCGATTTCCTTTAAAATTACTACTGTGAAAGGACACTGCTGCCTGGTTATCCTGGAATTGTGACTTTAAATTCTTAATTAACACATTCACGCAGTTATGTCGTTACTCCGTTACTCTTGGTGGGACTTCATTAGGTAAAGAGCTGTATGAATGAGCATGAGATATCCGGAGGTAGGTAGGTATTTGTGAAAAGATTGATAGAGGTTGTGGCATATTTAAGGACGGCAAGTAGATACCTTCATAATTTATGAGATCGTGCAATTAATTAAGTATTTAATTTAGGAACATCTCTGGAATGAACTTGGTGTTTGCATTGTTTACAAGCGCTATATGGAATGTTCGTTGCGCAGGAGAGCGGTTAATTTAAATAATTTATTACCTATTATTGTTGGTGTTTACATGGTTGCGATTATGTTTGTCAGCGCGAACCTTATGACAGGGGTTTCCAATCTTTTTCATACTGCGACTCCCTAGAGAAGATTCACTAAAGGACCATTCACATGCGAACGAACGAGTTGATGAGAAAATTGCACATTTTATTATTCCAAGAGGAGGATAATTAATTATCCCATCAAAATGTATTAAGAAAACAAGTTTATAAACAGTTTAAATAACGAAATTTCGTTTTCCAAACTTTTTGCCGCGAACGAAAACACCCATGGCGAGAATTCTCAAAGTTTATTCGCAATCCACATCATTTGATTCGCGTTCCACAAACTAGCGAATAAAACATTCGTTCGAACTTAACCTCAAACTAGACATTGCGGGTAGAAACTGATGGCTGAAATTCGCGAACTGCCGCGGCCTAGAAAAGTGTTCATGTGAATGGGCTGTCAAAACTTGCGAATATTCGTTCGTTCGTAGGTAGTTGGTCGCTCTCATGTGAATGGTCCTTAAAGGGGTTTTCAATAAGGACGGGGTCGACGTTGAAATATCGTCGTCCCATATTTATGACAAATTTGCTTGTTAACATAACCGCATTCATTTAAAAATGCGCCTCGTCGCTAAAGATGGTGTCCTCTTAACTCTGAAGCCAAGTCAGCGAACAAACTGATTTTTCTATGGTCATTAACCTTGAGCTGAAAAAATAAAACTTGCGGCGCTCTTGGGATAGCGCCACGGCCCACGACGCCAGAAGGGTGCCTCGCGACGCACAGTTAAGGGACCTCTGGCTTATGAAATCTTTAGGCTCAAATTGAAATTTCCTAATATGGCGTCAATTTACCCCAAATATGTAGGTACACACGAACTTCATTTATAATTTGTTCAACATTTAAGAATCAACTCTACTTTAAGTGAAATATTGGCTATGTAATAGGTATGTATGTATACTTACTAGTGTGTTGCCGTTTTATTTATTTGTAGAAATACGTCCTAATTTGCACATTTTAACAACTCACACTTAAATTTTAACAAGACTTCACTTCACTTCTCACTTTGCACTTTGGCAGTCACTCGCACTCCACATTATCTATCATACACATTTTGTCATACTTTTTCATTAGTACGAACTTCACGTTTAACAAACATTTTTCTCGAACTGTAGGTAAGGTACATTAATCGCTGGAAAATAGCAAATGTACAGAACTAAAATTAAACTAAAGAAAAAATTAAGCAACTTCGTGGAACGAAAACTCCTATTTAGTTTCAATTACCTGTAGCTTGTACCATGCTTTAGTTTATAAGTACAGACTTATTAGTAAAATTTCGACAACACATCACGCACAAAATTCTATGGTTGACTCTCAACGTTACCTTGCATTTTTCCTTTGAATAGACGTGTGGCATGTCTGAAGCAATTATTGCACATTCTAACAAAATGTTGTAACAGTAAAATGTGTAATCAAAATAACATATATGCTCTCATTTGCCAAGGCAAAATATATATCCTTGCGTGACAGCAGTAGCAACAGTTTGCTACAAGCTACAACCCGATGCCAGCGAATGAATTTGGCTCATGAAATACAGCGATGATGTGTTAGTTCTCTAAATTGGGTATAGCTACCTACGTTAACCATAGCCACAAACAGGTATATAACGAGACACTGCGACACATCATTAAAATCAATTGTTTAATATGGAATTTTAGTGGAAAACATTGTGTAAATGAAAGGTTTACATTTGTCATTAAAAGCGCCTTAAAACCAGCTTTACACAGAGTTTTAATTAAATTCACTCGTCGGTGTTGGTAATAAATTGACCTAGATCGAATCATAGGCCGCATTCAAGCATCTAGTCATGGTAAGTAGACTTGAATTGTATGGACTCAAATTTAACTGAACGCGAAAACTAACTTCAATTGTCGGTATGTCACTTATTGACAATTATTGTATTATTTTTATCCTAGGTTCTGAGTTTCTGATTGGTGCTTTACACGTCAGGGACTCAGGGTAATCGAAATGTCAAACTGGCCTCTCCCATGCTCTCCGATGACCCAGTAGAAATGGCAAAACTGAGTTCTAGTCGAGACACATGTTGACACAAATAGACGTCAACTTATGTCGTTTTCGATTGGTAATCCAGAAGCGTCCGGAAGAACTCTCCGCGATTCTGAATTCAAATCCAGAAGCAAATTTCTCTTCTTTTCAGTAGAAGAACTGTCAGTTGAGTGCCAATCGAACGCTTTCAGAAGCGTTCGGATTGCTTCCGGACGATTCTGGATTACCAATCGAAAACGACATTAGTAGTAAGTCGGCGTTGCGGACATAGACGTGATCTGAGAAAACTGTTCACGTAACCAGTTTAGCCCAATGAAAACTCAGCAACATGCAGTTAGAGAGCTGCTACTGCCACACTTACAGAACTAGATTCCTGAACGCCGTCAAGGGCCCTACCCATAGAATCCATCGCATCTGTTGACGAATCCGTCGCCGCAGTCCGCAATTGGAATCTTTAAATCACAATCTTCACGATATGTCAACTGTCAACGGATTTGACGGATAGAAAAGTAGAAAGTAAATCCAGTAGACAAGCAATTCATAGTCTAGTGAAAATATTTGAGTCAGAATATTCATTACTGGACAGGTGAGAACCCAAGAGCGCTCTGATCATTCTCTGAACTAAAAAAAAACCTCTTATGTCAGATGTGTTGAACACATCATAAAATAAATGTCAAGAAACGATCTAATGACATAACATAGTATGTGCACTCACATTCTCCTTTAAGTCGCATTTATACTTTATTACAAATATACGAGTACAACAATGTTTTCTATATATATGTGCATATATTTTTATATATTGACATGTTGTTACCCATCACATTCTATAATCATAAAATATTTCCCCACAACTTTCCTACACAATGGCGATAAACGATACGCTTTCGATGCGTTTACGATGGCCGCAGATCGCTTCACATCAACTAACAAAAATTTAACAGCCAAAAATGACCGCTCTAAAAAATAAATCGCCAGAGCTCACATACATACGCATAATCTTATAATGCTTTATGTCCTGGCGCAGAAAAAAAACGGACACATTTTTCCAGTCACCACACCACAGCCATCGCTTCAGTTTATTCAGATGTTCGACCGTTAATATTCTCGCGTCATATAAACGAAATTTCGTTTTATGAGCTCGGCAGTGTATGTTTGTATATTTGTATATAAATGTCACTTCATTCTTTTGTGACGGCATAAATGCCAAACAATTTGCGCCACCATCGTCGATATTTTTTATTATAAGGCTTGGGCAGCTTGTCAATCAGAAAATCGCCCCCATTCACCGCCGCACACAAAGTAAAGAAAAAGAAACTTAATTTAGTTTTATCAACATTTGACAACCGCAATTTATTGTCAAAACACAAATGGCGTTTTACGGATTTCCTGGTATAGTAGCTAATCAACTAAAGGCAAAGGGTTGCCTGCCTTTTCTCTTATCGTGTGCTGGATAATCGCTCAGGATAAATTTAGTGTCATTTAGTTTACAAAGGACGATTTATTAGTGCGGTCGAATAGTATAGCACTAAAAAAAAAACAGGAAATGCGCGCTTTAAAGAGAAAAAAATAGTCCTTTATGTCGTCCAATAGCATCATATCCGCGCGCCCCCTATCATTTAACCTCATAATGGTGTCCCTAAATAAATTGCATGACAGCAGAGATTAATGGATCAGTTTATTGCCTCCGCATAGCGCTAACATTTTAAGTATTTCTCTTGTATGTACAGTACATACATTTTATTTGAAAATAAAAATTTCATTTTTTTGCGGGCTCTATGCACACACGTCAAAAAAAATACCGCTGTCACTCAGTGCTGTATGAATCGCTGAAATGACATTTCGAGGAATGAAAATTCGCTGGCATGGCACATGGATAGGTGTAGATATCTTTGCGCTCTGCTTTTATGCATTTTCTAGATATATATTTTATGGGTTTTTGGTTTAAATGTTTATTTTAACATTTTGTGTGCTGAAACGTTCTTGGAGACCTGTACTGTACCAACATAAAATAAAAGCTTCTTTTATGGACGCAATAAATGTCCTTTTATGGAGACTTCAATTAATGCTGTCAAGAAAGCGTTGCGTTTCAATTTTATGGATGCGAAATGGGAGAAAGGTTAAGAAATATACGTATATAATATTCGCCTGCTGAATGAGAACCGTTTAATTGGCCAATTGGTTAATTTCAGACGATTTGGTGTTCACTCTGGTCATAGAAATAACGAATAACATGTACGGCACCGGCCGGTACTTAATGGGGGCGGAAGTGATGGAATAGGTGTTTGCAAGTGGCTTTTATGGGCCTTGTCGTGTGTGTCCTGCGTTTAGGGTCCCTTATTTATGAACAGGAAATGGGTGTTTGAAAGGTTAATGGGGTTTCGAAGATACTCTGGGAATATTATATTATGCGGTTCATATAAGATGGATTAGTTGCTTTTGAGGGATTAAGTTAAATTGGAAATTATGCAAGAGACTGAATTTAGTTTACCTATGCGACTTTTGGCTTATTTCGGAGGTAGGCCCAATGAATTAAATGTAGCGATGTATTTTCTATTTTTAAGCCAACGAACAAAGGGATACATGAAATGCGAAGTTCAAAATACTTTTTTAAAGAATAAAAATAGAATACCGAAAAAACACCCCTTAATCTGAGCTAAATTTTAGCTCCCATACAAAATTCTCTCCAAAATTTAGCTGAACTAAATTTAAGCGAATCCGTTCAGCCGAGCGGTACGCAGCTCCAGATAAAATATAAAATTTTTATTTAGGACTGTACTGCATGTATCTGTCAAAATTTAGCGCGTCCATTATTGGCTCGGCACATTTTCTTAAGCTTAGTACGCTGCTCTAGCTAAACTAAATTTTAGCGGCTCTCCAATTTTTCTCTCCAAACATTAGCTAAAACCCTAGCAATAAATTTTGACATGGAGTGCGCTGTGGATATAAGTGTCAAAGAAAACAGATGTTCGTGGAAAATAATTTCCTTCAAAAATTCATCGACACGAAAAATATTTTATTTTCGTTGTGCTTTTATTTTTCCTCGTCTTCTATTCTTTGATCTTAAATGCTTCACTTCCAAGGTATTCCTCGTCGATGTATTCATTGCAAAAACACATCCTTATTTATTTTTCCGCAACACAAAAACACAACAGAAAACAAAAACAACACGAACTGTCAAAATTTAGCTTGGGAAAATGCCCCGAACCATTAATGGGCGCGCTAAATTTTGATAGATACATGTCTGTACAGTCTGAAATGAAATTTTGATTTTTTAGCTGAAGCAGCGTACCGCTCGGCTAAATGAATTCGCTTAAATTTAGCTCAGCTAAATTTTCGAGAGAATTTTGTATGGGAGCTAAAATTTAGCTCGAGCAGCGTACTAAGCTTTAACCTAAATTTTAACAGATTGTGTTGAGAAATGAGTTTTTTTTTTTCTATGAATACCTCGACCGGGAACAATTTTAGATCAAAGAAAAGCAGACACATTTTGAAGGAAGTTATTTTCTACGACTGTTTTCTCTGGCAATTATTTACAACGCACTCCACGTCAAAATTCAGCTAGGATTTTAACAAATGTTTGGAGAGAAAAATTGGACATTAGCTAAAATTTAGTTCACATTGTCATCATCTGGTGAAAGTGAAGGTATTAATTATTAACTTAGCTACCAAAGCCCAAAGAAATTTGAACGCAAGAGATTTTTATACAGTTCGAGAAAAAAGTTGTTAAATTGATCGCACAGCCTAGTACGCTGCTTGAGCTAAAATTTAAGGAAATGGAATAATGAACAGTCAAAATTAATTTACGAAAATTGGTCTCGCGTTTAATGACTTTGCTTAATTTTACCTTTTGGGGGCTTAATATTAGCGTGAGCATCGTACTAGACTTGACTGAACGCAGACGTACAGACATACTTCGGACTGGTTGAAGTCAGTACTCAATAGGAGAAACTAAAAGCATCCAGTGACATAGAACAGAAACAAAAACAGAATCCTATACATTTGCAACAGAAACCAGAATTAGGAACAGAACATTTTTGTCAGCAACAAAGAAATTAAGGACAGAATAATGACGGTTGGACGACAGAACGTAAACATCTGTCATCTGGCTGCCTGCTTTAGGTAGTTTGAGTTGCAAATTCGACTACTAGAAGAAAAAAATGTTTTTAGTGGACATAATGGCCGAATCTAGTCATCGTAAGTCGACTTGAATTGTCTGGACTCAAATTTACCTGAACGCGAAAACTAACTTGAATTGTCGGTATTTCACTTAGGTATTGGCAATTGTATTTTTTTTCTCCCGGGTTCTGAGTTTCTGATTGGTGCTCTACACGTCAGGGCAATCGAAATGTCAAACTGAGCTCTTCCGTGCTCTCCGATAACCCAATAGAAGTTTCAAAACTGAGTTCTCCGGACAGATGTTGGCACAAATAGATGTCAACTTAGTAGTAAGTCGAGAAATTCTTGACTTGATTTGTTAAAGTGACCAGTTCGGCCCAATGAAAACTCATCAGGATGAAGTTAGAGAGCTTGAACGCCCTCAATTTCATGATAGCGTTTGACAGAATAGACGGTAGCCATGTTTTTCTGGATCTGTTTCAGATTTGTGTAGCTGAGGCTGAGCGAGCAAAGTAGGTAAACAGAACCAGAATTTACTACGGAACGAAAAAATGTCTCTTCTGTTTCAGTTTCTGTTTCGGTTCTTTGTCACTTGGTGCCTTATCTTGTTATCGGTTGGTCGTTCAGAACCGTCCAGAAGAACTCTCCGCGATTCTGAATTCAAATCCAGAAGCAAATTTCTCTTCTTTTCAGTAGAAGAATTGTCAGTTGAGTGCCAATCGAACGCTTTCAGATGGATTCGGATTACTTCCGGACGGTTCTGGACGACCAATCGAAAACGGCATTAAATGAAGAGACTGAACATAAACGTCCAGTGCTGCCAAATCAAATTCCCAGCAACTGCTATTAAACGGTGGATAACTTTTAGGCAACATTTATTTCTGCGATAGGCGCTTTTTTTTACCGACTGTCAAAGATTGTCTATTTATCTATTTAGACGAATTTCATCTGCGATTAGTACTTGAACGACAGATTTAAATCTGAATAGATAGTTAAATTCTGGAAAAGGTCGTTGTGGAAACTTTTAATTGCAATAATATTCCATTGGAAATCCTTTGTATTTCTCTATTTGCTTGCAAAAGCTAAGCTAATTTACCAAATCTGTGTATAACGATATACCACATCTTTCAACGTATTTCCGCCCTCCTTAAATACCTAACCAACTACACCCCCAAGTTAACCATATCAAAGAAATTTCCATTTCCTGTCATCCCCCAAGTTGTGCTCTCCTGCACTATTCGTAATGTCTTGTTTATTGGATGCACAGAACGACATTCTCTCGAAAGTTCAAACCATGGAATTCCAGTTGAAACAGAATTCCTTTGGTGAAATAATGTCACAGGCCAAGGATATATAGTGTAGTACTTATAGAAGAACAGGACGAACGCTTGAGTGAATATTATTCTCCATCCTGTTCCCCCCATCTGTATAGCGCTTATAATCCTTTTTATAATAATATATACATAAATATCTATTTTCAAACACACGGAATAGCAAAAAGGATATTTTTTCCGCTCGCTTGACACATACCTAGGTTGGGTGTTTTTTGGGGGCACAGCTTCCTGCTGTTCATGTTTCCCAGATTGAAGTCTTTGCAATGTATTTTTCCAACGGAGTGAGCACACGCCTATTAATAGAGGGCGTTGCATATCCGGTGCAGACACGTTGACATGTCCTTTTTTTTATGTTACTAATATGTCACCATGCACTAACCGGATATCCTACAAATAGTGCACTCAGCACTCAAGAGATACCAAAGCGGACAACATGGATCCATGATTCATCATTTCACAGACACTAACCGCACTCGGCAACACTGGTAGACAGTGTGCGGGGGCGGTGCCGGTGGGTCTCTCTATACCTAGATTCAATTTGTTCGCTTTAATTTTTCACTCTACCTTACAGCTATCGCCCTGTTGTCGTTGTAGTTGTTGTTGTTGTTCGGGGGGAGTTGGTTTATTAAATTTTATTTTTGTTGTTTGTTCATGGAATCATCAACAGACCACGAATCCTTTTTTTGTTGTATTTTGCTGATGTCCTTGTTTTGCTAAGCATAGTCCATTTGGTTGCTATACTCTCGAGGGATTTATTTCGGCCAAGGGAGAAAATAAAAAAAAAAAAGGATTCACTCGTCCTAGGCTAGGCTCTGTGTGTGATGTGCCCCTCAGACGCGTGCAAATAAATGGATTAAGTGTTAGCAGATTGTTTTGGCAAGGGAGGGAGTATATGTCGGGCACGGAATGGAGTTAAGTCATGTCCTAGTCCTAGCACCAGTACAAAAAAAAATTGAAAAAAAGATTTTCCCTCGAGTTGCAGTTTATTTCTGTACTGGAGTTCATCGTTTAGTCCTTGTTGTGTGTATACTTGCTGTCCTTGTTTGCGATTTTCCACACAGTTTGGCGTTATAAAACTTGTGATAAACTTGTTTCGCAAAGGATGGCTACGGGAACGGCGACGTAAAGGAAGGCGATTCTGCGGAATTAACTGGGACATTTTCCCTGTGGAAAATTAAATTCAATACTGTTCCGCTTTTCTGGAACATGATTTTTCTCGTTTTGCTCTTTGACTTTTCAATAATCATCGTCGTTCGACATCGAAGAAAAGTCAATGAACTGATTTTTTTTTTTCATTTTTTGTTCCCTCTTCTGTGTCCTGTCGTTTTGTGGGAGTAGTCGACTGTATGAAACTTTTGTAGAACTTTTATTTTTTTTTCGTTTTCCTTTGAATTTTCTTATGAAATGGGGAGAAAATCAGTGCGGATAAGACTGTCTGCATCTCCTTGTCAGGGAGAAGTTTTGTGTCGTATATGTGTAGGAATAAAGTTGGTAGTGGGGTTAAAATAGGTTGCTCTGTGCGGTTTGGGATAAAAATCATGCATAAAAGGATTCAATTAAAAGTAATAAAATCACTTGGAAGGGCAAATTAAGGAACATGCTGTCAACCTGTGCTGAGGACACGAGATATTTTATTGGAGTTCACAAGGGACTCTTGTGTTAATTTAATCTAAAATGTTTTCGCTTTTATTTAATTTACAAAAGTATTTCATTGGTGATTGTGCCCCAGCATTAAAATATCAGAATGTTTGTTAGTGTCGATGATTTATCGGTAAAAGATCAAATTTTCATTTCAGACTGTACTGAATGTATCTGTCAAAATTTAGCGCGCCTATTAATGAGGGCGTTCGAGGTCTATATCTTCGTTATAGCGTTCGATTGGCATTCAACTGACAGCTCTTCTCCTGAAAAGAAGAAAAATTTGCTTCTGAATTTGAATTCAGAATCGCGGAGAGTTCTTCCGGACGGTTCTGGACGACCAACCGAAAACGACATAAGTTGACGTCTATTTGTGTCAACATGTTTCTGGAGAACTCAGTTTTGACATTTCTATTGGGTTATCGGAGAGCAGGGGAGAGCGCAGTTTGACATTTCGGTCGCCCTAACGTACAGAGCACCAATCAGAAACTCGGAACTCAGGAGAAAAAAAAAAAAATACAATTGTCAATAAGTAACAATTCAAGTTAGTTTTCGCGTACAGGTAAATTTGAATCCAGACAATTCAAGTCGACCTACGATTATACTAGATTCTTGAATGCGACCATTTTCTTAAGCTGAATTTTGACATATCGTGTTGTGTTTTTTTTTTCTGATGTGGTTTTGAAGTAAATAATGATGTCAAAGAATAGCAGACAAGGAAAAAAGAAAGCGAAACATATTTTCATATCGATGCATTTTTGAAGGAAGTTATTTTCAAGGAACAATTGTTCTCTTTGACAATTCACACTTCACACTTCATCACACACTTCATCCACAACGTCAAAATGTAGCGAGGGTTTTATCTAAATGTTTGTAGAGAAAAATTGGAGAGCAGCTCAAATTTAGTTATGCTCGAACTGCGTATTAAGCTTAACAGTAAAAGTTTGTGTAATAATTTGACAGTTAAATAATTTGGACTAACTTTAGCTCCACTATTTTGTGTTATTTATTGAGCTTTATTTTTTAACATTTACAAACTCCTAAAGTAGTTACATATGTATTATGTATATTTATTTTTGTCATTAAGAATCCTCTTGAATTTGGAGAAATCATCTAGCGCGTGTCCGTCTCTGAAAGCCCATCCCTTTTTTGTACATAACCTCTTTTTCAATCTAAAAAAATATAGATACGTACCAACATTTTGCACTAAGCCATTTGGCAATATTTAGAGGTAACCATTCAATCCCTTTATGTAAATCAAAAACAATCTCTGACGTCCGACAAAATCCCTTTCTTTTAATCTACTCAATTTCACCTCCTCGCCTGAATAACAGTTGTCATTCTCGTTTGACAGTTTTGCGCACTAAAACGTTCAGTTTAAGTTTCCCTCTCTTGCACTAACCACATTCTACCTAATTGTAAAGTTTCCTTCCACACCGGAGAGATGTCCTTTAATTTCGCCAGCCACGAGAAGGCGAAGAAAAACCTCAATTTTATACTAAAGCCTTGTTTCTAAGGACGAAGCGAGTCCTTTTCTCACACGAGACGACATCTATTCCTAGTACACACTGTGTTAGAAACATCATGACCAACAATAGGGATACACTGGCAACAAGCAGACTCTATACCACCCCTGTCATGGTTGTCATTTCTCTCCGTATATATACACACACACCCAGGCTATTCAGTGTCAGAGGGAATAACTTCCCCTGTCATTTCAATAGACTTTTGCCACACCGCAACCGAGGACGAAAGTGGGAATAAAACAAACAAAACCAAGGGTGGAAAAGAAGACAAGCCAGAGACCACTATCAGAGGGCCCTCTACGACACAGCAGGCGCTTAAATAGTAGGTACACTCGGGTACTCTTTATTGTCACTTTTGTGTTCACCACGAGGTGGGTGAGTGAAGGTGGTAACAATTGAATACCCAACACCCTCTTTATCATACACGTTCAACGTTCACATAGTATAAGATGACATTTTTTAGCTGTCCACTCGCATGGAGAAAAGGAATCCAACTCCTACTAACTCAAGCTCCACATCTCTCTAGCCGTATACGTTTCGGGTGACACTTGAATGTGGTGTGGTCGTGGTGGATGATATCGACCATCACTTCTATGACTCTGCATCCAAACTATGTACTAGATTTTATTATTAGCTTGTATGCTTGTAGTAGTTAGTGTGTGTCGAGATTTTATGTTGTAATGGCAATCATATAGTTAGTAACTGAAATGTAACCGCAATCACGTAGTCTAGTTTGTTTTCCGGTTCCTCTGATATATGCGCCGGGTTTTTGAGTCAGTGATGAGGGTAGAAGGGTATGACAGTTCTTTAGGATGCTTTCCTGTTTTTCCACCAGTCGTTTTATCGTCCCACACGACCGCAGGAATTTATCGCTCATTTCTCTCTTCTGCTGACGGTGAATGGAATTTATTTATTGTTATCGCGCGTGATTGGGATTCAAATATCACGGACGACGATGAACATTTTTGGAATCGTTATATTTTGGAGATATTTTATTAAAATAATAATAATAATGCCAGAAGCCAGGAACAAAAGCCTATTGGATACTTAATAATGCGTGTGACAGTTTAGGAGGATAAGGCCATTTGAAATGTGACTAATGAAAAGGATAGAAGGGCACGTTGTTCTTTCGTATTGAGGATTTATGTCGATTAATACTTGTGATATGGAAGGCTTAACTTATCACATTTTTATTTTTGCCGTCATTTTGAAAGTTCCTTCAAGTGTGTTTTTGTGGTAGTTTGGTAACAATGGCATCTTTATAATTGTTTAACATAAATGTCAGAAATCTGGTGATCATTCGCTTAAGTGTTTAACGAAACACAGCCAAGCGCTTTGAAAACTAAACAAGCCTATTTGTCAATAAAAATTCTGAAAATATTTTAGTACAGTAATGTTGGGTTTCCATTTGTCGATTTGAAATTGACAATTGACGTATTTTTATGCCAATTATAAAATTGGCAAGTGGAAATAGCGAAAAATTGCTGTCAATGAATTGACAAACAGCGTTTGCCAATAACTGATAAAGAATTTGATTGACAAGTGGAAATACGTGAATTGTCAAACAAAATGTCACTTTGTCTATAGTTGACAGTGAAAATTAATTGGCATCGAGTTCATAAGTTGGTCAATCAACTGACAAACGATTTTTTGCCAATAATTGACATAAGTGGAAATGAACTGACAGTGGTTTCGTTCAATGACATAAACGTGAGAGCTGTCAAATTTTGTCAATCAACCGACATATTGTGGAAACCCACCTTAAGCAGGTACATTCAGTACAGTTCTGTTCAACATTTTTTCGGCCTTTTGACTGACATATCGAATGCACACACCTCTGATGTAAAAGTTCAGGTGAAAACTTTACTGTGCTAAAAAATCAAATATTCATTTCAGACTGTACCTCATGTAGATATCTATCAAAATTTAGCGCGCCCATTAATGGCCCAGGGCATTTTCTCACGCTAAATTTTGAAAGATCGTATTGATTTTTTTTCTGTTGCGTTTTTGTGTTGCGGAGAAGTAAATAAGGATGAGTTTTGCAATGGATACATCGACAAGGAATAGGTTGGAAGTGAAGCATTTGAGATAAAAAGAAAGTGCAACGAAAATAAAACATTTTTCGTGTCGATGAATTTTTAAATGAAATTATTTTCAACGAACATCTGTTTTCTGTGACACTTATATCCACAACGCACTTCATGTCAAAATTTAGTTAATGTTTGGAGAGAAAAATTGGAGAGCCGCTAAAATTTAGTTTCTCTCGAGCAGCGCTTCATTGGCTAATCGCTCCCAAACTCTGACAGTGATTGAAGCGCACGTCAGGTGCGTTAAATAATTGCTGATGACATTTAAACTGAACTTTAAGAGCAATGGAAGGAGCAATGCTGAGATAATTTGGAATTGTTCGCAATATTGTCTACTATACATTATTTACAATTTACAATTTTTACTTCTGACAATTGAACCTGGATTGTGGGTTATTATAATATACACAACGGAATGTGCGTAACAAATAAATTTGTTTATAATATCGCTACAAATCACTTTAATGATTTGACAGGACCTAAATTAAATTCAAGTTAGACACTTAAAGACATTTTAAATACCTACTCTCCTTCTCTAAAGCCCCACTTTGTATTAAAAGTTCCCAAAAGTATTATAGCACCTTCACGGGTGCCTAGCCTATATGTCTTCTGTCATAATTTTCCCATTAGAAAACCATAACGCATCACGCAGAAAGAGATCGAAAAGTCCCTTTTAATAATGTAAAGCACGTATAGGAACCCCTATTGTCAGCACCTTTATCACCCATTATCACGTTTATTTTGAAACCCCTTCTCTCGTAAAATATAAATCACACTCGTTCTTTCAAAATTTATTCTCTCTCCTGTCAAACTTCGACATCGACGCTGTCATTAAAAAAAAAAAAATAGAAGACAGAACCTTCAATTACACACCCAAATATAAGCTTTGAGTCTTCTCATAACTTTTTTATAAATTTCTCCATTAAGGAGAATTGCTGTTAAAAAAAAAAAAATTCAGTAATTAAGGGTAAGTGTCCACCATTCCGCACCAGCGATGTTCCAAAGGCTCCATCGCCTTTGACCTCTGTCAAATTTCATTTGCTTTGCGCTGTCAAACATAGGAATGTCTATCTACTTGTGTAGCGTTCTGCTTTCGTCTATCTGTTTTTTTTTTTTTAATTAATATACGATTTTTCGTTTTAATTTTTTCCTTCTTGTCAAGAGCTGTCAAACATTTGGACTTAGAAGCAATAATGACTATTGATTCAACGTAATGGGTGGCCTAGTCATCGAAGAGACACGCTATCCTTTCTTTTTTGAAAGGAAATTGAATTCTAACCTCTATTACAAGTCATTTACTACATGAAGTTTGTGTGGCGAGTTGAGTTCGTACGTGTGTTGGATGAAAATTTAGTATTTATTGATTTTTTTCACAGTACAATTTGTTTATGTGTATTCAATATGAACATGTGTGTGTGTTCGTTTGAAGGTATGCCATTTAGTTTCCGAGCGAGACCATCCTTACAGATTTTCTCGCTAAGAAGGAGCATAAAGCCTTCTTCGTTCGGCAAAGCACACAAGAGGCGATTGCCCTAAGGCGATGCCATCTTAAAATTTTTTTTTCCCTACACACGAATGTTAAGATGTTTATGTTTGGTCGGGTATAGCTATATGTGTGAATACAAATACATTAATACTTTGTCACACGACCTGGTGGGGGTGTGGGCTCTGGCACGTGGTAAAGAGGATATTCTCTCTGTTAGGAATGCGAAAATAACAAGAAACTAGAGGAGTGATGTGACATGCACATGAATGAGAGTGGACATGCGCAGTTGTGTCGTCGATATTTTTGGTTAGAAATTGTGAGAGTATGATTCTTTATGGAATTTTAATATTCCGAAACTAATACTAAGTACATATTTATTAACATAAAATCATGCAAAGCATTTTAGCTGAGGAGTAGCGGATATTGATTCCTCCGCCAGTATTTTTGGGACTTAGTTTTTGGACTACAGAAGATGGAAATTTCATAAATTATATTACGAGGTGGTTAAATAAAAGTCGGCTTAATTTCGAAGCCAATACGAAACATCAGAAAATTGAATTTAATTCAACATTTTTTTTATAATAAATGACGTTTGCAAACTAATTACCCGTTTTCAAAATATAAGTATTTAATTAATCACATGTCTCCCTGACAGTTGACACCCAGAAGCACAATAACATAGCAATCGTCTAAGCCATTTAATTTGAATTACGACAAATCACTTGTTACATCTGACAGACTACAATATTGTACCTACTTTGTCTTTTGCAGACAAAAGTGCTTCGTATATTTAAGTATTGCCTACTGATCTAATACGTTTTTATTTTAAATTCACATAATTCTTTTGACATTTCGCATAGGTTACTCTTTGCTCTGACAATTATCATTTCCTTCTCAGAATATGGCAACAACAGCTTTATTTTCTTTTACATAAATTTGCATTTGATTCTATAACACAATTTTGGGTGTTGCTATTCGCACGTTGTTCGGGACAAGACTACGTAACGAACTGTCAAAGTTTATATTGCGTCAAGTTGGGGTATGTGGCTCGCTACCCTCGCGGCAAAAACTCAACTCCAGTATCATAATTTTCGGACATTATGTCGTAAGTTTAGGATCCAACTTTTATATTTATAAAGAGTTTTTAATGAAAATAGGATTACGTTACGTTGATTAGGTACCTACGTAGTCGTGTCCCGAATATCGGTATCAGAACAAAATCTGTCAAAATTTTGCTTTATTTGCTTTAATATAGATGTAGCATATATTTGACTTTCAATATTTCAATATATCAATTAGAAACGTAATGTTTTTTTGACATTAATTACTAACAAAATATTTCCACTAATAAATTAACTTTAGTTACCTACTTCGTACCTATTGATCGGGTTTCTATCGCATTAATTTTGCTACTTTATTTAGCTAAGACATTACATGGTCCGCTTATTAAAGAAAATTGCATTTATTTGCATTTTTACGTGTTAAAAAATAATTTTGAGCGAGAAATTCTCTAAAATAACAAAATAACAAAATAAATTCTACTAAACTCTGCTAAACCTTCTGGCGAACAAAAAAAAAATCAATTTAAAAGTATACATTTTGTTAACGAATTATGCGGAGGTAACGCGCCGATTCTTTTTCATCCACTGAAAAAGTCAGTAAAGCATAGCGCGTGAATTAGATAACTTAAACAGCCTACCAAAATTTAGATATATCATACTTGCAATACAAAATGTATTTAAACAACAATAGATCACATTTATTCTCAAAAATTGTTTACAAAACAAAAAATTTCCACCAAATTCTAATACTCAATCTTTTTCTCTACTCGCCGAACAACCCCATAACGAATAAATCGATTGTCGGCAATACAGCACCGATTGTGCTACAAACTTCACTCGCATTCAAAATCCAAAATGGCTTTTCTGTGCTTGTTCTGTGTTTAGTGCTCGTGTGTTTTCGTTGATTTTTATCAAATTTTCATCGAAAATGTACTTTATTTATGTTGTGCTATATATTTTAAGTGTTCGGCCATCAGTGTAAAGAAAAATATTTCCAAATATCTTGCAATTTATTGAACAAATAAGTGAAAACATATCCCGGTGGCTGTGTCGACCATACCACTGTTATTTGTGACACTTGCCGCTGCCTCGGTCTCGCCATACGCATCGATTGTTTACATGAAGAAAATCTTTCGCGAAAATGTTGTTCTCGTCGTCGGTTAGTGGTTGAAGTTCTATTTTTAAATTATATATTTACAATTCCGTGCGGAAAATAGTAGTTTTGTTTTGTTTTTTCTATTTATTCGTCCAGTGTCGCGTCTGTGTTTACAAACAAATCGGTTCGGTTTTGTTCCGTAGTGCATTGAACTTCTTCGAGTGTTCGGTTTCTTTTCACAAAATTTTCCAATTCGATTTTCCAATCCCAATATAGTAGAGA
This sequence comes from Cheilosia scutellata, assembly GCA_955612985.1. Lineage (NCBI taxonomy): Eukaryota > Metazoa > Arthropoda > Insecta > Diptera > Syrphidae > Cheilosia > Cheilosia scutellata. The sequence goes on along the minus strand of OY015314.1, from coordinate 7,854,314 downwards.
ATACATAAAAGAAAAGCAAAATCTGCATCGAGATTATCGTGTGTTCTTGTTTCGTCGACGCTACATATCTATCGGTGTGCAGTCAATTTGTTGTGTCTTTACGTGCGCGTAGGTGTTTATATGCATTTGTGGTGAACAAAATAAAACCAGCATCCCAGACCGCAGGCATCATCAACAAACTCGAGATCAAGATAGCAATGGATTCAGATTTCTTCGTCTTTGGTCAGTAGTTTTGTGCAAAGAAGAAAACGAAAAAAAAAAAAAAAAACAGAAAAAAGGCCTTAAGGTGAGTGTATTATTATTATAGAGGAGATTTTGTGCTTTGTTGCTGGGCTACGCTGCTCTGCGGTCTCCAGGTGGAGTGGTTTGTTTTGTGGTTTAGGCTGTGGTCTCCAAAAAGGAAAATTCCTATCTCGCCCACATGCTGCCTTGATGGCTTGTACAGTACATACTTGTATATACTTGGACAGTGGAACAGAAGCACTACTACTTGGCGCTTGAGTGCGTGAAGAGACGGGAAAAGTAAATTATGTTGTTAATTGCGGATAATTTCATGGCCTTGAGTGGCTTTATAAAAACTGATCACTTTTGCAGATCTATCCGTGCAGTTAAGCAATTAGCGTTCAATTGTGTAACATTTTACAACCGGAATGGCTGCCAAATCGCACGTAGGTGTCGGTATTCTGAGTTCAATAATCTTTGGATGGATTTGCAATTGCTTTGTTTAGAATTGTCGGAAGTGGGGTTTGAGATCCCTTAAGATCCATCTCAAAAAATAGTTTTCCACAGATCTGCTTCTTTGCTTCCTCTCTCTCGCCTCCACAAATCATTCCCTAGGACACTGCTAGCAGATGTGAAACCGAATTTTACACTGCCCTCCTTCGCAACTCATAAACCAATGCTCATTTCAAATCCTCCCACAATTAATATTAAAAAATAAATTCCTGCTTTCGTGACCCGCTCTCATTTATTGTCCGGTGCAGTCAAAATATAAAAAAATGTGTTGCACTCAACACCACCACCGGAATTTGTTACACTCGCAATATAAATCCTGCCACTAATTCCTTTCAACTGGTTCCTTTCATCGTACCTTACCTTCTTTACTTTTTCGCCTGCTCCCAGTCCCAACTGCAGTACATATAAGTAAAAAAATTCTCATTGTTTCTCAAGAAATTCCTCTCATTTTCTTCCTACCTACGTACTCCTTTTTGTTGAACAAAAATTCACCAGCAGCAGTTGCATGCAAAGGAGAAAAGGAGCCAATTGCACTAACATTCTCAGATCATACTATAAACACATACACATAGTTTCCCCCCCACCAACACATATTTCTGGAGCAATTTATTAAAAACAATTTTTATCTTGGGGTTTTATGGGTTTTCGGGGAAAGCATAATCTATAAAGAAGATTGGGTACGTAATTCGCATAACATGTAAAGCAGTATGGATAGTTTTTGTCGGGACTAGTGTCTGACAAACGAATGGAAACAGATCGATCAATTATTATTTTTGTAATCCTCTTTCTGTGCGGACGGCTATCAGTAGTGTGGACTATATTTAGGCTGGACTGTCGATTATTTGTCTCTTTTTTTCAAGTTTTACATTCTTTTTAACTTTTGTTGACATAAGGTAATGTTTTCATCAATGTTGTCCATAAGAGTATGCTTCACTCGTTGTGTTTTACTGGTTATCAGCGAAAACTGGTTACATTCTTCCTCCCCAGGAGGAGGCATAGGTCGTCAACAATAATGTCAACTGTGATCTCTTTTACTTTTCTGTCGCTTTTTGCTAATTTTAGTTGTTATTTTTGAACTTTTAACCCGCTCTGATGTTTTCATTCAAAGAACTGCTACGTGATGTTGTCATATGGTTTCCTTAGTGTGCGACTCATTCAGCGCTATCTACCTTATCTTAACATCCAACATTCGTGCATTCATTTGCAGCAAGCGATAAAGGGCTGTAACTTTCTTATGCGATGTTTGCCTAGACTGACACAATACCATCGATTTACTTTGGATTTGAAGAGTCTTCAACTTAGTGCGTAATGAAATTTGACTAGCGTTCCAACCTGCGGCCAGGATACTAAAGGCAGCGCAAGGTTTATTTATTCGAATATGTAGTTGGCGCAAAAGATCCGTAGTCTAGTGAATTCTTAACATGCTACTCGTTGTCAACTCGACCTTCTCTTTGATCCAATTCGCAAGTTAAATCGTCATCAGAAAGCATCGTACTTAACGGAGTCTCCGATAATGTTGTGGCCACCTCAACTCCGATAGACAAACCACTTACTAGTGAGGTGGTTGTAAATATGGACCAGCGATTGGTTAGTGTTCCTAGTGGCCTCAAAGACAATCCTAAAAAAAGCACCATAGTTGCATTTACCAAGAGAAGAAAGCGAGAGAGAGACTCCTACACCCTTCGCCGAAAATTTTAGACTCATTAGAGTGCTCCTCTCCACGGAAATCATTAGTAAAAGGCGAAAGATTTATTCGACACTGAAGAGAAGCCAGAAATAATAGAGTTCTCAACGGAGGTCAAATATCTAGGATGAAAACCGTACATAGAACTCTCACCTTACCAAGACTATATCGACAAGGCCCAGGATGTCCCAATGGACCAGTAAAGGTCCACTCGGTAAAAACTGGGTACTTAACCCCAAAATGATGGATGTACACGGCAATAACAAGACCTATCATCACGTATGCAGCCGCCGGTAGTCAGCAAAGCAGAAGTCAGCACAGGCTAAACTCAACAAAATAGAGAGACTAGCATGTTGTGTCAATGCACCAACATCTGCACTTGACGTTATCCTATACATCCCACCACTTTATCTGGAACTCATGAAAGATGCAATGGTTTACCACTATGGGTTTATCTCTCATTTGGCGCTCAATTAAGGAATTCGATCAACCTTTGAAGTGCGAGATTTCCGACCGTCCATGATTGTCATGAAAGAAGTAATGGTTAATGCCTAAATGCTCATCATCATCACAGAAGATGAATCAAATTCCAACATAGTCCACACTGTTATAGGTACTACAGAAATTCAGAAAAAATAAACTACTCGGAATAGACAAATGTCTACGACGACATAACTTCCGACATAACTTTAAGGTTACATTCCCAGACCGTCTAAACTGGGAACAGAACAAACAACTTCCGACACAACTTTAAGGTTACATTCCCAGACCGTCTAAACTGGGAACAGAACAAACCAACATTTGCCAAAGCTTCACTTGTATCGTACACATGCGGATCCAAAACAAATGAAGGAATTGGAGACGGACCTCTATACGGGCCTCGCACTAAAACATCTCTATACGCAAGCAGTTCCGTATTTCAGGCTAAAATCCATGCAATAGAGCTTTACATTCGAGAGAATCTAAACAGGTCTATAACAAACAACAGCCAAAAACAGCAGAGCAGCCCTATACTTGCAATTAAGGCCTTTGATATAACATCAAAATTGGTCTGGGACTGCCTTCAAATCCTACAAATATTGGCCACCACAAACAAAGTCCACTTGATATGGGTGTCAGTCAGGGCACAGTGGATATGAAGGCAACGATAAAGCAGACGAATTAGCGAGAAAAGGATCCGCATCTCAATTCATGATGCCAAGACCATTCTGCGGGCTACCAAATTACTAACACAATAAAAAGTACTAGTTTGAAAACCTGGCTAGAAGAAAAGAAGCTCCATTTCTGGAGAGACACCGAAGGAAACGGGCTTCATGCCAAAAAGTTCTCACAAAAAAAAAAAAACGAAAACTACTACAATTAAGTAAAAGTCAGATTCGATTGGTTACCGGCATGGGCACTGTTATCTCAAATCTCTCAATTATTTCTATTAGTCGACTTTCTAACGTTTGGTGGCCAAATTCAAGCAATCAACCCGTACCTACTACAAAGGAACGCCAGATCGGCCAAGAAAATTGCCGCAGTGCGTGAAAGTTTACAGGAGAACCAGAGGCAGTCAATTCCTTGAGGTATACAAGAAGTCGGCTTTTTGCAGACATCAACCTGCCGAATTTTGTGTTGGGACTTGCGCCCATACACGTTTAAGATCCAACGGACCACAAAGTTAATGATAATGACCATGACCATAAAAGACTCCAATTTTGGGCGAAAAATCATCTTTAGCGATGAGGCGCATTTTTGGATGAATGGCTATATGTTAACAAGCCAAATTTAACTATATTGGACCACGCCGAACCCACATAAGGTGGAAATTTATCCATAAAAAGCTGTTTGGTGCGGATTTTAGACCGCCCGCTCTGCGTCATTGCAAGGTGAGGTGATTACCATCAACGGCCAGCGCTACATAACGATGCTAACCGATTTTTGTTTGCCCAAATTGAACGATATAGGGGTAGACGACATGTGGCTCCAGCAAGACGTCGCTACGTGTCACACAGCAGACGCCACGATGGACATTCTGCATGAACGATTTAAGGGTATGGTTATCTCTAGCCGAGGCGACGTAAATTGTCCATAAAAATCGTGCGATGTAACCCCGCTAGAGTATTTCTTGTGGGGTTGTCTGAAATCGCAGCTCAATGCGAATAAACCGCAATGGACCCCGATGCACTTAAACCCAACGTAATCAATACCATGGCTCAAATTCAGCGGGATCTATGCAGCAGATTGGACCTCTCGGATTCGTGGCGCCGTGAGAAGCTGGACATGGTGTTATATTCCATACAATAAAGTCCCTTTCAGATAAAAAAAAAAGGATTTCGTAATACCTCGACCCATTCTTATTGGAAAACCCTTTAGTGAATCTTCAGTAAGCTCAGCTTCTTTTCACATATCTGTGCTTTGTTCCGTTGGGTGCCTGTATAGGGAGTCACTGTATGGAAAAGATTGGGAACTTTTGGACTATACCTTAGGTTTTCACTCCAACATCCTAAAGTGGATTCATTCCTACTTAACGTATGTTCGCATATATAAAACGCTCTCGTCACCAATTTATGTTACCCCTGGGGGACCTCAAGGCAATCGGCTCGGCCTTCTACTCTTTCTTTTATTTATTATTGATATTTCTGACTTGTTTTTGAGTTCCCAGTTCCCAGTGTCTGTATGTTTGCCGGCAATCTCGTGTACGCCAGTGTAGTATGGAATCCATTTTATGACGGTCATTCTTTTCCAATTGAGAAGATCCAAAAGCGTCTTACTAGAGTAGCTATTCCATCTTCCGCAGTATCAAAAAAAAAACTAAGCATACATTACCTAATGATGAGCTATCGTCGCCTAATCTGACACAACCACACAACCATCTATTACTCCTATTAGGCATTTACGTCAATAAAAATATCTACATTTGTTTGACTTTTATTTGAAAATCTACATTTGTCGATTGTGCTTGTAAGGCGTGCTTTATTTGATTTACATTTGTCGATTGCGCTTGTAAGGCATGCTCTATTTAAAACTTGCCAATGGTTTGAGAATAACTAATGACAGCTTGCCACGCTAGCCTATCCCTCTATGGCGAGGCATCGACCGTTTGGTCATAATCTCTGCATCCGAAGGCGTCATTAACTTAAAAATAATCAAACGTTTAATAATTCATTCATTACTTCATTAAGGTCTGGTCAAACCAACGCGAAACGAGAAAGCGGGAAATAAATGTATACATGTCGATGGTTTGCCTTTATGCGGCATAGATGGCGAATAGTTACAACAACAGCAGCGTCGTTATTTAATCGGAAAACTTATTGTCCTAACTAACAACACGGATTTGGCACCCGTAGTTATCATTGGATAGGAAAAAAAGAAATTATTCCCCGACCTAATCTTTCGAATAGGGCGCCATCCCATTCCGAACGCTTTAGGTAGCCGTCTCGTGTAGCTCTGTACGTGGTAACTTTTTGTGTATTCAAGAGCAGTCTTTGGCGCTCTGCTGCTTTATTCATTTGCGCTCATTAACAAGCATGCAATTAATTCCCTACACCATTAACGTCGCGTGTGAATGTTGTGCATCAGCAACAAGGTATTTTTTCCGCCCTCCTCCCCCATTTTGGTCCTCCACATCCAATCGATACCGATAGCACTCTTTTTTTTTCTTCTATGTATAGTTAGATACATCGAATGTATATCAACGAATAATTGGGTCAATTTGTGTGGCAGTTGAAGTGTTTTTTCCTTTTCTCCTATTCCTCATTTCTGCACTGCTGTTTTATGGTATATGTATGTGTTCGACTTCGACACTATAGCAAAATTCTTTTCACATCGATTGAATTGGTTGGATTGACATTTATGACATCAGACATGAGCAGATCGAACAGCAAGAGAGAGGCAAAATCGAATCAAGCCATTTGCCAAATTGTTTATCCATTCAATAAACAACAAAATTTCCCTAATGAAATGCTCATGTACATCAGCCAGCCAGCCAGCCAGCCAGTCGAGTTGGCGGTCGAAGTGGTGCTCCACTGGGTGATTCCATGTTTACCTATATCTCGATGAATGTCATAAAAAAAGCCTTGTGACTGATGTCATATAAATTGCGATTTGTCCCATGTGAGAAGTGTTTATCTTGTATTTTCGCGCCTCGCATAAAGTACCTCTATAAAAGACTGAAGAACGAATAGAGGATATTTTTGTTTTCCGCTTTATTTTTTTTTGTCGAAATTTCCCCAGGGACTTGTATCTCATTATTGTGAAGTTTCGCTTTGTGCCTGTTTTTTTTTTTGCTGTTGTTTTTAATATGTTTTCTTCATCTTCTTCATTTTCTCTTAATTTGTCTGAATATTTTGTTGTGTGAAGTCTATAAGAAAATGAATAGAAAATGTAATCTCTTGACGGCAATTTAATTGGAATGGCTTTGATTTACTTAGTTGTGTTTTTATTTGATTTTGACGAAGAAATGTCATCGTTTAGCAATTTGGCTTTGAATGGTTTTTTTAATTCCTTTTAAAGGGACAATTCATTTCTGGGGACCGAAAAGAATTCCCATGGAAAACAAATTTAAGCAAACTTGGTCTTAGAAATTAAAGAAAGTTAAAGAATTTTTCTATTTCACTTCAAGTTGGGCAATTACCTCTTGGCGTGACGTTCTAAGGCGAGTTCTGCCAGACTGGCCATTTTAGACAAATTTTTGACCATTCCTCTTTTAGACACGGTCAACCCCAAACCAAAAATCGCTCGATGAACCTTTTCCACATGTACTACTAACTAAGTCCAACGTGGAACTAATTCCCACCAAATATGCATCAGTAGGAATTAGTTCATACGTTTAGAGATAGTTCATTAGGGAATTATAGTTCACTAATTCCCAATGAAGTAAGTTGAAAATGCATGAACAGTGAAATATATATGCTGAGGGACACGTTGCCCCCCCTGGCCCCCATTCTAGGGGTCACTGTTGGATTTGGAGTTGGTACGAGGTTGGATGTTATGCAAAATGTGCAAAAACCCAATTCTCATATTGGGGCTAGAGTTGGAACTTTGTTCATGGAAGTTGTTAGTTCATTATGAACTAAATCCTAAATTTTGTGGAAGTTAGTTTCATGTGGGACTTAGTTCGAACGCCCATATTTTCGCGATATGGAACCAGCATTTGGAACCTGAGGGTATGATTGTCTCCCTAGTATTTACTTTACATGGCCTCACTAATCAATTGCCTTCTTTACCAAAAAAACAGAGATTTGCGGTTCCCTTTCAATAGTGGATGACAAGGCCTTACTACTCAATTGCGCGTCTTAAGCAAAGAAAGAGCGGCTGGAAAGTGTAACTTTTCGGCTGATTTTGAATGCGACGCGTCGTTATCTGAGTTTTTTTGCCGGAGCGCAGGTGGTCAACTTCCTGAACTCTTCATTGTCATAGCTGGTATATTCAGTTGCTTTGTCTGATTTGTTGACATTATTTATGTACCTTTTTCTTAAGGCATAAGGAGTCCTTCTTGTAGGCCAAGTTTCTTTTCACAAGCCTATACCTTCCTCTGAGCAAACCCTAGACACAAGTTCGTATGCTTTACATTACAGCATCAAGACATCTTCCGCTGCCTTAAATATTATCTAGATAGTTTGGAAGTGTGTTGTGCTGGACTACTGTGCGAGGGATCCCAGGTTCGATCCCCGGAAAAACACAAATTACATCTTAAGGTTTTTTCTACTGCGCCACCTCTCGCGAACGTCTGACAAACATCCGAGAGTATAACTGTCCTGAAAAAGCTTCTCAATTCAGCGTTCGGAATCGGCATAAAATTGTAGGTCCCTTCCATTCGTCCCAAAAATAGAAACTCACACAAAAGAATGGTTGCGAGAAGCTAGGCCTTGGGTGTCTACCGCCTGTTGCGCCGCCTATTTATTTATATTTATTTTAGTTTGGAAGGTAGGCTCAGGCCCCCACTGATGGGCCGAAAACGGAAACAGGAATAGGGGGTTGGCGAGTAGACCGTCTTCATTTCTTCTAAGATTTAAATTGTACGATCTCATTCCGTCTTCGCAATCACTACAGCGTGTAGCAGGCGGAAATCATGGCTATTATGGAGGCCCTGTCGTGGCTACGGTATAATGTAATATCCGCAAAGGATATCATCATTTTTACCGACACAGTGAAGCCGCGATTAAATCCCTGAACTCGGTCATCTTCAATTCCGAAAATGCCCTCAATTGCCCCTTATCTCTTAACGAGATGGAGGAACAATTTAAAATTCACCTTATATGGGTGCCGGGCCATAGGGAAATTCCAGGAAATTGCAAGGCCGACGAACTCGCTAGGCATGGCACAACCATGTCGATTCTTCCTGAAAAGGAGGATCTCTATTGGCCTCTCGCTACGTGTAAACTTATAATCAAACGATCAAACTGCACCACGTGCACTATAAGTACATTAGTAGGTGTCGTTACGGGACACTGTTATATTGGGAGACATGCTCTCAGGCTAGGCCTCCCTTCCAACGATTTCTGTAAAAGCTGCATGGATGAGGAGGAGGAAGAGACTATTCTTCACCTCCTTTACACGTGCCCAGCCCTCTCATCTTGCAGAAAACTACATCTCGGAGAATATTTCTTCGACAATCTAGGTGAACTATATAATTATCAGCAGCTGCCTCCAACGCTTTATTCTTAGCTCCTGCTGGTTCAACTGGTAGTTGTGAGATCATTCGACCCTGTGTTATCACAATGGGCCTTCTTTGGCCTAAATGGTTCTGCATGTGCTGCGGCCAGCCAGACTAACCTAACCTAAGGTTTGGGGTTGGGTTTCTCGCCTGTAATTGCTTTTCACAAGATCATACCTTCCTCTGAGCAAACCCTAGAAACAAGTTCGTATCCTTTCCAGCATCAAGTCATCTCCCGGGGCCTTAAATATTAAATAATTTGGAAGGTAGGCCCAGGCTACCAGTTTGTATCAACGGAGTGTGGAGGACGATATTAAACGACGAACGGTCTATATAGTGATGTTGACTATGTGTATAGGTCTTTTCTCCTCCCCTTCATTTGGTGGTATCTTTCAAATAAGTATATGGGACGCTAGCTACTGCCTACGACGTTGATGGATTGGCCGATGCTACGGTACAGTTCTGCTAATAATCTCGTATCATGTGCAAGACCCTTTGTGGCTACCGAAGGTCCTCAGAATGGCAAAGAAGACACAGTAAGACAGAGTTTTTCTATGATCCTCGTCGAGTTTTTAAATTCAATGTTTCAGTGTTGCGAAAAACGTATGTTGTTCCTTTTTTCTTTATGCCTGGTACCTGTTTTACTGTGGTTTCCCTCTAAGGATCGGGAAACACCTTCACCACCGCCACCGCTATTTCTCTACTTAATAAAGTTTGTGGCAATTATACAAAAAGTTCAAGAGGCGTTCCCTCCGAAATGCGTTGAAATATTTTGCAAAAATTGATCGAATTTGACAAACCAATAAGGACTTACTAAGCACTTTTGGTCTAAAGATTAAATCACCTTTAAAAGGCTATAAACCTCTGCCTGTAATTAACCACATCATCAGCAAACCATTAGAAACTTGATGAAGTTCTTCAGTACCAACATTTTATGGATCAATTCTTCACACGTTATCTCCCCTGTTAATGAACTGTCAATTCGAGAACAGATTTTAAGGCAATATAGAATAAGATACTTAAAATGTGTTATCATTCTGTGCTACCCCCTGTCACATTACATTTATGACACGAGTAGGATGGGCACCCATAATATCATCCGCCATTTATTTTAGTTTTTTCTAACTTTGTGCCATCCATATGACAGCGTGCCTATGACTGCGTGCCTATGACAGAGTGCCTATGACAGCGTGCCTATCACAGCATGCCGCCATCAACATGGTATTGTCCAAAATCACACTGGTTAGGGGTTGAAAACTATATAGGAAGCAAATATTGCCTCGATTTTAATTACGTTACGTCCATAGGCAATTAAACGCGTTTCATTTCGTATCGTGATTGGTAATTTATTATCTTTCACTTTCTGTAAGCAAACGGATTCATTTTCCAATTTTCGAAACAAAGCCCCCCGCGAAATCAGGCACAGAAAAGAGAAACACAATTTAAATTCCCTCCGATATAGTATAGACGAAAACTGTATACAGGGGGAAAAAAATATCATCATCATCATCCTTTTCAGGGTTTAAATGGTTATTACACAACGCTAAATAATTTTAATCATTGTTTCCTCTGGCTGACAAAAAGTTGCACGATAAAAATGTCCTACTCTTGGTGTCGCTCTCTCTCTCACGCTCCATTTACGAAGGACGCAGTGCGAAGGCCGCCGCTACATCCTTTTGTGAGCGGGCACGAGAACAAAAAAAAAATGAAACGAATAATTTGAAAGCCCCTTCGGCGTTTGAATTTGAAAAATTTTTCTTCTTTTTTCTTTGTGGAAATTGCCGAAAACTTTTTAATTAAAATAAAAGAGCAGAAAAAAATCAAAAAAGAAAAGTTTACTAGCTCTGAACGCGCCCACTCTACTTCACTGTTGCTGTCAATAATTTGCATTCTTTTTTTTTTTTTGACACAGAGAGCGCGCGCAAATTGAAGTCTGTCTTAAAAGAGTCTAACTCGGCTCACTTAATTGGATAATCACTGAATTGATACTTTCCGTTCAGTCACAGAGAGTAGTTCGGACAAGGGAAAAGTTCAGCTGGCTATAGCGAGTTTGACCGAATCTGCTGGATGGTTGAGTTCAGAAGGCAAAAGTTCATCATTGTGCTCTTTTTATTAGGTATTTTTTTTTGTTTCACTTTTAATTGCCTAGGAGTGTGTTTGTGTTTTTTTTTTTTAGGAATTTTTCAGAGATATAGTGCAGAGAAAGAAAATTGCTTTTAATTGAGTTTTGCCGGATTCAATTAAGTCGATCGAGTTGAATTATAAGAACGCACAGAGGACGAAAGGAAAATTGTCATCGGTTTTATTTTTTGCTGTGTCATCTTTTTTTTTTTTTTAATGAAAGTTGTTTCGCCTGAGATACTGTATGAGGTATGAGTTTCCTTCTTCTTCTGTGTATGGAGTGAGAAGGAGCCAAGCCAAGCTATGCCATGCCATGCCATGAGATTATGAGACTTCTTCAGAGGCGAGTAGATTGTATAAATTGGAAATGTAATTGACTGTCATGCGGTGGGGTCAAGTGAGTAAACAAACACTAACCACTAGTAACCACTGGGGCAGCAGATGTTTTGACAGCGTTTTCATTAATTACGTGTCTATCGGGATTTTTACGCGTGGTTCAATGTGTCACCGAGCGAGTGATGCCTATTGAGAGGAGGGGTCAAGTGTCTGACGGTAACAAGTCGCTATGCGGTAACAAGTTAATTTTGTTTTATGATAGGCGAAGTGAAGTTTGTGCGTGAATGGTTGTTGGGTCAACTTTTAAGGGCACGCAACTTTTATAATTAGTTTGTCATAAATCGCAACAAGTGACAACGTTTTTGTGAGTATAGTAAGATTAAGTAATCTATAATACGGACTGATGTTAAGCTAGGTGGAAAACTATGGAACAAAATGGAATATTCGCATTTAAAAAAAGAAACAAACAAACGACCGATAGGCCGAACATCAATAAACACTTTTTTTCTTTGTCGGAGGTTACTACTATCCGATGAAGTACTCAGGCACTGGTCCATTGTACTGCCAAACATACACCTTACTTTACTGTACTTAGTTTTCCCGTCTTTAGGAGAATGTTCGGCACTCACCACGTCAGTCCCAAAGATCCGCCACCTAATGCGAGCAAAGGCATGACAAAAAGTGCATAGGAGGTGAAGAATAGCCTCTTCCTCCTCCTCGTCCATGCAGCTTCTACAGAAATCGTTGGAAGGGAGGAGCGCTTGAGATCCAGCATGGGCCAGATCTGTTTCGTGATGCAGAACGTGGTTGATTATTGCCCCTATTGTAGAACACATACACTCAACTTAGTTCAGTTGAGTTGTCTTTAATTCAACTCAACTTTCACACCACCCAAACTAACTAACAACTTATAGACAACCACTGCCATCTTTGTTGTGTTTTGACAGACAACTTTTCTATCAAGGTTGTGTATGACAATACGGACAATACCGAATTTTGAATTACATAAAATCAAGAGACAACTCAATGTCTACAGGTCCACAGAAGGATTGCTTTCATATGGGTGGCTGCATTTGCTCCCACTTGTTTGAAATAAAGGTCTAGCGGTTGCAGGTGGAACAATTATGTCCATAGCCGCTGTTGGAGTAGCGCTCCACTGAATCAGCCTCATGCCGTTCTTTGAACACGACTAAGGTGAGGGTGGTGAATAGCCTTTTCAAGCGCAGTCCAGCAGACGACAACGCCATATGTGAGTATATCTCGCTATATCCGTAAGTTTATCGTAAGCGACAATTTTTCCGAAATAGTGTTTATGATGCCATTCGACTGATAACATTACTACCCATCGAGCCACATATAAATTTGAGCGTGAAGGCTATTTTCGAGACATTTTACATGCATGATTGAATGCAGAAATCGGGCTCGATTCCTTATAATGTACAGATAAAAACAAAAAAAAAAGGAACTCCTCCTGTAAAATTCAACATGTCGGTTACGATAAACTTGCGGTTAGAGCTCGATTCCTAATGACAGATACGTAGAGCCAATAAGTAATTCGAGGCTGTTTAAAGCGGTAGTTGCTTTCGGAACCCTCTGAAGAATATTGGGTTTCTAGCTGAATTTCCTGTCTAGAATGAGGACTAAATAACCGTCTTAGGCCAAGGCCACGCACTGAGCGGCAAGCGGCAAAACGGCAAAAATCTGAGCGGCAATCATAAGCGGCAAGTGGCCATTTATTAAGCAGCAATTCCCATAGAAGATATTTTTTGTATATGAGGTTGAGGTATAAGATATAGAATGCTTTTTTTTGTATGGGAAGTGCCATGCCCCTTTGTCCAATTTTAAATTTTACAAAACATAAAGCTTCTCAATTCATTAAAAACACAAGCAAAAGAAAAACTACTTTTGATACCTAAGCAGAAGAAAAAACGACTTGAGTGGGCCAAACAACGCAAAAACTGGACTTTAAGTCAAAGGCGGTCTGCTATTTGGAGTGATTAGTCCAGATTCGAAGTCTGCGTTGGTGACGAACGCATACGTGTGGTAAGAAATTCAAAATAAGCCTTTCACAAAGACTGCCTGAGGCAACAGTCAAGTTCCCAGCACCTCTAATGGTATGGGGATGCACGTCTGGGCGTGGCATAGACAATTTACATTTTGTCAATGGACTGGTCAATGCTGCCAAGTACCAAGACATTTTAGAAGAAGAGCTTCTTTCATCAGTAACTCGTCTTCAACCAAGTGAGGGAGACTATATTTCCCAACAGGACGGTGCTTCTTGCCATACTGCTAGATCGACAATGGCGTGGTTAACTGCTGAAGGAATTCCTTTAGTGTAATGGCCTTCCAGCAGCCCTGACCTTTCACCAATCGAAACCGTTTGGCATAAAATGAAGCAAAAGCTGCGACAAGAACCAGCTCGGACACTTCCAAAATTAAGGGCCAAGATAACAAATATCTGGGAAACTTTCGGCTCCGAAGAGTGTCAAAAATTAGTTGACACTATGCCACGGCGCTTAGAAGCTGTTATCAATGCCAGAGGTGCAGTAATACAGTGATAAAATGAAAATAAAAACTGGTAGACTAACTATTTTGCGTCGTAAAAAGTCTTCAATAAGTTATTCAGTTTTATAAGCTCCCTCCATAACATTATTTCAATGAAGTCGCCTTCTTTTTATCACCTTTATCTATTAAGAATAAATAAATCTTTATATAATCAACAAAAAATTGTGGTCTAGTTGAAAAGAATTCAAGAATCAGCACATGTTTTTATTTTATCTTCGGTAGACCAACTATTTTGCGTTTGGGCCGCTCAGCACTACACTAAAATAATAGAACAGAATTGAAAGCTGAGCGACGCCGCTCTGCCGTTCAGTGCGTGGCCTAGGCCTTAATGTGTTGTAAAATTACTGACAAATTCAATACGTCTCTAAACTTGCTCCCCATATTGGTGACATAAAAGAAAATCCTATGATAACGAAATCAGGTGGTAGACTTTGGTGCTGCACCTACGACAATCTCGACAACGAAGGAACGATTGAACTGACACATCGGGTGCACTTCCACATGAAGGAAATACTCAAACAGAAGAAAAAATTAGATAACAACTGCCCTTAGTCCAAAACAGTTTAACAAATGCAGTAAGGAGGATCGTAAAGGATGGTAACCTTACCGATCATGCCTGAGAAGGGGAGATAGTCCGATAGCCACCCCATGTTCTGTTTATCTATTTACAAACAGAATATGTATCATCACAGCAACCAGCTGCAGGTATAATGCAACAACAGTCTCGATTGGATAGTCAACCAATAACTATTGTCAGCTGTCAAAACACACAACAAGAAATAAAATAACTAAACCGTGCAGCTGTCAAAAAATTTGTTTGCTTTATTTCTCGCACTATATGCGGACATTTTTTTTCTTTATATATTTTTTGTTAATAATTTTCTCCCCAAAATGCCTTCTGATACTGATTGATACTGAATTTGTAAAATAACCTTTCAGCGAGTTTCAAAACGAACTTCCTCTGTTAACGTTTGTTTGGTAGTGAGACGCTTGCCGTTGCTGTTTTCATGTGCTGACACATTGTGAAAGTAGAGGGTAGTAGAAACATTGCATCAGGCTTCACTGCTATGATGTCCTTTGGCAGTGTCATATTCTTGTCGGTTAAAACCACCTTTAAGAACTATTGTCAAGGGAATCCAAAGTTAATTCATCGCTGCAGCTAAGAGCTCGCAGTACACTACGGTCCTCTGCTGGGTCCCTGAGGGACACAGTGACAAAACCGGCAATGGGAGGGCTGACAAAACATGGCGAGAAATGGGTATGCAATAGGTTATGATCGAGCACTATAGTCGATCAAGCCAACACTTTGTAATCTTAGAGAACGAGTGGAGAATAAGATTCGCATGAAAACCAACAACAAGTGAAAAGGACTAACTACCTTTTAAGTATCACGGAAGCTTTGGATAAAATATGACAGTGGCCGGCCCATCAAACCGTCCGGGGTGGACTTCGGCCTCAACAAACACGCCTCTCCGTTTGCACGATCTTTGGCTAAACGCATCTAGTTGCGCACTCCAAGTTGGTTGAGGTCCCCTTCCATATCAAAGGCTTGCGAGACTTGTGCGCGCCACCTAAGGCGAGATTTTCATCTATACTACGTTCTCCTTTCAGGTTGGAGACGAATAGTCTTCGGATACATATCCTAGCCATCTTAGTCGACTGATACGCATACTTTTCTGTCCAGGTTGATGTCGCTGTACAGCTCATAGAGTTCACTGTTAAATCTCCTCCTTCAAAGACCGTCAACGCAAACGGGACCAAAAATCTTTCGAAGAATTTCGCGTTCGAAACGAACAAGAAGATCTTCATCCGTCCATGCTTATGCGCCATAGAGTAGCCATTTTACGATGGATAGATTTACGCCAGAACAACGCGTGAAAATTGTGCAAACTTATTTTGAAATTTGTTTTTTTTGGTGCAACCCCAAAGTTGTATAACATAGGTCCACATCGGCTTTGACACTTGCTTGTATAAAATCAGTTTGTTCTCGGTACTGAGCTGGGTTTTCCAAATATCCAATACATTTTTCTATATTTGAGCTCGACGAAGTCTTTGCGTTTCATTTTCACGGGCGAATTCCATTTCAGCTTTGCGTCGAGTGGCATTCCCAGGTATTTGGCTTCGTTCGCAAAAGGTATTCTGGTCAAGTTTAGAAAAATTCACAAGTCATTAGTTTTTTTTTTTAATATGTGAAATTCACGTGAACAGATTTCGGCAGTACCTCGTCTAATCATTTACTTTATTTAGAGCGTTTTGCAGTCAATCTTCCTGCTATCTTCCTTCGGTATATCATGAGTATATAACAGGTAAAGAAGTGGCCCAAGAACGCTCCCTTGCGGTACACCGGCCGGAATTTCTTTTAGCTCCGAATATTCGTTTCCATGTCTTACACGGACAAGTGTATTCCCGAGATATAATTTAAGAATATCGTATAGACGTACGGGGAGAACTTGTCCCAATTTAAATTTGAAGCCATCGTGCCACACCTAATCCAAGTGCTTTCTCGATTGAGGCAGTAGTTCTATGCACCCAATGGTCAATAGTCGAATGTCCTCTCGAAAATTTTGGATATTATTGGAAGCAGCGAAATTGGTCTGTAGGATTTTACTTCATTTTGGATATTATTGGAAGCAGCGAAATTGGTCTGTAGGATTTTACTTCATTTGGCGGTTTGGTTGACCAATTCTCTTATTTCAGGAGGAAGTCCGGAGTTTTCAACGAAATGGTCAATTTCAACTTCAAGTTCGTAAGGTGTCGAAAGTGGAACGCTCAGTTCAACATTTGCTTCGATTTCGTTCCTAAAGCCGTTCCAGTTAAGTTGCTCCCAGTCAATCTTGCTGGCTTTAGGTTAAAGACTAGATTTTCGTTCAATAACAAAATAACTGGGGAATGATCAGAGGACAGATCAAAGCTCTCTTCGATCAGGTCAGGTATTTTCGAAGTATCAGTTGGTCAATAAGTCGGTTTCGTAACTGACTCATAGATGGCGTAAGTTTTACCATTCAATATGATTTACAATTGGTAAATTCAAGTTATTAAAACCCCTTCAAATGTCCTTGAAATGCAAAACGGCCCAGTTATGATGGAACCATCTAAGGGCCCTCTTAAAACATCATAGATTCGCCTTTCAGAGTACATATCTCATGCCATTTGACACCTCGTTTGGTGCAGTGAGCAACTTTTGGCTGAGCACGCCCAAGTACAACTTTTCAATCTCATAAAAAAGATAAAATTATATTTCAAATGTTGAGAGCAATATTTCCTTCTATATCTTCTCGTAATTAGCTTAGGATTCTATGCAGTTTAAAAAAACGTTCTTCAACGAGAAAATTAAATATTATTTAGGTGAAAACATCTGCTACCCATCTAAGGTTATTCCCTCCAGTACGGTGTCCCAAAACGGTCTTCTTTTAAGGGTTCAACAAGAACAGATAAACTAAAAACTCTGTACATTCTTATAGTAGTATATATTCTCAAAAAAAAAAACCCAATTTCAATCTTAATCCCATCAAAAGAGGTTACTTAAGACTGTTTTGTTGTTGTAACCATGATTACCTACCAACCCTTCGATTACAACCATTTTTTCTGCTGCTGATTTTTTTTTTTTTGCAGATACACTCTTGAGGGAGGTTCCCAAATTAATTTACTATTAATTGAAACGATTGTCCAGAGATGGATTTAAGTTCTTTTGCGTTCTTTGAAAATTACTTATTGAAGTCCATTTATACCTTCTGGATTGGTGTTTATCTGTTCCATGTTCGAGAAATCTCTTTGTGACATTTGATTTGATTCACAGTCAATTGTGTCCTTGTGTTGGAGAATATTACAAGTCCTTGTGGATTTCTAATCAAAGGTAGAGCTCTATCGAGAAGAGCAACACAAAGGTGAATCAAAAGTAATCAAACAGCATAGATAATTAAAGGATACGTTTAGGTAATAGGACCGTAACTTCGATGATTCTTCAAATCCAATGGATTAGATACTGTTCTGTATTCTTTATGGTGGGGGTGAAGAAAAATCGATTTTTTTATACCCAAAATGGAATTGATTTGCAAAGTCTAACTTCGGTTTTTTAATAAAATTGGTTCATCATACTCATAAAATGGTCCTCAAGTGGTCCTTAATTTTTCATAATAAAATCGTATTTAGCAATGTAGAGCTTAGTTTCTCAGGATGAAAAAGAAAGAGCATGAGAAGTACGCGATCGAGGAAATAGAGAGATGTTACTACAGGAATGAGCTTCGGAAGTTTTACCAAAAGGTACAAATAACCTGCCAAGGCTACAGAGCCCGAATCAAGGACGAACAAGGGAACATCATAGTAGAATCGCAGTCGATGCTGAGGATATGGAAGAACTACTTCTGTAGACTGTTTAACAACTATGACGATTTAAATCCCGATGTCAGGCAGAATGAACCATTCAACCTGGACGATAAAGACCAACATTTCCGCCCACCCACTGAGCTGGCCTAACCGCTGAGCTATTTAAAGAGAAAGACGATGGCTTATAAAATGGTCTGAGGAAAGTAGGTATGCCCGATGAATGGAACCTAAGCAAAGTCAATTGTTTTCCCGATCCTCAAGAAAGGAGACCCTCTGAACTGCGCCATCTACAGCGGTATGAGCCTTTTTAACATCACCGCCTTATCTGCCGTGTTGTGTGAACGCATGAAGCCTTTCGTCAATAACCGGGGTCCCTATCAGTATAGCTTTAGGCCAGGAAAGTCCACCATCGATCAAATATTCACACTGCGGCAGATCTTGGAGAAAACTCGGGAAGTTCAAATCGATACCCACCACCTTTTGAACGATTTTAAGGCCGCCTACGACAGCATTTATAGAGACGAGCTATACAGAGCAATGTCTAGTTTTGGCCAAACTCGTCCATATGCGCAGGATGACCAATGGAGAATGCATGCTGCTCGATCAATATCGGTGAAGAACTCACCGAGACCTTCGATGTCAAAAAAGGATTAAGACAAGTCGATGCGGTGTCATGTGACTTCTTCAACGTCGATCTTTTAAGTATAGTGCAAACTCAAACGCTAACACCGCAGAGGGACTATCTTTCAAAAGACCGTCCATCTACTCGCCTACGCCGACGACATCGGCATAATCGGCAGAACACAGCGTGGTGTCACTGGCGCGTTGATGAGTATTGAGACAGAGGCGGCGAAAATGGGTTTGGCGGCAAAGACAAAGCGAACGCTCCGGCCTGGGAGATTTTCGAATCCACACCCGAATATAACCATTTTCTGGAACATTTTCTAAAAATTGGTTAACAAGTTTTCTTACCGAATTCATTTATTGTCAAACTTGTATCGAATTCTAGTGCAATTTCTGACAATATATACAAAATTTTCTGAACAGAGGTTATTCTTTGTGAATCTTTTATAGCCACCTAACACATACCACACCATCTAAAAATTGGTTGACTATCTTTCTGACCGATCATAGTTTTTGTCAATCCTGTACCAAATTTTGGGCTCAATTCTGACAAGTAACAATTTAGTTTATCTATCATTCATTAAATTTAGCTCCGGAAATTCATCAAAAATTCCTGGGCAATCTCCTGCTCCTGCTAAAGTGAACAAAATCTTTGTCATTAGAAAAAAGCTATTTAATTTAGGATGACAATCATCCATTTTTTAAACAAAGCAACAACCCACGTGCAATTATTTCGTTTCTTTTTTTTTTTCGGGCAAGGTATGCTTTCAAATCCTGATCGAAAACAATGCAAGGTGGAAAGGAAGTACAACCAAATGCTATTCAACTTGCTTTGCCTTTTAAGATAACTATCAGAAGGTATCCCCATCATCGCCCATAATCATCACCATCATGAACATCAACAAAAAGCAATTATTCTATTATGTTGCTCTGTCATTTGAATAGGGAAATTGTGTCGATAACACCACACAAAAGGGCTCTTCCCCTTCTCACAGGCGTAAAGTCATATTCCGTACCAGGAATATGACAAAACTATATGCCCATAGAGTGTAGTAAGTAGGTCATTCTGTGTCCACCACCATTATCACCGTCGCCGCACCATATATACAACTCAAAGGATGTGTAGCCAAGGTATATATGGAGGACAAGGATTTAAAAAAAAAATATATAAAAAAAATCTTGACAACACACAAGGCTTGTTCTTCCAGTCACACCGTGTCGTCGTCCGTTTTTCACCAGACAGATAACAACAACAAAAAAAAAAAAAAACAACAGCAAAAGATTGAACAAAATGTAATTGTGCAATTGTGGAATTTTGAGCAATGAGACCGACATAAATTCGAATCATTTTCTCGTCAAAAAAAATATGGTTTTGTCGCTTAGGACAAGAGGATTCTATCAACCACTTTACTGCTTCTGACAGGTTTTTTCAGCTTTTATTTTTTTTTATTTTTGTGTTGGCCATTCTTTTCGTATCAACCTTGAAAGGAGATAATAGAATGAGGAAAAAACATGAAAATCAACGAGGACGACACATAGTCCTCGTCACTTTGACAGGCAAAGACCGGGAAAATCTGACTCACTGCGTCACATGCAATATGCAAGAGGATGAAAGTCCTTGAAGAGGAGTTTTCTGCTTCATTATATAAATATGTGTATTTTTTAACAAAAAATGAGGTCACAACAGATTAGAATCCATGCCTACATGTATACGTATGTGTTGACATGATGCGCGGTACAGTGTTCCTTGCATTTTTAATAAATAAAGTCTCGGTATGTTCCATGTGATGGAATCACCGAAATTAGTTCAACCTGTGCTCAAAATTTTTGGGCGAAAATTCAAATTGAATTATTAATCAGGTCAGAACAGAGACTCAAGGATGCGTGTGTGAGTTCATATGCGAAAACAACTTCAATTGCAGGAGAGTCAATCTCTCGTTGCACCAGAAAGAGAAACAATTTGCCACCACCACTATGATGAAAGAAACTTTTCAATGTGACGCTATAGCCTATACTTCAACGAGAAGCTATACCTTAAATGAGTGTCTATAGTTCTATGCAGGATATACGGGTGTATAATTTAAGTTTGTGTCAGATTCATTAATAATTTTTAAGTGGCTCGTTTGGATGCTGCTATGTTAATGAATCGCATGGGAGACGAGAATGACTCGAAAAGTTGTGCAATTAGCATCGAATGCAAGAGAGAGAGAAATACACAATTTACAAATAGCGTATTCAACATTTTAATGAAAACATATTCAGCGAAATAAGCACCGAGATGGGGATTAGATGAAAGGTACTTGGGTGTATAGTTTTTGTACTACAAACACTGCATGTCCTTTGGCGAACAATTATGTTAATGACTCTGTGGTAAGAACACTATTCGAGACGCAATTGCAACTACTTCGTGTTTGTCTTTAATTGGAACCTTCAATGGAATGGAGTTTTCTGCAGTCACACACACATAATAGTGGCAAAATGCAGACTAGATTACAACCATTATCAAAGCTTACAACCTGTTGGTAAATAATGAGTACGTTAAGCGCCATCTTTTGTTGATAAATTGTAGCAATTTTTAAAAATGTCGCTATTTTAATGAAACCAGGGGCCAGGTTATGTAAAATGAAAACGATCGAACGATATCGTTTTGACAATGGCAGGCTCTGTCTATTGCCGCAGATATGACAGGTTTAGTGAAAACGAAAGCTGTTTTCGTTTCGTTTTTTTTTTTTACAGAATCCCACCCCTGTTGCTATTTCTGACAATGAAAACTGAACAACCGTCTGCAATGAACCTTTTATGTTGAAAATGAAGCAATCTCGTAACAGTAAGTATTTCTCTGTGTCATGGCTTCGAAGATATCCGTATTCGATAAAAATATATAATGAAGAAAATAGAAACTAAGAAAAGGGCTGGACCTGGGCCTCAACCAACAAGCGTCTCCAGCCAGCACGATCTTTGGCCAGCTGTCTCCAGTTTCGCACTCTAAGTTGGTTAAGGCTCTCTTCCACTTGCGAGAGCCATCTGTGTCGCGGTCTTCCTCTACTGGGCCATCTCTCGGCTTTGGATTCGAAGATCTTTCGGGCTGTTTCGCGTCCATTCGCTCTAAATGATCCAGCCACCTTAGTCGTTGGACCTTCACTCTTCTGGGTAGGTCGATGTCGATGTTCGTCGTTGTATCTCCTCCTCCATTCACCGAAAATTACTCGAATAATTTACCCTTTCGACACAACCAAGAGTATCTCTTTTGATAGAGTCCATGCCTCAGCGACATAGAGAAGGACTGAGACGATTAGGGTAACTTTAATCTTTAATAACGCCGAGCGAAATAAGGCCGAATTTCTAAATGTCGCTCGGCAGCTATCTGAAAGGTTTGAACAAATTCCAAATGTTCCATTTAATGTAGATGAAGAATGGCAGTTTTCAAAAGCAGTCATTGCCTCTGCAGAACATGAAGCGGCTCGGTGTGGCGACTGGTGGTGAGAAAAGAACTGTGTGATTTAAAACACCCGGAGTTCAAAAAGCCATCACCAGAGAGAAGAAGAAAGTTTTCAAAGTGTGGATTCTCTTGGGGAACTCGCACCTTCTCGCAACCGGCACATTGAGACGCTAAGAACTTGCAAATTAGCTGTCAAAGCAGCCAAAGAAAAATCTTGGAAAGAGTTCGGCGAAAAATAAGACCGTGAACATGATCACAGATCTGCAAGCAAGGCGTTCTGGCAGACTATTCGCGCCGTCTTAAAGGAAGGAAGTGTAATATTATTGAAGGAGTCATAACCAAAGATGCTACACCCAATGAGCAGGACATTTTGCGCAGATGAAGCGAGCACTTTTCTGATAATTGCTCAATCCAATCCAGGGCATTGATGATGAAAGATTCATCGCCTTAAGCTGGGGTGGAAAATAGTCCCACGGTAGAGGAATTCACTTTTGTGATCAAATCGCTGAAAGCTAACAAATCCGCCGGAGTGGATGAAATTCGGCCAGAAATGCTTAAGGCCTTAGGTGAAAAAGGGAGGAAAATGGCTCTCTCGTGTCATTAAAGTGGCCTGGGAATGCGGCGAAACTCCCAGCGATTGACAGATTGGAGTGTGTCCATTAAAAAAAAGGGGGATAAAAAGAATTTCTCCAATTACAGGGGTATATGACTCCAAGGGAAAAGTCTTTGCCAAGGTGCTGGAAACGCGTTGCAAAGTCACGATTATGTTCTCTCTTGAGTGCATCACATGTATCCTGTATCACCTTTCCCTGAATAATAAAACCCACCAAATGCTGGTTAACATAATATTTTATTTTCAAGTTGAACCCTTATTTACCATTTAGTAGAAGTAGAATCTCATTGCGGAGCACTAGAGTTAGAAGCTGCATCATTGGAAGTAGAATTTCCAGATGCAGCAGTAGAGCTCGAAGGTGCAGCAGTTGTCGTCTTAGCCAATCGCAAAATTTTATTAGATTGAATCGAAAATTTAGTTAATGCTATCTTAGTGCAAGGATAATCGTCGAAACTCTTTTCCCCAATTACTTTAAACTTTAACGCCGCCAATGTGAATTTCGCAGATAGGCCATTCAATGAATTCAAAGATTTTTGAGCTTCACTTGCGCATTTCGCATCAGGGCGTCGTTCAACACAATCGCCAGTCTTGTAGAGTAAACTAAACGCAGAACTGTAGTAATCCACTACAGACTCTTCTGTCTTATTTTGAAGACTTTCCAACTCATTTATATAGTTATAAGCGCATCGCTTCAAATCCACATCGAGTCTGCTCACAGTACTACGAAGATCTTCACGGTCAAAATCAAATTCAAATGCATTTGACTTATTCAAAAGTTCCTCATTTCTATTGTTGATTCTCAAATGGACATTATACAACGACGATTGCACACGTTGAACGGACAAAATTGCTGTGAAAAATAAATTTGCAGCCTTGTAGCTAGCATCGCCAAGTTGTTTGCTACTCCTGGTGAGGAAACGTGACACTTGCCGATTTGTGCTATCTGTCTCGTCGACTTTATTTCGTAGTGATCTGCTGAGGGTGATCAGTTGTCCCAAGTCACCAAAGAATGTAGCTTGACCGTTTGTGGCAACACTTAGATTAGCGTTTTTGACGATAGTTTCCAACTCAGACGAATTCTGGTTAATGTTTTCGATGACAGCGCAGACAAACTTGGTGCGCTCATCACCGTCTTTGCATGCCGACGGAGAAGTCAAGGCAAAAGTTCCACTTAGAACTGCTGCAGCCACAAGAAAGACTGATGCGAAGATCATCTTGAATGATACTAATTGCTATTGCTAAAGATAGCCGTGAATTTATAGGGCAGAAATTGTTTGTACAGATGTAAAGTGTTTGTTGGGTAATTACTGGACATTACGTGACCGCTGATCTAAAGACGTAAACAGATTATACGATAACTATTTTTAGTTTTGTTTGAATTCAAATTGAATAAATATTTTGCTGTCGGTTTGGTTTTTTGTCCCTCCTTATGCACTTGTGTATGGGCCTACAATCGCACGTCATACATAGTCATAGGTACTCATTAAAAATGTTAAAACAGGTTGTGAATGTCTTGGTCCATAACGCACATATTTTGAAGTTTTGCGCACACCTTGTGATGTATAAATTCGTGTGCGCATACAATTTTTCTTAACTGCAGTGGTTTCACTATATCATTTTTCTTTTTACCATATTTTAACTTACGTTTCTAATGATTCCTTTTCTTTTTTTTTTAGGTGAGTGACCGTAAATCGTAAGTTATTTTTCCGAGGAACATATTTTTATAAGCAAACTATCATGAACAGGTAAATTTCTTACGGTAACGAAGCGCACATCAATATTTTGTATCTCCAAATCTCACAGAGGAATAAATAAGCCGGATAAGGCACAATAGCATTAGGAACATTTAGCCTCATATGAACCCCTTAGAAAAGCGAAGAAAAATTTCATAAAAACCATAAATAAAAATAACCTATATACAGTTGGCGCCCACTTAGTGTGCGATACGCAAATAAGTGTGCGCATGCAATTACTATTAGGAATACGACAAAAAAACTCATAAAAATCCATAAATATTAAATAAACAGAAGCTATATATATATCGCACACTACGCGTGCGATACGTAATTAAGTGTGCGTATGCAATTATTCGAAATACGACGAAAAATCTTATAAAAACCATAAATAAAAATAAGCTGTATGTATATAGTTTGCGCACATTATGCGTGCGATTCACAATTAATTTTTTTACTACCGGAAAAATTGTAATCGCATGAAAAACGTTTAGTTTCCCTACTCATATAAACCCCTTCGAAATACGACGAAAAATCCCTTTGCGCACACTACGCGTGCGATACGTAAATAAGTGTGCGCATGCAATTATTCTTTACCGCTTTTGCTTCAATTATAGTAACCACTTTCTGGTTAACTATTCCTAATTGCCCACCCCTTTCTAACCCATGATAATAAGACCCAGAATCTGGCAATGTACATTGCACATCCATCCCCTATCTAATCCATCGAAATATTTTGTCTTGCTTGATTACACAAATAAGTCACAGTAGTCTTAACAAAACATTCCAGTGCTCTCCGGGAAAGTCCAATCAATATCGAATATCTTTGTATCGTTCGACAGAGTTTCTATTAAATCCACTTGTAGTTATTCATTTCTTGACAGCCATTGTTAAGATTTTCAATCTCGTTGCAAAGTTTTCAAACATTTCAAAGGGTATCGTACAACATTCCTCCAGATAACTTTATCACAATCCTTTAATGCAAGAGCTAGAAGATAAACTCCCTAACTAATTGATTCCAATTATATTATGGGAAATGCTCCTCCACCGCCCTCAACTTCTCACAAGCACCCATTCAATTCTTCGTCCCCGCCTCTCCTTTACACATTCCTATGGTTAAAAAGGAAAATTGAATGTACTCCCATAAAGAAAAATTTGGGGAAAAAAAAAAAACTCAGACAACTATACAATAATTCAACTCAATCCCACACATCCCTTTTTCCATCTGTGTTCCCTTATTTTGTGTGGTAGTATATTTTGTATAGTAGGTACGTCCGTTCCTCCCTTCGCAATTGATATGCAGCGCAATTGAGTTGAATCCATAAAGCAATAAACTTCTGCCTCCTGCACAACACATTCTTTTGTTCGTCCTTTCTACTTTCTATGTCGAGAAATATTTCTTATTCTACGAAAACTATTCGCGCTTGGTCTAGTTAGTGAAAATCGCGTTCTTCTTATTGCATTCAGTGCATGTATGTGCGGGGATGGGATACCCTTTCTTGTAGATTTTCTAAGAATTTTATTTATTTACACTTTTTATGTTTCCCATTATGCTTGCTCTTGGTTGTGTGGGTTCTGCCTTTTTTGGTATAATTTCATATAGCTTATCATGAAAAGAGAGTTTTTTTTTTGAATGAAAAAGGGAGGGAATTTTAAGAGGCGAAACGAAAGAGGACGAGTAATGGTGTAAAATGCAGCCAATCCTTGTTGGCTTCTATTTACCAATTGATTACTGAATTCAGTTGAATGGTAGATGAGGATGAATGAGTCAGGTATTAACTTGCAGTCAGTGAGAGATGGGAAGTTTTGAGAGAAAGATTCGTCGATTTCGGTCCAGTCTGTATCGATGAAATGTTTCAAAGACGATTTTACAACTAGCGGGAGCGACGTTGACGTAGTCAAAAAGCTTAAGATACAACGGCTGAGGCACGTGGAGCGTAAGGACAGCAACGCACCAGCCAGACGAGTCTTTGAGTCCACCGTTAACGGTAATCGCATCGCATGTAAAACGTTTAGTTTTCCTACTTCGAAATACGACGAAAAATCCCTTTGCGCACACTACGTGTGCGATACGTAAATAAGTGTGCGCATGCAATTATTCTGCAATTATTAGCAAAGGAAGACCCAACCTTAAGTGGCGCAGACAATTGAAGGGCGACCTCAACTAATTGTGCGTAACTGGAGGCAGCTAGCTAGGGACCGAGCTGTCTAGAGGGGCTTATTGGTCGTGGTCCACCCCGGACGGTAAGCGCCCCCAAAAGTTTGTAAGTAAGAAGTCTGTAGTGCAACATTTTCCTTTCTCAGACAAGCCTCTTTCTACTACAACCAGCGCTCTATGAAATAGAAATCACTTCAAAGGACCTGCCTGCCTACTATGATTCCAATCCAATCGAATTCTCATGACATTAATACTTCCTTGTAATTCCTTCGCCTTTAATTTAATTCAGTCGAAAGCCGACGAGTCTTTGAGTCCACCCCTGAGGGTAATCGCATCGCATGAAAAACGTTTAGTTTTCCTACTCATATAAACCACTTCGAAATACGACGAAAAATCCCTTTGCGCACACTACGCGTGCGATACGTAAATAAGTGTGCGCATGCAATTATTCTGCAATTATTAGCAAAGGAAGACCCAACCTTAAGTGGCGCAGACAATTGAAGGGCGACCTCAACTAATTGTGCGTAACTGGAGGCAGCTAGCTAGGGACCGAGCTGTCTAGAGGGGCTTATTGGTCGTGGTCCACCCCGGACGGTAAGCGCCCCCAAAAGTCTGTAAGTAAAAAGTCTGTAGTGCAACATTTTCCTTTCTCAGACAAGCCTCTTTCTACTACAACCAACGCTCTATGAAATAGAAATCACTTCAAAGGACCTGCCTGCCTACTATGATTCCAATCCAATCGAATT
This sequence comes from Cheilosia scutellata, assembly GCA_955612985.1. Classification (NCBI taxonomy): domain Eukaryota; kingdom Metazoa; phylum Arthropoda; class Insecta; order Diptera; family Syrphidae; genus Cheilosia; species Cheilosia scutellata. Next base: position 7,826,597 of record OY015314.1, on the reverse strand, counting down.
CTCATGACATTAATACTTCCTTGTAATTCCTTCGCCTTTAATTTAATTCAGTCGAAAGCATTTTACAAATCACAGAAAGATCGACAGTATAAAATTAAATTTTCCTCTTTCTCTTTCGGTCTGTCTCACGTTTGTGACATAATCTTTTCATCTGCCATTAATTTTCCATTGAAAAGGGATAAAGAGAGAAACACAAAAATAACAGACAGAACGGCCATGACGCAGCGCAGACAAAATGGGAATATAATTGATTTTAAATTGAGGAAATAGCGTAATACATCCGATACATTTGTCAGGATAACAAATTTATTGTACCGTTCAGATATGTTTTCTCTTTAAAAAAGAGTCCTTTTTGTGTTTATTGTTATTTACCCAAACTATATTGAGGTAATTATTAAAACTGTCCAGCGGCGGTGACTTTTTTTTTTCGTTATTTCACTGTCCTGGATTAAGCTATATTTTTTGTCCTTTCAAAAAAAGAGAAAAAAAAAATACAGATTATTGTTCAATTCGTGTGGATGGTGGAAAAATGAAAACAAAATGTCAAAACACATGCTAACCAACCAGACCCGCAAACTGAGGTTCACAAATACATGCACAAGCGCCAACAGAAAAAGAAAGTAATTCCATTCATCAAGGAACCCAACAGCCAGGCGTTTTAGGGTGGTTTCCGGAAGAAAAAAAAAAAAAAAAAAAAAAACACATTCTCTCTGAGGGTATAATTTGAAACGCAACAATAGCCAAACAAGCTATCGGCTATAGCTAACGTGTACACACAAGCAAACACACACACACATACTACATGTATACCATTCAAGGACTAACGAACAAATGTGGCCAAGTTAAAGGTGGCGATGTAGAGTGATGGAAATGATGGAGTGGTTAGTGGTTTCCCTAGCTGTCCCTATTTTTGCTTGGTTTCCTCTCCTACAGAATGACAGGTCACTATTAATCAATCAAATTTCTTCAATTTAATGGTTCACACAACTCACTTCCGGTTCTACGCCTTTGCAAGCAATTGCCAACGCAGCCACCATCAACACCGCCGCCCCCTTGTCAGGGCTTGAATAACAAGTCAATTCATTAATTTTCAAGTGGATGATACTTTGATGCGTTGCACATCCTTTCCAGATACAAAACTCACACCCCCAATACTTGGTATATCCATATTTGAGGCCAATACACACACACACCCACACACAGTATGGTATACGCAAATTGCAGGCAAAAAACGATACTTGGCAGATGCGTAAACGATGCTGTCGTTCGTCAGAAAGGATCAGAGTGTTGGAAAATGAATTCTCCCCAAAGGAAATTCGATTCAATATCATTGACGTTTGATTAAGAGCACGAAAAAAAAAAACCAAAAGTGGAGTTAGAGAATGGAATATAGAACGCGGTATGGTGGCAATCGTGCGGACAGGATATGGATGGGCATCGTGCTGGGTTTCAAGGATTCAAATTTCGATTGGAGATTAATTAATTTTTGGAGCGCACGATAATCAGGCAGCTGAAGGAATTGGTTAGGCGAGGTGATGATTATTATTGGCGAACGAGCAGGATGGCAGACATTAATTGATGATATTTAGAAAGGGTTTGTGGCGAAAGGACGCGCACGAAGAACTAGTGAACAACAGATGTTCAATATAATTAAATGGTGATTTTAATTTGATGTTTACCATGGCAGATGCTGGAAACTTTCGTTAGATGGCTGGCTACTGGTAAAATATCAAAGTTTTCTATGGGTGGGTTTTTTTTATTATGCAGCAAGTGAGGAAGTTAGGGATATCTGGAAGAATGCCCAGAGTGTCAGCTGTTGGAACGTAAAACAGAAGTTTTTTTTTTTTAAGAAATCCTGGTAAAAGGTGCACACAGTGAACTGACGTACAATCGAGATTTGACTGATGAGATAATAATCTGGAGACTAATTAATTTGCAAATCTTTTTAGGATGATGTTGGATTTTTATGTTCATAATAAATCAACCCCTGGGAGGAAATTACGGTATTTGGAACACTGCGGTATCTTAAAATGGAAGAGTTTTTGTAAGGAAACCAGCAATAACACAGGAGCTGTAAGGAAATATGTATTCGAGTAGGTACCTATCACGGCCAAAAGTTGTACGGGAAGGTTTAGGAAACAAGAAAAGTCGGAAAATTCTCAACAGGTGGCGTTGTATATGATATTCGATATTTCGAAAACCGCCAAAACGATTGAGGTCAAATTTACAGACAATCTTAGATATTGGCCCAGGAGTGTTTCTGAGAAGATTAGTCAAAATTGTAAAAAGGGGCGTGGTAACGCCCATGCAAGAAAAAAAATTCAAAAACTTATATCTTGAAAATCGCAGAATTGATTGATGTCAAATTTGCAGACAATCTTAGCCCAAGAATGTTCCTGTGAAGATTCGTGAAAGTTGGACAAAGGGGCGTGGCACCTCCCATACAAAAAAAAAAACATTCAAAATCGTATATCTCGAAAACCGCCGAATTGATTGAGGTCAAATTTACAGACAATCTTAGGTATTGGTTCAAGAGTGTTCCTGTGAAGATTGCTCAAATTTGGAAAAAGGGGCGTGGCGCCTCCCATACAAAAAAAGCATTCAAAATCGTATATCTCGAAAACCGCAGAATCGATTGAGTTCAAATTTACTGATAATCTTAGGTATTGTTCCTATGAAGATTGGTCAAAATTGGACAAAGGGGCGTGGCACCGCCCACATCTATATATATTTTTTTTCGTATTTTTTACTGTATTTTAATTTTAGACAGAAAGAAAATTCCAGAAAATCGATTCATTCTCATTTTTCGCATTTTACAAAAGAACATTATACCAGTGAACGTACCAGTTAATCACAAATTCCCAGAAAACTTGCTCGTTAATATTTACCCATTGTAATGTATAGTATACCCATGTCGGTAAATAAAAATATTAAAATTGATTTCATTTCGAATCCCAATTAATTATTAAACGGAATCAGGAGTGGTCAATGTAAAAAAAAAAAATATCCTGCTCTCACCTTACTCTACAGGCGAATTGAACAAAAAAAAAAGTCCACTTATTAGAACAACGTTCAAGGACAATTTCGAATTTTCAAACACTTAATAGAACTTTTTTTTTATGGAATTTAAAGCAATTCAAGCAGACTTCACCTCAGCGATACACAAGTGCGATGAACTATGCGGAGGAAGTTCGTGTATTCTATTGAATTAAAATCCCTGCGTGGCATTTAACACTCAACTCCTCGGGGGATATTGTTGGTTCGATACCAACTGTAGGTACCTACTGTTGTCGAAAATTCTTGGAAAATTTATCAGCCTCCCAGCTAATATTTGTTATCAGAACTTATTCTAAAAATTCATTTAAAGACTTGAGATAATTTAATTGCTTAGGAATTTAATACATTTTGTGTGTCAAGTGATTAAATTTTTAAAAATGTTGACAATTTTTAGGTAGGAAAGCAAAATATATACAACTATCAATTGCCTTGATTGGTGGGATGCACTAAAGGCCATAAACCTTAACTATCTAAGGAAAGTCCAACGATCGGCACAACACCTTTTGCAGCAAAGGACATCTTGTTCCATCTTACACCTCTTGACATTTTTAGCTGACAAATTGATGCTAATTCAGACCTTCATTTGAAAGCAGTATCGCAGTGAATAATTTCGAAATCGTTTCTGAAAAACACAGAAAAACACTACTCCCAAGTTAAACTTTGAGAAAAACTTCAAGTCTACCATCCCCCGCAGGTCTTTTCTGGGAAGGAGAGGCTTTTCTTGAGGACAAGTCGGTTCACTTCTACACCGACGGATCAACAACTGACGAAGAGATTTTCTCTGAATAGACTCAATCTCTTCTTCCGTCTTCCTAATCATTGTAGCGTATTCCAGGCGGAAATAATGGAGATTAAAGAAGCCCTATCCTGGCAAAAGACGAACGTGTTATTTTTTAAGAAATCCTGGTAAAAGGTGCACACAGTGAACTGACGTACAATCGAGATTTGACTGATGAGATAATAATCTGGAGACTAATTAATTTGCAAATCTTTTTAGGATGATGTTGGATTTTTATGTTCATAATAAATCAACCCCTGGGAGGAAATTACGGGGTTTGGAACACTGCGGTATCTTAAAATGGAAGAGTTTTTGTAAGGAAACCAGCAATAACACAGGAGCTGTAGGGAAATATGTATGCGAGTACCTATCACGGCCAAAAGTTGTACGGAAAGGTTTAGGAAACAAGAAAAGTCGGAAAATTCTCAACAGGTGGCGTTGTATATGATATTCGATATTTCGAAAACCGCCAAAACGATTGAGGTCAAATTTACAGACAATCTTAGATATTGGCCCAGGAGTGTTTCTGAGAAGATTAGTCAAAATTGTAAAAAGGGGCGTGGCAACGCCCATGCAAGAAAAAAAATTCAAAAACTTATATCTTGTAAATCGCCGAATTGATTGAGGTCAAATTTGCAGACAATCTTAGCCGAGAATGTTCCTGTGAAGATTCGTGAAAGTTGGACAAAGGGGCGTGGCACCTCCCATACAAAAAAAAAAACATTCAAAATCGTATATCTCGAAAACCGCCGAATTGATTGAGGTCAAATTTACAGACAATCTTAGGTATTGGTTCAAGAGTGTTCCTGTGAAGATTGCTCAAAATTGGAAAAAGGGGCGTGGCGCCTCCCATACAAAAAAAATCGTATATCTCGAAAACCGCAGAATCGATTGAGTTCAAATTTACTGATAATCTTAGGTATTGGCCCAGGAGTGTTCCTATGAAGATTGGTCAAAATTGGACAAAGGGGCGTGGCACCGCCCACATCTATATATATTTTTTTTCGTATTTTTTACTGTATTTTAATTTTAGACAGAAAGAAAATTCCAGAAAATCGATTCATTCTCATTTTTCGCATTTTACAAAAGAACATTATACCAGTGAACGTACCAGTTAATCACAAATTCCCAGAAAACTTGCTCGTTAATATTCACCCATTGTAATGTATACCCATGTCGGTAAATAAAAATATTAAAATTGATTGCATTTCGAATCCCAATTAATTATTAAACGGAATCAGGAGTGGTCAATGTAAAAAAAAAGTATCCTGTTCTCACCTTACTCTACAGGCGAATATAAAAAATAATTGTACTTATTAGAACAATGCTCAAGGACAATTTCGAATTTTCAAACACTTTATGGAACTTTTTTTTTGTTTTTTTTTTTTTTTATGGAATTTAAAGCAATTCAAGCAGACTTCACCTCAACGATACACAAGTGCGATGAACTATGCGGAGGAAGTTCGTGTATTCTATTGAATTAAAATCCCTGCGTGGCATTAAACACTCAACTCCTCGGGGGATATTGTTGGTTCGATACCAACTGTAGGTACCTACTGTTGTCGAAAATTCTTGGAAAATTTATCAGCCTCCCAGCTAATATTTGTTATCAGAACTTATTCTAAAAATTCATTTAAAGACTTGAGATAATTTAATTGCTTAGGAATTTAATACATTTTGTGTGTCAAGTGATTAAATTTTTAAAAATGTTGACAATTTTTAGGTAGGAAAGCAAAATATATACAACTATCAATTGCCTTGATTGGTGGGATGCACTAAAGGCCATAAACCTTAACTATCTAAGGAAAGTCCAACGATCGGCACAACACCTTTTGCAGCAAAGGACATCTTGTTCCATCTTACACCTCTTGACATTTTTAGCTGACAAATTGATGCTAATTCAGACCTTCATTTGAAAGCAGTATCGCAGTGAATAATTTCGAAATCGTTTCTGAAAAACACAGAAAAACACTACTCCCAAGTTAAACTTTGAGAAAAACTTCAAGTCTACCATCCCCCGCAGGTCTTTTCTGGGAAGGAGAGGCTTTTCTTGAGGACAAGTCGGTTCACTTCTACACCGACGGATCAACAACTGACGAAGAGATTTTCTCTGAATAGACTCAATCTCTTCTTCCGTCTTCCTAATCATTGTAGCGTATTCCAGGCGGAAATAATGGAGATTAAAGAAGCCCTATCCTGGCAAAAGACGAACGTGTTATCGACTATATCGACTATTCGATACTATATTCGTATCTTTTCAGATTGTCAAGCAGATATCAAATCCTTGGAAACCTTCTCCAATAACTCGAAAGTAGCCCAAGACTGCCGCTCGTCTCTCCTAGAGATGGCTGAGCAGTTCAATATTCACCTGTTCTAGGTGCCGGGGCATAGAGATATTCCAGGGAATTCTAAGGCCGATGAACTCGCCATAAGTGGAACAATTGTACCTTTACTACCTGACAAAGTTTACTTAGGTATACCAATGGCTACATGAAAACTTAGATTAAATCTAGACTCCTTTTAGAACATGTCTAACAATAAAGATGATTTGGCCGAAGCTGGATTTGAAACGCTCTTAATAGAGACTCTCTAAAAAGACGACATAATTAGCGCATAGGTGGCATCACTGAACACAGTCTAATAGGTAGGCACGTGTTCCCTCAAATGATTTTTGTAAAAGTTGCAGAGATGAGGTGGGGGAGCAGGAAACTGTCCACCACCTTCTCTGCTACTACCTTGGTCTCTTCTTTACCGATCCTGGGGACCTCATTAATAACGATATTAGGAGCTAATTAGGCTTCATTAAAAGCTCAAAATGGATTTAAAAAATATGCGTTGACAAATATATGATTCAAATGGTAGATTAGATTATAAGTCGGGAGAGCCTTGGCACTGCGGCCTCTTTAAAGGGGCATATTGTGCCTTTCCTGGTAGGGCTCTAGAGCCATCTATTTACTCCAGAGGCAGTCAAGAAGACAAGTATCTTCTCTGGGGGTAATCAACTGACCTAATTGTGCTGGTGTATGCTGGCAGCCACTTTAACCTAACCTGACCCATAAATGGTTAGGGGCGCAGTAGCGCAGTGGTTAGTGTGCTGGACTACTGTGCGAGGGATCCCAGGTTCGATCCCCGGAAAAACACAAATTACATCTTAAGGTTTTTTCTACTGCGCCACCTCTCGCGAACGTCTGACAAACATCCGAGAGTATGACTGTCCTGAAAAAGCTTCTCAATTCAGCCGTTCTGACTCGGCATAAAATTGTAGGTCCCTTCCATTCGTTCCAAAAATAGAAACTATTTATTTTTTTTTAACCAATAAATTCCTTTTGGTTTAGCTTGGACATCAACCAGTTCTTCTATTTAGCTAGGACACAAACCTTATCAGTTGGCGCTCTTAGATTTAGCTCGGACACACACCAACCGAATAATATCTGGTTTTGTTTCCTACAGCAACAGAACTGGACGGTGTGACAAGGACGCCCGGCACTAGGCAAGAGCTAGAATTTGTATTTTTGGCAGACCTTTCTGTTTTTTTTTAATTAAATTCTTCAACATAATCCACTTTCTCAAATCCACGGTATGGCTTCGACTTGTAAATGGGTATTGAAAAATTGCTAACTGCATTTTCGCTGGGGCAGCCAAAAAGCTTCATTTTAGTTTCCAACTCGATGGAAGGCTCAAAAGAGAACACACCCCAGTCAGACAGCACAGATACAGCACAACTTCAGTCATATGTAATTCTCATAAACCATTTCCTTCCATTTAGGAGCAATTTCAAGTATCCTTTCTGTTATAAACAAGCTCTACCCCCAAAGCATCTCCATAAACTCTATCCACTCCCCTCTTTCAACCGTAGCAGCCATTTTCCCATTAACTATTTTTTTCCTTATTCATATCTTTTAGTTTTCCTTTTAATCTCTATTCATCAAGGCAGCAACAAAAACATAAAAAAAAAAATATAAATCCATAACCCAACACATGCTGACATTAAATTTCCATCACCTCTACTGACCTGGTTTCATTTTACCCCCACCCCATTCGCTCGCTCAACAAGGATATGCACAAGAGCAACAAACTACTATATGCAAAAAAAGAAAACTACAATTAACATCTGTTGTATCAGCATAAATGAACAGTTAACTATGATGCATTACCTGCAAAACAAGAAACTGTCACTTTCTGCTTTGCTGTCCTAAAAAACAGAAAGAAGAGACAACTGTACAACGACGACAAGGAATTAAACACAAAATCTCACATGCAGAAAATTGCCTAGTGAATCCTCTACTTCCTGCTACTCAAACTCATGCTGCAGCATCCTGAATGAATAAAAATTAGAAAAAAACGGAACAAATCCCATGCAAACGGATTACAAAAAAGAAGTAAAAAAAAATATATATAGGAATAAAAGGACGAAGAGAGAAAACAAATTAGCACTGCTTCCCGTCTTTATTTAATTCCTTATCGCGTGTAACCGTATAGAACAGAAAAGGATATACCAAGTACGGTACTGGGGGAACAGGTATATTATGAAAATGAATGTGTGCATGCATTTGTGTGTATGTGACATAAAATTCCAACTACACTGCATTAGCAGTTAAATAAATAAATAAAAAAAAAAACAACAACTCTCAGAACGCGAATGAGTACAAAAGAATGAAAATTGTATCGCTAATATAATAGTCCTTTTTCCACGCCGTATTTCAACCGCATGCAACTGCATGGTCCGACATTTGTCCCTACAGTAAGACGGAGGAACACACACAAATTGTTGCCCAACCCGTGCACACTATTGTGATGCACACAACACCAGAAGGAGGTCCTCGTCCCCATTGCAAAGAAGTAAAAAAATAAAAATTAAAGCATGGCCATGATAGAGATCCTTGTTTGAGCTGCTTCCTACGGCTCCTTCCTCGTGCTCCCTTCTTCCTGTATTTATTTTTTTTTTCTTTCCTCCATCCACAGCTAGTTTATGGGTGCGCATGCAGAAGGCTCTTCTTCCACGCCGGTTTCTAAACAATACATCCATTATAATCATCAACGAGAGATAGAAAAGTAAAATGGGAGAAAAGGATAAGCCGGGCTAAGGAACTATACACAAAAAAGGTAGAATCCTGGTATTCATAGTATATACCTATAAATATAAGTATGAGGGAAGCTTTTCAATTAAACTTTAAGTCCTTTGTACTATTTTCATTCAGGTTCATTTAAATTCTTCTTCCTTTCTTTCGACTTCCCCCCCCCCCTGTGATTCTCACCACATCCTTTCTCTTTTACGGTGCGCTATCGTACAAAAGGAAGTTAAAATTGGGATTGGCTAACTGGCATGCAGTCTGCCACTGACATTGCCTACTATGTAGTTAGTTATTTACGTAACGTCTGTTGTGATCCTTTAATACTTTTCATTTATACAAATGATTGGAGGAAGTTTTTTTTTGTAACAAGGCAGCGACAGAATGTTGGATGAATGTTAGTCGAGATTAAATTTTGACAATAAAATAATTTATTCAAAAGAATTTTAGCTCAAAATCAGAAATAGCAAGAATTGTTTGGCATTTGTTGGGACAGAAACCAATAGCAGAGTTTGAAACCATAGTTAATCACGTCCGACGTTGCTTGTTTGCGGTGATATACATGAGTGTTGCTTATACTATTTTAATCTTTATAAATTCTTTATAAATACTAGAGGTAGAGAACTATATGAAGCTATTAAAGTAGCGCCAAATATTATTCAACGGAAAAATCGGTGACATGAAATAAAGTCTTAAGCAAAAAGGTCCAAAATGTAATTTTTTAATTTTAAGCTTTTTACATAAGACTTTATTTCATGCAACCTATGCTGAGACTCCTTTCACATTGACAGCATATATACTACGTTTTGTCCTTCTTTACGCCAGGACAACAGGAAACGTCTCCGTTTCAATACTTGCAAATGCGCCACTGACAGCTCGCTGCGATTGAACAGACTTCTGAAAAATTCTACCTCTGATGTTGGCTTGTGAGTTTCGTACAATTGCTTCAAGGATGATGTCAAAAAAATTACGCGATAGCGGATCGCCTTGTCTCAAATCTTTTTCGACATCAAAGGGCTCGGAGGTGTTTTTGCCGAAGCGAGATTTCTCCATCGTCATCCTGCACAGACGAACGAGTTTGGCAGATATGCCGAAAAGTGACATTGCTTTGTATAGCTCGTCCCTAGATAAGCTATCATAGGCGACTTTTAAAGTCGATAAAAAGGTGGTGTGTTTTTAAGATCTCTCGGAGACAGACTAAGTCTTTCCTGGCCTAAAACCGCTCTGATATGGGCCGACCAAATTGTTGCCGAAAGGTTTTAGACTTTCACACAATACCGCCGACAAGATCTTATATGCGACATTCAGGAGACGTATTCCTCTGTAGTTGGCGCAGTTTAGAGCATCTCCTTTCTAGTGGATGGGGCACACGATGCTGAGGTTCCATTCGTCGATCATACTTTCGTCCGACCAATTTTTACATCACCCGCTGTTTTGAAAAGCTCGGCCGGTAGCTTTTCCTTTTGAAAAAACTCGTACAAAATTCTTCTACAAAATTGTTCGTCATTTTGGGTTTTATTTCCTTCCTTTCTTTGACAAGCAGTAAAGGCCAAAATAGTTAGTGGAAATGCATAAATCTTCTATACATACATATAATAAAACTGTAGGAATTTTCTTTGTCAGTTAAAAACACGAAAACTACTGTACAGATTTCGATGAAACTTTTTTTAAAATGTTCCTTAAGACAGTGAGACTGCTATAGGCTGTGTCGTTTATAGCTACGTTCTTAGGAAAAGTTTTTTGCCAAAATGTATTTTTTGAAGTGAAAATATATACATAAACATATGGCCAAATATAATTTTGTTTGTTTGCTAAAAGCGACCGGCGCAAGGCGAGCACGGGTCAGCTAGTATTGGAATAAGTATCAGGGGGCATTATGCCCCCCCGCAACCCCCCTGCTGGGGTTTTCTGTTGGATTTTGGAGTAGGTGGAAGTTTGTGCAGCACAAAAAAACTTCAATATATCCAATTTCGTACATACTCCAAATCTGAGAGTAACCCCAAACAGGGGGGCAATATGCCCCCCCCCCCCCCATACGTATTAAACAGAGTATACGTATTTGGCCTTTATTTCCATTTTGTTGTTTGTTTTTGGGCGTGATGCATTTTTTTGGGAGTTCATTCCAAATCGATTTGGGCGCTATTTCCTTGGGCGTTATTGCCTAACGCCGTTCCTCCCTTCTTCTTTGCCCGTAGAGCTCGCGAGCAGTTCTCTCTCTCTGCCGCTCTGGTCCTCGTCTACAGCATTACTAGGTGGGCCTCGTTCTTTGATGCATGTGCCTGTTGGCACTCTTCGTCGAACCAGGGGTTTCGTTGTGGTCTTCTAGCGAAAATCAGTACATAGGTGGCGCCACCTATGATGGCATGCTGACAGCGTTACCACTGGTCCTCTGCATTTGCTTCTGCCGAGGCTGACGATGAGCTTGATCTGAGAGGTTAAGGGAGATGCGGTCGGCAAAGTTTTAGACTCTGTAGTGACTTAATAACTATTAGCAAAAAAAATCACCAATCAACGACAGCCAAGATTCAAACCAATGCAATGTTTTGAACAAAGTCCTTAAATAAACTTACTATAGAAAGTTTACACGCTGTCAGACAGAAGGAAATGTAGATGGCATATCTATGTAATGACTAAAAGTTGTCCTAAAGAAAATTCTATACCCAACACCCGAAAAAATGGGTAACCAAACACCCACCCCCTTCATTTATTGCACAATCTAAATAATACTCTTCAGTCCAATAAAATGCAATTAGTACATGAATACGAGAAGCTAGAACCTACTCGTATGCGCCCTACTTGCAAACTATCGTTTCCGATAAAGTTCTGCTCCTTCGAGTTTTTTAAACTGATTTTCAAATACCAATTTGTATCTAAACTTTTTTTCATCCTACCCTCAATATAAACCCAGGAGAAAAAAAAAAAAGAAAGAAAGTCGAAAACTAGGACAAGGGGATTTATCCCACTCTGGAATTGACCCTCCTTAAAAGTAAATAAAAAGTCGAAACTAATTTTTTTCCTTCATCGCATCATTGCTTCGCCTCGATGGGCACATTCACCTGGTCTTTCCGACAGTAGTCTGTCAGAGGAGACTCAGAATATAGTCGTCGTGCAAGGCGATACAATACAAATAAATAAAAAGAAATCGTTTTATACTTGCCACAGCATCTCACTCTACAAATATCAACAGCAGCAATGCAGATACCCAGGACAACTGCAAGGAATTTTTTTATAGTATACATTTAAGTTTCTATTCCTTAAAAAAAAAACCACCCCTTTTTATAAGGGAATGGACTTGAAGTGTAGATTTATTTGTAAATGGCATTTAAAAAAAAAGTACATGACTTTATCTCCTTAACAGTTTTATACAGTGCATGTGCTGTACTCTTGAGATATACCCACCACATAACTGGGGGCGGGCTTACCTATACTTTGCTTGCACCCCCTGCTAGTTTCTAGTTCCTTGGAAATGCTTATGTGCCGGTAGGAGTCTGTAATGTTAAGCAGATTGCGAACAAGCTTACTTGTGAGTCTATGAATATGAAATCACTCAGATTACATCATATTTTAACAAACAAGATCCCCTTAAATCTTTCCCTAAGGCTATCCTTTCCATTTGTCGTGTAAAACATTTTTGTCCTTTTCACATTAGCGGTTCTATGGTTAGATTATTCCTTTGAGAATAGAACCCCGCTCTATTTAACACGTTTGTTTAGTCTATTTGTCTGTGGTAAAATAGTGATTTCGGTTTATTGCCACACCTCTTATTTATGTATCGCAGACAAATTATTATTTGTTGTGGTATGGCGGCGGCTTATTTAAGTGTAAGGACTTGAGGCCATACCGACGTGAGTAATGTACCGTGAAATTCTGTTAATTGACCGAGAATTTCGGTCTCATAATAGAGATAATTTGGTTAGACTATGTCGCCCTGAAGTATGCTATATTTAACTATCGTAAAGTTGTACATCTATTCCTAGAAATAAGCTAAGTGGTTAGTGTGGTCGATTACTTTGCGAGGGGTCCCAGATTCGATCACCAGAAAACACTAATTACATCTTAAGGGTTTTATCCATAGCGCCACCTCTCGCCAATGTCTCACAATCAACCGAAAGTCTTCAAAAATAGGTCTAGGTTGCCTATACGGACAAGAGTATAAATGTCATCGAAAAGCTTCTCAATGGCTTTAAATGGTGTTCAGACTCAGCATAAAATTGTAGGTCCCTTCCATTCACACAAAATGAATTAAGTTCAATAAATGTACCAAATTCAAAATGAAAAGTATTTTAAATACATTAAAATGTTGCACTACTTTCTGTTAAACTATTTGCTGGCATTAGTTGCACTTGGGTCGATTCCATCGGAATCATCGCAGTTCTTGGAACTTCATCCCCTTTGAACTTGCATTTGATTTTGGTATGGCTTAGATGACGTTGTCCATGAGTGTATTTACTGTCAACTTGCACAGCATTATGATGCCAGGAGCTGGCCTCGCTTGATCAGTTCAGGGTTACCCTGATCTGGGCTCCAAGCCATAGCAACGTTTATGGAAACGAACAGGCTGGCGAGCTGGCCAGGTAAGGTTCAGTCCTCCACTGCTCACTTGCGGAATCGGCCCACATTCCAATAGGAGCAGTCAAAGCAAAAATTTCCTCAGATTCTCTTTCAAATGGCCAATCTCAGATAGAGGACTCTAACAAATTGCATCATATTCAGAAGGATGTGGCCAAATTATAGAGGGGAAAAAACAACCCACCTCCTGAGTAAAACACGAAAAAGATATAGCCAGAATAATAGCGATCATCAGAGGTCACTGGCCTGCAGTCAGATTAGGCATCCCACATAACGACGCAACCGAAAAAGAAACCCTCACCCACTACCTATGCGCTTGTCCGGCACTAGCTATGACTAGACAGCGAGCTCTGGGGAAACCCTTCTTTGCATCCCTTGAGGAAGTCTCGAAGAATATCATGAGAGAACTTATAACCTTTTTGAATTCCACAGGCTGGATCTAAACCGTACTCTTCGACATACAACAACCAGGTCAAATGAGTATGTGGTAACAAAACGGCACAGGGCACATAGTGCTACTTGGGTTTTATCTCAAACCGCCACTCCTACATACGTAACTGTGATATCAGAGCCGCCTTAAAGTTACAAATTGTGCAGTGACCAGGCACATCCAATGAATTTAAAAATGCAATTGTTGCTGCTTCGTCATCCATATATTATGCGATCAAAAAATTTTAACGAATGAAATTGGAATGTGCCTGCTATTTGATTTTGAATAATGAAATTTAATCTTCGACGTCCTTATTCCGCTAACATCGCGCCTTCACTCGCAGCCAATCGTGGTTCAAATAATTGCAAAACACTTTGCTGATGAGTTTTTCCTTCACAAAAAATGTACGGAAACGAGTCAGAATGTCTAAAAATTCGGGCTTAATTGGTTCGAGATATACAAATTTGAATATTAGTTTTTTGTACGGGAGGTGCCACGCCTCTTTGTCCAATTTTGACCCAACTTCGCAGGGACTCTACCGAGCGACTCAGATAGTCTGAAAATTTGATGTCAATTGACTTGGTTGTTCTCAAGATATTTTATTCTGAATGTTTTTTTTTTGTATCGTAGGTGCCACGCCCCTTTATTTAATTATAACCAGTCTTCACAGAAATACTCCCGCGTCAATGCCTAAATTTGAGCTCAATTGGTTCGGTGGGTTTCGAGATAAACGATTTTGAAATTGTATTTTTTGTATGGACGGTGCCAGGCCACCTTTTCAATTCTTTTCCGCATACAAATTTTTGGAACTACTCTTTTCTTGGTTCTTTTGCTTCAATTCTTGTACCCACGATTTTTTCGCAAAATCTTCTATACATACTTGACAAACAAAGCCCCAATTCGAGTGTACGGAAGTTTCTTACCTTCCAGGGTAGACTACGGCTGCAACCAACAAGCCTAACTCGGTCCCTAGCTTAGTGACTTCAAGATTCGTAGTGCTGGTGTAATTTTTGTCTATATACGCTACACTTGCCCGAGTTGCAAGTGAATTTCTTGCTTTTTTATGACCGAATTCTTGTTCAATTTTTTCTTCAGCGGCGCTCCGAACTATATCCACCAAAACAGTTTAAGGGCTAGTTCAAGACTAGCTGATAAAGTCTCGGATAGACTATCCGGAACTTATCTGTCAGCTAAACTACAACTTTTGGTTTCATAGGTTTCGGATAGTGATATCTGACAGATATAGGTCTCGGATAGAGTATCAGCCGGTTCTAGTGGTTGTTAAATCAGTTATCCGGAAGATAAACAAAATTTTTATTTGAAGTGACTAGAAAATATAGTTTCAGAGTTTCAGAAAAATATAGTTGACGAGCGCAGACAGCAGTCACAGGTGTCCTAACATGGATTTGTTTGAATTTTTAGAAGACGAATTTGAAGAATATTACGTTCACACGGTCCCTTAGAAACAGAGTATTTCGCCCAAAGTCGAATTATTTTGAAACACTCGACGATGAAGATTTTAGAACTCGATTCCAGTTTACTAAAACGGCCGAAAACGCGACTGTGAGAGGAACATTTTATTCACTTTTCTCCTAAACCTTCCTACCGCGAAGGGGCGGTCACCTTGCCGTTGTGTCCTTTTCTGGACGTTGTTGGTTTGGAGGCTTAAGTTGTAATAATTCAACAGGCTATTCTGTCAGCGGTTAAAGTCGCCAGTAGGGTCACCCATGACAGACAGGCTGTTTTGATGAACAACAAACTAAGAACTGCCCAAAAACTCTTAATTAGAGTGATCGATAAGCCACAATTCATCCACATCCACAAATTACCCTTCTCTCTACTCTTATCCTATACCCCTTTCCCTTGGGCTGGACGAAGATGTCATACGACCCATGTCAGCCTGGTTGGGGCCCCAGTTTAAAAAATAGCTCAGCCGCAAACGGATTATCCGGATACCTCCCGATACTCCTCTGTCAGAATTCTTTTTTGGATACTTGCTGCTTCAATTTTTTCTTTCGTTAATTTATCAAAGGTCTTTTTTTCTTTTGGCTTTCCTAAACCAACAAAAAATATTAGAAAACACGAAACAAACAAAGAAGCAAACTTAGTGACTAATACATTTTTCCGCAAGTTAGTTTATCAGAGACTTTGACGACGATGAAACAGAAATAAAATATCAGGAAATGGAAAATTAAGCTCAATGAAGCAAAAACTCAAGCTATCTTTTTCACAAGAAAAAGAAAAGCTTCTTTTCTTCCCACCAGCCACTTCCAGATAAATGGGAGCTACATAAATTGGGACCCTTCGGTTAGATATTTGGGTGTTTATTTAGACACTTACTTACACTTACTTAAACTTACATTAAGGGACCATATCAACAAAACAATTAAAAAAACTGGCATTGCAACTAAGATGTTGTAGAAAATGAAATTATAATTTACAAAATGATCTTTCAGTTGCAATTTACGCAAAATAAAATACTAAAAATGATGCTCAATTTACCATGGAGACATTCAACTCTAGAGCTCCATAAAAAGGCGAATGTTGAATTGATTTCTTATAGGATTCGGAAGCTAAAAAGCACATTCCTAACAAGATGTATTTTTGCCGACAATCCCCTCGTTAACTAATTAATTTCTTAATATTCATTTGTACATGGTCTTATATATTTATTTTTACTGTTTAATTTTTATTTTTGTTGTATACATATGATTCCTATTTATTAGTGTACAATGTTCACTCTTTGATTTTTTTTTCAGTGTTTAAATTTTTTGTATTATTTATTTATTAATTACAATTATTTGTTATTTATTTATTAATTACAATTATTTGTTATTTATTTATTTATTTATCGATTTATATATTTATTTATTAAATCATATATTTATTTATTTATTTATTTATTTATTTATTTATTTATTTATTTATTTATGTATTTATTTATTTTTAGCTCAATCTAGTCGACCATAATTATTATTTTTTTTTTACCTTTTTCTTTTTTTGTTTGAATTCAGTTTTTTTTTGTATTTTCCTCAAAACTGGATTTTTTGTTATCTAAATTGTTATTAATAAATAAAACCATATTCCAATAGAAAGGTAATTAACTACAACTACGGTTACCAACTCCAACTACCAGTGTAAATTGTATGTACGAAATATAATATCTATCTATCTAAAACATCAGCAGCTTTTATATATAATATCTATCTATCTAAAACATCAGCAGCTTTTATCTGGTGGATAGCGTTATGTGTCGGATAACTATACAAAACTGTATCCGGAACCTTTGAAACTGGTCCTAAATGTTGGACTGTTTAGCTATGACATCAACCAATTAGAGACAGTTTTTTAAAGCAATTGTTTTTTTTTACTTCGTATTATTTTTGTACTAGAACGAATTGAAAATACATGTGTTAACCAAACGTGTTCTTTTTTTAGTTTTTTGGGGTTTTCACCAGCAAGCTAAATAAATTCACAAAGTAAGGCCCATGAAGAAGCGTGTCTGCTAATAATACATTAACCTCTGGTTAAACATCAAAACGACCAAATAGTAAAGGGTAATCAAAAAAAAAAAAAAAAAAAAAAACGTAACCTCCTTCACACGGAAAAATTCTCTTAAAAAAAAAAAAAACAAAAAAACAAAACTGAAATAAATGACTTTTTAAAGTCAAAGAAAAACCGCGCACATCACAAGGGCACAAACAGACGAAGAAAGCTCAAAAGTTGTCAACATTAAACAGAGTTTTTCGTCGTTTTTTTTGCACTTCTTCCTTCTTCAAGTAAAACTTTCTTCTCACTGTGTAAAGCAAAATAAATGTAATGATCCATCCATCTATTTCGATTTTTTTTTGTTTATGTGTTTTGCTTCTTCATCTGCAGTGTTGTCGTAGTGTGCCCCCCGCTCGTTCTGTTTCATGCAGCCCATTATCCATTCAGCCTCACTTTGTCTTCTTCTTGCTTCTTAAGGATTCACTTCAAATAAAGCTGGAAATATCTTTTTACATTCGTTTGCTTCGTTCTATTCTGTTCTGACTCTCTTTCTGTTGCTGTCTACTCGAAACTTATTTCATTCTTTTTCCCCACAAAATACAAAATAAGAAAAACCAACCAAAAAAAGAAAAGTGGAAGTACACATTTATATTTCTTTTTGTATTCATTTTGTTTTTCTTCTTTTCCTCCCTTTGCCAATTTTCTCTCCTTAAAATGGAGAGATTTTTATGTGCGGTTTTAACTGTAAGAGAAAGATTTGCGGTGCAAGAGGAGGAAATGGCAGATTCGTGCTGGTTGCCAATTCAAATGTTTAGCCCACCCCCCCCCCCCCCCCCTTATAGATTTTTTTTTTCTTTTTTTGGTGTTGTCTTGCGTATACGTATATTACATATATGCGGATGTGTTCAGGAGGTAATTTAAAATTATGTATGATTTAAGTTACTTGGCGCGCAATTTCATGTGAATATATTATTTTTGGTCGTGTCGGTCGTGTGAAGGAGTATCGAATGGGGACCGCGCTAACAGCAGGAAGGAAGGTGGGTTTTGTAGATAATTAGCACTTCAAATGAAGTAGAGAAAATGAGGAGAGGACATCTTTGATAGCAATGAGGGAATATGTTTGGTACTTAATATGGAAATATGAATTTTATGCTAAAATAATACAGTGATGAACTGAATTTAGTGGCCAAAATAATGTAGACGCAATCAGCGGTTATTTTTTGGGAGAAGTTGTATTTGAAATTGTTGTATTGAAATCTCACTAATTGCATTTGAAATTGTAAATTTTTTTTATAGGGTGCTTACTTACTTAGTTGTTATTTTTAGGTCCATGAATTTCAGAAAAAAAAATTACCTTCAGTTTTAAGATAGTTAGAAAGCATGGTTCATTTTCAAGTCATCCTCATTCATTTTCAATGGTCCGCTTGTCCATTAAGTGGGTCGCGGGCTTAGGGCTCAAGTGGACCCTCCATAGCTCTCGATTCTCCGCCATCATCGACTCTAAATCAAGCATTGTTTCTAGCTTAAGGTATCCAGCTGCATAATAACTAAATTGTTTGCCCACTTCCGAACAGCCACTTAGATTCAGGTAGGCTTGCAACCTTTTAGAAAATCTCGTGGAGGACTTAAAAAATAAAACTCATTTTTAAAACTTATGTAAAGTCCGAAGATATGAGGTAGGGGAGAGTGGGGCACATTTGAGCCGTTTTTGCTGTGAGGTCTCATAAAATCCTACGTGTTTAAATTATTGGACTGTAAATTATTCTCACTTTAAGAAATACAAATAAACTTTGATTTGGACAAATAACTACGTAAATTTAGTAAGTGCTTATAATTTATTTTTATTTAAAAACAAAGTAGGTAGGTCCTTCTGTTCAAATGTACCCATCAGTTTTGAACTAGGCTGGGACACTTTTGAACGGTAGTACATACTTGTAATTCCTTTTGGCAGCTAATAAGCTACTACAAGTTTTGAATTTTTTTTAGTAAAATAAATTGTGTCACTCAATTTTTTCAATAAAAAAAAAAACACAAAAACGACTTAATTGAAGTTTTGAATTTACTAAAATATTTTACAAATGACTGAAGAAACTTTAGAAAAACAAAAAATGAGTTATTTTATTAACCGAACAGAAATTTTGAAAAATTAAAGACAAAAATCAATCGCATCTGTCATGGATGTTCCTGGAGCGTTAATTGGTAGTGGTAGCGTAGCTTTTAGTTCAATGTCACTTACAGACCACTTGTTCAAATGTGCCCCAACTGTTTTGTTCAAACCTGCCCCAATAGGTCAAGCGACAGAAAAATGTGCGTAAATATTTATATTTTTCATATTTGTCAAAAAACGTATACCTACTTTTATACGGTGTCAAATTAAGTTGTGCCTTAAAAATATAATTTACACAAAAATAAAAGCTCACCATAAAATTTGTACACTCTTACAAATATAAAAATTAAAATATGCAATTTAAGAAAAAAACCTCCTCATGCCGGCTACTTCCAGGCGACGTTTGAAAGGATATCCGAAATTCGTTGCCGACTAAAGAACACGGTATTACCAAGTTTAAATTTTGGTTTATACTTTGAAACATTTTTTAAATGCTGTTTTATAAGCAATGTTCAAATGTGCCTCGCGTTCAAATGTGCCCCAGTCTCCCCTAATTTAAAAAAGGTACATTTTAACCACTGAATTTTAGCTTTTTGTGCTGACATTTCACTTACTTTCAAGGGCACGGACAAATATTTTGTTTTTAAAATTTTTTTTTACTGGCTTATCTAATTTTTTTTAAAGAGATTTTCATTCGTCACTTATAAGTCACACTGACTAAGTGGACGAAATTGCATGAGTAACCGAACTTGTCTACTTGTTGATCGTACCAATCTAATGTACCAGATAAGGCTCCAGTATAGAGATTGACTTCGGTCAGTGTTCTAAATATTTGTTGGCTAAGTTTCCTTTGGGAAGCTGGCCTTGAATCAGCAGGGTCAGCACTTTTATGGCTGTCCTGCTTTATATCGGAGCCATGTTTGTCCCTGGGCCGCATATTGTAGTACGGAGCCACACTTGCCGCTGGGCCGCATATCGGAGCCACGCTTGCCGGTGGGTCGCTTCCTGTAGCACGGATACGGAGCCACGCTTATCGCTGGGCCGCATTCTGTATTACGGAGCCACGCTTTTTGTTGGGTCGCATACTGTATACTCAACGTTAGCCTCAACTTAGGAATTTAATCATTGTTAAGTTAACCATAAGACATTAGTTGAGAAGTTGGTTACTGAAATAAAAAGTTCGTCTCAACCAAAGTTTGGTGTTTCCTTGGGCAAATCCTGGATCCGGCGAGCAAAACCTCGGCCTAAGAAAAATCACATCACAGGCTGAACTCTTTGACTCTTGTCTGGATCCCAGGTCACACTGGGATTGCTGGATAATTTCTCGTGACCAGAACCTGTGCTGGGTCTTCGTGCGTCCTCGGTCAGGGCTTCCATTGACGATTGGGTCTCAAACGAACACAATTGTTTATGGCAAGGCTCTACAGGAAGCGGGCAGACTAAACGCATGCTCCCGAAAGTCAGTAAGAAGTCTGACTGCGGCATTCCTGCTGTCTCTCAGTAGAAATGACTGCAAAAAAACTTATTGACGTTCTTACGGGGTAAGTAATGAATATAGTACTTCCCCACTTCCCCTTTTCTAAGCATATTAGTGTGCTAGGCTTAAGTGATACCACTGTCTGCGCCATGGAGAGTTGTTCTATGAATGTGGTTCAAAACAAGATTGGTAAAGATGTTTGGGTTTTTTTGTGCGTTGCGAAGCCGCCCGGGATAAGATTAGGTCACTTATCAGCGGTCAGTTGCTAACTGACCCATATCAATCGTTTGACTGAATTTAAGTCCAAATTTCGTTCATTTTTGACACTAGCTTAAGCCCACATAATCCTATCGTTGACCCATTAATAATCACATAATTTGTGGTAAGAAATTTGAACAATGTTTTAACCGTCATCCATTAAATCTTAAAAGTCCATCATATTCAATCCACCACTGTTTGGGCGGCACTATAATTCCGTTTACTTATTCCTTACGTGCTTAAATCTGTTTATTTGCTGATTTATATAATTTAATTGTTTTATTTTCATGTTTTATGGAGTCGGCATATTTCCTTGTGATTTACGATCCACTATATAATATTTTGTTACCACCCGAATGTGGGCCTGCGTTATAGAAAGTGGGGTTGGAATTATGAGCGATGGTTGCGAGTAACAGAAAAAACAAATATAATAACCTTTGAAAGAGAAGGGATCTAGGACAAATCATGTTCATCACGATGATGATGATGATGATAAGTACTCCTTTTAATGAAATTAAATGAGTTTTTATGTATTAAGAAGACGGAACAGCAGAGTAACCATGGTATCCAAGGTAAAAAGGATAAGGATTATATTCCCACCTATTCGCGCCATCATGGCGGAAGGCTGTGTAAATAAAAAATCCTTACTTAATGATGTTGGTTTCTGAATAAATTTGAAATTGTATGCGACATTTGATTGAGTAGGATTTTGAGTGAGTGGGTGGTGCCTATGTATGTGTATTCATAAGCCACACATGCAGTTTTTTTTTTCCAAGTACGGAATAAAGAATTTATTGGAAAATTATAAAGGACCATGACAAAGTATTTCACTGTCATAAACTTTTTTAATTTTGATTTATTTTTACATAGTTATATATCCGGCTCGAAGGACCACATTTTATTGATTAAATAAGTTTTTTTTTTGTTGTTGTTCTTGTTTCCGGCTCGTGGCGTTGTAATGAATTAATTTTTTTTTATGGCCTAGGGAAAGTCAAACCAACGCCAACGCGGGGGGGGGGCCACCTTGTTTCTTTCAAAAGGTTTGTCAACAACTTTTTATACACTTTTTGCGTAATTTTGGTTGTAAAATTGAAGTGAGTTTTGTCACAAGGGTGTTTTTGTATATTAATTTATTTATCTGGGTAGCTATAGAGGAAACTGTTTTTATAATATCATGAGTGTTTTATATCACACCACTAGATAAATTATAAGGCGGAGATTAATCAGCTTAAATGATATTGTAGGTATATTTACATCTAATTGATATACATACAAGTGTATATGTATTTATATTAAAAAAAAAAGTATGAGTTTCAGTATCGCTTAGGAAAAATTCCCTAATTTCTTTCACCATCCGGGAAGAGTCAAGAATAATAGGACAGGTTAAAAAAAGTCTAAGGCCTAGGGTGTCTAACGTTCCTGTTACGCAAACTATTTATTAAAAAAAAAATAAGAAAGAAATATTTACTCGTACCACCTGTCCCAACAGATTTGTGAATATTAGGTTATTTAATAGCCCTTGCTAGTGATACTGTGAGAGCGTGAATGTCTATTTGTTCCATGGACCTTTTAATACTATCGAACACAAGTTTGACGCAGTGGCTCTGTGCTTAGTCTGCTGGATTACTGTGCGAGGGGTCTCAGCTTCGATGCCCGGAAAGCACACAAATTTCATCTTAAAATTTTTTTCCACAGCGCCACCTCTTGTGAAAGTCTGACAATCATCCGAAAGTATAATTGTCACGTAACTATTTATTTATTTTTGTATTAATTTTTTTCATTATTACAAAAATGCTGCTGGATCGTAATTTTCTATCATGATTTGCGATAGCTGATCGTCTTTCTTCATGTAATTGGAATTGGATAAATGGGTTGTGTACATGCTAAACGGTTTATTTGATGCACAAACCAATTAGACGCTGCTTTAGGGCAGAAAATGAAACTTTCCATTAAATGATTGGTTTGTGTTCTCTGCGGTACATCTCTATGAATGGTTCATAATTTTCCATGATGATTTGGGACAACTGATCGTCTTTCTTCATGCACATAATTCAATGATTGGTTTGTATGTTCTCTATGAATGGTTCATTTAATTCCTATTAATATCCTATTAATTCCAATTAATATACCCGAAAATGTTTTCTAAGGATATAGGCGAACACATAACTCTTCACAACACCATGCCCACAGACAATCGACTACGAACAGTAAACAGCTTTATCTTCCAACTTCATCTTAGTCTTCATAGATTTATTCATTAATGCCCCAGATGTACATGCAACTGTTTTATATGTAATTGCTTCGCCCACTTACTGTATCCACCTTGAGCTACATTTGCCATTCTTTTCGTTTAATTAACACCCTTTCACAAGCAATCCACCTTAATTGCATTTTACCTACAAACCCTGACGTTAATTATTGCAGATACTTTTTGAAATTCAATTCAATCTGGCTGTCGTTTTTCTCTTGCTCGTCTCTTCTTTTTTGCATTTACTTTTTGTTAAAGCCATTTTTCGTCCTTTTATTGCTGCTCTCGCCTTTATTTACAAACACTTGAATTTACTGCACCGTAAATTTCCCAACCATCCACACCAGGATCGGTCTTCCCATTTAAAATGTCCTCCCATTCTCTGTAAATATCACCTTGATTCTACCCCAATCTCCATTATCCGTTTTCCGCCTCGCCTCCACCTACATCCAGTTACGTGTATTCACGTTAAGTAAATTAACACTCGGCGAAATCTTACACACAACAATTATACGAGTGTACTCTCTGACTAAAAGTATACGAATGAGAAGAAAGACGAGCTCTCAGAGAAAAAAAGAAATCCTACCTTTGCCTGTATCCTCCACAAATTGGGTCCAATTACACAGTAAACCAACATTTTTCCTTTCCTCTTTCGCTCATAGAATTAAATGATTTTTTATTTACAAATTGTCATCCTTTTACATTTCATTCCGTGCATTCGCTTAAACTATACGTAAAGCCAGGATAAGGGGGTTAGGCCTATTTTTCACCCTTTTACTGTCGCTCTTTTAAATTCAAACAGCATAAAATAATTGCCCGGAAAAGAGGATTTTCAATGAAAAAAAAAAAAAAAATTAATACATATAAAAATTGCAAGTACTCACAGATTTTTTTTTTATAATTTTAATGCAAACATAATCTCAGTTTATATAAAGGGATTTTACAGCCCAACATACACACGTTTGAGTCCTCTTCATCCATGTGCGTATATCCTTCCTTATATTACCCGTATATTGTTTTCCTGTTTTGCATTATTTTGTGGTGACCTAAATTAATACATAAATATAATAATTTTATTGTTTATACTTATTTATTGTACGAGGGAAAATTGAGAGCATTTTTAAAGGTAATTTAAATTAGTTTGGCGAAATAATTGTAATGATTGTCGGCGGATGAAATGGTGTAAAGTGGCATCACATTTGTTCTAATTATAGGTTTTATTGAAATGATTTGTGCTGAATGTGGGTGGAACATGAGCCATACACACCATTTTAATTGATAATTGATGGGATGTTTATGATTACAATTAACCTTAAATTATATTATTACATATTCGAACAATGTCTGATTTTGTAATGTTTTTTTTCTGTTTTCTCTTGCAGGTATGTGAACATATTTCAGCCATCATTTAGTGTTTGGTAAGCTGTTAATATAAATTTATTTTAGCAATATCCATTAAGCGACAGAACAGAAAAAAAAAAGTGTTGGAAATTGTATTAATCTTTTATAATATATATAAAAATAAGTTGTATTGTTTGTAACTGATGTTCTCTGTAATGCGTAAACAGATTTTGTTTCTGCGAATTTCCAATGAAATGTGACGTCAATACCAAGGTTTTTATGTATAAACGGTCTTTGTATGTGTATTGGTTCATGAGTTATAGGGGCGTGGCACCTCCCATAAAAAAAAAACATTTGAAATATTATATCTCGAAAACCACCAAATCGATTGAGTTGACATTTTCAGACAATCTTTGATATTGGTACGGGAGGGTTTTTGTGAAGTTTTGTCAAAATTGGACAAAGGGGCGTGGCACCTCCCATACGAAAAAATCTCTATAAATGTTAATGCTTAAAAAACTCCAAAAGTTCAGCATCAATTGAGCTCAAACAATCTTTGATATTTGCGGTTTTTTGTGAAGTTTGGTCAAAATTGGACAAAGGGGCGTGGCACCTCCATTCAAAATCTTATATATCGAAAACCGCCCAATCGATTGAGTTCAAATTTACAGACAATCTTTGATATTGACCCGAGACGGTTTTTGTGAAGTTTTGTCAAAATTGGACAAAGGGGTGTAGCACCTCCCATACAAAAAAAAAAAAAATTAAAAATCGTATATGTCGAAAACCTCCAAATCGATTGAGTTCAACAATCTTAGACAATCTTCTGGTTTCCCGTAGTATAGGGCATCTTCCTACGAAGTGAATGACATCTTTCCTTTCACCTTTGTTGCAAATTGTACACAAAATTGAAAGATCCTGCTCTATGTCGAATGTAGTTAAAGTAAAGCAATTCCACTTGAAGTCTTAGTACCATAGAGTTTTGCTTGTTTTACCCTGTTCCTCTCGAAAGTAATTCACTTCACGCAGATTATGGTTAAGAACACTATAAGTTTCTCTATTCACCGAACTTGTTGCCTCCTGTACAAATACAAAGGCTTCCCTTCATTGCATATCCATGCTGGCAATCAGCTGGTACGAAATTGGTCTCCAGGACATTATGTTGTTCCACCTCTAGGTTGGGAATTATTTTAAATGAACGAGCTATCTCCAACCATTCACCATACCAACCAGTTTTATTTCTTACAGCTTTCAGTGCGGCTAATTTAGGGAGTCTTTCGTTTGTCATTTTCATGATTTTTACCACATAATCCGTCTGTATTTTTAACACCAGCAAATTCAATATCTCCAGGCAGAAAGTCCGTTTTGTCGTCAATAAAAAGAGCAAACAAGGATGGGCTTAATTTTCACCCCTGGCTCACACCAATTTTTTGTTGAAAATGCTTCCGATAAATCTTCACCATTTCAAACAGTTGTCCATGTGTCCTCGTACAAGTTTCGAATCACTCTCCCAAATTTGCCAGAGATACCTTTACCAAAAAGCCTTTAAATTAGGGATTTACTGTCCACCGTATCAAACGCAGTCTTAAAGTCTACAAACAAATGTGTAGAGTTTCTTACCGCGCGCTAAGAAGGATTCTGCAATACTTCGCAACACAAAAAGATGGTCGATTGTGAAATATCCTGAATCCAGCTTGGAACTCCTTGAGCAGTTTCTTACTACTAAACCACGCAGACAGACGTTTTTTCAGTATAGCCGTAAGAGGAAAGAACTGCCTCTATAATTACCTCTATCCGTTTTGCTTCCCTTTTTGTAGATCGGAAATAATAAGCGCTTCTTTAAATATTGTTTTGGTATGACTCCAAAATTCATAACACTATTAAATAAAACCGTAATTACTTTGATAGGTCCAAGGATCCATATTTGTAAAATGCGACCGGTATTCCATGTGAGCATTGCCGCCTTACAGGCTTTTAGCCCTGCCAAAGCTGCCATGTTTTCAGCAGTAGTCGTTTCTGAATCCAGGAGTTCATTGGAAAATTTACTATCGGCGAGGACCATCTCGCAAAATAAAGCTCTGGATGTACACGACTATAGTAAGACCTATACTCGTATTGTCCTATGGCAGTCTCAAATTGTGGCTGGCATGCAATAATGTCACTTACCTAAAGGCCCTCACGAAGGTTCAAAGACTAGCGTGCGTCGGCACCAACAGTGCGATGAGGACATCCTCAATCTGCTGCCTCTAGACATCAATTATAAGCCGCAATCAGTGCCATGAGAATTAGCCAATCAGTAGAAATTGAAACGAAACGGGTCATTCGATGATCCTAAAGAAATACTTTGGTCGTGTATCTGTCACGGACTACATGACGCCATACCTATAGAGTTAAGAAGACCTTTCTCGAGCGCCTATCCCAGCAGGTAAGAATGAAGATACGGACTCATACCTAGCCTGCAAATAATAGCCAGACGGATCTAAAATGGACACTGGGGTAGGATCAGGTGTCTTCTCCTAATCGCTGGGTATATCAAGATACGCTTCCCCACCCATAGTAGTATCTTCCAAGCAGATGTCCTGGCAGTGACAACAGCAGCCAGTGGGCCTGTGATAAGGGCAATACCATCTGGAGGTACTGCCCTTTTTTATCGACTCAGGCAGCAATAAAAACCAGAACTGCACCAGAAATAAAATCAAAGCTTGTGAAATGGTATGTCGCAAAGAAGTCAAGGTACACAGCACAAGGTATCGCTCTGAAACCATTCCAGGTAATGAGAAAGCAAACGAATTTTGCAAGACAAGGTTCGACAGCTGTTTCAGAACTGTTTCAGTTGATCCCTCTGTGAATATCCCGCCTTGATGCACACTAGATGGGCCGCCCTAGATGCTTGAAGTACCACAAGAAGACTATGGCCGTCCTTCGATGAAACCAGAACCGATAGTATCATACGGAAGGATAGAAAATCTCTCTCCACCCTCGTAGGTACCATAACTGGGCACAATTGTGTGCTCGGAGAAAGAACTTTGTAGAGGCTCTGGCATGGTCTTAGAAAACATATTGCTACGGGACACAATATGCATTTAAATTTTGAAACTAAAAGAAACTGTTTTCAGTAAATTCGTCTCTGGTTCATTTGAGCTGTAAACTATCCTTCTGCCCCATCCAGGAGCTGAGCTACATTTAATCGGAAAAAGGTCTTATGTGATCTTTTTAATACCGCCGAAGGGTGGTGGATGTACCTGTACCTACATTCAAAGCATGTACGAAGTAGACCGTGCGACTGCGGTTCCTAAGTGAAGTGCTTCAGCCTTATTTTAGCCGCGGACGCCTTATCGGCCTTAAGCTTAAGGGCTCCGACAAATTGTTCCCTGAGTGTTGCGCGGAGTTTAGCCATTGCCAGCAGGACTACATCATCAGTAGTGATTTTTTTTTGTACAATTTTCGCAGCTATTACGAGACAATAGAAGTTGCACCATCTTGCTGAAACCACACTAAGAAAACTGTAGAGCTATGCTAGTCCTAAGAAATGGGCCAGGTCTGTTTTTGCCAGTTCCCAACATTTTATTTAAATCTACTTTCACATATCTTTCCTGTTAATCAGAAAACCGGTGAATCGTTCACTTGCATTCAATACTACAGGTCGTATATGTAACAACAAAATATTAGTCTCAACCCTACCGTCCTTAAATTCATAAAAAACCCCCCTAAATCAATTAATCAGTAAAAGGAATGCCCCAAGTCCTCAAATATCAGTGGTAGTTGGCATCATGCTATCGCACTTAATATTGTGTTAAGCGCCAGACGAAATAACGCCATAAAAGCCAACCCCCCACCCGGCCCGCCTGCTGGCTCTGAAGCACTTCAAATTACAACTCCCGATTATTCTGGAGTGCACACACATAATTCATTGTTGCATTTGTCGGCGAAGCTTAACACATCAGCAACATCAAGCAGTGAGCCTGAGCTATAATACTCTTACCCCCTCCCGGGGAAACATTAAAACAACAACAAAAAAAAAAGAACAATTTATTGCCAGGAGTCGTCTCATTGCAGCTAGTTGCGCGTTGTATAATTATTTAGTGGGACCACATAAGGATTCACTCTTCCTTTGCACAGTCGGTGCGCGATCATGGGGGAATTTGATGATTTTATTTTTCATGTACGCGCGATTGTCACTCACTCAGTCAGTTGTTGCCTTCCGCAGTCTCCTCTCGACTCCTCACATATTAATAATAAATCTCTAGTCGCTTTTATGACATCATCTGGGTGTTAAAACATATATACATACATCAATGAAGCTAAAGAAAAATATCAGAATAGTCCTTTCTCTTCTCAATGCGCCTTATGGTATGTGGATATGCTGGCTCTTGGCTGCTGGCTTTGGTGGCATGCCACCAACCTCACGTTTTCAGTTTCCATCTTGAGAATATCTACTTAATGCCGCTTGACACACACAATCTGATCCGGCAGACTGTTCGACTAAGGGTGTGTACCAGTGGATATTGAATAGACGATATAGTGCTAGTGATGTATGGTGTGGTAGCAGTACAGTAGGGTAGATACGTTTTTCATCACTTTGGAGTTTGTTTTGATGATTTGTACTCTGGGGTTTTCCAGATAGGTGATATTTTGAAAGGTGTCATGGAACCATTGGACCTTTTTGCATAAGAATTTTTTGTATGGCACCTTTTGACAGCTCTTTCGTAGATTCCTGATTGTCACTCTTTCCTTGACTATGCGTCAATTTTGAGTACACAACTATTAAGCCCGTCTTTTTATATATAAGGGAGATTTTAAAAATTTGAATTAGACTCGAGTATCGGTTCATTAAACGACTTTCGGGCAGTATAGTGGTTTTGGTGTAGTTGCTTCCTGTGGTATATATGTAGCTTCCTAGCGCTAGATCCTACACCGCCAATCGGGCCACATGCAAACCCTATCTGTCTATCACATTCCCCATATCTTATATACAAACTAGCGGTCCCGGCAAACGTTGTTTTGCTTGCTCGTACATTTTCATTGTCCGTCAATTGTTCTGCGGCTGTTTTATTTAACGCGATGTGTCTGGACTGATTCTGTACTCCGAGTGCTTCGACCGTTATTTCCTCAGACGTGTTTATTATTTGAAATTTTATTCATGATTTTTTTTTTGTTAAGTGTTTATTATTTGAAATTTTATTCATGAGCTTTTTGCTTTTTAATTTTTTTATTCATTGTTGAGTGTTTATTAATTGAAATTTTGTGAAATCGGATCGCAGCGCCACCTACCGGGTCCAATTGTGAATATAAACCATCCTTAGACCCATTCAAACACACACACAAAATTTCATTAAAATCGGTCCAGCCGTTTAGGAGGAGTTCGGTTACAAACACGTACAGAAGAATTTTATATAAATAAAGAAGAAAATGGCGCGAAAAATGTTTAGTAATTCATCAATTGAGAACGGCTGGGCCGATTTAGCTCAGATTTTTTTTAGTTGTTCGTAATTGCCCGGAGAAGGTTCTTCCGAAAGAAAATTTTGGAAAAACCCTCCTGAAAAGTCGGAAAATTGGAAAATTCGAAAATTGTTTTTTTTTATGGAATTTTGTGTGCAATTGCTCAGGAATGGGTTTTCAAATGGAAAAATAGAAAATTCTTAGTGGAAAAAGCGAAAAATTCCAATTTTTTTTAACAAGTTTCTCATTTTCTTTGATTCTGGCAACAATTCTGTCAAGATCTCAAACTGCGTTGGCTGTTGCATCCTCTAGCATTGTTGCCACATTTTTGGAAGGCGGTCGAATTGCACATTCCGCTTTGAAGCTGCCGATGAATCTTTGTAGGGTTGAAAATGACCAAGAATTCGGCGACAGCGAAATTGATGCGCGAGAATGCAAAATCATCATTTGGGATGAATGCACGTTTATGCGCCAAAACGAGCTTTGGAGGCAGTTGACCGAAAGATGAAGGTTTTACGACGTGATTCGAGACGATTTGATGATATTGCTCTCCGGAGATTTTCGTCAAACGCTTCCCGTCATCCCGAAATCAACTGCTGCCGATGAACTTAATGCATTCCTAAAAATCGTCGTCTTTGTGGCATATGAGTCGCATTACAGAACGACCCATCTGCTGCTGAATTCTCACGACAACTGCTGGCACTTGGCAATGGCCAAATTCACCGTAAATGTTTCGATTGGATTGATATCGTTCTCGGCAAATTTTTGCGAATTCACATCGTCGAAGGAGGAGTTCGGAGTTCACTCATCACCCTTGTGATGAAGTGTTCCCCGTCATTGCACAAAATTATAAAAAAATCGATTGGATTAGTGAATGGGCAATACTAGCAGCGAAGAATAAGGACGTCGATAGTTTTTTTTTTTCAAAAAAAAAATCCGTTGACAGCGTCACCGACGAGGATGAAGCGACCAACTATCCGACGGAATTTTTGAACTCGCTTTGATGTGGCAGGAACTCCACCGCATAATTTAAAGCTGAAGGTGGGATCCACAATAATCATGTTACGGAATCTGAATTATCAGAAATTGTGCAACGTTCGTCAAGAATCTGATGAAAAATGCCTGATTCAAGCGACGATCATCAAGGGCAATTTCAAAGGAGAGGAAGTCCTTATCACACGAATTCCGATTATTCCAACTGATCCTCCATTCCAATTCAAGCGGATTCAGTTCCCCCGTTCGAGGAAGTCTGTGGGATTAATCTCGAATTTCCCTGTTTTTCGCACGGTCAACTGTACTTTGCCTGTTTGCGTGTTCATTGTTTGTTTTTGCGCCGGAAAACAAATCGAAAACCATTTTTTTATCACATCGCTCTCTACTGATTTCGATTCCATTCAAATAAATCACATCGAAATTTGAACTATCTGTGTTTTATTATCACTCTGGAGTTTATCTGAAGGCGTTAAATTGGGGCGAGACGAAGTTCGCCGGGTCCGTTGGTCCGGGTCCAACATATTTTGTTTACAAATTTCTTGAAATGTTTTCTTTCTCGTCACCATTCACAATTTGTTTAGCCCTCTACAGCTTAACATACTTCAATGGAACATTTCTGACGCTTCCCCCGTTTACGCGATCTTTGGCTCACCGAGTTCCGCTCCCACTAGCACGCGAATAAGACCCACTTGCCTCAAATTGAGACAATGTCGACGACAGTATTCATCCCTGTGGTACCCCACTTTTGACCACGATTTCTCCCGACAATGTTTTCCCTACCTTACCTAGTTCTTCTAGTTCTTCCAATTTAGGCATTGTGACCTTAGTATTCCAATGCCACCAAAAACATATCCCTAGAACAAGACTGGGATGCTGAGGGTCTTACAGAAAGTCTCCTTAGTGTTTCTTGTCAAGAAACTAATCAATTTTTAGGGCAAAGAAATAGTAAGAAGAAGTTCCAAGTTCAGCTATTCCAATGTTCAAAGTGGTGTCCCACAAGGGTGTGCACTATCGCCGCTACTTTTTTCGGTATTGACTATAGTAGCAGCAATTTCTCAGTAATAAATCAGAGATATATGAGAATATGACTTAAATTAAGCGGCAATAAAGAGGAGGAGGACAACTCAGGATACTTAAATGGATTTGTGCCCATTGAGACATCTCAAACCAACTTAATTCGAATTCACAAAACAAATAATGCTTGGTACTGTTTATCAATCGATTTCTGATCAAAAATTTATTTTTAAGCCGAAAATACTTAACAAATGGCGCCTGTCGCACTCCATAATAATTTCCAATACAAGAGACTTATTGGACACTTAATCTGTACAGGTAGACCCAGGATGAGATGAGCAATTTCATAATCTCTCCTCTACCCGTATGGGGATTGCCCTTGATAATTTAGAGTCAAGGGCAGAGAATCGAGAGCCATGGAGGGTCCACTTGAGCAACTTACACCCCATTTAATGGATAAGCGGGCCATTGAAAATGAATTTTTATTAATCTGTACATTAAGCTGTAAACATTTTTGTTGAATATTCATACAGGAACAATTTTTCTTGCCCCCACTGTTTCGACAAGTGGCAGTGCCCCACTGCTGCCCTTTAGCACACACCAACTGAGTGCAAAGTAGGTTTTGCAGGATTTTTTTTTCTGCTTCTTGTTTTCTTCTTTAAATTCATAAAATGCTACTTCCCATATAAGGGGGAGGAGAAACGTGTGTCAGCAGAAGCATGAAAAATAAAACAGGCTGCAATATTCTGTGAAAATCTGCGACAGTATAGGGTGGGCATGGTATCTTCGTACATTACATTAAAAATAGGACGACGGATTTAATGGGATTTGTAGGAACACATTCCTCCTATATACGCTCGCCAGCTGCATTTGTATGCATTCATTCATGAATGTAAAAGAATAGCGCATACTGTATCCTTGCATCTTTAACGTGCGCACATATATTTTTATCCTTCTAAGGACACATTAGCAGTTGCTAATGGCACAAAATTTGTTGGTTTGGCCCACAGCAGCCGTGGTGGGACTTGGTCTGTAATTCATATATGAACATGAACACTCGCGGTACGACATAACACTAGTTGATCCTTTTCTTTTATTTTCCTTGTCCGTTTTCTTTGCACTTATATACATATACATTTCTGCTGAATCTCAGTTTTTCTTTTTGAAAAGAAAAATTCACACTTTGAGTGGCAGAATAAATTTACTGAATGGTGCGGTGGGCTGTGGGTTCCATTTCCATGTGTTGGGCATCAGCAGTGCCATGCCATGCCATGCCAGTTGCGCTGCATTAAAGTAGCAATGGAGCCAATTTAGCTTGGACTGATGGATTACATGATTTTCTCTTAATACGCGCTGGAGAATAATCTTGCTCTGTGTATGTATGTGAGTGTGAGGAAGGATTTCAAATTGAATATCCCCTATTGGGCACATGCAGTGGCTAAATTTTCTGCAGGACACTCGTATAGTCGCCGTCAGATTGTGTTAAGTGCATGGATTTCGGGTTGGGGGGAAATAATCCGGAAGAGTAGGCATGGGCGATGGAGCGTTCGCATCCAGCATGTATTGTTCTATAATAAGATCAGTGTGATTGATGGAATAACGGTCTGGAAGCTGATGGTCTAGTTTCTCTGAAATTTTCTCTATTGCGATAGTGGGTGTGATTTTGAAACAAAAAGATCAAGACACATTTTGAGCAAGAAAAGTTAAATTCATAAATTTTTAAATTTGATTGGCATTTACCCCAAAAATGCGTTTCGCCCCGATGATGTGGTGGGTGGACAACCACCATATCTGATCTAGACGCACTGTTTGCTCGATTTTCACCGAGACTTATGAATTTCCAACAATGGTCAGAAAAGTACGTATCAGTCGACTAAGATGGCTAGGACATGTAGAGCGAACACCAACGCTCCGGCCCGAAGAGACTTCGATTCCAACCCGGAGGGACAAGGAAGTAGAGAAAGACCTCTCCTTAGGTGGCGCGCACAAGTGGAAGGGGACCTCAACCAACTTGGAGTGCGCATCTGGAGGCAATTAGCCAAAGATCGGGCTAACTGAGAGGGGTTGGGGCCCAGGACCGCCCAAAGCTGAAGCGTCGCCTAAGTAAGTAAGCAAACGGGTGCTAAAAATCGGTCAATCATACCTAGAGACCGATAGTTTGGCTGACTATCGCTCCTAGCCCTACATATAGAAACTAGTTGGGACGCAGTCGAAATGTGTGTAAGCCAAATTCTACCTAAGTTTCAAACCACGGTGACTATGAGCCTGTGGTTTGTAAGGGGCCTAACACAGTTCCTTATACATACATCTACAGACACTACTGCTTATTTAATTTTTGAATGACACAAGTTCACTGTCCAATAGAACCAGTCACATCCAAATGTCACATTTCTGATGACGCAAAAAAAAAAGATACAAGTTCCACGTAAATTTCACCGGCAAATTAGACAAATTTCCACAGATGAATTGTCTCTTATGTTCCGAGGTTAACCAAGACGATTTCCTGTCGATTAATTAACTTGTAGCCGCATACTCAAAGGAGGAATTCTAATCGCTTTTCTCCATGATCCTGCACCGCAGCTAATTTCTACTTAAGGGCGTGCATGTCACTCAAGAAAGACACAACGCATGAGGGCGCACTCAAAGGTCAACAAATTTGCGCTAATAAGCCTAATATTCCATTAATCCTCACCATACCAATGAGAATGACCCGTAGACGTAAGCATACTCCATAATTATTAGTATATGTCTAATTACACAACACATGTAACAAGGATTCCAGCAAACGAAGCCAGAAGCCACCCATTTTGTCATAAGTGACTATATGTGTGGATGGGTATTTGGGAGACAACTCACTTAACCACTTTGGGTGAATCATTCGTCCTATGTCCATCTGCATTATTGAATCAATTATCCACAAAAGGATTCCAATTTCAAATCCACATTGAATGTTGTTTTCTGGTTCTTGTGTTTGCCACAAAATTCCAATGATACCCAACACTCTTGGTTTCGGTGTATAGTTGGGTTTTTGGGTGGGTATGTGTGTCCTTAAGGAGGCCATTTTAAAGAATTCCTATATATTCTAACAAAAGGAAATGTGCATCTATCTAATTGGTTCCTTCTGTTACTATGTACCTCAGTGGTGATCCTTTTTTTATTTTCAATTTCCAATGCAGCATTTCTTATCGATTGAATTGAATTTTCTCCTCTAATTCGATTTCTCTATTTATCCTTTTGATTAAATACCTCTTCTGTCGTTCTTGTTGTTGTTGTTGAAGAGGTGTTCTATTTTCCTTTCTGTGTTTGAATGAATAAACTGCACGTTGCTACAATTTTCCTCTCCTTGAAGTGCAAAAACATTTTGTAATTAAACAATTTGCTTTTGATGGCAAATGAATTTAAAGGATATAGGTACAACGTGCAACGTCTTGCCGATCCTTTTGTGCAATTTATTTTAATTCGGCTTTTAGTAGATGATTTGGAAAGTTATTCAAACCAATTAAGTACAAGAGATAGATGTATGTGTATGATAGACAAAAGGAGGAGATATCCTTGAATTTGTTAAATTTGCTTTTATACAGAAAATTGTATTGCCACCTGGCATGTGTGTGTGTTTATTTTATATGTCGACAGGATGATCAAACATTTCTTGTCTGGCATTGATTTCATTTTATCGTCTCGAAGGTTAATGAACATACACGAATTTCGTGACATTGAAAGTTATTATTAGCCTTGTATAGTTAATTGCGAAGTAGAAGTGACACAGTTATGCGTGTCGTCCTACTGAATAACAAAAGGTCATGCAATCCTCATAAGACTGGTAAATGTGCGACTTGTAATTAAACTGTATTTTATAGCAGTCATTGTACTACAGTCAAACTTCCATAACTCGAACTTCTTGAAGTCAAATTTCTCTATTACTCGAAGTTTTATTGACAACTCTACGTTTTCAACTTTTGGCCTCCATAACTCTTTCTATAACTCGAATTTATTTTTTTTCATTTTGGTAGTTCGACTTATGGAAGTTCTCCTGTATTCAAAAATTTGACTAATTTAATGCGCATAGCTGTTGACATTGGTCTTATGAATATTTCCCTCCTTCGTACTGGAAAGAAGTTCAATCGAAGGTTACGTGTAAGCTATAAGTTCTGGGCACAATATTGCAAACTAGTTTCTCCCCGCGGCTTCGCTCGCGCAGCCCTCAGGATTTTGTACACAGAGTCTTTTATATTTAAACTAGCTGACCCGTGCTCGCCTTGCGCCAGCCGCTCTCCTTTAGCAAACAAACAAACTTATATTTGGTCCATTGAAGATTACACTTTGACTGGTTCATTGAAATCTGTCCAGGTTTCGCGCTTTTAGGAGACAAAGAAAATTCCTACAGTTGTATTATAAGTATAGATATCGATTTAATGTGCACCCTCTGCATAGCCCTCCCTCTATGATCTTGCTACTCTTGTTTATAATACTGCATTTTCTTTCCTTTGTTTCCCTCTTCCAATGGAATTCAAACAATTAAATACCCCAACCCTACACTTTTACCATACCCCATATCAGAATGAACGTCTGTACGTATCTTCTCTTCTGAAGATTATTAATATACCCCCATACATATACAACTGACCATAGCACTCACTACGAAAATAAATCGACCCTTTTTGAATGCGAGGTTGTTTTTGTTTTTCGCGTCGCACGATCGCAAAAAAAAGGTATATGTGTATGTGTATGTATATATTTTCACTTCAGAAAATACATTTTGGCTAAATACTGTTCCTAAGGACGGGGCTATAAACGACATAGCCTATAGCAGTCTCACAGACTTAAGGAACATTTAAAAAAAGTTTCATCGAAATCTGTCCATTAGTTTTCGAGTTTTTAACTGACAAAGAAAATTCCTACATTTTGGCTAAAAACTGTTCCTAAGGACGGGGCTATAAACGACATAGCCTATAGCAGTCTCACAGTCTTAAGGAACATTTAAAAAAAAGTTTCATCGAAATCTGTCCAGTAGTTTTCGAGTTTTTAGCTGACAAAGAAAATTCCTACAGTTTTATTATATGTATCTAATCTATTTTCTTAATTTCGGATCAAAAATAAAAATGTTCCCATACAAACTTTGACCCCTTCCTTATTGCTTGTATATATTTTAGAGGGAACCTCTGTGCAAAATTTCACCTTTCTAGGGCAAAGGGCTTGAGCTTATTTGCCAATTTTCCGCTTTGAAAACACTTGCCGAGCATCAGTTTCATTGAGTTTGAACGTTTGAACCATGAAGAAAATTTAAATATATGAAAAGTAGGCGGTGGGTATTTGAATAATGAGAAAACTCAAATTTTGAAAATTAAAAAATTTATTCAAATTAGTGAGTACACCAATCCTCGATAAAGTATGTATGAAAGGTTTAGTTTCTATAAGAGAAAAAGTGGGTTAAACTTCCCTAATAGATTGCAATGATCACTTAGGTCAGGGGTTCCTTAACTGTGCGTCGCGACGCCCTTAAGCGCGTTTGCGTTTCCCGCATTTCCAGTCAGACTTGCTTCGTGGCCGGCACTCGTATATTTGCCTGGCACTCAAAATTAAATAAGGGTTTTTCAATTAGTATGGGCCGTTGCCAGCCAGATTCGTCGGGAGTATTGCCGCGGTCCAATAGAGTGTATACAGGAGAGGAGAGCCCGGGACAGTCAATTCCTCGGCCTTTCGCATATTCCAACTTGGCGAGTTTTGCATCGGAACTTTGGGCTTACGTCGGTACAAGATCCAACTAATCCACGAGCTCAAAGTTAATGAATCATAGACAAAGCCGTTTTTTCGCTGACTTGGCTCCAAAGTGTTTGGAAAGGGTACCAATTTTGGCCGCAAAATAATCTTTAACGATCGACGAGGCGCGTGTTTAGATGAATGCGGGTATGTTAACAAACAAAATTACCATAAATATGGGACGAAGATATTTCAACGTCGATCCGTCCTTATTGAAAAACAATTTAGTGAATCTTCAGTATAAGATCAGCTTCTATTCACATATCTGTGCTTTAAGAAGAGCGTTGCAAAAATATTTCAACCTCTCTAGGGAGTCGCAGTATGAAAAAGATGGGGAACCCCTGACTAAAGTTATACGTAGGGTTGTAAGGAGATGTCTCATCGAAGTCACTAGTGCTGTTTGCAGGTGCGAAAAAACCTAATCTCATCACATTCCCTGAACCATTTTATTTACCTCCAGAGGTTAAAGAAACCATATTTGGTCTACTTCCATCCTGTCAAAGTACCTATCTGGGTTAAAAGCAACCTACTGCATTTGT
The DNA here is from genome assembly GCA_955612985.1 of Cheilosia scutellata. Taxonomy (NCBI): domain Eukaryota; kingdom Metazoa; phylum Arthropoda; class Insecta; order Diptera; family Syrphidae; genus Cheilosia; species Cheilosia scutellata. The sequence continues at coordinate 7,788,032 of OY015314.1, read as the reverse complement.
CCAGCCCGTTCCTAAAACAAAGGCGATTCTTCTTCACTCACCAACCCTTAGCACTTCCGTCCCTTCTTTCGAAGGTAATGGAAACGCTGATAAATCGTCTGAATCAACACGCCTCTCCATCAGTTAGGCCGATCTTTGGCTAGCCGCCTCCAGTTGCGCACTCCAAGTTGGTTGAGGTCCCCACTCCACTTGTGCGCGCTACCTAAGGCGAGGTCTTTCGGTACTGCGTTGTCCCTCCGGGTTGGAATCGAAGAGCGTTGGTGTTCATTCGCTCTACATGTCCTAGCCATCTTAGTCGAGTGATTCGTATTTTTCTGGCCAAGTCTATGTCGCTGTAAAGCTAGTAGAGTTCGCTATTAAATCTCCTCCTCCAAAGCCGAAAATCACTCGAAGAATTTTGCGACAAAAGAGATCTTCATCCGCATTTGTTAGCGTCCATGCTTCTGCGCCATGAAGCAGGACTGGGATGATGAAGGTTCTCTATAGAGTCTCCTTAGTGTTTCTTGACAAGGCCTTACTATAGTCAGTTGCCTTCTTAGGCCAAAGAACTAGCGGCTGGCAAGTGTAACTCTTCGTTTGATTTCTCCTGTGGTGTCATTGTCAGAGTTTATAGCGAAGCCGAGGAAGACAAAGTCCCTAACCACCTCAAAGTTGTAGCTGTCTAGGGTGACTTTCTGTCCGATGTTGTTTGTCCCTTGTTGACAGCATGTATTTTGCTTTGCCCTCCTTCACCACTAAACCCATTTTCGTTGCCTCTGTACTGATACTTGTAAACGCATTAGTGACAGCTCGCTGCGTTCTGTAAATTATGTCAATGTGGTCAGCGTATGCAAGTAGTTGCACAGATTTTTGGAAAATTGTGCCCCTGATGTTGTTGAGTTTTGCACAATTTTCTCAAGAATGATGTTGAAGAAGGCACATGGACAGCGCATCACTCGGTTTAAATCATTTTTTGGTATCAAAAGTCTCCGTGAGATTGTTGCCGACCTTTATGGGCCTTTACTCTGACAAGTTTGTCAGGGATGCCAAAACTAGACATGGTTCTGTATAGCTCGTCTCTATAAATGCTGTCATATGTGGCCTTAAAGTCGATAAAAAGGTGGTGGGTATCGATTTGGACTTCTTGAGTTTTCTCCAGGATCTACCGTAGTGTGAATATTTGTTCGGTTATAGACGTACCCAGGCCTAAAACCGCACTGATAGGGTCCAATCAATCCGTTGATAAATGCTTTCACGCGTTCAAACAGTAGATACTGATAAGTCGTCAGCTTATGATGAAATATCTTGAATCACTAAAACTTCTTAATGACGGGCAATATGGTTTTCATGGCAGCATAGGTCCATTTCACCCCAAAAGTGGATCCAATCTCTCCGCCACTCTGGTGAAACGGAAATTGTTGCGCTTGATATTTCGAAAGCATTTGACACAGTTCAGTAATCTTTTTCCTGCCGAAAATGCGTCTCTTTTTTCAATGGATTAGAAGCTACCTTTTTGGCTGTTTAATTGAAGGCGTATTGGACGGTTTCAAATCTACAATTCGCCATAAAAATGCTGGTGTACCCCAAGGCTCTCTTTTTTCTCCCACACTCTTTCTTATATTTATTAATAATCTCTTGTCTGCCCCTTCTAATCCAATACATTCCTTCGCTGATGACAGCACCCTCAGTTGTTCATATTCTTTCAATGATTCACGTTCCTGCTCTTTGGCTATGGAATTGGACCGAGTACTTATGTTGAACACATCAATTTCGGACCTTAGCAGCGTTCTTAAATGGGGTAAAACAAATAGAATGGAATTTAATCCTTCCGAAAGACAGTGTTGCCTCCTATCGTTAAAGCGAAACCTGAGACATCAGCCAATATCCATGAATGGCACCTGCATTGATGAAACCGAACGACTTTCCATACTTCGTATGTGTTCAACTCCGTTGGAATGACCACATTTATGAAGTCGCCAAAAACACATTGAAATGTCTATAGGTTTCTTGAATCGATGCAAGAAGTACTTCACACCCTGGACCTACCTTCTCACATCCACTCGGTGTTTGTGTGAGTTTTTTTTTTATTTTTGGATTGGAAGGGACCTACAATTTACTACCAAGCCCAACCAAGCTGAACTAAGAACTTATATTTTCGAAAGAGGTGGCGCAGTGGAAAAACGTCAACTGGTGTCCTGTAATGACTCCCATTCAGTAGACGAATGTTCTGTCCTTAAATCCGATCCTCCATCTTCGAACTGCTATAGCCAATCGCTTTCTAATCTTTGTCCGTTGGGCTTAGATTTTAAAATAAACTCATTTGCCCCAAATTGAAACAATATCGACGACAGTATTCAACCCTGTGGGACCCCACTTTTGACCATGAATTCTCACGGCAATATTTTCCCTTTATGCCTTCTGTATGACCTTAGTATACCAATTCCATGTTGCACCAAAGAACATATCCCTATCAGAAGAAAGGTGGTACATGGAGAACTCTGACAGGAGTTTGCCTAAATACCTATTGTGATGGCAGTATGAGTTGATATTGATTTCTCCACTTGGATGAATACAAACGAAACAATCTCATCATGAATCGAACATTTAATATATTAAGGCAAATCGCCTACAAAGCGTTAACCACTAAATGAGTTTCCTCATATCAGATGATTGAGTCATCATCATGGTCCTTAATGCGAATGTCCCTTTTACTAAGCAAACTAAAAGTCATCATCAGCAAGACAAGGGACACACAATATTGTCCCGCCATACCCACTCAGCCTCATCCTCTCATTAAACCAAAGCTCCAGCCATTGTCTTTCCAGCTAAATAGACTGAATCCACATTTGTGCTCCTTTTTCCCTCGTTTATTAATCCATCGTTCCACCCCCATCGAAGGGGACAAAAAATAGCAAATCCATTGCCATATTAACACCCCTTTTTGTATCCCAGCTTTCCATCTTTCATCGTCTCCTCTTTGGAGCATGCCAACAAAAAAAAAAAAAAATTATAATAAAATAAATAGTCAAAAGGCAGATTATATATTTCTGTATAAAACTACCACCCTCACATACTCGTGTGTGTGTGTACAGGATATCTTATCCATTCAAGCATAAGAAAATTCAGGCTTTTCAGTAGGAAAATAACAAAACGAACGCTCGTAAGACCATAATCGGCTTATTTATTAGAAAAGAAGAGGCAGCCAACGCAACGCCCGCCCGCCTTCATTGTGGGGAAGGAAACTTTTATTCAAGGATATTTAGCTACCCGGGATACTTAATTGAAACATATTACTTTTCACTAGTCGAATTACACAAAATCGCCGTGCTATACTGGTCCTTAATTTTCCTCCCACTTGGCAACCAACCGCCATACCTAGACCTACCCTTCGCCTATTATTCAGCTTGACAGTGCGTGGAATCCTTTATTGGATAATACCGACAACAACAAAAAAAAAAAAAAATAAAATAGAAAAGAAAAAAGGATATTCCATTCCATTTAAATGTAAACTACTGCCACACAAAAGAGAAAAACACCAAATAAATAAAGTATCCCTTCGTCTTTTTCAAGTGGTATTTCTTACAAATTTTTGGTCACACAATGTTCAGCTCATGCTTGTGTGTCCTTCGAGCCGAAAAAGGATTTCATTCGATGTGTCATTTATGCTAATTTTTCATTGTGAGTAGTTTCCTTATTTTTTTTTTGCTGAATTTTCTAGTTTCTGATCCTTAAAATTACATTCAAATTAAATCGTTGAAATTCATTGAATTAGAGAAAAAGGACACCCTTTTGAAATTGTTCAATAAATTTGTCACAACCACTCAAACACACACACACACACAATATGACGTGAAAGTTACGCCGTGTGGGAGGGACTGTTGGAGGGAGTGTGAAATAAAAATAAACTTTCGCATGGAATATGACATCAGCAGATTTTTATCTCTTCTCCTTCGATGGGAAATGGTGGAAGTGGCCTTTTGTATTGTTTCGAAATTTGGTTTTTTTTCGCTTTTCTTTATTTATATCATTTACGGTGTTTTTTAACTTTTCAAATTGTTTTTCTGGATCAATAGAGAGACCGAAAGTCGTGGGTATACAAAAGTAAAATATAGGAAAAGAAGAAAAAATGAAGCTGTCGAGAATTGAAGATTGATAATGTGAGTTGAATGCGTCCTTCGAGAGTTGTTCATCTTCTTTTCCTGACTCGAGGGCATTTGACGCGAAAGGTGGGCGCATGGGAAATAGGTCAATAGTTGGCAGGTTTTATACGCTCAAGACAATGACTGATGAGTCTTTGTGGGGCGGAGCATGGATGAAGCTAACCAAGGTAATATTTGTAGTTAATAGGGAACACGGAAAATGTCACTAACTGTCAGAAGAATTTATAAGTGGCATGATGTGTAATTTTTTTTTATAGTATAGACGCCCACACGACCATTTACAAACATTTGTTTGTGTGAGTTTTTTAATTTTTGGGACGAATTCATTTCTTACCTGTCTTTCGAAGAAAGATGAGAAGGAGCTTCAGTATGATGGAGAGCTTAGATGTTCGGCCTTCACCACGTCAGCCCCAAAGATCCGCCATCTGATGCGAGCAAAGGCAGGATAACTAAAGAGAAAGTGTTCCGCTGTATCGTCGTCCTCTCCACAAGCAGGACAGATTAAGTGTTTTGTAAAAGCTTGGTGGTCCGAAAGAACGCTCACAAGCAGTCTGCAGTCGATTCAAAAGACAGACGGAAAGACGCGGACCTTTTGCAGATGTCCGGACGCAATCGTTTGGTGTGTCTACACCCAGCACAGCCACGCCACCACTCTCATTCGTGTTCACGAGAAACCCAAGTGCCAATGGATGACCTAACCACAGATGCAGACAGACCCAACGCAGGTTCAGGTCCTGAGAAAGCTTCTTCTGAACCCAGCGATCTCCTTCTTTAACTTACATACTGACAAAAATATCTAAATCTAATTTATAACTAATATTTATCTTAATTTAGCTTACTGGCTCTTACCGAGAAGTCCAAACTTAATTCTTAAAACTATTACCTTTCGAGCTTAAATCTATCTATTGTCTAAGATTGGCTATGTTTCTTACTTTCAAAAAACTTTCACAATTTTGAATTCTAAATTTTTTTGTTTTTCTTAAGACTACCTAAAACTACTTAAAACTACCTAAGCTAGTTAACCTAAATTACCTATAATCAGGGTGATGAGGACGCCTGGCAATCGCCAAAAAAGGTACACACGCGGAGCCGCCGGGACTCGAGCGAGGCCATAAGCGTCGGTCAAATCGCGGTAGCACTCATTCATGTTGGCGAGCCCGGCCCATCCCAAAGACCCCCTAAACTATACCTCACTGACTTACAGACTAGCTTAAAACTAAGGAGGAATGTTACCAGGGTAACGCATGGGCTCGGGAGAGCGTGTCAACCCTCACCTCTTCCTCAAGCTACAAAAACTCGTTGAACTCCTTTAAGGTATAGCAGTTCACCGAGTTTTGGTGGCTTGAGAAAAAGGTGAGGGTTGACCCGCTATACCCTAAAGCAGTTCACCGAGTTTTGATGGCTTCAGAAAGAGGTGAGGATTGACACGCTCTCCCGGGCCGGTGCGTTACCCAGGTAACATTCCTCCTTCACCTCTTTCTCAAGCCACCAGAACTCGGGGAACTGCTTTAAGGTATCGACAGTGTCCCTATCCACAATTGCGGTGTTAAAACGGAGGAGCTCCTAAATATTGGTGGCGTACCCGTTGTGGATGAGCGGCTTATCCCTGGCGCCGCGGTGGCTGTGGACTGTGGTACAATACCAGCGCACCATCTTCATTTTGGACTAACCCTTTCATGTTTGCATGAAGAAAGACAAAGCCAGACCCCAGCGTACTCTCGTGGTACATTAAATTCGGGTAATAAACACCCGAGATTATATTATTCGAATCACCTTAATTAGGAAATTGTCAATCCTATTTCTACTCAGGGGTTCTAAAAAATGGCTTGAGAGGCAGGTCCTGGCCGCAGCAAGACAAGCATCTATGTAGATACTGGTTGAGCCAGATGTCAAGATATCTGCCCATGCTTCGCACCGCCAATGGTTGTCCATTTTGTCCAATAATGGATAATTTTAGCCAGTTTTGTTTTTGGTATCCCTAGCCAATTGAGTTCTGAATAAGATTGTTTCCGATTTCATCGCAATACCTTTTAATTTGATCAAAGTCACGCTGCAACAGAATGTTGATGACCTCAACTTTTGGACCGTATCTGTAGGCCACTAAATCTGTTTGAGGGAACCCATCAGATCCCTTGTGTAAATATTAAACAGAATCAGAGAATTCACCCCTCCCTGTTGTAAGCCGTTTTTAATTTCAAAGACTTTGCTCGAAGTCACGTTGTCAGCTTTGACAATGAACTTCTTTCCCATCAGCATGACATCAATCATATATAGCTGTGATTTTTGCATTCCCAACCCAGTCAGCTCTTATAGAGAGCCCCTTCAACTATACTCTGTCGAAGGCGTTCTCAAAGTCGACCAGGCCACTAACCACGGCGTTCCTAATTTTTTTTTCAGGAGTTTTTATTCATTCCATTGTTTTCCTATTTCTTAACCATTCTTGGAATATAGAATCGCTCTCTCTCTCTCTAGTAAGACTAAGAACAGTTGTCGATTCCCACCCTTTTGCAGAGCTCAGGGCACATCATTTCGCTTGAATGTTTCTTCTCCTTAATTTATTTATTCTCCAACTCAGGAGGTATTGGCCTTTAGGGATATTGATTTGTTGTCGTTTTTACTGGAAAAATGTCTATCCTACCATTTAAGTGCCTCATCGTTCAGTAGACACAAAAAATGTTGTCTTCAACCGTCCAATTGTACCCTTAAAAAAACACCACTCCAGGGCATTTAATGGGATACAATATTTATACAATGAACTTGACCTATATGGCTATACGGGGCGGTCTGTTATTAAATAATGAATACCCACCCACATACATGCGTCTACATATTTTCAATATCAAATAAATCGGGAGTTGGAATTTTAAAAAGGCCATAACCGAACCCTATTGACACAACTCTGTAAAAACACACTACATATAGGTTTTTATGTGAATATTGAATAAATTGTGATTTTTTGTTAAAATGTAAATGTAGACTCGTCAATTTATCAAGAAAATACGTGTACATTTTATATTTAAGAAAAAAGGTTGCTAAACATTTTTTTTCTTTTTTTTTCAGGTATGTGAACAAGAATTTGGTGGTTTTCTATTTAATATTGATTGTAAGTTTTATACTACATATTTTTTTTTATAATTAACTTTCAATTAAATATTTAAAATTAAGAATACTAAGTATGTTTTATGGCGAACTTTTTAATTTATCAGTATCTATTGTGTCCATTGTCTTGACAATTTGGTCGTAGAAAGTTTTTAGAAACGCCGCCCTTTTTGGGGAGTTTTCGACCATAAAAACTGGACCAAAGATCACATGGACTTATGGCTTTCTAAATGTCATTCTGCTTCAACAAATAATTCTGATTAATATGTCGCTTTAATGGTTTATAGGGCAATACTTCGTGACGTTTTGAAACCACAACTTAAAAGGCCTGTTGGCTCTAAATGGGGGCCTTCAAGCCAATTGGCTTTATACTGCGGTTATAAGACCGATTATTCTATACGGTATCGTTGTGTGGTGGCCGGCCTTGAACAAAAGTTCAAATCTAAAGGTCTTAGAGAAGACTTGTCATGCTTGTGCATCAAAGGAGGATGAGGACATCTCCAACTGCCGCTCTACAAACCATGCTTAACTTACTTCCACTAGACACCGTCAGTATAAAGAATACGCTACAAAGGTGGCTATCAGATTAAGGGAAGGGCAACCTACTGGAATGGCCCATACTTCGAATAAGGCTTCACACATGAAATATCGGACATGAACCAATGGGATTCACAAAATGTTCCACACGACAAATCACTGTCAATATTCACAGACGATTCCAAAACACTGCAGTATCTTCCAAGCCGAAATGTCCCCATTTTTTAGGCTTAGTACAAGCTAGAGAAACAAACTTACAATACTAGATAGAACTAAAAACTATTTGTCAAGCTACAGCGTGGCTGTCGATTAATTCGGTATCACAAAAGGATATTGACATATAGATTGATGGCCAAGCTGCAATCAAATCTCTAATATCCAGGGAAATAAGATCTAAGGTGGTGGAAGATTGCCGCCTGTCTCTTAACGAGATAGCTGAACAGTACAAGTCCACCCAAGCTCCTCGTCACTGTGACCTGCCAAGGGAACTGTCAGCAGACGAACTAGCAAGGCTAGGCTCCTCTAGCGTGGATACTATAAGTATGCACAACGGTGCCATGAAATAAAGTCTTATGCAAAAAGGATCAAAACGCGATTTTGGACTTTATTGAACTTCTTTGGACGTGCAATATAGTCCAAAATTACGTGTTGGACCTTTTTGCATAAGACTTTGGACTTTATTGCAATTTAAAAAGTGCAATAAAGTCCTAAAGAGTCCAATATTACGTGTTGGAGCTTTTTACATAAGACTTTATTTCATGGCACCCTGCTTGACGCAGCAAGCAGAGCGTGTTTCAGATAAAAACATCTAGGATACTGTGATACTGCTAGGCTCACCTTGCCAGCTCTGGATACATAAAGGTCTAAGGAGCTTCTTCAACTTAAAAGATCCAGCATCTCGAAAGTCGTTAATTGTCATCTCCGGGCACTGCCCATCAGCCAAACACGCTCAAAGGTTCGGTCTGCCACACAATGACTTCTACAGAAGCTGTGAGGACGATGACTGCATCACTCACTTTCTTTGCAGTTGCCCTGCCTTGACCAATTTAAGAAAGACCTACTTAGGAAACGATTTTCTCAATGCTCTCAGTGATCTAGGTAATACCAGCGCCGCCGCTAAACATTCCTAGCTTTATAAACGCCAGCAAATGGTTTGCATGAGTAGCCAGTAAAGGAATAACTTCCCAAATCCCAGTGAATACAATGGGCCGACTACCGTTTCTCTTAGCGAGAGCCACTTCAAACTAAGTCCTGTGACCGTGAGGCATAAGGTTGACATAAGCGGTAGAAGGTTTTGGATCGGTTGTCTATTTTTTTTTTGTTTTTTTGTTTTACCACACGGATAAGATCTGTTGACAATGAAAATTGTAGTCCTTGATCCCAGAATTCGTTGCACTGACTAAACTAACAGACCTGTACATTAAAAGATACAGATGGAAAGGAAAATTAGGCTTAAACGGCGAATTCCTTTAGAACGGATGATTCTAATCCATCTCTATAGCAATTGAATCCACATGTTGGGATACATTTTCTTACACAAAATACAAGGCAGAACCGCAGAACTTTTCCTTCCTACATTATTGGATGAATAAGGCCGATACTTACGTACGGTGTGGCTGTCTGGTGGACTGCCTTAGATAAAGCGACAAATCGGAATAAACTAGGCAAAGTCCAAAGAACAGCTTGCTTGTGTATCAGTGGAGCGCTTCGCACGACACCTTCTGCTGCACTTGACATCCTGTTTCACCTGACTCCCATCGATATCTTCAGCAAACAAACGGCAGCATCTTCAGCAGTTCGTTTGAAAGCGATTTCACAGTGGACCAGCAAACCAACTGGCCATGCTGCTATCTTAAATACATTTAAGACTCTCCCGAAAAACATCGACTACACCATACCACAACTACAGTTTGATAAAAACTTCCAAGTCTCCATCCCCAATAGGTCATTCTGGGAGGAGGGGACGTTCTTTGATGATGAGGCGGTTCAATTCTTCACAGATGGATCGAAAACGTCCGATGGTGTAGGAGGTGGTGTTTTCTCTGATAGACTAAACCTCAGTCTCTCCTTCCGTCTCCCAGATCACTGCAGCGTTTTTCAGGCGGAAATAATGGCAATAAAGGAAGTCTTATCCTGGCTAAAAGAAAACGTCATATCCGCTAAAGATATCCGCATCTTCTCGGATAGTCAGGCTGCAATTAAGTGCCTGGAATCAGCCTCTATTAACTCTAATACAGCCCTAGACTGTCGCACGTCTCTCAGTGAGATGTCGGAGCAGTTCAACATTCACCTCTGCTGGGTGCCGGGGCATAGAGACATTCCGGGTAACTGTAAGGCGGACGAACTTGCCAAGCTGGGAACTACACTACCTATAGTACCAAACAAAGGTACTTTAGGTATCCCAATCGCTACGTGTAAACTTATAATAAAGCAGGATGTCATCCAAAGAACAAACCTTAGGTGGACATGTGGCACGACATGTCTAGCGACAAAACAGATCTGGCCAAAGCTAGATCTCAAACGTTCTAAGAATTTGATTTCTCTTGACAGGAGGCATATCGGCGCTACAATAGGTGTCATTACGGGACACTGCCTTATAGGTAGGCATGCAATAAGGCTTGGCGTACTCTCAAACGATTTTTGTAGAAGCTGCTTGGACGAAGAGGAGGAGGAAACCATTCAGCACTTCCTTTGCACTTGTCCGGCACTCTCCCGAAAACGGAAACTCCATTTGGGAGCCTCCTACTAACTACAATGATCTAAACGATCTAATAAACATAGACATGCGTAGTCTCCTTTGCTTCATCAGAAGCTCAAACTGGTTCAACGAGTAGGATGAAATTTAATAGATTCATGTGGTATCACAAGGGACCTAATTGGTCTAAGTGTGTCGGCCTTTTGTCGGCAGCCACTTCAACCTAACCTAACCTACATTATTGGATACATCAATCCACCACGAATGCACCTTCATCTTCCCATAGACTTTTTTTTTGGGACATGCAACATAACTAAAAAGCTTTGTTCAACATGTTGCATAGTTCTGTATAACAGCTTCCACCATAAAAATCCGTCCCAATAATGTGAGTACATTTGGAACTACATTTCGAAGGTCTACATATTCACGTATGGTTCAAAAAGTTGCTAATACATTTTTTTTTCCGAACTTGTTGTTTAGGCTTTGTTCGAAAAATATGGACTTGTCTGATACGATAACATTTCGATTTCGAATAAAGTTTTAATTCGGTTTGAGTCTTTGGTTCATGGATTTTTTTTTATACCAATATTATGGTTTGTGACATCGGTTGTGGCATATTTCATACACAACCCACAAAAGTAATCTGTTATACGAACTGCTTTTAAAATGTCCCCGTATTTTTATTAAACATTTTATTTTATATGATGTTAGTTCGGTTTGGTGTATCTTTTCCTCTCATCTGTTATCTGTTATGTTACATAAGGGATGTTGGTTTGTTGTTGTCCTTTATCATTAGCCTTTCTTAAATGTCTGTTTAACCTACGTATAATAGTTTTTATCATCGTCGGAATAGCATTTGTCATCTGAAAGCGTTTCTCTACATCTTGCGCTATTGCACCTCTCGTAACCAGGTTAAAACTGTACTAACAAGATGGTAGAAGCAGTTAATTATATGTAAAACCTATAACAATATCGCACTGACAAAAAAAAAACACGTCTCCAGAGACATACATATTTGACTCCTTCATTCTGGTCTGCAATATGTGTGTGCTGTCAGTGTCAAACAGGACACTCGTCCAGTTCTCCAAATCATGAACGATTTATTCTTCCATAGCCGTCCATTTTATCACCGAAAGTCCTTAAATACAAAAAATATACCAACGTATACGGACACGAGTATACATATAGTGGGTGGTCATTGTGAATTCTCTGGTCGCACTTATTGCATTTTATCCTTCTTCAAGAGTGTCAGCGAGAAGATTTGTCCTCTGTTTTTTTTTACTCTCTTTTGGAGGTCACTTCATTTTCAATTTGACAGTGAAACGATTTAACGCGTCAAGTAGAAGGGCAGCAGGAGAAAAATACAAACCACAGGATATAGTAGATACATAAAGAGAAAAAAAACTGTCCACGAAAAGATGATCAAATTAAAGGATATCTCCTACCACATGCAAAAAAAAAAACCAACCCTTAATTGGGTCATGCGGAAGAGAAATACAAAATTTAGCAACGGACTTTGGTCAACAGGAAAACAGGACCTACCACTAACTTTGAGATGAATATAAACTACTACACTCACACACCCATGAGCCTCTACATTGCATAAAAAAAATGTCAGGTGGTAGATTATACACATGAGAACTAACGACACTCACTCACGACAAAGATACAAAATATCTACAAAAAAAATAGCGGCCTGGGAATGCATTTCGTATCTTCATGCCAACTCTCTGTTCGTCCTCAAGGGACGCACATATACAACTCGAAGTTAGTTTCTGTAAAAGTTAAAAAAAATCAGAAAACAGAAAACTGCACACTGTTAAACTCTGGGGAAGTTCTAGATTCTCTTTGTCAAACAGCACATTGGCTTGGAGTATCTGTGATAGTTTTGCAATGTCCTACTTCTGCAACACAAAGGTGTATCTCTCTCTCATTTCGAAAAGAAAACTGTATTATTTCTTCCTTCCTTCCGTCCCACGTTGATGCGCGGGTTAGGTTGAGGTGCAGAGTATGTCGTAACCTCATTCATTCATATTTCATAAGTGACTAAAAGCCACCGAGGACGAGAAGCAAAAAAAAAAAAATATCGGTTTTATGTTAATTAACCAACGTTTTGAATTTCTTTTTCCCACATTTCTTGAGAGAAACGAAAAAAGGACTGCAAGGAGGCTGTGATGGAAGGTTTATGTTATTAATGCTAAAAAGGTAGGCAAAAAACCATTTCACCACCCAAGTTAAACCTGCTAGTAGTATATGTAAAGTTATGTTACATGGAAAGGCAAACAATATTTTTTTTAAGTTGCTTTCCTTTTCATTTGCACACAAATAAATGTGCCTTATTATTTTTTTCGAATTGGTAGTGGAATGCATTAAGCATTAAGGACTCTCTTAGATAGGGAATAGCCGGCGATTTTATTTTTAGAAAAAGAAAAACTCAGGAATGACAACAGTATTAATAATAAACAGACCATCAAGCATCCCTCAAGGACATTTTTTTGTATACCCTCCACAGGAAGGTATATTCCCTTTGCCATTACATTTGTAACGCCAAGAAGGAGTCACCGGAGATCCCTGAATCGGGTTGGTAATGAAATCTCCTTTTGCAAAATCCCTTTTCAAAATCTCTTTTTCAAAATCCCTTATATACAGAAATCCCTTACTCCAAAATACCCTAAAAACATCCCTAGGGACAAAATTCCCTATTTTTAGATTTGGAGTTATTAATTCTGTCGCGGCGAAAAATCCAAATCTATAATGGGTGTTAAAAAGTGAAAGACGCATGCTGCCCCCCCTTGCAGCCCCCCTACTTGTGGTCACTGTAGGATTTGGAGTAGGTGCAAGGTTGGGTATATGCGAAGTTAAGTTTGCTTGTGGGAGATTTTGGAATGGGGAATTTCGTCCCGGGAGGTTTTGGAAAAAAGAGAAGAAGAAAAAATGAGAGATTATGTCCAATAAGGGATTTTGAAAAAAAGCATAACGTAGGGATCCCGTTGAAAACACACATTTTGCGTGACTTGTATGCAGTGGATGGTAACAAAGATGATAACACTTTTACTTGTTTGGTTTTTACATTACCAAATGTTAGAAGACACATTTTAGTCCTTACATGGAGAGTGTTCGTGTACATAGTGAAGGGAACACTCCTTTAAAATATGTTTCATTAAATATATCTTATTTTGTATACCAAGGTTTTTTAACCGAAGTTATCGGGAGGACTTTTACCGAGCAGTCTATTAATTACTAAAATGTTGACCTAACACTTACTTACTTATCGGCCTCCCGACCCCACCGCAGCCTTCCATCCTCTAAAATCCCGGGCACGCTGCTTTCAGTTGTCCAGATCAACAGCTCTGTCTTGGTCCTTAAAACGGAGGTTCAGTCTTTCTTGTCTTCTCGAACCTGGGGGCTGAAATTCGAAGATCCTCTTAGCTGGAGTATCAATGTCCATTCGCTCGATGTGGCAGAGCCAATGTAGTTTTGACTTTTTGGACTACATCCACATCTTGGTACAGCTCATAGAGCTCTCCTCCATTCGCCCTCCTCGCAGGACCAAAAATCCGCCGAAGAATTTTTCTTTCGAAGGATCCCTCAGTATCAGCTCTCCCTTCTTGCTTATCGTTTAACACTCGGCGCCATAAAGCAGACTTGGCAGGCTAAGGGTTTTCGTCCTTCGAGTTAGGAGTTTTGAACCCAATTATTTTGCCAAACCGAAGTAGCAACGGTTGGGTAATTCTTCGCCGGATCTCCATTCGTGGAGTTCATGTTTACTCCGAGGTAGGTAAACTCTTTAACTACCTCGAAATTGTTGCTATCAATAGTGACGTTTTGTCCTAGGCGGTGGACAGATGTTTGTTTGTTTGTTGATAGCATGTACTTAGTCTTGTCCTCATTTACTTCAATGCCAACGGATTTCGCCTGTTCTTCAATCGCCGTAAACGCTTCTACCGCGGCACGTTGGGAACGACCGATGATGTCAATATCGTCCGCATACCCCAGCACCTAAACGGACCTGTTGAAGATAGTGCCTTTCGTGTTGACACCTGACCTGGGCACTATCCGCTCCAGTTCGAGATTGAAGAGGTCGCATGTAAGCGTGTCTACTTGCCGAAATCCATAGTTCCAAACTGCACGTTTCAACGCTTGTTTTCCAGCGTCACGTGACACATCTGAATCAGTTTTGCCGGGATTCCGAATTCGGCCATCACCATATAGAGCTCCTGACGCGGCTTTGAAGTCGATGAATAGGTGATGATGATGAGTTTCGACTTAAAATTCGTTGATCTTTTCCAGGATTTGCCTCAGTGTGAAAATTTGGTCTATAGTCGATCTGCCGGGCCGGAAGCCACACTGGTGCCAATTACTGTGTGGTGTTGCAGAACGGTTGAAGACGTTCACACAGTACGTTGGATAGAATCTTGTATGCGGCATTAAGCAGGCATATGCCTCGATAGTTCTTGGAAGATTTTTTTGTTTAAAGTTCCCTGCCCATTTTGCTGACACTGCTACCAAATAATATCTATTGTATCGAACTTGGAAGACATAGGATTGCCTCTTTTGTAGATGGGGCACATGGATCTGATAGTCCAGTCATCGGGCATGTTTCCTTCCACCCATACTTTGTTGATGATTCGGTGCATGCACCCTAACCAAAACATCACCACCGTATTTAAAGAGCTCCGCTGGAAAACCAATCCTACGGCCTTGTTGTTCTTAAGCTTTTTTATAGCTAAGTTGATTTCTTCTACTATGTGGTGGAATTAGACGTGGGTTCCATCTTCTTGCCCTATCACTCTCCTCTACATGCTGCCCATTAAGCAGCTGCTATTCCCTGCTCTTCAGTGACTAGGTTTTTTTTGCTGTCTCGAAGAGCCTACGTTCCGGTTTTGAAGCCAGCAGCTAGTTGCTTGGCTTTTTTTTTAAAGGCTGAGGTATAACTCGTCGCAACCAGAGTCTTTCCAATGAATGACTACTATACTTAATACTACCTTAACAATGAGCCGATACCTAAACTTACAATCTATAGAAAGGGGCAGAACGAGCTCTACGGCAAGGCGTAAGCGTCGTAGTACGGGATATCAGAACGAGGAGGCGTTTGCGGGGTACAGTGGCGCCGGGAATATTTCTTTGGGTGGTGACGGCGGGTGAAATATGTGATAAAAGGGGACGTTTCATTACAACCTCCGTTCGCATAACATACAGTAGTAAGGAAAGTTTCGTGCGACCCAGCTATGACGGAGGAACACTCCTTTAAAAGATGTTCCATTAAATATGTCTTATATGGTACACAAAATATGCAAAGTTATCGGGGAAGCGGGTTTTTAAAAATGTCATTGGATCTAGAGGATTTTTACCGAGTAGTCTCTTAATTACCAAAATATTGACATAACAAGGAGTCATTAAGAAAGTTTCGTGCGTCCAGGGGCCAGTACCACGAAACAACAAGTATTGTTAAACAGTAGCAATTTATCGGAGCAATATGTTAAAATGCTCCCATTCCACAATACTTGTTGTTCCGTGGTACAGGGCCCAGGTCGTGCATTTTTTTTAAGTCTTCAGGCAGTCATAAAGAGTCAGACAAGTTGTGCTTACATACTGAACCTTACCTCTCAATATATATCCCTGCCAGAATATAATGAAGCCTACCCCACTCTGTAGCGCCATTGAATTCACCCAAATAGTTGACAAGCTTGCGAATTTTGTAGCTCTGCCGAATATTCTTCTCAGAATTCATTGCATACAGTGGTAGTTGGAGTCTCCGCGTGTCCTCTTCGCTGGTTATCATTTTATCTGGTATCAGATGGACCCAACTGCTTGGCTCTTGTTCGATATAGGTTCGCCTAAGGTAAACTCTTTTCATACCTAGATACCCTTCGCCAAAAACGTCGAAATTTTTCGAAAACATCTTAATCTTTTGATTTCACGAATCGTGTTTGTTTCCTTCGCATTGTCAGGTAAAGGAAAAAAAAAAAAAAAATACGCAGGCGAATACAATCAAAAATAATACCCATCTGTGCCCTACACAGAGTTGGCTTAAATGTTGACGCTCTTAAAGCCATTCAAATGAAAATATCGGCCAAAATATTCCTTAAAAGAAAGTCCCACAATTGGCCCTTTTGAGGACTGAATGAATGACCCAGTTAACCAAACTCCACCAGAAAGAATAAACTCATCAAAAAAACCTGTCAACCAACAAGAATGCCTATAATTGACTACGCATTTCGAATGAAAAGCAAAGTCACCGTGCCTCGCCCCCCGCCCGAAAATCCGCAATTCTCCCTCAAATGAATAAAACAAACAAAAGTAAATATGAAGTCATTCCTTGAACACATTACCACCAGCCGGTGTCTCCATAGAATGTAATTGAGCTTCTTAGCCCAACTCTACCTTTTGGTTGTCCTTTTTTTTTTCTATGCCCAATCGCAACCCCTCTCTGGTTTTATTCATGCCAATTTGAAGACAAAACTTCCAGACATATTTACCCCCACACACACTCACACAAAAACACATCCGTCGATGGAGAAATATTTCATATTCTGTAATCATATTCAAGGCGAACTTGGATGACTAATAAACGGTCTAATGCAGACTGTTTTCACTGGAATGACAAACTGACAACATCCGTCGAGACAAAAGGCCAAAAATTCAACAACAGGGGTTGATTTAAAAAATAGGAGATACCAAAAAAAAAGGACGGTAAAATATTATTCAAATGATATTTCATAAAAAAAAAAAATAACCCACCTTCTTTAGAGAGCCCCCAAAAAGGACGATGTGCGATATTACCGTGTGTGTTTTATTTGGGCCAAATAAATCTGTCTCAGGCACTAAATTTCTATGTGATTTTTCTGAGTCAAAAAATACCACAAGGACATTGCAGGTCTGATTTCAGTACTATTGGAATCCCCTACGCGTCGCAATGGGCATGTGGCCATTTTGAGTTGTCTCCAAAATTGAATCGATAAAACTTGACAAGTCAATAGCTTCCAGTAACCGCTGAAAGGCATCACTGTTTCCTCCTACGCGACTACTACTACCAACCACTGCTGTTGCGCCACAGATGGCATTTTCCAACCAGTAATCCTTTTATTAATCCCGAACAAGTAATCCTTTTTGCGCCAAGATTTACTTCAAAGTCCATACGCCATTCCTGCACAATTCTCAACCCCACGGTCACATTGTATTTTTTTTTTTTTTCGAGTTTACACGGTGGTTCGGTGCAGATAGGGATATTAATCGCAGTATAGTGAGTCTCCTTTCGCCAGCAAGTCACACAGTACCTCTATACCAACATCGAGGTAGGTGCTATAGCAATCACATGAATGTGGGTGACAGGATGCTCCTCCATAAGCAGTCAAACTCAAGCCTTCGCCGTGAAAGAGGAAGGATGCTCTCGTAGTTTATGCCAACCGCTGCTGGGTGTGACAAAGCTTTGGCGGAAGGGGAGACAAAGAAAATTATGCTGCATTGATATTGTTTTCGTTTTGATAAATTTCCTTAATCCAGAGCTTCGGTCCCCCTTCTCTTGGCTGGCCCGATTTCCATTTAAAGGAAGACAAATACACCGAATGAGAGGGAAATTGAATAGGAAAACACGCGTATTTCGTTGGCAGATGTTACCCGGCCAAAAAACGAAAGGAGAAAAGAAATATGGCTCTCTTCACAGTTACAATGATATATATACTGATAGGAAAGTGTATAAAGGACTAAGGAAAACAAATGTCTATTAGTATTTAATAATGACGATTGATTTAAGTACATTTTTCACAACGCCAAGAGTGAGCTAGATAGTGTAATTGAGATTTAATAGGATTAACAATGGCATTTGTACAAATATCCTAGTGATTTGTATTCAATGCGACTGTTTTTATATTGGCAAAAGAGGACACAATAGTGAAAGAGACTGGGTTTAATTGTGGTTGGCGGTTTTGAGGCATATTAATGACTTTAAAAAATGGCTAAGGGAACAACTGTGTGTCAACAATCAATCTCCTTTGAATCTTCTTCTTCTTTTTCGATGAGGTTATGATCTGAATTATGGGGATCACAACCCTCCCACTTTACTGCATCCCTACTGGTCCGCCTATGGGGTTCGACCTCAAGAAATATCGGCAGGCTTCCCTGTCTCGGATCACTTCATCACTGAGGCCGATTAAATGCTGGCGTTTTTGCATTTGTGTGATCAAGGAGTTTTTAGGCTTGCATCTCTTTCGCGCTTACGTTGGAACGTTTATAGATATTGCCTTTTTAACGGGGTTCGAAGGATCTCTCCTTTGAACATGACAGTAGCAACTGAGCCGGTCGTGCTTAACTTTTCTAGAGATGGCTACCTTGACATGAAGGCTTCCTCGAATCTTTGAACTTCTTATTGCATCGAGCTTTGTTACTCCTGCTGTCATGCGAAGCATCTTCATCTCAGTTGCGGTTAATTTGCCCTCATACTTCTTGTACGCTGTCCAACATTGTGAACCCTATGTAAGCGCCGGACGTACAACTGCGGTGTAGAGCCTTCCTTTCCGCTTAGGGGGCATTTTTCTGTCACAGAAAATGGCTGAGTTTTCCCGCCATTTCATCCATGTCTCGCGATGATTGATATCGTCATCACTATTGATCTTAGAACCCAAATATTTGAACTTTTCGCGCTTGGGAAGCACATTTTCATTCAAATAAATGTCTGAAATAGGCTCGAATCTATTGGAGAATGGACAACACAGGTACTCGGTCTTTTTCTAGCTAATTCGGTACCCATTCGGTACCCATTCCAAAACATCCGCCCACACATCAAGTGCTCGTTGCAGGGAAGTTTGATCATCACTTATGATGGCTCCATCGTCAGCAAAGAATAACTGATGCACTTATGGGTCCGTCACTTTTCCTTCTCGTCCGGCCCAACCGGACTTCTGACCGCCTTCTCAACTTCTTCGACTGTAACGCCGGGTACTTCATCATACTTGGGGACGGCCCTTGGAAAGTATAGCCGAGGGAACTGTCCATTTAAAAGTCTTTCACTGTCGCCACCTGTGTAATATTTTTTCGTCTTCCACAAGAAGCTGACCTTGAGCACCGTTAATGAACTTTGGTGCACAAATTTCCTGGGCATTTCTCCTTCTTTGAGCGGCTATTTTGAAGATAGCTGTGCCCTTGTCCAAGTTGTTGTGCCGCAGTTCGTGGTTTGCCTGGTTCGTATCGGCAGCCGAAGAAGATATTGCTTCCAACTCCCGATACAGGCCCTCCATTGCTTAGCTTGAATCAATCTCCTTTGAATATTGTTCTCAATCCACTGCCACCATTTGCATGAGTCTCACTTCTTTTTGCTGTACGATCCTTATCCTTTTATTTGGATTTCAGTGTATCTCAAAAGATGAGCAAAGGTACTCTATGTAACTATTTTGCTCGGCGAGCAGTCTAGTTGCATCTGTGCTCACCGAGCATCCTTCCTAAATCCTAAGCACAGCGAATTCTTGTAAATTTCTCTGTATTTATATTTTGAATGTGATTTTCGCAGATTCTGCTCGACGATCACTGTCTGTGCCTTACGAGCATGCTCTTCAAGCTTTGCGAATTCTTGTTAATTTGTGTACTATTGAATGCATAAATTCAAATGTGACTTTCACAACTTTGACTAAAACATGACCAAAAAATATGGCATCCCCAACTTTGTACTCGACAAGCATTATCTCCCAAGAGCCCACTGGTCTTCATCTACAGTCTGTACAGTACAGACCCTATTTTCTGTACTTTTATACGCACTGAGATATATTTTCAAATTTGTGCTCTACGAGCATGCTCGTTGTACAAAAAAATGCAAGTTCTGTTGGGGTATGCTCCACAAGCATTCTCATGTTATTTTCTTTGTTTTTATATCTGTATGACTATCTATGAACAAAAAATGACTTTTCCAACTTTGTGCTCGACGAGCATTTTCAGTGCTCTACGAGCATGATCTTTCTACAGAAGTATTTCGTATTATGTTCTCTTTTCTATATAACAAAAAAATGTTCCTTCCCTAACATTGTGCTCGACAAGCATGCTCTTCATATGTACAAGGATTTCGTGTGATTTCCTCTGTTTTTATATGCACAAAGTTCTGTATATTGTACTCTCTCTTACTTGTTCATTACTTCAAACCCCCAAACATTTAATGACTTCCCAACAGTTACGACTTCCTCACCATTGATTGTCAAACATTGCCGCGTAACCCTTTTTCTTTTCAAATTGCTTCATCTTCTATTACTGCTGCCATCATTTCTCACTCCGATCACATTCTGCGTAGCCTGTAAGGATTCTCATTAAAAATTTCCTACAACTTGAAACCCCTTTTTTGGATTCTCTCTAAACCAACCCACCATCATGGATTAGATGCGTATGCCCATGAGATAAAGTATCCATTACCATTCATCACCCATTATGATCAACAATACCATCGTCCTATACCATTATCCAAAACTCGGCAAAGAAAGAAAAAAAAAAAAAAAAAAAAAAAAACGAACCAAGGAAACCATTCCGCATCAGTTAACAGCAAGGTAAACTAGTCCCCGAGGAAATCCTTAAAAAACATCAACATAAACTGATATCACCTGACAGTGCCGCATCATCTCGGTACAAATACAAAATAAGAATGCCCCTCCTGACCAACCAACCTATCCTAAGACTGGGACCAGTGAAATTTTCTTTTATTTAAACGATAAATAAAATTTAATACCTTGCCTCCGATGGAAAGTTACTTTTCTTCTTATTTCGCTTCATGATTTTTCCCTTTTCGCGGTTTCCAATGTTCTTTTTGTTATTCGCCTCTTTGGCATTTGTCTCAGTCTCAAGGGTGAATGGGTAGTGTGTTTCCAGGGCTGATGCTATTATTAAAAATTTATGTTTCAATATAGCAAAGTGAGTGTGGCTGCTGAGAGGCGCAGGCGAACAGTGTTAGCCGCTTTATAGTAAATTGTTTTTTTCTTAGCGTCTTATGCTCGTCTTATTTGGTTTTCACCTCCATTTCGGTTTCACCTCCATCTGGTGCTTTGGGTAAACTCTGTCGTTTGTAGCTACGTTTTTCAATAGGGTAGCTAAGGCAGCTACGTTGTTGTCGACGCGTGGCAAAGATACAGATTCTCGACGCATTTTATTGTTGTTAGCGATGGAGCCTAAAGTGAATTCTTCCGTTCCGCATACATCTTGTATGTATTCCGTTTGGCATCGTTTGCACCTAACAAAAAAAAATGTACGCTAACAGCGGTCTTGAGACTACTGGCATTCACTTCACATATGGCACTAAGGATGTGAGTTGGAAAAGGATGAAATTATGTTTCAATTTGTCCACTGTGCATATAGGAGCAGGATATTGATCGTAAATTCTCTGATGTACTTGACATCTGTTCTAGAATGAAATGCAAAATCTCTTTGGTGTCATTGGAGTTGAGAAAATGCTCTAGACTCTAAAAATTCATATTCGGTTGTTTAAAAAAAATCTATATTCCATTTTTGATCGGCAAGCATGCTCGTTAAGTATCCTCGGTGTCCACATTACTATACAATCTCCTCGTGTCGGTGTCACATTAAATTAAATTATTAAACACTTTGTACTCGACTCGAGCATGATGATGTGTGTGCTCTGCGAGCATGCTCGTTGCGCCCTCCGCCAATTGAATTTTTCCCTCTCATAAATTCACCTATACATTCTCATATCTGATCCCTGTATCAGTGAGCACTTGGCTCAGAATTCTGTGCTCAGCTTGTGTATTTTGCCTAAGGTATTCCATGAGGAAATTGTATCTGACATATAGGCACGATCTGGGAGCCATGTAAATTAGTTCCATTGTCAGTTTTGTGCATTCTCAAATAACCACCTATACCATCGAACGTTTTGATTTCAAATGCACTCCATACCCAACCATAAACCCAACCATAAACCACCCTCTAGTGCCCATCAATGCTAATGAAGGGTTCAATCATCCTGCACATGCACAATTTTCCACTTTAAAGTGATGCTGTTCCTACCTGAGAGACCTCCAGCCAAACCAACAGATAAGGACATAGATACGATGTTAGCCCGACCGCATGGAAAACATTAACCACAACCATAACCACCACAACCAACATCCTAACCACGAACGTACATTTATTGTCAACAGAAATATTTTACCCTTCAACTCGAGCATCATCATCATCATCATCATCATCATCATCAGTATCGTCATATAGTCAGAGCAACGCATGAGTTATGTAGAAAATCATCAATCAATCGATCAATCAGTCAATCAAGTGTGCATGTGTATATTGTGGCAACATCTTCCAGTAGCCTGCATTTGTTCATCCTTAGAATGCACCGTCTGTTGCTGTTGCCATTAACAGCAAAATCATCATCCTTATCAACACTATCACAATTCCATACGAAAAAGTCGTCCTTGATGATGCCAATATTCGGTCAATTTTAGTGAAAGTAAACAAAAAGAAATTTCAACAACGGAAAGGACATGAGCATTTCGAAGAGAGGTAGGATCATGACAATACTGACTGTTCATGGAAGCAAAAATGCATTCACCAAGAATACCTTATTTCAATGTGTGACACAGGACTAACAAAACCTGCCATGCGAGTAGAACATCATCCCGAGTTAAATTCTCTGAAGTTGGTCGTTCGTTACAACAAATATAACTCTGTGGTCCAACTACAACCGGTTACAAGTTAAATGGATTTATTTTAATTAAAATTTGTTCTTGCGGGCTAATGTTTTACTTTTCGCATGCTTGGTTTTTTTGTTTGTGCTAATAACTCGTCTTTTTTTTTTTTTTTTGTGACCAGCAACAGGGCGAAAGTTATTTCATAATC
This sequence comes from Cheilosia scutellata, assembly GCA_955612985.1. Classification (NCBI taxonomy): domain Eukaryota; kingdom Metazoa; phylum Arthropoda; class Insecta; order Diptera; family Syrphidae; genus Cheilosia; species Cheilosia scutellata. The sequence continues at coordinate 7,764,743 of OY015314.1, read as the reverse complement.
CTAAATCACCTTAGGTATATTGTTGATGGAAGGGTTTTTAATTTCTATGGTTAGAACACTAAGGGAAGGGCTTACAAGTTGCACGTATTCATTGGAGCATGCAAAAGCGGGTACTTTATTAATTTTTTGTTTTCTTTAGTTTATGAAAGAATGGTTGATGGATAGTTAACATTGCGTTGTGAAATCAAAAGGTCTTCTATACTGACAGTTTTGATACTGTACTGTTTTTTTTTTTAATCCAATTTGTGCTCTTCGAGCATGATTTTAATGTAAATATTTTCTCATCTAAAATTTAAGCGTATGCTTCCATAAAAATCACTTATAACAATGAATCATGACATATGTATATTCTATAATATATACAAATTTTGCCTTAAAGTGTTTGCCGTCGATTCACGCCTTAACGCATTTACGGCCTTGCGCCGCTCGCCACTCGCCTTTAGCAAACAAACAAACTTATATTTGGTCCATTTAAGATTACACTTTGACTGTTTCATTGAAATCTGTCCAGTAGGTTTTGCTCTTTAAGGAGACAAAGAAAATTCCTACAGTTGTATTATAAGTATAGATATCGATTTAATGTGCACCCTCTGCATCGCCCTCCTTCTCCATGATCTTGCTACTCTTGTTTATAATACTGCATTTCCCTTCCTTTGTTTCCCTCTTCCAACGGAATTCAAACAACTACCTGCCCCAACCCTACACTGTTACCATACCACATATCAGAATGAACGTCTGTACGTCTCTTTTTTTCTGAAAATTATTAATATACCCCATGCCATACTGCAGCACGCACCCCATCCCCATCCAGCATCGGGCATACGATCATAATAGGGAATAGGGACTTGAATAGGGACAAGATTTCTTATTTCTCTTTTGCGGTTTTTCAATAAAACAACATAATATTTGTATAGACATACATTTTTTTAATGTTTTGATTTCAATTTTGTATAAAGGGAAAACAAAATTAAGCACCAAAATCTTTCCGTTATTTTTAAACAAATGATTTTTGAATGTAGTCTTTAAAAAATGAATTTTTCTCTTGCCGCACTTGAATAGAGACAGTAACTGGAAACAAGGATCAATAACAAAAGTTGCAAAATTCAGTTCAAATTTATTTCGTTTTATCTTGTTAAGCTTAGTTAATAATGGGTGTGGCCGCATTTGTTGGAAATAACTTCATAAATACCGTTTGGAAGTGAGTTATACAGATATTCTAGGTAGCACTAGGAAATGTCGCACCATGCGGCATTGATGGCTGCTGTTAATGATTTAACATCTTCTGTAAATTGTTTACTGGACTCGTATACTTTCCGTGACAACCATCCTCAAATAGTAAATTTTTAAAGTCGCAAAAAAACCAAAAAATTGTCTAAGTTTCGTATAGATGAAACCTTAAAAAAATGTTAATTTACATTGCGTTGAGGAAAAAAAAAAACGATGCCTGCCACCTGTACAGTGGGACAAAGTAGGTACTCCTGCCCCTGACTTAAAGTTGCAAACCCCCATAGTGTATTATAGTCCAATTAAGTTCTGTTTTTGGATGAAAACCTCGGGAAACCACAATGTTTCAATTGAATTCCAAAGATTTTTAGACATAGATAACGCGAAAAATAGGCACCGCTTTCAAAAAGTTATGCATCGCCATAAAAAGAGGGCCACTTGGAGAAAAAACCTTATTTTATAAGTTTTTTCTTTATATCTCAAAAATTAAGTGCATTTTAAGAAATCCTATAATGTGGTTTTAATATTTAATAATATTTTATTTAATAATAATTTATTGACATTTAAAAAAAAATTTTTCTAAGCTCCAAAGACAAATGAAAACAGCATTGGTGTTGACTCATTTTTGGCGCTCACTGTATTGTTTTTCTGACAATTTCGCGCTGTATCGACTGATGAAAAACTGTACAGTTGGTCTCAGTAGTGCCTTTGCGCTTGAAACGTATGCCTCATTTATAAAAAAAATTTAACGATCATCAAGCTTCATGCTCGACGAGCACGACTTCTCTATACTCCACAGCGTGTTGCTACATAATTTTTTTAGTAGTAAAAATACCTAACATTCCTTTTTTTTGTACTCGGCGAACATGGTGTACGTAAGTGTATACATACTTAATAGTTATCAAATTTTGTGCTCGACGAGTAAGATTTCTGTACTCCCTGTACCAAAACAAACTGCTATCGATAGATACATAGTACTCGTCAAGCACGATGTACAGTACAAACAAGATGCACTCTATGATTATTTCACACTTTGTGCTTGACGAGCACCGGGTTTCTGGTCTATCAATATGTCTCTAAACTATTCAACTACAAAACAAACAGCACATCTCTATAGTTATTAGCGATATCAAGTTTGAATACCAACTCTATATGCTATGATTTTAATTGCACAATTTAAAAGCAACCTGCCCTGAAATTTATGTATTTTGAACTGTTTGCATACTCTCGCGTAGGACCTAATCGAAACCGAGCGATCATAAACATAAGTATAATACAACACATGCATCTACAAGAAACACAAACCCCCCCAAGATGAATGTGCCATAAGCGTCATTGCATCGTTACCTTAAACTAACTCTGCTCCCCTACCAAGGGCGAGGAGTCGTTTATTCACTCCGTCCTTCTTCCTTTCCGTTCCATTGCATCTAATGCATTCTTAATTGAAGTTTACTACATGTATATATACACAAGTAATAATAATAATAACGTATTCGGTGTATGTGTATCTATGCATAGAAAGGATGCCCTCATGGGCTCTTTTAGGATAGAATAGAATTGTTTATCCTTTAATAAATCAATTTTCTAAGGGATAATTAGTCCGTTCTCGGTTAGGTAGGGATATTTTTGAATTGTGTTTTCATAGTGCTATGCATGAAATGAATATCGTTTTAAACGCTTAACGGTATGGTTAATTAAAAGGAACCGTTCAGCTACTCGTACCATGTAAAAATCTTGAAAAATATTGGAAAAAATTAAAATCCTTTTCAGAAACTTCTCGCTCTTATCTTTCTTTACCCTCAGTTGGGCATTTAATCCACTTATTAATACACACAGCTTATTTGGTTATTGAATTACCATGGGTAACCGCTCGTGGTGCTTACCTTCCTGGTTTTTTAATTCCGTTTCCGCCGCCTTTTTTTTTGTTTGTTTTGTGTTCCTTTGCCTCTGGAAATTAATTCAATAAACTCTTTTTTTTTTCCTCTTCGACTTTTAGTCATAAAGTAAATTATGAAAAATAAGCGTTAATGTTTAAAAAAAAGGGATCCAGATCGAGGTGAGGGGATTAGCGAAAGGAATTCCTTCCACATTGAAAAGGGAATTTTTGCATTAGAAAATTAAATTGGTAAAGGATAGCATCCAGCAGATGGAATAAAGAAGGATGTTCTAGTAGATAGAGATGAAGTTTGAAGCAAGAGTTTGACAGGAGTTCACTTTCAAGATTTTTTTGTTTTTCCTTAGCTCTGAGTTTTCAGTATTTTCTCTGAAGATTAATTAATTGTCAGTTTCCTCTGTTTTTTTTTTTTTTTTGCGCAGTATCACTTTATTCACAATTGCTTTTGATAAAGTTTTTGTACAAATGTTTCAATCCTAGAGAGGGAACTTGAAGGGATTCGAAAAAATAACGCTGGGTTGGAGAATCCGTCCGGAGAAGTAGCTGCTCGACATTGAGTTCCTCACGTATTCTGGTGTTTCTAATGCGATCTCTGGGTCATTACCCAAACCTCATGACCGTAAGTAAGAGTTGGACCAAACACCGAATTAAAGACTGGCAACTCAGCAGTCTAAATGAAATCTACTTCCGTTAGCGCCATCTAGTAGTGAAAAATTGTACTCCAATCACTTTTCACCCTAGAGTCTGACTCTAGAGTTTGCATTCGTCAAATATGGACTACAAACTACATCTTCTATCGTTTCTCAACTTTGGTTTGGTGGCGCCATCTGTCATTGAATGTTAATACAATTTTTTAAATGGTTGTTATATTCGCTAAAAATTCGTGAAAACAGACAAATGACAAAAACTAGTTATAGTTTGACTGTCTGAGTGTCTGCAGTGATCGCCCATCGATCAATTTCATTGCTGAACTAAATATAATCCACTTTCAAACTTTTTACTATCTCTACCCCCCAACAAGGGCTACCAAACAACAAGTCAAACCAAACAACAAGTCAAAACATTTATTTTCTTCTTAATAATTTATTTCTTAATCGTCTATGAATGCCAAAGCCAAGGTATGCCAATAAATCGTCATTGTCGACCAGGTTTTCGTGTCAAAACATTCAAAAGTAATCCCCCTTCCCGCCAAACGTATGTTATTCCTTAACCTATTACAACATGTCTTCTGATTGATATTTATGACACCCAAAAACACAAATTAATTCATATGACACCCAGAAGCACACAATGAAATATCGATTTGTGTGTACAACATAATTGAATTGAAGAAGGCGTACTAAACATCAAAACATTCCAACCCCTTTCCCCGCACTCGAAGACATAATCTTCCATCTTCCGAACCACTCGTTTGACAGTAAGAAGACAATTATTGGCCCAAGGATATGTGAACTCGAAAATATTCCCAGTTAAGTTGGGCTGCATGCGTTCCTGTGGTAGAGAACAGCATGTAAATATTTAAAAAAAAAAAAAATATTAAAACATCAAAGGTTTTCCCCAGGATAACTAATTACGCCCATCCTCCTCGACCTATGCGCCACCACCTCATTCATTTATCCGATGAAGGCGAAAAATAAAAAAGTGTCTTTGAATGGGGCTGAAAATGCTCCTTAAATTGACACCATTATGAAAGCCAAAACGGTGGTGGCCGTAAAGACAGTAGCGCAGTGGGGTAGGCAATAAATTGGTTTTGTCGTAGCCGCCATCGTCGTCGTCATCATTTATGGCATTTTATAGAGCTTACCGCCATGCATATACTCTTACGCGATTGTATGGAAAATTGTGTAGCGAAAAAGTGTTCAAAGAAAGAGTAATCGCATGGAGTCAAGCTGAAGTCATCAAAGGATCCAAGTAAAACTCCGTGTTCCCGCCTCGGGTATGGTGGCGAATACAAGGGGAGACGCCATTATCCTTTTCACAGTCACACGAAGAAGAAAATGCGGTGAAAGGTCTTAAAGGGAACGCCACGATATACGGTTTGGTTTACAAGAACACCCAAGTAGTCGAACTGAATCCAAAAGGGGGTGATGGTTCTGTGTGTGAAAATTTGTTTGGGTTATCCTAGCTGTGTATGCCCTTTTCTTTGATTTCAACTGCAATTTTCTTTTATGTTTCCTTTTATTGTTTTTTTTGTTTTTATCCATCGCTTGTCGATTGTGCAAATTGCATAGACATGAAGGTGCTGTTGTTTCTGAATGTGTCTCTGTGTGTGTGTGTGAGTGTTGTGCTGGTTTTTGTTGCACAAAAAAAAAAAAAAAAAAAATACAAGGTGTGCAACATATAGAAGGAAAGTTGTTAACAATGCTGCAGAGGATATGTGTTCTTTTGTTGCCTTTCCAACTGAAAATTTATTTGAGGATGTTGTATAGAGAGGAATGAATGTCCTTCAGCATGTGAGCATTTTTGAATGTGCGGTTTTAATAAGTCGGTTTATTCGTATTCATTTTGTGGTGTCTTAGTTCAATGTAGAGTGAAACTGGTATGGGTGTCCTTTTTGTCAGCTAAAAAAAGAATTGTCGAGGTGAATATAAATTTTCTTTGAGTAGCGGACAAACGCAATTATGGATGAATGGACTAAGTGTGGTTGGAAAATTTGTTCGGGACGAGATATTGAGTGTTTGAGTTTTAGCAGATTCACGATTTGGAATGTTTGCTTCAACACCAATTGTCACTATTATACTCTGTTACTGAACTAAATCGGGTTCAAGGTTCAACAGCCGAAAAAAACACAAGTTAAAGTGTTTTTTCCCCAGTTCTCTCGAATGTCTGATAAACATCCGATAGTCATGATGTCCTGAAATAAAATTCGAGGACAAATATGCATAAAAAAAACAGCAGGGAATACTCGTACATTAAGTATGTACAATCTAATTCGAAGATGAATGGGATTTTGTTTGTATAACAGTTTTGTCATCAAAATATGTACATAGTTAAATTTTCAATACTCCTTTCTTTTGACAGGTTTCTGCTGACAACAGTCGCCAAATATTATGAAACTATTTTTGAAAATATTCACACAACAGGAGTATTTATTTTATTATCCCCCATACATCACTTTATTTATAAATAGCAAAATGTAGCATCCTTAAACACATTAAATCACAACCTAACCTCTATCTCGTGGTCGGATATCTCTAGTGTAATTATTAATATCTATTACTGATTTTCATAAGTAAAACTTTTAATTACACATTCTGAGAGTGCTTCCTACCACGGAATAGCTTCCTTCTCGATGGGGCGTGTAAAAGAGACGAAATAGGGGCTGATTGTGTGGCATTTTGCGTGTGTTTTGCATGAAACATATTTAGATAGAATATCTACATAAGTAGAGATTGAATTCGGTGTATGAAATGTGCATCTGCATGGAATATACGGTGGTGCCCGGTTAAAACGAACTCGAGGGGATTGACAAAATTGGTGGTTTCTTTATAAGTCACTTCAACCTTTTGCACACTTCGTAGTGTAAAATAGAACAATAAAAGAAATCTATTTCAAATTCATATAAATCAGTGATAAACAGTTTTTATTGTAATGCTCTGTGGTACACAATATTTTTTGTGTTTTCCAGGAATCTGTTTTAAAAATTTTACAAACTTTGGCTCCCATGACAGTCAAAGAATAGCGTTTTTTTTGTATGGGAGGTGCCACACCCCTTTGTCCAATTTTGACCAATCTTCGCAGGAACACTCCTGGGCTAATACCTAAGATTGGCTGTAAATTTGAACTCAATCGATTCAGTGGTTTTCGAGACATGAGATTTTGAATATTTTATTTTTTTTGCATGTGAAGTGCCACGCCCCTTTGTCCAATTTCGACTACTCTGGATCACTCCCGGGCCAATATCTAAGATTATCTGAAAATTTGAGCTCAGTCAGTTCAGTGGTTTTCGAGGTATAATATTTTGAATATTTTTTTTATGGGAGGTGCCACGCCCCCTTGTCCAAATTTGATCAGGAGCACTTCTTGGCCAATAGCTAATATTGTCTGAAAAATTTGAGCTCAATGGATTCGGTGTTTTTTCGAGACATGAGATTTTGAATGCTTTTTTTTTATATAGGAGGCGCCACGCCCCTATAACTCATGAACCAATAAATATACAAAGACCGTATATACATAAAAACCTTGTTATTAACGTCACCTTTCATGGGAAATTTTCAGAAACAAAATCGGTTAACGCATTACAGAGAACATCAGTTACAAACACAATGCAACTTATTTTTATATGTATATCTAAGTTAAAGGTTAGAAAATAAGTTACCTTTTTTTATATAGGAAAACTCAGAAAACACTTTAAAGCACAGTCCCTTCGAGAAAAAATCGCAACACATTTGGAAATCTGATTGACATTAAGTGGATTTGTTAGTATTGTTTTGACAAACAAGGAATAACATAACAAGTTCGCGTTGAAATTCAGTCTTAGCAGGCCCAAATGAAAAATGTAAAACAAATGCGTTATATTTCGGACTCCCAGTTCGAGACCTTTTTTTTTTTTTGAAATATTAAAGCTCTGCTAAAATGCAAATTGCCTTTACAGAAATATTTTCTTTTCATTAAAAATTCAAAATCGATTCCCATACTAACGGACCAGAATAGCAGAAGTCCATTCCATTCCTTTGTGCTTTCAAACGTACACTGTTAGGCAATCTATTCTAATTTACCAATATGTACTCCATATTCAACAGCATCGCAGCTATCCAATTCCAAATTGGCAATCGAACATCTGTGCCAAAATCGACTTTGGGGAGAGCGAACGCGATAAATTGATCAAAACGTACACTGGACTCAATCTTCCATTTCAAAGGAATCAGTCTTCACTCCTTTCCATTGGCCATAAATCGGAATTTTTGATGTGACAAAAAAAAAAAAAAAGAAAGAAAACTCGCAAGGATTCTTAATTTCTTCACATCCACCATTGTTCTTTTTCTCGAGGGAATACTTGCCTATCTTCAGTTCCGCCGGCCGCCAGCCGCCATCACGCACGAGAAACAAAAACATACCCCAAAAACTCGTCTATAGAAGGACATAGCCTTATAGGGCTGCTCATATGGTTGTCCTCTGGCCAAAAACAGATCTACTTCCGTAGTTTGTGGCACTTATTGGCTACCATTGTTATTCTCGTTGCTATATGTCCTTTCCCAAGGAACGATTATGCCGATACGGTTTAAACCTCGACTGCCTCATCAGCAGCAGCAGCAGCTCTGTGAATTGGTCAGCATGGCACTGCTGGTCAACAGAATTCGTTTCGCCTTTTTTTGTTTAAACGGTCCGTTTGGGAAATATTATCCGTTACGTGCGCAAAGTGGAATTTACCATCAGGACTCGTTTAAGTTATATTAATTGCTTTCTCTGTCCACTGGCTGGATAGTAGTCGGATGCGGATCTCTCAGAGCAAGGCTCTTTGCAGCTGAATTTTGTCTCCGGCTTTCAGATAGAGAACATAGAGAAGGTGAAATAGTCCTTTCTGTGTGGGTACATATCCTTCTGGATTTGTAGATCCCAAACCAATTACAAGAGAATGCTGATTGCGTATCATTTGAATTCATTGATGTTTTTCAGTGGGCGGTGGCAGCGTTGTGAACATCAGGCGATACAATGTGTAGTATTGTCCTAAGTGTATGTGTATTGGTATTAAAAGCATATGTATGTGCAATTGTATAATCTGGCCGAAACGTTTGTCGTCGAAGAGGATATTATTATGGGAAGCAGTGAAATTCTTATTTAAGATCTATCAATTCCGACTTTAGAGTGCCGGATTTTTGCATTAAGGTCATTAAGGAAACCATTTGGGGAGTTGCCTTAAAATAGTTGAATGCATTGAGAAGCTTATAAGCACCAAAGCCATACTCGGTGCTTTGGCAGGGCCTGTCGTATTTAGTGCCTTGCTCCAGCAGAACCGTCTATGTTGGGGCGGACCTTTCTTCACCGCACCGGTTTACTCGTCGGAATTATTTATGGACCTTCAAAACAAAACAAACTTCAAATCAGGACACATAGACAACGAAAGGGACAAAGAACCGACCGCCACGACGAACTATAGGACAAACAACATTGACGACAACGAATCACTTATCCCATATCGGATTCGGATTGCAAATCCATCGACGCGTCTGCTTCGGACGCGGAATTAAAAATCAAAGCCAAATCGGCTGGACGGGGCAAAAAGTTCAGTCTTAAAAGTTAAAACAGCTAGCTAGGCACAAATTCGTCTTGGTTCTGGCGAAACTAGACAGGTCCTGCGACCAAAAGGACAGGCAGACCATTCGATGGGCGGGCGCGATGTTGAAGGGAACAGTCAACCTGATGCGGGAGGACTCTCCCCTCTACCAGTGGCTGTAACCAATAGTCGATCAGTCTGGCCACAGAGCCTAAGCCCAAACAAAAACAAAGACCACCCCTCAACAGTTCGGGTCCTAAAAAATCGACGACGAGTACACATGTTACAGTACACGTCACCGTCCGCAGCAAGCAAAGAAGTCCTACTGTTTCGGGAGGACCCTCTGCGGCTACTGCCAAGAAGGACATTACGTCCAAAAGACCAAGACCAACTTTAATGGAAGAAACTTCGAAGCCGACGAATGCTGATACAGCGCTCAGGCCCTTCAATGAGGTCGTCAAGGACCATTATGCTCTATGGTATTTGTGACAATAGTCACGATGAGGGTAAAATTAGCGGAGAGAATTGCTTGACGCTCAAAGCGACCCGGAGAAGTCCAAAAGTTTTTGGATGAACACCCTTGGGCAGAACCGCCGCGTCGTCCTTCATGGATGATGGGTACTACACTAACGAGGTCATACTCATCAAGAATAGTAGTGCGTCGACTTTCTTAAAGCAACGGTCCCGAAGATAAGTCCTCTGTGGAATAATGCTAAACTGTTGCTACTGCACTGAAGCGATATTGCAGTCCGTCTAAGAGGACACGTGTGGCTATCTCCGGGTCCCACCAAAGAAGCAGACCTCCTTAGACTAATACGTCTGCAGAACCCCGATCTCCCAATAAGTAACTGCAGGATCATTAAAGCCGTCGAACCGGAAGAGAAGGGAAGGCTGGTTTCTTTCCTCATGAACAAGGAATCCCTCGACCTGATTAGTAAGACCGAATATAGATTCTCTAACGGCATGTATGAGTTAGTTCTTCAGAAGGTTCAGGAGAAGGAGAGTCACGCGTGCTATCCTCGCTGGGTGATCTTGGCCACCAGACGGTCCCTCTACCTTCCCTCAGAGAAAAGAAACCAACCAAACTGTGGTCATGCAGCCAGCAGATACGGATGGCCTATGCGACTTGAAAGCCACGTTTCATCTACAAGACACTATGATGACCGTCGGCGCTCATAGTAGCAACCACCCTTCGATACATGCTCACAATGGGGACATATTGATTCAGCAAATTCTGTCAATTGAGGTCTACATTTTAATGGTGCCCGTAGCGCACATCCATGTGCGGAAAACTTTGTATATAGTAAAACCTCCTTTATCATTCAGTTTCTAAGGCTAATTTGAGTGGGTTAGGGGTAGGATTAGTGCACATTTTAAAATAATTTCATCTATTAGACATCTGCCTCCCGCTCCTCTCACAACCCGCTCTCATCCTGCATCGAGCTATGAAAAATGTATAATTCAACGTCCACCCATCATCCTCGCATGTGCTTATAAGTACTATCCCTACATAACAAAAAAAACCCTAATTCCTAATTGTATGAAAAAACGACAAACACATACGATCCTGTACCCTACTGTATCTATCCAAGGATACTGCATCTATCAACTGATGGCTGCTACCCTGCAATTAATAACTGAAAGCATAATGCTCATTTAATGCACCATTAGACCGTGAGATCGCAGTTAGCGGCGGTAAGAGAGAGAGAGAAAAACGAGAAATTACTTACTGTCTGGCTTTTTTGCACTCTCTGGCGAATATGGAGTTGGGTTAATTACCGCTGCTTCGTTTTAAATTATACGTAGATACTTCTTCTTTTTTTTCTGTATGATTTATGAAACCTTATGATTAATTAGACTGTCAAAAAACTGATGGCTAAGGTAAGCCGTTTGTCAAGCGATGGTGCGCTAATAAAACTGATTGGATGCGCCTCCAAAAATACGTGCAAAATATTTTTAAAACAACACACACACGCACATATAACCTCCCCCAATTCAAATTTTCAAAAAGTTATGAATACTGGTAAGCTTTGAGCTTACGAATTATTATTTCAAAAATGAAATGGCGCCCAACGATGACACCAAAGTCGCCTGGATAAACACTGTCAAGGCTTGTTAACTTGTTTCCTTATTATTTTCTTTTGGGATTGGAAGCCAGCCCACCTCACCTACCTCATATCATCTTCAATAATAGCTAAGCGTAGGTAAAATGTAATACAATAAGGTAAATCCTCATTGAAAAAAAAAGTCCTTAGGCGTTCCTACTGACAACCAGAACTTTGCGAAACTAAACGCGGCGTGCTAGCAGAGGCTGCGAACGAAAGAACAAGGGCATCAGTCATTTACATGCATAGAGATGAGGGTGGCATAAAAAAAAAATATGTATAAACCATGCATAGGGATATTTCGAATAAGAAATATACAAACAGGTATACATCGTTTCGTCATTCATAAGCAGCGATGTTGACTTTTTTTTTTTTGCGAGAATCTTTTGAATAACTAAACTACGTGTAGCAATGACGCAAACACGTGACAAAAAATTGTAAGTAATCTTCTTATTTTGTGGTGTCTAAACTTTTTTTTTTTCGATCACCGTTATTTCTTCATCATAGGAAGCGTCATAAGATTTACCAAGAAGCACGGCTTCCTTAAGAATATGTATACGAGATTTTATTTGCTTTTAAATTTATTTTTTGCGACTTTTTGTTTAGCCCCCCATCTTCATCCTGGTGACATGAAAACATATTCAACTAAATTTATAGAAGACAATTTCGTATGTGGCTTACAGGAGTGTATCGGTAGCAGATGTAGTTAAGTGTATATTTTTGCTTAAGTATACGTTACGTATTTTCCTTATTTTGTTCGAGTTGAAAATTCTTTGTCATATGGTTACGAGAAGAAGAGGTATATCGGTGACGGTTTGGCCATTAGTGGAATATGCTGGCTTTTATGGATACATTTATTGCGATTTTTCAAGCTTTTAAATGTATTTTTTTTTAATAATTATCAAGGCATGTGTTACGGGAATGAGGTAAGGCAGATGTCTTTGGAAGAAATTTATTAATCAGTCCTATCCAGTGGGCGTGAAATTAAGCCGATTCCTTTGTTCTTTTTTTGGTCTTCTAACAAAATGACCAAACAGTTTCAAATTAGAATAAAAAAATTAAAATAAAACGCCCCCAAAAAGTGGGCGTGTCAAATTATTTTCTACGATAATTCTATGATCTAACCTTTGAAAAATAAAATAACAATTTCTATTAATTTTTATTTATTTATTTATCCGTCCGTCTGTGTTCACTTCTCGTTGTCAACTAACTTTAATGCTGCTGACATTGACTATCTTTATATGGAGAGAGATAGAGATAGCGAGAGAGAGATGGAGAGAGTTTATGGTCACTAGAGAATCAAGAATCTTTACAGGGTGCTTTAACAACAAGCAAATAGTTTTGATGGAAATAATCTACATATTTGGTTGAGACATTTTTTTGCGTTTTCTAAAGAAATTTATCACAAATACAACAAAAAACGCCCCCAAAAAGTAGGCGTGCCAACATTTTGTATTAGCGAATAATCCTATAACTTCTTTATCGATGAAATGATTTTTTGTAAAGCGGTTCTGTCCGTGGGCTTATTCAAAAATTGTTACGCTACCACTACCAGTCTGCTGACTTAGCTCGCAAGAGCGAACTTCTTACATACATCCAGACTAACTAGTCTGATAGAAGGTATCAACTTCACAACCCGAAGAGTGATGCTCTGTCATGAACTAAGGGCCTTAGATACAGGTGGAGAACTAATACGTTACCACAGTCTTCGTCATTGTTTCAGGTACATTTTCCAATGCCTCACCTCTCACAAACTCCTGAAAATCGACTTGATAAACAAAATCGCATGCGAGTTCTCTCACGAGAGCCCTACATACATATATTATTTCTAGAATAAAGTTTGCTTTTGCGGATTTTACTCCTAACAGTCCTTATAAATGAGGTTTCCAAGGAAAGAATTTCCTGAAGCACTAAAAAATTCCACTCTAGCTTTAAAACTATTACGATTCGCTATAAAAAAAAATCGCACGATAGTTCTCTTACAGGTACTCTATATAATATTTCTATTGTAAAATTTGAAACCCTCACACCCAACCAATCTTGACAAATGACGTGTCAAAAGCGAGAGAATTTCCTCTAATTCCAATAACAAAAACTCTGAAGCTTGCAATGCGTTTTGCAATCTTTTGAAAAGCACATTATTAATCCAACCGGCGTTTCCGACATATAATATATCATTCGACAGACTGGTAGGAGGTACCTATACCAACAAAATTGGGCAACGAGTGCCACATAATATCCTCTGTCACACAATACTGCGAAGTAATGCGAATATCTACTTAGCAACATGATTGGCCTCCGGCTCTTGAAAGTGTCAAGTAGCTTCGAAATTGTGCGGTATCATCTACGAGACTTGTAAAAATGCTTCCAGGATATCGATTTTATCGTCACTATTGGCAGTTGTTTTAGAAGCAAGCAATCGGTACTTAACACCAACATTGAATACTGTCATACGATATCGTCCTTGTACAATAAACAACAAAATACAACAATAAGTTGGAATGCGCTAACCATTATAGGCAAGTAACGCTTTGAAGTGTTGCAATGATGTAACCTTTTTAATTTAAAGAAATGCGAACAAGGGCGGAGCCCTAATCACCATGAGCAGTTGAATGGGTTTCTATGTGCAACCGATAAAATGAAACACATCATAAAGTGAATCGCAAGGGCATGGGCTATATATATCGATTTAGAAAGGTCACTATGGAATAAAGGAAATGCGTGTCGAGAGCCATCAATCAATAAGACAATAGCAGTTCACTACAGGTGGAAGCAGTCATTTTTAACCTCAATGTACGGTGGACTGTTTATAACTCCTGGGACGGGGTATCATTGCGCTTTATAGGAGTGTATACAAAGTATTTATGCCAGAAAACAGAAACACCCACACAAATATGTATTCACAATGTGCCAACAAAGTTTTATGTTGTAAAGTAGGACAGGAAATGCCATTATGTACTATCGTACCTTCAGACAATGGGCCTTAATTATTCTTAATTTTTACTTTAAATATTATTTAGGTCACAATGTATAATTTTATATGGAAATTTTCGCCATTGTGACTTCGTAAAAGTTAGCCTGGACACTAAAAATGATTATTAGTAAAGCGGAATGGGTCTTACTTAATCTTAAACTTAATATATTTTTTTAATATTTTTTAGTTCACAATGGATCATTTTATATGGAACACTTCACCACTGTGAGTTCTCAATGTTAACCTTGGACACTAAAACTGATTATTACAACCGTGCAATGAAATTATCTACCAATAATAATTTTTAACATTTACCTTAAATATTGTGTAGTTCACAATAGACAATTTTATATTAATAATTTTGCCATTGGACGTCCAATTAATGTTGATTACCACTTAAAATTATTATTATAGTAATGAGTAATTAATAATTCTTAATAATAACGGTTTTTAATTTAGATTTTTTTTCAATTTAAGTAGTTCACAATAGTTAAATTTTCTATTGCGAACTTCCGTAATTTTCAAAGCTAAAAGATGCTATGTTTGTATGTATATTTCAAAGATCCCAGATATGGTGAATACAAAATATATATCCACTTTTACGTACTCTTCAATTTTCCATATAAAATTAACTATTGTGACCTACAAGAACGAAGGCTAAAAATGATTATAAGTAAGGCGCATCGTTTGTCATTTGCTGATGGAAATAAATGGAGTATTGGAATAGGTTGACAGGTCTCATTGGTATGGGTATTAGCCCAAGAGGGGTTCTGTGAAGTTTGGTTCAAAATTGAACAAAGGGGCGTGGCTCTTCCCATAAAAAAAAAGACGTTCAAAATTGTATATCATGAAAACCACCAAACCGATTGAGTTCAAATTTTCTTACAGTGTTTGATATTTGCCCGAGAGGATTTTTCAGAAGTTTGGTCAAAATTGAACTTGAAAATTGAAAGAGGCGTGGCACCTCCCATACAAAAAAAAATCAATCAAAATCTTATTTCACGAAAACCACCGAATCGATTAAGTTCCAATTTACAGCCAATCTTAAGTATTGGCTCGGAAGTGGTCCTATGAAGATTGGTTAAAAATTGACAAAGGGCGTGGCACCGCCCATACAAAAAAAATCATATCTCCAAAACCTCCGATTGACCTAAAATTTAACGACAGAACTTTGTCAAATGTTTCTTACCACAGTGACTTAAAAGTCTTCCACCATCACGTGGCAAAAAAAAAAAACCATAAAGAGTACCTAATAAGCCTCTTGAACTGCTTTTTTACTTTTTGCCCCCCGATTCAGTGGCGTCTATTCCTTCAAACAACTTAAAAGACATAGCTCTTAGTGGAAAATTTTTTTTCATTCCTTCACCATCGTGTTTTCTTATTTTGTGATTTATTTAGCTCTTTTATTTTTGATTACTGTTATTCTCGGTCCTGAACCTGATGGTGTTGCATCTGCTGAAGTAACTCTTTCCAGGAAAAGTATTCTACACGAAAGCAACTGCCTAAAGTGCCACGTTTCATGCACAGGATCACATTTTTTTCGCGTCGACCATTAACTTCTCTTCCTAAAACAAAAAAAAAAAAACAAAAAAAAAAAACTCTCATCCCAAAACCAAAAAAGGAGGAGTGAAACACACACAATTTATATTGCCATTGTAGCGTTTTATTATTATCCTTACACTTTATCTAGATGTGACATTGCTGTGGTACGAGAGCTTCTCAATTCAGGATACAGGATTCGCTTCGAAATTTCTTTACGGGCAAATGCTAACCTTCTATGACTGAATCTCTGCGTGTGTTTGTGTTTCTTTCTTTCATTCCATTTTTTTCTTTTTTTTTTTTGTTGTTAGTGTCTATTCCAAGTGTGTGCACATTTTCTACGCCTTAAGGCAAGGTGATAAATGAAGTGACTAAATCGTTTCTTCCTCGTCGTTGTCATCTACTATACCGAGCACGAGGGAGTGACAATAACAACGCTTTGTTGTTATTCTACGAAAGAGCATGTCCTTAAGGTGTGTGTCCTTCTTTATACAGGTGTTGCATAGAGAACAGTAGAAACCAAGCCAAGAGTGGGTCGTAGAGTGTAGGTTTACCCAAATCTTGGCAGAGGAGAGTTGTGATTTATTGCTGAAATCATCTGCTCGGTGTGTTTGAATTTTTCTCGTCGTCGTTGGTATCCTTTTGGCACACTTGATTCTTGCAAATCACAGACTACAAAAAAAAAAAAACCATCACAAGTTCTTGGTGTCAATTTTTCTTATTGTTATCTTATAACTTGGGTCGTGTTACGTTTTTTCTTAGTGACGATTTTTAGCCATTTCGTCCTTTTAAAGGTTTCGCTCATAAAAATCCTAAGCAGTTTAATCAAATTTCTTGATGTGGTGAGGGGCAAGCTGTTCCTTTTTTTTCCCCTTATTCAAATCACCTGGCATCAGGATAAATGCTCTGCGGGGATGTTTTATGTGCAAACAAAAATTAATTTAATAATATGCGCACACACTGGGGTGCTACCAACCTACCTGGTTTTGTGATTTTTTTTTGTAAAGGAAAACCTTATAAGATGATACACCTCTATAACGTTGGTGGGTTTCTTGCCAGACTGAAAAATTGCGTCTGGAAGTGTGTAAGTTGGTGAGCGATTTAATGTTGTTCATTAAATTATGAAAATTATCTGAGAACGTCCTGTTTTTAAAGACTGTGGTAATACTTTAGGATATACTTTAAGTGTTATCTTATCAGTCCTAATGAGGAAAAGATTTTTGCACAAATCGTATCAGTAGGAAACTATTTTTTTTAGAAGCAAACTAGGACAAAATGTCACTATTGATAGCAACAATTTCGAGGTAGTTAAGGAGTTCACCTACCTCGGAGTAAACATGAACACCGCGAATGGAGATCCGGCGAAGAATTACCCTAGGAAACCGTTGCTACTTCGGTTTGGCAAAATAATTGGGTTCAAAACTCCTAACACGAAGAACGAAATTTGTGCTCTACAAAACCCCTATCCGGCCAGGTCTGCTTTATGGCGCCGAGTGTTAGACGATAAGCAAGAAGGGAGGGCTGATACTGGGCTCCTTCGAAAGAGAAATACTTAAGCGGATTTTTGGTCCTGTGTCCGAGGAGGGCGAATGGAGGAGAAGATACAACCGTGAATTCTAGAGATGGACCAAGATGTGGTACATCCACAAAGACAAAGTCCAAAGCCAAAGTCCAAAAAGCCAAAAAACGTCGACTACATTTGCTCGGCCACATCGAGCGAATGGACAATAATGATCCAGCTTAGAGGGTCTTCGAATTCCAGCGCCCAGGTTCGAGAAGACAAGGAAGACCGAACCTCCGTTTCAAAGACCAAGCCACCGCGGATGCCAGAGCGCTTGGTTTCGACAACTGGAAGCAGCGTGCCCGGGATCGTAGAGTATGGAAGGCTGCAGTGACTCAAGCAGAGACTCTTCACGGGTCGGGAGCCTAATAAGTAGTACTGGCAGGGTTGCCAGTATTTTCAGGCAGCGCAGGTTTTGGGATGACAACTAAACATAATATCTTCTGATGTTGCAGCAAAAGAGCTTCTGTCTTCATCCATCGTGCTGTCGGTGTCACTATTTATTGTCGGCTGGCAATCTAATTGTGCTCCAGATTGATTAGTTTCTGTCTTTATTGCGCGCTGGTCCGAGGTTAACTATGTTCTTCTGGGCGGCAGTGTGTTTTTCTGATTGCAATAGTCCTTTGAATGCGGATCTGTAACTGCAAGAAGTTAAGAAATAGCTTGTGTTCTAATAAAGTATTTCTTTGATTTTCCGACAATCTTATTGTTTCTCCTCCGCTCCTTTCCTTAGATACTTTGAGGACGCACCAACTTGTAGTAGAAATGCCAAGATTTTGTTTGGCGATCCGCGACAGGGAGACTTCCGTGGGCATTTTCTCATCATCTGGGAGAAAGGTTAGACAAGTGTATACACTTCCCTGAATTGTACCAAGTTTGGATTCAGGCCATGGCTTAATTTTCCTTACTATCGACATGAGCCATTCTTTGGTTTCTGCATCGTGGCAGGTAGTCCAAGCGTCCCTAGGACTGCATGTGGGGTAAATTATTATGTTTGGCCGTGACAATGTTTTCTGGTCTATTCGCTCGACAGCTTTAGGCTTTCGCGTTTGATTCGTTGTCAGAAAATGAGGCCTCTCAATAGATGTGGAAACAAAGACCTCAAGAGGAATAAACCTCACGATGCAAATGCACACAAATTATATGGTCCTCCAATTATAAATTAGCCAAATTTAGTTTTCATTGCAAAAAGTACCGCAAAAAGTTACCAACCCTGAGGAACCCCAATTTTTGAACTTTTTAAACTAAAAGATTTTTTGACCAAAGAATTCCTAATGATTTGGCCATTTCAGCAAAGGAGGAGCAAAGTACCTAATATTCCATATACATTTTGCGTTCAAAGAATTTTAAATGATTTAGGCTTAGGCAGGTATAAAATACGTTTACTACAAAAATTACCGGCCAAAGTAACCAACATTGTGGGACTCCAGTTTTGAGGTATCATAAAATGCTAATCTGTTTTCATGCGGCGATTTTTTAATGAAGGACCAATTTAGGTAGAAACTCAGTTCACTGTTAAAGTCAACAAATTTGAGGGGGCAGTTGTTGTCGGCTTTGTCCACCTCATCCAGAAGGCATTGTTGAATTTATTTCGCCGAGAGGGATTCTTCTGGATGCAATTCATGCATGATGGCAACCTTGCATTCGGTTAATGCGCCCTTATAGAACAGCTCCGATGTTGTCAGTCCTGCTGTTGTGTGGATGGCCGAAGGTTTGTGCGAATTCCTGCTTTTACATTTTTCCTCCCTTAGGTCCTTTATTGCAGCCTGTGCGAGTTTTACTCGAATGAGAGGGGTTTTTCCCGACTTGCTTCGGTGCACATGATTTTTTCGGATCTCTTTTTGTCTTGGATCTGTTTTTTTTGGATGTTGATCCGTCGTAAAATTGTCGGCTGATTGACATCTTTTGGATGGTGGAGGGCTTGTCGCTATCTGTAACTTGATTCTGTGCTCTTTCAAGCATGATTTCTTCCCTCATGGTTCTTTTAGCTTCCTTCAGTCGCATACAGTCCCTGATTCGGTAAAGTTGAAGAATTCCTCTGTTTTTTTGTACCATCTACAGGAAGGTATATTCACTTTGTCATTACATTTGTAACGCCAAGAAGGAGTCACCGGAGAGACCCCATATATATATTCTGAATCTGGATCAAATTCTGAATCGATTTAGTCTTGTGCGTCTGTTTGTCACTTAAAAACACGATAGCGTCCAAACAAATCGACCTAAGATGAATGAGATTTCGTGAGTGGACTTCTTTTTACCGTCATCGAGTTGGTATTGAAAATGAGCTATGTCGATCAAGTAGTTCCGGTGGGATCCCTACGTTATCTCCTTTTCCAAAATCCCTTATTGGATATAATCTCTCATTTTTTTTATCTCTTTTTCCAAAATCTTCCGGGACGAAATCCCCTATGCCAAAATCTCCCATTTAATAAATACTTATTAAATCCCTCGTTAAAATCCCAGTTTCGGTACCTCCCATACAAAACTAATTTAAACCCATGCGTGTACCTACAGTGGATCTACTTGGTCCGCACCCGCAGATCTCATATAAGGCTATTTAGTACCAGATGGCGCCCGGTATCTGGGCACACCGTTAGCGACAGAGCTATTTCTGGGCTCTCAACCAGGTTGATTATTGGCACGGTACAAATAACACTGTGATTGGATCTTCGTTTTAGGGTTACATGTAGCTCTATACCAGAGGAGTTTTGGCCACTTCCCTTGTCTAGCTTCATGTTTCCCTACTTACGCGGGCGGCAAGGTCTCCAAATCTTCGGTAATGGTAAAAGAACTAACCGGTGGTTATGTGATCTAAGCTCGGTTCCTTTAGCGAATAAAAAAATTAGCTCAGATGTTATCGCGTTGTAAAATTGGACGCAATAGTGATTTCAGTATGAGGAGACTGGGAGACAAGTCAACAATTTCACGGATTGAGTCGGATACTAGCTACATCAAACTTGTTTTAAGTCGAGTCGCTGTCAAAGCTTGAGCTTCTACAGAAAAGTCAGTGTCATGAAATGGAGCTAATTGAAAATTTAAATCGGAATTGGTAAAGTAGTCAAAGTCATATGATTTTGGAATATGTTCATGTGGTCATTTGGTCATTTTGTCATTTATTCATGTGGTCATTTGGTCATTTATTCATGTGGTCATTTGGTCATTTTGTCATGTAATGTGGTCGAATGTGCATTGCTTTGTCTAGCATTTGCATTTATGACTAGAGCGCGATTATGAAAAAATGCCTTGTATACACCAAAGTCTGCCTGCATTATCATATCCCCTGTTTCAATGTTGCTATGGAAAACGTATTTTTCTGAAATATTCAAATTATTGACACGGATTTTTAGCGGAGAATTCTGTTTCTCAATAACAACAATTGGAAATCTGTAGGCAGCTTTTTTTATGATTTTTTGACCCACCAACAACGCTTTGCTTTATCCCATTCATTTCAAAAATGGTTTTTTAACGTTGATCTCGAATGAAATCAACCTCCCAATAAAAAAGAACACTCTAAGATATACAAATCAAATTAAGCTACTAGATCGTTTTCCGCCCAAACATTGTTAGCCTCAGGAAAAAGCAAGAGAAAATTATTCGATTATTTTTCCCAAAAAATTGAAAATTATATTTTCCTCTCCGCCAATCCGAAAACAAAAAATTGAATTACATTTCACATCTAAGGAAGAAATAAGTACCTAATGTGGAATATAATAAAATTGGATATTAAACGGCCTACACACACACGAATTATCCCACAAAAAAAAAGGTTGAAATTGATTTTTTTTTTCAAAGAAGGACTCGCCCAAAATTTTGTTCCTTAATATTACCACTTTAAATCATTTCCCAGAAACAATGCGGCATATATGAAGGAACTTCTCTCATATACCTATATAATCAAATCATTTATTTTCTAAATTTTGTTTTACTATATAATATATCTCGTGTGTTCATCTTAAGGATGGTTTTCATTTTTTTTTTATTTGTGATGACGAACCGTTCTCAAGTTACAAAGAATCGAACCCATCGATAATGGGTTTCTCTTCTTTTTTTGTATATTTCCTCTCAAAGTCCCTTTTGTTCTTAAAAGGAGTTTTAAACAATATATATGAATTTTATAGACGCCATACATTTACGTGAAGGATATTAAAACCCATTCGCATTAGCAATTCACTTAGTCGGCGATTCCTTCTATGGAGATGGAATTTAATAAGATGACATAGAATTCCATTGAGGGGGGGCTAGGCTAGGTACGAGCACTTGTCTACGTAGATATATTTTATATGATATGGCAAGCTCCTGGCAACAGGAAATAATGATTAAAATATAAAATAGAAAATACAAATTTGCCAACAGTACTTGTGATATATGATCAGGGATATTATCGACGAGGATATGATAATATCAAACGATGTGGTGCATTCACTCAGGATTTTAGGTTTCAAGTGGGAGTGGTAGAGTTACGGTATACTTGTAAATACATCAGTGCAACAGGTACAAATATGTTTGAAGCAACGACACTAATCCCACAAAGGGTGTACAATTTTAGAGGGATGAATTTAGAGAACACCAGTTTCATTAAAAATTTGCACAAAGGAGGGTAATGGAGATTTCCATAAATTTTTTTGCAGACAGACGAAACAGACAGACAATACGATTACTGTATTTTTTGCAAAGAAAAAGGGATTAAAGATGCCGAGACGCCTGCCAAGACTTTTAAGCTGTCTATCCTTTTATCTTAAATAAATTTCGACAGAAAAAAAAATACCCAAATCGTAGTAATTGTTGGATTTGCATTTCCACGACTTATAAAGGATCAATGATGCACATAAAGCACCAGGGTCCGAGCTCAACGGACAAATCAATTATTAGAGTAACGACTTGTACATATTCCTTTGGTTTTCGAGCGGCATTATAGAAGTGATAAGATTCATCTTCTAGAAATGTATTCTCATTCTAGATTATTCTGGAAATCTGGAGGAGATGGTGTCGAGAAAGTTCTTGTCAAAGTTTAGGAATGGTGTAGTCTGTGTTTTCGGTTGAGATTTTTATGTTCTTCAGAATGGAAGCGTGGCCAAAGTCTTTCCTTGACTATTATGAGGTAGCTTTAAGACTGGAACATTATGTCCAGTGCCGCAGAGGATGTTGTGCTTAAGTGCACCGCTTATGTACATTCAGGCTGTGCGCTGGACTTTTCTTAGATAATCGCGATTTATAGCTATTGTCCACTCGACAATTACCGCATATGTGAGTATCGGTCTTATGACTTAGAGCCATTGAGTTATTCGAGGTTGTAGGTCCCATATATTTCCAATAGCCACAGTAGCCTTGTTGACTCTTTCTTGGATGTTAAGATTCCAAATAAGCTTCCCATCCAGGATAAGACCCAAATATTTAGCTTTGTCCGAGAAAGTTAGGCTTCGAGGGTGTCCAAACGAAAAAAGAGGACATTATTTACAATCAACAACCATCAATAATTGATTTTATATTGAAATTGAAAGTATTAAAAAAGAGAACAAAAAGAGGACACAATTAATAAAGAGGGCAAAAAAAGATCCAAGCGAAAAAAGAAAGTGTAAAATAGATCGCCGCCAAAAAAGAGGACAGGTTCTCTTAAAAAGAGATGTTCTGGAAAGCGTAGCTTACACCATTGAGAGGGTTTACTAACGGAATTTTATATTTCCTGGTGAATAGAACAGTTTTGTGGGGGTTCACACCCAAACCTCACCGACTCGCCCAGCTAGCTTATCTAGCTTGTAAAGCATTTTATTTTTAAAAAGAAGGATAATAGACTAATAGGTGTGAAATCTTTAGAATTCGAGTTGGTCGCGTCGTAATCTTAAGCTCTCTCTCCTGCTGTCCAGGTGGAAATTATGGCGATAAAATATGTAAGTCTTATCTTGGCTCAAGAAAACCGTGATATCCGTTAAAGAAATCTGCATATTTTCGGACAGCCAAACAGCCATCAAATCCTTGGATTCGATCTCTATAACTTCTCTAGTACCTATCGACTACTGATCATCTCTTTAAGGACATGGCCGAACAGTTCAACATTCACCTTTTTTGCTTCCCGGGGCGTAGAGACTTTTGTAAGACCGATAAACTCGCCAGAATTGCAACAATTATACTCATCCTGCCGGAGAAAGGCACCCTGGGCATACCAATCTCTACTTGCTTCACTTGGGATCCTTCCAGTACAACGATTTAGGTAAACATCAGAAGCCTCTTACGCTTTATAAGGAGCTCAAAATGGGAGATTGGTGAACTATGCTGGTCTAAGTGTGTTGGCGTTTCCCAGGTGGCAACCACTTTGAACCAAAGCAAACTAAACCAAACCAACGTGTATTCCTAGTTAATCTGCTTAAAACTCGAGAACCTATGAACCCAATAAACAATATATACATCCTTACGTATTTACGTATTTAGTTTACAGAAAAAATCCCCGAGCTACGTTTTTTGTAAATATTCTGTAGCATTTGTGCCATATTCTGGCGTTTGGAAATAACGCCCAAAAATAGACAACACGAATCAAAAAAAGCATTTGCAGTTTAATATGTAGGGGTACATGCTGCCCCCTGCAACCCCCTGCTTGGGATCATTTTTGATTATATGGGGTAAATCAGAAACCCCAAGTAGAGGGGTTAATTCACTGTACTAGATTTTTTAGGGCGTTCTTTCCAAATTGATTTGGGCGTTAAACGCAAAAACGATCTTATTTGGATCAAAAATGCTAACACTCAAAACCGATCGTTTTCGATTGTAGCAGTCGTTTCAAACCTTTGCAAATTCGCACAAGAAAAAAACAATTTTTCTTTTAAAAATAAAAATTAAGTCATTTTTACTTATTAAAACTCAACTAATTAAAAATTTCTCTTTCTCTTTGCAGGTATGCTACAAAACAAGTTTAATGGTTTTGAAAATCTACTTTCGTTTAAAGCGCGAGACCCTTAAAAGCGTCCTACACTCTATCATAATGTTCATTGTTTAAAGGTAAGAAACTAAGCTCCAAAAGATGTTGTATCTTCTTCTTCTTCTTCCTTCTCATATATAAAAATGGAGTTTACGACTCACTGATCATCCAAACCCTTTGCTCTAGTAAAAATGATGTATACAAGGAATAAAGAAGGATATTTCGAAATTCAACCCTTAAAGGTGTAAAAGGGGGGTCAAATTTTTATTTTTCATCCGATTGACTTCAAACTTAGTCTGTGTACTCTTTATGAGAAATAAAGAAAACTAATTTCTTCGATTTTGAAAATTTTGCTCGTGGCCCGAGTTATTGGCGATGACCCCTTTTAAGGGGGGCCCTCTTCTTAACTCACGAACCGTTCGTCGTATCAATTTGAAACTTTGTAATGTGTCCCAATGTCAAACTTCATTTGCCGCTGAATATGATTGATCATATTATTTTTGAATTGTTTTCTCCAATATGGTGTTGAACATATTTTTCAGAGATACTAACTGCTCCTTAGGTACTTTCTTAGGTAGGTTTCTTGCGCGATATATAAATAAATATAAAAGAGGAAACTAACTGACTGTGAAGAAATCTCTGTGTAGCAAATCCTGAGGACTGCGCGAGCGAAGCCGAGCAAAAGCTATAGTTTGTCTATATTTGTCGTACAATTTAGCTAAATTCTTATACAATAACTGCTCAGTTAAAGAACCAGCTCCAAACAGAACCTATCTGTATATTTCAATTAAAGAAACCTGATTAGGGCGGCTGTTTGATAATACGCAGATCACACGAGCGAATAAATTTCATAGGGAAATCCGGCTCGAAGGACCAAAATCTTTGATAAATCGCTAATCGTTGTATTTCCTCTGAAATTGCTTCGCTCGTGTGATCTGTGTATTATCAAACAGCGGCCTTAAATTCTTAACAGTCCTTTTCCATAGTCTCCCGCTGAAATGATTCCAAAAGCCGTCCAACTACATATGATATCCTTTATTCCCAATAGCATAAAGTGCAGACGAATCCAATCGAAGCAGAATCAAAAAGTGCAGTCAACATAGTTCATTGTTCTATTTCCCAATACTAGGGAACAATTTTGGTCGTTGTGGTGAAAAATGTGAGGAACGGTTATCGCTCAAACTTGCTGATTCAATCATTTGACAGTCTTTAACGAAATGTTAAATTGCATTAGATACAGACCCTCCTCCCCCAATGATGATGATGAATGTTTTAGATAAATTAAATCAACCGCTCGTTGGTCAGGTCAAATGGAAATAAATTATTTGATTCCATCTCTTTCAAATTGTCCGCAATTGTGTGATGTAATTAAAAAAAAAATTACACCACTTTCAACATGCGCTCCATATAAATTGTCACTTTAAACCTAGCACAACCTAATTACTATTCGACAACACCTAACCTCTTCCGGAGCTATCCAGCGATACATACCTATACATGTGCAAGTTATTTAATAACGAATGACATAAACTTAAAAAGGACACAAAAACCGCATACACATTTACATTTTCAATATGTGTCCCATGCATAATAGATTCGATTTTCCAAATGACTTAAATGTTGTTTTGCCAAATGCATAAGGTATATGTACATGTATAGGGATCGAAAGGACGATGCTGTTGTTGGTCAGGAGGTTACATGTGAAAAGTGTCACTGTAGCAACGTTTTGTATCTAGTTATTGCCGGTTGAAGGTCTGGTTTTTTTTTTTTATTTTGGTCGGGGTTAAAGCCTGCTTAGCAGCGAGTACTGACAGACATATCAAGTGGCAATTTGACAATGTGGAATGTTTAGGAATTCGATGAATGGCACTCGTTTGTTTGCAGAAATATAGCGTGACAAAAGTGTACGAGTATCTATCTATTCAATGGGATATTTTAGTTGGCAATCTGCGTGTGAACGGGGTGCCGATGTTAACAATGACAATCGGATGTTAATGCTGGGGTAGATTCAATCAGATATGCATTACTGATGGTGGCAAGTTTTTGATTATGGTTTTTTGAAAGTGTATTCTCAATGTTGACAGTCCAAATAGAATCGTTTCCGTTCGTGTTAGGCTGTAGTCGTCTGTCATTGTTTTAATCCTCATGGCATTTTGGTGTCGCATTTAAATTATAAGTAATTCATTTTCTAGGATCCCAGATATACTCCAGGGATGATTGTCTATATACCCTAAAATGTTGGTAATTACCGAAATGGACCCCATCGTCACCTTTTTTTTTTTAGAAAATAATTGCCACCACCCGGGCACTGACTTTGACACTCTATTACCGTCAGATTAAGAACTTTTAACTTTTCTGTAGAGAAGAAATCTGAATATCCCTACTGCCACCATGGGGATTATAAAGGAACGCTTCAATACAAAAAAAAAAGTCTCTGATTGATCTTTTTTTTAAACAGGTTTGAGCATATTATCCCTCAAGTGATCTCTTCTACATCTACTTTGGAAATACGATACTTGTTTATACACTCTTTGCATTCGTCTATTCGGAGATTTTTTTTTTAGTTGTTGTTGGTGGAAAAAAAGGAAACTCTTGAAAAGTTCTTAACTTCGTGTCACTTTTCAGGGCAGCTTCATCTATTTTTTTTTTCTTTTTTTTCAGTCTTTTCTTCGAACAACAAAATCTGTCGCAAGTTTGTATTTTTGAACAACCGAAAATTGTCACCCAAAACGCCCCACAAAAAAATAGCAAAATGAACAACCGAAGAAGGTTAGGATTATCTCTAAATGACAGGATGACTTTGAAAGTTTTTCTATCCTTTCTTCACATCTTGTTATTGTTCTTCGTTCTTTCGTTTTTTTTTTCTTCAGTATGGATTTGCTGTCTATCTTGAATTTTCAATTTTTATCCCTTA
This sequence comes from Cheilosia scutellata, assembly GCA_955612985.1. Classification (NCBI taxonomy): domain Eukaryota; kingdom Metazoa; phylum Arthropoda; class Insecta; order Diptera; family Syrphidae; genus Cheilosia; species Cheilosia scutellata. The sequence continues at coordinate 7,737,411 of OY015314.1, read as the reverse complement.
TCCTAGGTTAATTAGATTTAATCACTTCGCTTAAAAATAAAAAAAAGAAAAGTTTGCAAAAGATATAGATAATGTGGTGGTGGAATTGTTTTGAAGGACGTTTATTCAGCGGGTACATTAACTAATCTAGGACTAAGTGTAGTTTTTTTTTTTTTTTGCAAACCAAAGAAAATCGGACGTAGTATTCTATAGGACCGCCTGAGTAGTTACCATCGTATAGTTGTTGGAGTTGAGCATCTTGTTTTCTTGAATCTAGATTGTTTAAATTTCAAATAAACATAGGTAGGTATATGAACGAATTTTAAAATATACAAAAATTTGTTAAACCCTAAGAAGTTTTTTGCCATGCCAATGCACATTGTTTTTACAGCACAAATTTAAATTATATTTTAACCGAATATTACGCTTACTTGAAGTTATACAAATACTAGCCATATCCGTGTCTCCGCTCGCCGCACCGGCATATATTTATGAGTATATAATGACAAGTTGAGCATAGTAAGGTCGAAATAGAAATGTTTTCTCCCCCTTTTTTCAACTCTTAGAGGATGAATTTTTTCAAAACTTTGAATGAGGCATGTAATAATTTTGACTTATCTATCAACACACTAACTTTTAAGTTCATACGGCTAATGGTTCGTGAGACCCCCCTTACTTCCCGCGAACCCTTTACTCCTGAACAATTCTCACCCATCTGAAAAAAAAAGAATCATGCAAATCGAAAGAATGGTTCTCGAGTTGTGGAGGGACGGACAGACGGACGTTGCATTTTATAAAGTACTAATGAATATTTTAGGATTTTTTTTTCAATACAACAGTCGATCCCCTTTTTTTGCTCGTACATTTGTTTCCAATGATTAGGCTCATATTCTCACTTGGTGAGTTTGCAAAATTGTTGCATTTTAAGCGAGAAAAACGTAAAGATCCATACATCAGCTCCTTGGCATTATTGAAGAAAGTGTTCGACGATAACATTATTTCAAAAATTTAACTGTGCCCTGACCTCCAAAATCGTGTGATTTCACGTATTTAAAATCGTTGGACTAGGGAAAGCCAAAATCGAGCACATCATTCGTAAGGTGGGGCCTTCAACCCAATATAATGCATTGGCTTTATACTGCGGTTATGAGACCCATTATTCTATACCAATCCAATCTAAAGTTCTTAGAGAAGACTCAGGGCTTGTCATGCCTGTGCATCACGGGCGCATTGAGGACATCTCCAACCGCTGCTCTACAAACTATGCTTAACTTAATTCCACTAGACATCGTCAGTAAAGAATACGCCACAAGCGTGGCAATTAGACTAAGGGAAGGAAACCGACTAGACACGCCAGCATCCTTCTACAGACGATCCCCTTGCCCATTATTACTGATTACCTACCTATGACATCCCACGGAATTGTGCAGCAGACAAACTAGCAAGACTAGGCTTCTCTGACGTGGATAGTAAGTATAAGTCTGTACAATGTGGTATGCACCACTTTCCTATGCTAAACAAATAATTCACGCAGACGCAGCCAGTAGAGCAAATTTCGGATGGAAATATCTAAGACTAGCCTTTGCCCGCGGCTTTGCTCGCGTAGCTCTCAGGATTTGGTACACAGATATTTATTTACAGTCAGTTGAGTTAGTTTCCTCTTTTATATTTATATATTACGAGGGAAACATACCTAAGAAAGTACCTAAGAAGTAGTCAGTACCTCTGAAAAATATGTTTAACACAATATTGGAGAAAACAAGTCAAAGATTATTATGATCAATTTGTAAGTAAAGTGCTGGCATCTTAACACAGATCAAACTATAGAAGATAAGGGTTGAATTTTCAATTCTCAATTTGAATTGCCAAAATAGGAGAAATCAGTTTTCTTTACTTTATTTCTCATAGAGAGTACACAAGCCGAATTTGAAGTCAATCTGAAGAAAAATAAAAAAAAAATCCCATACAAGCTTTGGTCCCCCCCTTTTTACTCCTTTACTCCTTGAATTGCCAAAATAGGAGAAATTCGTTTTCTTTACTTTATTTTTCATATAGAGTTCACAAACCGAATTTGAAGTCAATCGTATTAAAAATTCAATTTTTTCCATACAAACTTTGACCCCCCTTTTACCCCTTTAAGGGGTAATCCATGTATACATCATAAAGGGAACCTCTGTGTAAAACTCCACCTTTCAGTGATCTGGGTAATACCAGCGCCGCTACCATTCTTCGCTTTATAAACGCTAGTAAATGGTTTGAATGAGTAGCCAGTAAAGGCGCAGCGACAAAAGTCCACGGGACAATAAAGGAATTACTCCCCAAATCCCCGGTTTATATCACCGAGAGCCACTTCAAACTAACTAACTAAGAAACGGCCTCTCAAGTACTCGTAGAAGTGAAGCTTAAGGGTTCTTTTCCTGAGATGCTCCCGTGATGGTGGCCTAATACCCGATATCACGAAATAAGCAAATAAATCAGTTGATTTTTTGAATGTTGCATTTCTGAATTTATTTTTTGGGTATTATTAATTTTAAGACTCTAACGAAGTCAGACATGCCAGAGATAGTGGCCAAAAACTCGTAAAACATCAACCGATGTATAGGGCAGTATCTATAGTCAACTGAGTTTGAATCTTCACCAAAAAATACATTATTGATAAATTCAATGTGCGATGGCCTAAAACAGATTCAAATTCTAAATTAAGACCTTTTGTCAAAAGTCTACCGAAGCAGCCCTTCATGGGTGCATTCTACTCCATTAAAAACCGTGCATAAAGCCGTCTTTGATAAAAAAAGATACCTTCCTCTATATGAAAAATTCAACATCAAATCGATACCATTTGGACCGTCAAATTCATTGAACATCCATTAAAATAACAACAGATACCGCCGGCAGTACTCTATAACTTCATCTGTTCATTTTTAAGACTATTAAAAAGTCAATGCATTCACTTCATAAATTTACTCCCGACAAATCCAGTGATATTGTGTTTTCAGCCTCATTGTCGTTAATATGTGTGTTTATTTTTGTTTGCTCTCAGCCCTCATCGACTACCATTACCATTACCAAAATCCAAAGATATTTGCTTGTTAATCCTTAAAAGCTCAAATAGGATTACTCTTGATATATAGGCTGACAAAAAGAAACCAACGAAATTGTCTTTCCATAGTCGGGCAAAGTTTAAAACCATAAAGATGACATGGGGTAGCAGAAACGAAAACTTTCCCAACTCCCCTAAAAAAAAAAACAAAATGTATAAATGACGCACAACTGGATTGTAAAAAAATCTAATAAAATGTCTGCATTAGCTGCGAAATGAATCTTTCATTTGCTTCCGATAATGGTTGGTGTGAAGATTATTTCTTAGAGAATAAGGATGAAAATAAAAGTACCAAATAGGATTTGTTCGGATTTTTGTCTTCCATTCCTTTTTTTCTGTTCGAGAGGGAGATTTAAAAGAATCCACTTAGTGTTGGTATTCTTTTCTTCTCATATGTATTAAAATGGCGTTGGTGTTTCAATACCTGATGGAGAGTGGCTACTTAAAAAGATTTACAAAAGAAATAGAGAAAAAAAAAACCAAATAGTTTTTCCTTGTTTACATAACAAGGAGAACAGTTTAGTGCAATGAGTGTGGTCGGATTGTGTTGGGATTTTGTCGGAAATTGAGTGTGTAAACGATGCCGTCTTAAGTGTTTTTTTTTTACACTTTTTTTTTGTGGTTTTGCACTGTGTACACTTTGAGGTAGAAGATTATTGTTTGAGGTATATTTTAAGCTTTAATATTGTGCGTCAACCTTTTAATATTAATTGGACTTTACGTACTAATAAAAGTAAATAAAATAAAATCTCGGTTCATGAGTTATAGGTTTTGAAAGTTTTCGAAATTTTTTTTATTTTTTTTTATTTTTTATTTAGACTATATGTGTAACTTATGATTCGCCAGTCTCATAGAATTCTGAGGGTTTTTAAGAAAAAAATGTCTTGAAATTCGGATGACCATAACACATGAACCCTAAACATATAAAATTCACTTTTTTTTTTCAATAAAATCCATTTCTGCTATAGCAACGGGTGACCATTTTTGATCGTAGATCACTGGTTCTGAACCAGAAGGCACCATTTAACCTACTTCGAATTTTCGTTTACCATAACTGCTGAACCCTAAACATCAATTCACAAATTTACTATATTTTGATGGAATCTTCTTTTCTGAGATACAAAAATCTGTTAATTTTTATTTTCGGTTCGGTTGTTGCCGAAAGATTTTAATTTTAAACCCAGGTGGATAAAGGATACATTGTAACCACCATCCTAGCATAAAAAAAGTGATTAACCCTAACAACCTAAATGAGTTAATGGCCACACTAACAAACCAGCATACGAGATGCATTTGTATTCAGGGAAAAATGGATATCCTTTAGTTCAAAGGAATTACTGTACGATGATGGTGAATGAAATTTCAGAAACTGAATCGTTAACTGCTCCTATTGAAAGGCGAACATTTGTTATTCCTTTTTGTTTTACTTCCCAGTAGAAGCTGCTTTTGTAATTTTTTTTTTCTTTCTCAGAAAAATAATTTCTCTCCACATCACAAAATGGAGGAAGTTGTTCGTTTTTTTTCAAAAAAATCTTGCATCTATTGCAGTTCGTATAGAAAATCGAACACACAGACATTTGTTCCATATACACACATCAGTTCTGTTTCAAAAACAGAAAGAGGACGCCTCAAGGTGTATCCATAGAAAAATGTAAAAAAAAATGGAAACGTATTCAGGCATCCGATTTCTAATGATGTGTGTACGTACACACCGTCTACAATGTGTGCCCGCATCATTTCGAAAACCATCTCTAAGGTCAAAGACTCTGTTTTTTTTTGTTCCTCAACTCTCTAAGATACCCACTGTCAAGCATAATGACAGTTTACGGAGGAGGATTCATCGACCGATAATTTCTATATGTATACAATAATATTTGTGAAGCCGCCATAATCTTAAGGAGGATGAAGAATAATTTGTGAAAGTTAATAGGGCTGTAAGGTGATGTGCTTTCGCACACTTTGTCATCAAGGGTGTCAGACCACAACAAAGAAGTTTAGTTATATATACCGTGTCGTCAGGGACAAAAAGTTTTAGAAATCAGCTCATGCGTTTTGATATCACAAGATAGGGCTTACATAAATCAATGGTATTGTACGAGAATGTCTAGACTTTGACAATCTGACCTATTATTATAATTTTTTGACAAGGTGAGGATGAAGCCTCTGCCGACAGGTTTTTGTGATAAAGATGAGTGTAAATGCCAATTAATTCATTAACTACATTCCTCGGAGCTTAAAGAATTGATTTAATTAATTTAGGGACATAACATATCATCAGATAGAAAAGTCTTTGTCAAGGTGCTGGAAACGCGTTGCAGAGCTGTGGTCGAGTCACGATTAGGAGATGAGTAGTGCGGTTTTCATCCGGGCAGAAGCACAACCGACCAGTACTTGAGAAGGCTTTGGAGCATGCTACACCTGTTTAAGAAAGCAGTTTGGAGAAAGCATCTTCAATTCAATTTAAATTCAATTTCAATTCAATTTCAATTCAATTTCAATTTCAATTCAATTTCAATTTAATTCCAATTCAATTCGATTTCAATTCAATTTAAATTTCAATTTCAATTCAATTTCAATTCAATTTCAATTCAATTTCAATTTCAATTTTAATTTCAATTCCATTTCAATTCAATTTCAATTCAATTTCAAATTCAATTTCAATTCAATTTCAATTCAATTTCAATTCAATGTCAATTCAATTTCAATTCAATTTCAATTTCAATTCAATTTCAATGCAATTTCAATTTCAATTTCAATTCAATTTCAAATTCAATTTCAATTTCAATTCAATTTCAATTTCAATTTCAATTTCAATTTCAATTTCAATTTCAATTCAATTTCAAATTCAATTTCAATTCAATTCGATTTCAATTCAATTCGATTTCAATTCAATTTCAATTCAATTTCAATTTCAACTCTGCATTCGATCTTTTTACACAAACTGTACAAACTGGTCAGGCTGTGTCAATTTAGAGACAGCTTAGTCATTCTGTTATTAGGAGTGCTGAACTTGGTGTCAATGTTAAGTTGTCAGTCTTTAATTCGGTGTTTGTTCGAACTCTTATCTATGGTCATGACTTCATGATGGGTAATCAATAAAATCGCGGATATAAGCTGCACCGAAATGAGATTCATTCAGAATACGCGAGGAACTCAATGTCGAGCAGCTACTTCTTGGGATGGAGCGGTGCATGCTTCGGTGGATTGGTCATGTTAAACGCATGTCCCCAACCAGGGTCCCACGACGTTCTATGAGCGGGGGGCCCGTTAATTACTTACGAGGGATTTATTTTAAAGGCAAGCTAGTTTCAAAAATGCAAGCTCCTTTGAAATTTACACCTTCCATGATTTTTTAAAGAAAATATTTGCAACCGCATTCACTCCGTATCATGGAATCCGTACCATCGGGCAGGCGTCCTCTAGGTATGTGACAGGCTCCGCGAAATAAGGCCCCATAAGCATCTCGGGGCGCTGATGAAGCGTTAAAGGTTCGCCTTTCCCGGGAGAAGTTTAAAAAAAAAAAAACAATAAAAATATTTAAAAATAAAATAAATTCCCAAAATTAGGGTAAATTTTCATAATGAAATTATGCGCCATTCTTAAAATGGAAATTGGGCCCCAATGAAATTAAATAAGGCCCCAAAATTGGGTAAATTTTTATGAAACTTCAACATAATTTTAATTTCCTTTATTTTCAAAAATGATAATGCCCACCGGACCGTGACATTGATTTTAGGCTTAATGGAAAAAGTGACCCCTAGCAGGGGGGTTGCAGGGGGGCAACATGCCCCTCAATGCTTTTTTGGCTTTATTTCCATCTTTTTGTTTATTTTTCGGCGTTATGATATTTTTTTTTTATTTTTGGTGTTATGGTTTTGGGCGATAAGACCTAACCCCGATATGGCTAGGCTATGCCGAAGTTCTAGAAGTCACTTAACAGCTTTATCATTTCTCGTGTTGGAACCAAAAACGGGTCAACCAAGTATACTTCTGGTGTTCCACAAGGCACTAACTTAAGACGCCTTCTTTGTATCGTTTCATAATTTTTTTTGTTCTTTGTTGATTAAGATTTTGAATTTTGTATTAATTTTCTCATACTTACGCTTTGTTACATTAACTGACAATCGCAACTAATTGAAAGCTGAAAGTAAAGTAATGCAAAACTTTTCTAAACTTGTTTTTTATTTGTATCCCTTTTTATTTTGTCCTTACACAACTTTAATTTAATAACTTAAAGACAAAAAAAAAAAATCTCTGCTGTCTGTTCATTCTTTATTTTGTTCCCTTCCTTGGAATCATTCTTATACTCGGTATCTTTGTTGTAACTCATGATAATCTATAAAAATGTTTGTCACTTTGCCTGTTACTGAAAGGACTATAACGACTGCACTCTGTTCCTTTATAGAATGTTGTCAACGTTGGTGCGATGATGATAATATCGAACTTTTTCCCTTTTTTTTATGCTGTTCACTTCCGGGACTTAATTTCAAAGCATCGACAATGATGTCGCTCCGTTTGGTGGATGCTGTGTAAAATGCGCCACTTGTGCGCGCGCGGTACGGGCAAACTAGAATTTCTATAGAACTTCCTTCCTTTTTTTTTTGTTGTAATGCAGCCTCATGGTTTCGTTGTCATTTTAAATTAACGTAATGAATTTATTTGCTTCCTTTGGATAGAGATTGCCAAGGGAAAAGTGAAATCCCAACCAAATGATTCCTGGAAGAAGACAATTTTATTCGATTAAAAATTGACTACAATAAAAAAAAAAACAGAAAAAAAAGAACTAGCTGTACCGGCCCGGCTTTGCTCGTGCACATTGTACTGCTTAGGTTTTAGATAATAATGTTCTTTCGTAAAATGCGAGAAATGAGAATAAATCAATTTGCTGGAATATTTTTTCTGCCTGAAATACAGCAATACGAACAAAACAAAAAACTAAATCATGAAAATTGGCCCAGCGGTTATTGGGATATAACTTCATCGAGTTTCAATTCGTTAAGGAGTGAATCGGTGACAAACCATTTTAGATCAGTTCTGGAAATATACATCAACCCAAAAGTGAATTGGAAAGGTATTTTTAGTTCGGTATTTTGAACTGAAAAAACTTTGGAACCTTCAATATTTTCTACATAGAGCCTTGTCACGATTCCCTATCCCGATAATGCACTTAAAAAGAATGACAAAGTCGAATTTGAAAAAGCTGTACCTACAGCTTTCGTTTGAATCGACGAAGAATTTTTATTTTTGAAATTTGTATCTGCCTCGAATAAGTCGAACCTACTGAAAGGACTTGAGTGGAGTTTTTTTGAAAATGGTAAGTAATACTTGGTGGATCATAAGTCTCTTTCCTATGTACAAAATTAATAACTCTTTTAGGTATATATATTTTTGAGTTATTTTTTTTTTATTGTTTCAGACATAAGGCTTGAGAGATTTAGCATGGATCACTACACGATCGCAAAGCGACCAATATTGTTAAATTATTTCTTTTTGAAAATAGTCAGTCAATAAATTGTACTCAACAAAATTGTATGGCGTTAGAAATGTTCCAATAGCAAAAAAAAGGAAAAAAAAAAGCCTTTTATGAATTTGGGAACGTTGGAGATGTGAGACGTTTGGGCAGGCCTCGTTTTGGACGATCGATCGAAAACATCCGGGTCGTTAGGGAAAGTATTGCAACCAATCCCGAAACATCGACCCGACGACGTTCAACACCGTTAGGCATATCGTGTAGCACGATTCATCGTATTTTGAGGAGAGATCTGCACCTATACCCTTACAAAATCCAACAAGTCCAACAGCTCAATCGTGGTGACCCAGAACTTTTCTAAATATCGACGAGAATGACGAAGAATTTTTGGAAAATTTTATGATGACCGACTATGCACATTTTCATCTGAGTCCATCAAAGTCCCTTACACTTTTTTGAAAAATGTTATGATGACCGACGATGCACATTTTCATCTGGGTGGGTTTTTTGAACAAGCAAAATTGCGGATTTTGGGGCATATCTAATTAAAAAAGTCTCCATCAAAGTCCCTTACCCTTTTTTGAAAAATGTTATGATGACCGACGAGGCTCATTTTCATCTGAGCGGTTTTTTTGAACAAGCAAAATTGCAGATCCCCAACCTAAATAAGGAAAGTATCAGAAAGCTTGTGAGCTTTCTCACACCTCTGGCCACCGGTCTGCCAATACAATGACATTGATTTCGTTGACCATTTCATCCGTAGTCACTTCAATTGGACGACCTGGATGCTCTTCATCTACGACGGATGTATGACCAGTCGACCACGCTTGAATTAATTGAATCGATATCGAAGACTGCCAGAAATTACGCCAGATTTTTTTTGGAAAAAATGGGTACCAGAAAATGTATTTGATTTCGAATTTGGAAAAAATATCAGAATTTTGTTTGGAAAATATGCCAGAAATTAGGAAATTAGGACAAAGCACCAGAAAGTAAAATGGAATCTAAGCCAGATAATAAACATAGGCAACTCGTATTCTGGCCAAATTTCCAATGTTAATTATTTGAAATATATCGTACAGTGACCCCCCGCAGGGGTGTTGCAGGGGGCTCCCTGAAATTACGCCAACAGAAACTACGCCAAAAAATTAAAGTGGAAAAATAACCCAAAAACCTCCATACAAATATGTGGCATTTTTTCCTAGGAACAATCGCCCAAATATTTTGACACAAATGCCGCTAATTTTGCCATTTTTTCCAAAACTCTTTCGGGAATTTTTTCCATTTAAGAAAATAGAGAAAACGCCCAAAAAAGTGTTTTGGAAAAAACACAAAAAAACGTGAAATAAGACCTCAAACGAAAAACGAAACCGGAAACCCCTGCTTGGGTTTACTGTCAGATTTCGGGCCTTATTTCATTTTTTTTGCGTATTGAATTGTCTTTTTTATTTTTTGGCGTTTTTGCAAAAAATATTACGCCGCAATTATTTTGGTCTTTTTTCCAAAACACTTTTTGGCGTAATTTCTTTTGGCGTAATTTCAGGGAGCCCTTGCAGGCTGCAGTATGCCCCTGAGGCTTTTTTCATTTTTTTTTTCAATTCCCAGGTTCTATGAAATAAATATGTACCAGTCTTTTCTGGCAATCTTTCCGAAATTGTATGCATTTTTTTCAAAAACTTTTCAGGCGTTTTTTCCATTTCTGAAAATGGAAAAAACCACAGGCGCGTGCTGCACCCTGCAACCCCTAGGTCCTAGGAAGAAATACCAGTCTTTTCTGGTAATCTTTCCGAAATTTTAGACATTTTTTCCAAGTCACTGTACGATATGGAGTGGGGGCGAGGTTTTTTGTATGTGAAGTTCGATAAATTTCAAATAAATAATATTTGGGCGTTTTTGGCCAGACTTTCTATAGAAAAATTTCAGTCATATTTTCAAAAAAAAAAAAAAAATTTCCGGGAGCCGTCATCGAAGGAGAAAGTTTTTCCTATAAACGGTGTCCAACTTTTCTTTAATTTCACTGCACGTTTTGCCATCTAAAAACAAAAAATAGAAAAAAAAAAAAATTAAACTTACTCACTTCCAACAAATAACAAAATTAATGAATGAATTTATCTGAAATTTTGACAGTCGTTGTTTGACAGATGACACTAAGCAATGACATATAGATTTTACAACAGTGCCGTTATGTGTCTTCAAACACTGGTACTTTCAATCACCCTCCGTATTCCCATAAGAAAAGTTTGCTAGTCCTTTAGAATATAAATTTCAAATTCACTATTTCACTGTCAGATCGATCAAATGTCACATTTCATGACTATTTCTAGGTCAGTCAGACCTAATTTCATCGCACATTTCTCTCATCTGTCATTTTAAAATGCAAATACGTTCCGATGCGTTGGTTTAAAAAAATTCCTACACTACTTACCCCCTGTGGAAAACTACATAACTACTCGTCTGTCTTACACACCAACCGTAACGTGTCGGTTTTGTGGGATTTAAATCTATACCCTTTGCATTCTCGTCTCTACCTTTTTGTGTGAAGAGCATCGTGAAGGTTATGACATCCTTTGCACAAAGAATTTTAATTTTCCACGTTGGCTCATTAAATTGCATAAATATAATCTAATGGCACTCTTCTCAGTCATGTTACAGCCACTTACTTTGTGATATGATGAGAGCTACCTTATTCATGGAAAACTGAAGCCGCCTTCTGCGAGAAGATTGTGGTACCTCTACTGCACACATAAAATAGGGGGAGCGAAAAAAAAAAAAAACAAGTTCACAATCCTTGAATTACCGCACATCATCAGCATTATTGAGCGCTCGCGCTTATAACTGCGTATGCAAACACATGTTACACCTCTATCCTGGCTTAGGAAACCCTAAGCTCCCCCGCTACCAACGAAGACCACACATACAACAGCAGACACACACATTTCCTGCACAATTTATGTGCACAGAAAAGGAATCAACATCACCACCAATGCAAAAGTGGCTTGAATTTGCGCCCGAACAAAGGAGAAAGAAACCAAAACCGTGGAACTTAATTGAAACACTGGAGCACACTATGCTGGTTTATTCAGAACTGCAGCAGCAGCGTCGCGACTCATTTTTTATACATATTTCATGTGGCAATGGGACGCGTAGGAGGAGGAGGAACTTTATTCCAGTAGTGCCGCTGCCGCACAAACTGCAACACATCGTCCTTGCCTAGCTCCTTGCATCGTTTCCGTCGACGTCGTCGTTGTTTAGTTTGTGTTTTCCCAGTTTTGTGTGTGAAATCTCTGCGACATTCATCCAGGCTGCCTTCGTCCTTCGAAGAGGATGATTTTTATTTTTTTTTATTATTATTATTATTTGCCATTCCGCGTTCGTCTTTGCATTTTGCAACAACAGATGAAAGAATTAGAGACACAGTGAGATGTATTCTATGGATAGAGGTGGCAGGATGTTATTTACACACAGCACACACACATAGAGCATACTTTGGTTTGTTCTTTTGTGTGTGTGTGGAAGGGGGGTTTTTTTGTACGCCAGTTTATGATGGGAGAACAATTTTGTAATTTACAATTATAATGTATCACAAGTTTTGATTGTTTTGTTGGCGTTGTCTTGTACTTTTGCGGTTTTTCAACGAGGCGGGAGAGTGTGTAGTAGGTGGAGCTCTCCTTTTCGCAATTTGTTATGGTTTCTTGTGTATTATTTATTTGAAATGATAAGCAGAAGATTGCCAAGAAGGTTGAGATTGAATATTTGAATAATGGCGGTTTTTTTTTTGTGCTAATGGAATGAGTTGGTGTTTTTTCAGGGTTGTAAATTGTTGTAGTTGATAGCAGGTACATGACATACAATAACCGTTATTTAATCATTTGTTAGTAAAGTCAGATTAATGAATATTAAGGAAAGTTTTCAAGCAGTTTTGAGTGTGGCATTTTGTGTCTTTCTAAATTGAGTGTAATTGAAACGATCTCGATTTTAGAAGGGTACAAGTTGAAAAGTACACGTTTGCTAAATTAATGGTTGGTTTTTTTCACATATCCATACTACTTTAAAATGCAACGTCCGTCTCTTCGTTTCTCCATAACTCGAGAACCATTTGTCGGATTTTCATGATTTTTTTCTGATTTATAGTGCGGGTGAGAATTTCTAAGGAGTCAAAAGGTTGCGGGGAATAAGGGGGGCCTCACGAACCGTTGGCCGTATGAACTTGTGGTTAATATGTAAAATATATATAAAGAAAAATATGCGCTTCGGTGGTGCTCTAGGAAATTTTAACCGAAAATCACTCGACAAATTTTGCGTTCGAAACGACCAAAAAGATTTTCCTACGCCTTTGTTAACGTCCCTCTTTCTTCTGTCTCCTTAGTGTTTCTTGAAAAGTCCTTACTAGTCCGTTGTCTTCTTGGACTTCTTCTCCAGTATCTGCCGTAGTGTGAATATTTGGTCGGTTGTGGACTTACCGGGCCTAAAACCGCACTGATTCACAGTTCACAGTTCGTTGACGAATGGTTTCAGGCGATATGATCTTATTGGCGATGTTGAGAAGACTGATGCCTCTATAGATTTTCTCAGTTTAGAGCGTCTCCTTTCTTATGGAGCGGGCAAACGATGCTGAGGTTCATCATTCATCAGGCATACTTTCCTCTGAACAAATTTTAGAAACGAGTTGGTGTATGCTCTCTACCAAAATTAAAAAACTCAGCCGATAGACCGTCCGATCGAGCAGCTTTGTTGAACTTCAGCTTGGTTATTGCTATACTCACCTCATTCTCATCTAGGGTGAATGGTTCATTATGCCTGTATCGTCTTCGCCGTTTAACAGTCTTCAGAAATGGTTTTTCCGTGTCCTCAGCTCCGACTGTGACTCTACCACAAGATTTCCTTGTTCGTCTCTACAAGCCTCTTTTCGGGTCTTGTTCTCCTGACACGTTCTTTTTACCTTTTAGTAAAACTTTCGAACATTGTTCCTGGAGTAGCACCTGCCTATTTTCTCGATGGCGCGCTTTTCATGCTCTTTCTTTTTCCTCCGGAGAAGCCGGTGTTCTTCACTCATTTCTTGCTAGCAAAACTCACGAGCTGCTCTTGTTCTTTTCTGCGGCGCTGCATTTTGGGCCAATAGTTTTGCTGCATGTGCTCGTCCGGCACTCTTCATCAAACCAGGGGTTTCATGGGGGTGCTTTTGTGAGCACCGAGCACATCAATTGCGGCTTTTCTGAATACTTCTTGGCATCGATGCCCCCACTGGTCTTCACCACTTGATGCTGGCTGCATAGAACTTCTTCGAGAAGTTGAGAGAGCGACCGGCAAAGGTTTTAGCGGTTCGGTGCGATTGTAGCCGTTCAACGTCGAACGTTTTCTCACAGTATTTCCTCGTTGTTGTGGCGTCTGAGATATCCGCATTCGTACCTTGGCTACAACAAGGTAGTGGTCCAAAACATCTAAAATACTGGATGAGTGCCTTACGTCGATCGCAATGTAATCAATTTGATTGACGGTTTGATGATCTGGGGACCACCATGTTCCTCTGTGAGAAAACCGAAAACATTTGGTCCCACAGCAAAGTCGATTAGCCTAAGTCCATTTCCAGATGTGGTGTAGTGTATAAGCTGTGCTTTCCGATTTTACTACAAAGATGTCCTCCTTTATTATTTTGGCGTTAAAATCACCTAAGACGATCTTAATGTCATACTTCGGACATTGCTCATACATTTTTTCGAGGAGCTCTTAGAAAGACCCTTTGGTAGCATCGGAATTAGACTAATACTACTTTAAAAGGGTTAAAATCTTATTTCCACACGAAAAGCAGATTAAATCAAACTTTGCTGGTTCCCCATCAAAAGACGGTTAGTATCCCAACTTAAATCGGCAGAATTTCTTAAGTTTTTAATTTTAATTTTTTTTAAACAAAGCATCACATAGCTCGTCTAAAATACGTGAGGATTGTATTTCATTTTAATGGACGTACTGGTATCTAAAGATTTTTGAATTCCGTTCAATGCCACGCCCATTTTTTTGGGCAAAGGTGGGGTTCCTAAAAGAATTGATATGCATGTACAAATATGTATGGGAATTTCTTTCTGGACATCTCCCCACAGAGATATTTACAGATTACAGAGATTTATTATGACACGTCCACTTTTTGGGGGCGTTTTTGATGAAACCGATTCTGTGATAAATTCGTAGCTACAACAAAAAAAATGCTCAGAAAATATTTTGCGCAATTTTTTCTACAAAATCGCTTATACAAATTTTTAGACACGCCCACTTTTTGGGGACTTTTTTGAACTGAATGTTGCTTTTGCTAAAAACTCGAAAATGCATTCCCTGACAAAATATGTCAATAACACAATTAATTCCCCCACACAAAGACTTTTACCTCGCCTACTTTTTGAGGGCGTTTTTGATAAAATCGATTCTGTCATACGACAGCAAAAAAAAATTCTCAGAAAATATTTACAACAATTTTTTCGACCAAATCGCAACTACAAATTTTTAGACACGTCCACTAAAATTGTTTCTTAATTTTTCTCTTTTCTTTTGTTTTACAGAAACCTGATCTCGAAAACAAACTGACATCTGTTATCCATCTACAATAGTTAAGCGTAAGTACCAACCTATATAATATATCTTTCTCACATCTTCAATATCTATATATAAATACAAAAGCAATATTTTCTACAGACAAGTATACGTTTGCCTTAAAAGAATAACTTTTCCCTTTGCTGATAAAAGAAATCCACAGATACATTCCATTAGTTATCCTTTATGTTTTCCCTCTTATCAAAGCATTTTTGTTTCTTTTATAGATAGAATCTCATTTTATGTATCTAATACTACATCCAACTGTGTGCTAGCTGCACTATGTCGATATATTATTATTAACTAGGATATGGTTGTAGTAGCACCAGTAATGATTTTAATTAAAAAACTTTTTCTCTCTCTCTTTGCGTATTATTTATATGAATTCTTCTGACAACAAAACAAATAAAAAGGAACACTACACCAACTAAGAGTTGTACTATATACACACGGCAAATAATCTCGGGTGCAATATAGGACTCTGTGATTCCGTTTTAGACGCAATTCACATAGCTGCACATTTAGCAGATCCCGAATGTGTTTGTTGGTATTTTTTTTTTTTTTGTTGTATTTACCTGTTTACATGTGTAGCCTAAAGGCAAGCCGAGAAGCCAACATCAGTCCTGCCACTAAAACAACAGTCAAATAACCAAACTATAAACAAACGTAAAGTAAGCAGAATATAGGAATGAATGTTGGATGTGCGCGTGGTAGTGGTGGGAATCTAATAAAAACTTTTCTTGTCTGCAATTATGGAATATGTATAACAATCATACATAGTTACATAGGGGATTTCATACATATATGGCAAACTTGTGTGGAGGATTTGGGAGTGAACTTTTGCACGCTGATGTAATTAACAAGCGGGTGGGTATTGCGCCCTTGGCGGTGCTGGCCATTTGGACTTCCTGATTGCTGTATTATAATCACCATTGAATTTGCTTAAAACTTAACATAACTTTGCCTGCAAAGGAACATACATATTTATCTCGTTTAGCAGATACAAAAAGAACGATTGACTGTATGTATAAGAACCATTTTAAATTGGCAGGATGGTTAAGATTTTGATATTTCGATAAATTCTTATTAGAAATATTATGAATCACAGATTAAAGCAAAAATGAATAGTGATTGTCTCTGCTTAGCAAAGACAAAAAACATAGATCCGTCCCGTCCATGTATCTACTTCTCATACAAAGCACCATTACCAGTACCATCAATATATACATTTTTCTAAACCTCTTCGCATAACCTGATAATTTTTCATTGATTTCCAGATCAATTCTTGTATTTGCTTAGTCGTGACATCAACCCACAACTTTCGCAGGTATACCAGCCCTAAATCTGGTTCTGATTCCCACTACAAAACGGTGGTGGGCACTAAATGGCCCACCCTGTATACACCTTCTTAAACCTCTTCGAATAACCTGATAAATTTTTGATTGAATTGATTTCCAGATCAATTTTTATATTTACTTAGTCATAACATCAACCCACAACATTAGCAGGTACAACAGCCCTAAATCTGGTTCTGATTCCCACTACAAAACGATGGTGGGCACTAGATGGCCCACCCTGTATACACTTTCTTAAACCTCTTCGCATAACCTGATAAATTTTTCATTGATTTTCAGAGCAATTCTTATATTTGCTTAGTCGTGACATCAACCCACAACTTTAGCAGGTACACCAGCCCTAAATCTGGTTCTGATTCCCACTACAAAACGGTGGTGGGCACTAGATGGTCCACCCTGTATACACCTTCCTAAACCTCTTCGCATAACCTGATAAATTTTCAATTGATTTCCAGATAAATTTTTATATTTACTTAGTCATGACATCAACCCACAACATTAGCAGGTACACCACCCCCAAAATCTGTTTCTGATTTCCATAAAGACAACCATTACAAAACGGTAGTAATTATACTTCGGTTCGCTTTTATAGTTGCTTTTTGTATACCCCTTCAAAGACTCGTAGCCTGATCCAATTTCCAATTTTTTTTTTATCACAAACTCTCATTTCGGTTGTTACGACCAGTCTTACATAAAACCTAACATTCATTTGAAACCGACAGCCCAGAAGAAGCTGTCAACAATCTCCACTTTAACAAACGCACTATCCACGTAAAGTTCAGTTCTCTATTCGATACTAACCAAGCAAATTGCAATCATTTGCAGGAAATAAAAAAGAAATCATGTTCGCCAACGAGTAGAAGGAACTAGCTAGAAAAAAAAGCAACAACGTAGAAATACGTGTCAAAGGACCTTCGTTCACTGCCGTTTCCTTCGTCTTTTATAGGTTTTTTCTTGTTTTTGTTTCTTTCACTCTGGTATTCTCTATTTGTTCCCTTCCAAGTCGTTAGTCCGTTAAACTTTTTTTTTTGTTGGTCGTACCCATTGAATAGAATAAATGAAAAGAAACGAGGACATGGACTGGATGCGCGATAGTGGGTAGTAGTGTGTGGCTCCAGCACTTCATCATTATCGTCCGTCGAACAGTTGATTTTTTTTTTCTTAGGTAAGGTGCAGTATGCAGCTTTAATTACTTGACTTGGTAAAGGATGCATGTATAAAATACGTCATTTGAGAATTGTACACATTCCTGTGTGACTGTAAATTTGGATGGTATATCACCTTTATTTCTTTGCTGAGAATTTCTTGCTACAGATGCTCTAATTAGGTTAATTATTGCGAGGTAGAGGATATTGTGAATGAAAAAGGAGTCTTAAAATGTGTATGCATTTTTGTTTTTGACTTGAATATGAAGCAGTGTTGACATTTCAATGAATAAGATTTGATTTCGTATCAATTTTTTTTTTTTTCAGTTTGTAGATACATATATTTAGAAGACTCTTAAAATGTGTATGCATTTTTGTTTTTGACTTGAATATGAAGCAGTGTTGACATTTCAATGAATAAGATTTGATTTCGTATCAATTTTTTTTTTTTTCAGTTTGTAGATACATATACAGTCAAATTCGCCTATAGCGACCTCGGTTATAACGACCATGCGGATATAACGACGCAAATTCTGAGTCCCTTGACTTTACACCATATTTTCCATACAAATTCATCCTGATATAGCGACCTCGGATATAGCGACGATTCCGTATATAGCGTCCGTTTTTTGCTACAATTTGAATATTTTCCTGAATATTTTCCGGATATTAGCGACGAAATATAAAAAATAGCTATTTGGTTTCGTTTGTTTAAATAGCGTTTGTTTTTTGCTAGAATTAAAATTTTTTCCTCCAGATATAGCGACGAAAAACATAAAAAAAAAATTATGTAGTTGCCTGAGCAAAAAATACAGTTGATTTCTTTTGCTTGTCCTTTTTCTTTGTTTTTTCTTCATAGGTACATAGCTAGTTGTTGCAAACTCAGAATCGAAGTTAAAACTATGTATTTTCAATTGTAGTTGATTCGAATGTTACTTTGAATCTTGCAGAACAAATTAAATTCGTTTGATTTAGCTGCATATTTAACTTATTATATAGTGACATTCATGACCTAAATCATTTTTTTGTTATAGATGGATTTTTTATTACATTTGTTATTACAGGTTTTCTTTATAACTTTGTCTGAATAATAAAACTATGAATACAGCATCTGTACCGTGTAGGTACCTATCTACCTACTAGTAAAGAATATTTTTTTTTGTAATTTGTCTGACCATCGGTTATAGCGACATTCGGCTATAGCGACCATTTGAGCCCGGTCCCTTCACCGTCGTTATATCCGGATTTCACTGTATTTAGAAGACTCTTGCAAGAATTCGTTAGTTTAGCCTTCAAAAGCTTCAAGAACTAAACCAATAGGTACTTTGGTATTTTGTACCAAAACATTTTTAGTTTTCCGCAAGAAATTATTAGGAATTTAATAATAAGACTCGTCACGCCCCCAAGAAATGGGCGTGTCTTAGAATTTGTATTAGCGATTTGGTAGACAAAATTGTTTTAAATATTTTCTGAGCATTGTTTGTTGTCGTACGAATTTATCACAGAATCGATTTTATTGAAAACGGCTCCAAAAAGTGGGCATGTCTAAAAATTTGTGTTAGTGATTTGGTAGACAAAATTGTTTTAAATATTTTCTGAGCATTGTTTTTGGTGTCGTACGAATTTATCACAGAATCGATTTTATCAAAAACGCCCCCAAAAAGTGGGCGTGTATAGAAATTTGTATTAGCGATTTGGTAGAAAAAATTGTTTTAAATATTTTCTGAGCATTTTTTTGTTGACGTACAAATTTATCACAGAATCGATTTTATTGAAAACGGCTCCAAAAAGTGGGCATGTCAAAAAATTTGTATTAGCGATTTGGTAGAACAAATTGTTTTAAATATTTTCTGAGCATTTTCTGGTTGCCTTTCGAATTTATCACAGAATCGATTTTACTAAAAACGACCCCAAGAATTGGGCGAGGTAAAAATCTTTGTGTTGGCGAATATTGTTTTAGATATTTTGTCAGGAAATGCATTTTCGAATTTTCAGTAAAAGCAAGATTCAGTTCAAAAAAGCCCCCAATAAGTGGGCGTGTCTAAAATTTTTTTTAGATATATGCGATTTGGTTTTTGGTAAACAAAATTGTTTTAAATGTGTATTAATTTAATTTAAATTTATCGCTGAATCGATTATATAAAAAACGCCCCCAAAAAGTGGGCGTGTCATAATAAATCTCTGTAGTCTGTAAATCTCGCTGTGGGGAAATGTCCAGAAAGAAATTCTCATATTTGTACATGGATATCAATTCTTTTAGGAACCCCACCTTTGGCCAAAAAAATGGGCGTTTCATTGAACGGAATTAAAAAGTCATTAGATACCAGTACGCTCATTAAAATGAAATACAATCCTCAACGGGCTATATGATGCTTTGCAAAAAAAAAAAAAATAGCTAGCCCTAGTCTTAGCTTCTCGCAACTATTTGCTTGTGTGAGTTATTATTTTTGGGATATATGAAAGGAAAGGGACCTACACTATTATGCCGAGTCCAAACAGCTCTAAGTTGAGAAGCTTTTTCGGGTCAGTTAAACCCTCAGATATTTCTCAGACGTTCACGCAGTAGAAGAAACCTTAAAATGTAATTTGTGTTTTTCCAGGGACCTGGGACTCCTGGCGCCCACGCTTTGGTTTATTTGCTATAGCAAAATTTACTTCATTATTATTATTATTTTTTTGGCTACGCCGAATGAAACCACCAATAACCCAACCCCCCTCCTGCTCTTATGACACGGAACGATATATAAATAAAAAATATATAAATTCCAAACATAATGATATTGATATTAGAATGGATCTCAAAGCCCTAAGATGTATCTTTATACCCTTCTCCGCATGCATACAAAAAAAAAATCCAACCACCTCCAGCCATATTTTTTTTTGTTTATACAACACGCGCAATACGTTCTCGATTTCACCTGAAAAATCAACTCCTACAAAAATTTCACCGAAAAAGTTGCAAGCACAAAAAAAAAAACAAGAATTTTTGGCGTGGAATGCGTCTCCCTAATGTGTACCTTAAGAAAATTCCATTTATAAAATATTCAAACGTACATTTATTCTCCTTTCTGTTTTCTTCGTCACTTTTTTTCCGCGATATGCTCGCATTCTTATCTTCAGCATCATGACGCCGCCGCACACACAAACACCCTCCAAAAGATTCAAATCCTGAGATATGAGAAGAATGAACACGAAATATACGCCATGCCAACCACCAGCTCGCGATGATGATGATGATGACGACAATGATGATGGGAATGATGTGTTTGCGCGCTTTGAACGTTTATCGGTGGAAAAATTGTTAACTTTGAATGATTGACTGAAATATTATAATGCCTTTGAAAAAAAGGGAAAGGTGGCTTGGTGTCCACCCACCGTGTGAAGACTATCCCTGCCTTGCAAGGATTGAACAATATAAGGTAAACACAAGATAAACCACCGAAATATAGCAAAAGGGGTCCATTAAATATGTTCAATCATTGCGCACGTCAAGAAAAACAACCGTCATCAACGCGTACATCACCTCGGGAATTTCATTTTTTTGTTGTTGTTCTTGTTGTTGCGGTTTTTAGGGCGGTTTATGATGTGTACACTGTTGGCGAAAAGTGTGAAGGAGTTTTAGCTGACGCTACGTGTTTAGAATGCCTGCCAATCAACCCCTTTATAGCTCAAAGTCTTTTTGTTTTTTATTTAAAATGTAAAAATGTAAAAATGAGTTTCAGCGCAGGAGGAAGTGATAGATATTAGATACTTTGTTTGGGAAGTCTTGGCCTCTAAAGTTTAGTGTTACTTCGTGGATAACCCTCAGGGGTATTTTGGTGTTGCAAACAAATTTTTGCTTCAATTGATGCGGGGAATTAGATAATTTTTTTTTTCAAAATCGATTGTCTTGCTGAAATTTTTGACATTTTAGAAAGTCATTGATCGTAATGGAAATATATTTTTTTTAAGGTTGTGGTTGATGGAATTGTAGTTATAGTATATAATAACCCGTCGGTTTCTTTTCTTTTAAATAAAATTAAAATTTATTTGAATTATCATATCCATATGTACCTCGTTTGTTTATATTTTTTCCTCTTTTTTAAGTCTTCAAAATATTTTATCGCCTAGTAGTTCAAGGGATACCCTTTACCTCCCTCTTTATTTTTATTCCTCTTCCAGTACACTAAACGTAAATGGGAATCAAATCTATAAATGGGAAAAATAAAAAAAATATCATACCTAGTTAACCGTAGTTAGTACAGACGAAATAGAAAAGTTTGCACCCCCTTTTTTCAACCCTTATAGGTCGAATTTTGAAAAACGATGAATGAAACGTAATAATTTTGACTTATCTATCAACATACAGACTTTCAAGTTGATACGTCTAACGGTTCGTGAGACCCCCCTTACTCCCCCCGCGACCCCTTTACTCCTTAAAAATGTTCATAAAACAGAAAAAAATCATGAAAATCATACCTAGTTAAGCGTAGATAGTACAGACGAAATAGAAAAGTTTGGACCCCCTTTTTTCAACCCTTATAGGTCGAATTTTGAAAAACGATGAATGAAACGTAATAATTTTGATTTATCTATCAACATACAAACTTTCAAGTTCATATGGCTAACGGTTCGTGAGACCCCCCTACCTCCGCGACGCCTTTACTCCTCAAACATTTTCATAAATCAGAAAAAAATCATGAAAATCGGACGAATGGCTCTCAAGTTATGGAGGGACGAACAGACGGACGTTGCATTTTATATAGTAGTATGGATTTTCCACAAATATGCCTAAGGCCGGATCGCCGAATTCGTAAACGTAAACTATACCTTCCTGGCTCGGGAAACTCAACAAATGGTCCCATTTAGTAGGATTAAGCGCTTTAACTATTTTAAAGCATCAATGGAATCAAAATAAAATATTTAAATCACTTTAAAAAATTTAAAGTAAAAAATAGGTAGTAGATAAAGTTCGTTCAGTACCTACACTTAAGCAGTTTTTTTTTCGCTGACTATCGCTTACTATCCCAAACGCAGATATACAGATAAATCTTGTATGCAAACGCATCCTATACATAAAACGCCTCGAGTCATAAAATAGTCACAACATTTTTACCACATACTACAACTCATTCTATCCTCATCCAAAAGGACAATGCAAGCCAAAAAAAAAAAAACCTAACATATGCAAAGAAATTCCAACTTGCAACATAGAATGCCAGAGGTACAGTGAGAGTTGAGTATGCGATGCTGTTGGCGGGGTAAAGATATACGTCAGGGGTATTTAAAACATTTGTACAACTCAACTGCAATCCACCTAGTTAGCCTGTTTCGGTTTTATCCCCGTCTACATGCATTCCTCTTTCGTATTTGCCTGCTGCCTCGAGGACACACACTCTAAAAGTAAATAGTTACTCTCGGACCATATTAAATTACTTTGTCCAGTGTGTGTATGTGTAGTGTATGCCCCCCACTGTCTATAGCACTTCCAATTCCAAGTCCCAACTCCCAAGTCCAACCCTATCATACACTATACTGCACCCATATAGACGACCATTGTACTTGACTACATGGAGTGTTTTGGGTTGTGGGTGCTGTTTTCTGCAAGGACTCCCGCAAGCAAAACGCTTGTATGCGTTTTGTAAGCACTCTCATTAAGTATGACCGAGCCCCTTCAACCCCAGCCAAAGTGTATAAAGAGCGACAAGTCTGCCTTTATGCATATGAGGTTGGGGGTTGATTGACTCTGCCTGCCTTCGAAATGGGTGTCAAAAGGTGGACATGTGTACACGGGGGTTAATGTGATTTCCAGCGATAGAATTTGAATCGAACTGAAGGCCACAGTACATTGATTCTTATAATTATGCATTTTATTTGGTCGATTTGTACCAACCCATCTCATCCCAATACGGAGTATCTTGTATCTACCATCTATATATTGATGCATATGTTTGCGAAATCAATTACAATGTAATTTTCCATTGATTATTTTCTTGAGATTGAAACATTAATTGCAAAGTAATTTATCGTTTGTATACGGTTAGATATAGAGGACAGGGTAATAATCGCCTGGAGAAAAATATGACATGAGCTGAACGTTACGAACGTCATGGTAATTTAGTTTCATGGTGCTTCGGGTGGACAATATTAATTATGAATTTACTACGCCAACAAGAACCGACCATTGTGTAGGGGGCAATTATTAAAATTTCATTAGTAAGGAGAGAGACAGAGAGAGTGGGTGACTATACAAATAGGACTACACAAAATTTTATCCCGAGGGAGTGGTGCATTTAAATTGAAAACGAATGAGTTTATGTTGTGTATGCAGATGAACTTAAATAAGGTACATTGCGCGTTGAATTGATAGGGGATGGAGGGTATCCTTGTTGGATTGGAGTAGTAATCAATGACCGATCATAGATTTGGAATAGGAACTAATAACAGACTAACCTAGACTAATTTTGTCGATATTTTTGATTGTCCTATTGTAGTTGTTGTCTATGGTTTTGTGGTGTAGACTCAGACAGGGTAGTGGGTATATTTTCTTTTCGCCCCACATCAGGAATTGTCACTGATTTTTAACAGCTCGTAAATTTCTGAATTTTTAAAACAAATTCAAAGTAACTTTTCGATAAGCTAGGTTAGGTTGTATAGGGTGTGAGTTCATCACAGTGGACTAGGCACCATATTGGGCCCATCGCCATGCCTGGTTTCGACAAGCTTCCGTTGAACATGTTTGGTATAGACGCAAGTATAAGGGAAAAGTAGAAAGACAGGGTATAGGGGGAAGTTCGTATAATGGGTATTATTTCCCCAAGGTTGGAATTTTTGATGATTTGGAGCGATAACTCATAATTCTCAGAATTGTTTACGTAAAATGTCACTTACTTACTTACTGATTTATAGAATTGTTTGTTTTTTGTAAGCAATTTCTTCTCTTAATTCTCATGGATTTAAGTGAATGTAAATGTTTTTCATATCTAAAGTCTAAAGAGGGGATTTTTCCGGCGACTTTTTAGGCGATCAGTTTTCGGGTAAACATTTTTTAAAATTAAATTTAAAGAGTACCTGAAATTAAGCATCAATTACCAGACTCACAAGGTTTTTTTGTGAGAAAAATATTTTTTCTTTCCATAATAACAACCACTTGTTTTGATGACATATCTTCACACAATCTCAAAATTTTTCAAATATGTTTTGTTGGTTATTATATATATCACTTCTTTTACCTCTATGTTTTATAAGACATATTTGGTATTTTTTTCTTAATTTATTAATACATTTAGTGGAAATATTTGAGGAGATAAAACACCAAAAATAAGTCTAATGCCCCGTTTTACAGTGAGCACTTAAGTATAGTTTGAGTTTTAGTGGAATGAGCTTGCATTTCACAGTCATTTGAAAATACTCACGTCAAATGGTACAAACAAATTTTCCAGCACTTAAAAAAAAAGCTTAATAATTTATTTCAATTTCAAAATCGATTGCGATTGCCAAAGGACGCCTAACTTAAGTGAAAAAAACGTAAAACTACACCACTAAATTCATCATTATTCACATCAGTCACTTCCAAAATCTAAATCATAATCTGAATCCATATTTAAAATTTATTATCATATATTTTAAGAATTAAATCAAACTAGATAGATATTATGTATTTTATTTTCACACAAAATTCAATATAAACGTCAACTCGTTGACAGCTGAGTAGCTTGCCACCAGGTCGAGTTACGAGAAGAGTAAAAAACTTAAGGGTCCAATGTTAGGCACTGAAGTTTTATAATAAAATATGGCAGTATGAAACAGAAATCGACTCTTGATTGCAATTTTAGGAACAATCGTTTTTTTTTGTTTGGCTTCTGTAAGTCATTCAGAAGAATTTTTGGGACGGGTTTACAATATAGGGAGTTCGCTAAAACTTCCATATATGCAATTTTATTCATAACCTCTTTACCGCCTGTTAATTCAATAATAAAAGTGGCACAGAAAACAAAAAAAAAAAATAAATTTTTTTTTAAGAAATTAAAAAAAATTTATTCATTACCTCTTTACCACCTGTTAATTAAAAAAAATGTCCAGAAAACAAACAAACATATATTTTTTTAGAATTAGAATAAATTTTCATTTTTTTTTTTGTTTTCTGGACATTTTTTTTTCGTAAACCCCGCTTATTCGAAATAAACTGCTGGTCCCTTGAAAAAATCGCGGTTATTCGTAAAAAACCAGTGCATTTCGGTCCCTCGGTAATTCGCAATAATTTCCGTATGACTTTGCCATTAAACGTCTTATAATTCGTAAGTGTGTGTTGACAACCCCGTTAATTCGAAAAAAAAAAATCTTTTCCTTCCCTCTCTTTGAATTACGTTTTATAGGTACATGTTTACGTTTGATTGGAAAGAAAGAATTTGAATTGAATTTTGGTTCTTGGAAAAGAAAGTGAGAGCGAGATGGAAAACTCTCACACTTGAGAACTTGAGAATGTGTGTTAAATGGGACCACTTCTACAATTGGGTGCCGTTTCTGTTGCAACGTTCGCCATTTTCCAACATGCAGTCACATCTGAGTGTTTGAATGTTAAAACTTATTTCCTATCCCGGTAAATCGAATTTTTATTTTTTAAGTGTTCAATAATTCGTAATCTCGCTATTTCGAAAACCTCTATAATTCGTAATAAACTCTAGGTCCTTTGGTATTACGATTTATCGGGATTGTACTGTATGTATATAAAAACTATCGGGCCCGGCAAACGTTGTTTTGCCTGCTCGTACATTTTCATTATCCGTCAATTGTTCTGCGGCCGTTTTATTATTTGAAATTTTATTTATGATGTGTTTTTTATTTGAAATTTTGTGGAATCGGATCGCAGCGCCACCTACCGGGTCCAATTGTGAATATAAACCATCCTTAGACCCATTCAAACACACACACAAAATTTCATTAAAATCGGTCCAACCGTTTTGGAGGAGTTCGGTTACAAACACCTACAGAAGAATTATATATACAGTAGCCGGTATAAGTATTTTGTCAAAACTAAAGTTAATTCTGCTCATAATTTGAACTTACTTCATGCAAATTTTGGCATCAATGGAAAGGTAATTTAAATTCCGTTGGAATGATACACAACTTTCCTTAACCCATCAAGTACCCATTGCAAATTTAGAATTTTTTGTACTTTTTTGACTTTTTTCTTCGGTCAAAAAAAAAAAAAAAATGTTTTGATGCAAAAAGTTTCTTCAAACAATTCTAATAGTGACTGAAAAAATTTTTTTTTTTCAAAAATCTCTTCGCTAATATTGTTTATGATTTTTTGAATGGGATCAGAAAAATTTTGTATGAAAAGGAGGAAAAAGTGGCTAAAATACTAATTTTTAGCAATTTTTAAAAAATCATAAAAAGTATTAGCGATTTACAAATTTACATGTTAAACTTTAAAATCTACTTAAATTTAATTAAGTTTTCTGAATTGTGCATTAATCACTTAAAATTTGTATTAATCAATTCTTACTCTGTTCACTGTTCATCCTAAAATCGGCTCGGAGTTGTCAGGCAAAATGTGAGTTCTTGCGTAACGCAAAATCATAGACAATCGCAAAAGTTTATTGATGTTTCTGCTTATTTTAAAAATATATTTTCTTTCTCTTGTATGCACTTTTGGTTTATCAAATAGAGAGTTTTTAACTCGAGTATCTACTCTAAAGAAGTTTACATTAAATTGCAAACGAAGTGGACACAACCACCTACATATTCTCTTCTATTTGTTTTTCTGGTGTGTCGTTTGCATAATTTTGAATCACCATTTGCTGTCACTGAATTGATTGTTTAAAAAGCGACCTTATGCACTTTACAAAAAAGATTGTACCCTTGCACTCGTCAATGTGAAAATAAAAGAGGCAACATTTATAGTTTTTTTTTATCTTTTGTACCATATCGGGCTAAAAACTTAAAAAAAAAAAAAAAATTCCAACATTTTTGAACAGCCGTTGCCCTGATCTAATGCTGATAACTCCAAACCACAACGTACACACAAAAGAACAAAAAAATACGAACCATCCGACCCGCACAAACCAAAACTATCTCAATCTCAAACTCAACTCAACCCACCTGAACAAAAGAGGAGACCAACAAAATTCCTCAACTTTATCGGAAATCACTAAAGCAATAGGCAACCAAGTACAGGACACATCACATGAATTCGCCACCCAACAACAAAAAAAAAAAAAAAAAAAAAAGGGATTTCCAAACACAAACTCAAGACTTTCCAAAAACTTTATGTAGATATGCTTCCGTCCATTTGAATTCGTACATTCAATTAGGTACATCACCACCGGGCCTTCTAAAGGCATACCCGCATCATAAAATGGAGAAAAAAAAAAAAACTAAAAACTTTTATCTCCTTCGCCTCTGTCGTTGAAAAGTGAATTTTCGATTGATAGAGACCAAACGGATGTGGATATAAAGGAAACTTCTTAAAATTTCCCATCACATACAACCCCAAGCATCAATGAGCTTAATTTCATTTGTTTTCAATCCAGTTTCATTGGTGTTTTTTTTTTTAGCATGAATGTCTATGCCGCCTACTCGAGAGTAGATAAATCTATCTCTGGGTTGAAAAACAATTTCTGGGTGATCAAAGAAAGTTTAACAGCCGATGGTGGTGTGGCAGAGCTAGAGACATGACTTTGATTTGAGCCTTTAATTTTTTTTCTCATTTTTGTCCTTACTATAGAATGCGGGTTAGTGTCAAATGTGGGTTCACAGAAAGATTAAACGTATAGACGAATAATGTGCGTACTATTTGAGAAGAGAATGTAATAGGCATTTGAAAATATCAATTGTTAAGAAGTCGATGATTGTTTTTCATGAACAGATGTGGATTTGAAGATAGTTCTTTGTGTAAAAGAATCACGATAGTGATATTGATATAGATAGACAGTTTTAACATGACTATGAAAGCAGATATTGAAAATTTCACCAGCAGAATTCTGTATTCCTATTGTGATTTTTGAATCCTTTTATGAAGTAGGGTCTAGTGAATAATAAAATTGTTGGTTATTACTTGTTTTAATAAAACTATAAAAGTTATGACTTCTGATATAGTGACTATTAAAATAGGGGAAAGAGTACAGTGAGCGACAAAAGTAATGCGGTTTTCATTTGTCTGTTTGGAAAGTATTTTTTTAAATATCTTCAAAGTATTTTTTGCTGTCCAAATGAAATATGTTTTATTGTCAAACTTTTTACAGAGTGTTGGTTTTTTAGACCTATTTCAAGACTCTAAAGAAAACCTCAAAATATCATCGGTGTTTATTCACTTTTGACGCTCACTGTATTTGGTTTTCAAATTTGTATTTATTAACTAGCTGACCCGGCAAACGTTGTTCTGCCTAAAATAGTTATTTTATTTCAAGATTTATTTTGATATTTTTGTTCAATAAATTTTTTTAAATTTTCGTAAATATCTCCTCCACAGCGCAACCTATCGGGTTCAAATTTTTGCAAATAATTTATTATTATTTTTTGTTTAGATATTAGATATTTTGAATTTAAGGCAAATCGGTACATAAATAAGAATTTTTGAAAAAGGCGAACCCAGCGCCACCTTTGTGTGTCTAAAGCCTGAACTACATCGAAACAAAAGTGAAAAAAAGTACAAAAAAGTAAACAAAATCATTTGTCCTACTTCATCATATAGTAAACTCTGTATATTTTCTCTCAATTTAAAATTTTGTGTGTGCTGAAAGCTTGAACATGTTCCAGCTTTCAATTTTCACAAAGTTCTTATAACCAATACACTCAATAAAATCGTTACAGACTTTCCGCCAGATCACGTTCAAATCACATAATTCCTATGAGTTTCACAAGTAAAAGCTCTTCGATTTATTAGTTCCGATTTTACTCATAGATGTTTTGTCAATAGTCATGTGTTTTCGATGAAATAAACAATAAAAAGCTCAGAGCTTTAGTAGTTCAGATTTTACTCATAGATGTCACGTAAATATGCGTGTGTTTTCGATGAGTTTCCATGTTTTCACTTTTTTGTACTTTTTTCCACTTTTGTTTGGATGTAGTTCATACTTAACATGAAAAAAATCATTCAGGAGCATCCCACGAATTAATAATCATTTTTAGTATCCAGGCTAACTTTTACGAAGTCACAATGGCGAAAATTTCCATATAAAATTATCCATTGTGAACTTTAAAATATTTAAGTAGAAGATTAAAAATGAATATTGGTAAGGCCCTGGTGCGTTGCTTGAAATGACTCGACCAATTTGAATATTTGTAATTGCGTTATCTGATCAGTAGACCCTGTGTCAAACAGCTAAACCGTTAAAAAATACAAATAAATCTAAATTGAACATAAAACTACCTCGCGCGAACGTCTGACAAACATCCGAGAGTATAACTGTTCTGAAAAAGCTTCTCAATTCAGCCGTTCGAACTCGACAGAAAATTGTAGATAGGTCCTTTCTATTCGTCCCAAAAATAAAAACTCACACTAACCAATAGTTGTGAGAAGCTAGGCCGCCTATGGTGCCTATACAGACCTGTTGGGTCAACTATTTATTTAACCATAAGGCGGCTCTCAGATTGAGGCAACAAGCAATAAGCAACTATAGTTGCTATAGCAACTGCCAATAAGCAATCAGCAACATTTTTCGTTCGAACGATATTTTGTAGCTTTGATGTGAGACCTCTAATTTAATTCAAAGTAAAATAATTGTGAGCGATAATTTTGCGTGTTTCCTATTGCCAGTTGCTTATTGATTGTTGCCTTAATGTGAGAGCCGACTAAAACGTGATTTTAAGAGACTAAAAAAAAACCTATTTATTGATCGTTAATACTACTATTCCATTCAGTCACCGGCCGATTTGCGCTCGGTTCTTCGTAATGAACGCATAGAAAAAGCTAATTTTTTGCAGTGCAATTGGTAAAAGTTAACAAAAAACCGTTACCAAGGTTGTATGTGTATCTACTTCTTGTAAATATATAGCCAATAAGACATTACTTTGGTGGTTGGGTGTGTATGAATCGGGTAGGCGCTGACTGGCATCAACTTGGCGGTGCCCAGCTGTTGTAACTTTTTCATACACATCAATTGTGCTTATTTTACCTCCGCGTGGTAACCACCGGGTACTGGCCTCGCCCTTCCGGGCTTGGCTTGCTAAACTTATAAGCGCGAGTGTTGAACACGAAGAAAATAGCAACACTATAATGCTCTGTCGGAATGACTGACTGAACGAGTCTCAGAAGTCTTACATGAGCCCCTCAGAAAGAGGACGTACGGCGGATGAATTCACTAGACTGAATCAACGGTGACGGCAACAGTCAATTTGGCAGATACCTTACCTGAGCTACTTCGACATATTTGGAGCTGAGGTCAGTGAGGATTTTTCAGGACTAGTCAGGGTCCTGAAACAGAGATGGTGGCGGATGAACCCTTTATGGGCCAACGGCAGCTCTCACATCCCCGAAGTGGGTTACTGACACCGGAGGAATCCGGCCCCTTTCGTCCAAGGGGTCCAACAAAGGGCCTGGCCCTCCAGGTTGGGGGTTGTACGCCGGGGTAACTGCCCGACTGCGGAAAACAACAATAGTTCCGAAACAACAACAAGCCTCGGATACGGATGATTTTACTGTTGACGAACCTGGCAAACGAATAAAGGACAACGAATTTCGGATCTGCACTTGGAATGTTAGGTCCCTTAACAGACCACGTGCAGCCGAACAACTAGCGGAGGCCCTGAACTGCTATAAAGCAGACCTAACCGCCATCCAAGAAGTGCGATGGGATGGACCGGGCAAGAAGAGGATGAAAAACTGCGACATCTATTATGGCGACTGCTATCGGCAGCAAAAACAGCGCTTATTTGGATGTGGTTTCGTCGTTGGAGGCAGACTTAGGCAAGAAGTCTTAAGTTTCAGCTGTGTGAACGAGCGCCTCGCGACAATCCGCATCAAGGCTAAATTCGCCAACATTAGCCTAATATGCGCCCATGCCCCCACGGAAGAGAAAGACGACGACACCAAAGAGAGGTTCTACGAGCTCTTGGACAAGACATACGAGCAGTGCCCTAACTATGACATTAAAATTGTCCTAGGAGATTTTAATGCAAAGATAGGAAGAGAGGGCATCTTTGGTAGTACTGTCGGAAGGTACAGCCTACACGACACCACCTCCGATAACGGATTTAGGCTGATCGACTTCGCGGCGGGGCGAAATGGTGTCATAGCAAGTACGCGGTTCCCGCATCTCGATATTCATAAAGGCACATGGAGATCTCCCGATCAATCAACCGTCAACCAGATTGACCACATTGCGATCGACGCAAGGCACTCCTCCAGTATTATGGATGTCCGAACGTTCCGAGGGGCCAACATTGACTCGGACCACTACCTTGTTGTAGCCAAGGTACGCCTTCGGATATCCCGAACACCGCCAATACAAGTAAATACTGTGAGGAAGTTTGACGTCGGACGGCTAAAATCGCAAGAGGTCACCAGATCCTTCTCCGATCGAGTCTCTCTCAATCTCTCAAGAGGTTCTATGCAGCCAGCATCAAGCATCGAAGACCAGTGGCAACATTGCCAAAAAGCCATCAGAGACGCCGCCTCTGATGTGCTTGGTTTCACACGACCACCACAACGAAACCCCTGGTTCGACGACGAGTGCCGGCAAGCACATGCAGCGAAACAAGAGGCATACAAAGCGGCGCTGCAAAGAAGGACCAGAGCTGCTCGTGAGCTCTACGCGCAGAAAAGAAGAGATGAACACCGGCTTCTCAGGAGAAAAAAGAAAGAGCACGAGAAGCGCGCGATCGAGGAAATAGAGAGATGCTACAGCAGGAATGAGGTTCGGAAGTTTTACCAAAGGGTAAAAAGAACCTGCCAAGGCTACAGAGCCCGAACCGAAGCCTGCAAGGACGAACAAGGGAACATCATAGTAGAATCGCAGTCGATGCTGAGGATATGGAAGAATTACTTCTGCAGACTGTTTAACGGCGATGACGAACTAAGTCCCGCTGTCAGGCAGAATGAACCATTCAACCTGGACGATGAAGACCAACAATTCCGCCCACCCGACCTGGACGAAGTCAAGATAGCTATATCTAAGCTTAAGTCCAACAAAGCCGCTGGAGCAGATGGCCTAACCGCCGAACTATTCAAAGCGGCAGGCGATGACTTGGTTAGGAGCATGCACCAACTCATCTGTAAAATATGGTCGGAGGAAAGTATGCCCGATGAATGGAACCTCAGCATTGTTTGCCCGATCCTCAAGAAAGGAGACCCTCTGAACTGCGCCAACTACAGAGGGATTAGTCTTCTTAACATCGCCTACAAGATCCTATCTGCCGTGTTGTGTGAACGCCTGAAGCCTTTCGTCAACAACCTGATTGGTCCCTATCAGTGTGGCTTCAGGCCAGGAAAGTCTACCATCGACCAAATATTCACACTGCGGCAGATCTTGGAAAAAACCCAGGAAGTCCAAATCGATACCCACCATCTTTTCATCGATTTTAAGGCCGCCTATGACAGCATTTATAGAGACGAGCTATACAGAGCAATGTCTAGTTTTGGCATCCCTGCCAAACTCGTCCGTCTGTGCAGGATGACAATGGAGAATGCACGCTGCTCCATCAAGGTCGGTAAAGAACTCACCGAGACCTTCGATGTCAAAAAAGGATTTAGACAAGGCGATGCGCTGTCATGTGACTTCTTCAACATCGTTCTTGAAAGAATAGTGCAAAACTCAAACGCTAACACCAGAGGCACTATCTTTCAAAAGTCCGTCCACCTACTCGCCTACGCCGACGACATCGACATAATCGGCAGAACGCAGCGTGATGTCACTGGCGCGTTCGTGGGCATTGAGACGGAAGCGGCGAAAATGGGTTTGGCGGTCAATGAGGGCAAGACAAAGTATATGCTGTCATCAAGAAAGGACACCCAACACCGACGTCTTGGACAGAACGTCACTATAGACAGATATAACTTTGAAGTGGTAAAGGACTTTGTCTACCTAGGCTCCGCTATAAACTCAGACAATGACACCAGCGCTGAGATTAAACGAAGAATAACTCTTGCCAATCGCTGTTTCTTTGGGCTAAGAAAGCAATTGAGTAGCAAAGCCCTCTCTCGAACAACTAAAGTGACCCTTTATAAGACCCTAATCATCCCTGTCCTACTTTATGGTGCAGAGGCATGGACTCTATCAAAAGTGGATGAGGCTACTCTTGGCTGCTTCGAGAGGAAAATTCTTCGAGTAATTTTCGGTCCCGTCTGCATAGACGGTGAATGGAGGAGGAGATACAACGACGAACTGTACGGGCTGTACAGCGACATCGACCTAGCCAGAAGAGTGAAGGTCCAACGACTGCGGTGGCTGGGTCATGTAGAGCGAATGGACGTGAATGCTCCGGCCCGGAAGATCTTCGAATCCACACCCGAGGGACGGCGCAGTAGAGGAAGACCGCGACTCAGGTGGCGCACGCAAGTGGAAGGGGACCTCAACCAACTTAGCGTGCGAAACTGGAGGCAGCTGGCCAAAGATCGTGCTGGCTGGAGACGCTTGTTGGTTGAGGCCCAGGTCCACCCCGGACTGTAGCGCCACCTTAAGTAAGTAAGACATTACTTTGAAAGTACAACAAGAAAAATATTTACCTCGAACGTTCTTTTAAGAACAAACCTCTTATTTATTTTTAAATCACTGAACTTATTCTATTCATGGGCAGTGCATTTTGGTTCAGAGCCAAGACAGATTAATGATTAATATCTGTAGAGTCTAGACTCCTTAGCGATAAATACTTCATTACAATTTTTTTCAATTTGAGTTAGCCCCGGCTCATCAGTAGACGACCACCACATCTGATCTAGACACACTGTTTGCTCGATTTTCACCGAGACTAATGATTTTTTAATCAAAAAGTGACTGTGAATCATGTTTCAATCAGTGGCCTATTTTAGCAACTTAAACATTTGTATTTACAAGTATTTTTTGACAAGTTTCTTAGAAAAAGACAAATTCGATTTCACCACATTTATTTTAACAGCTAATTCGTAATTTTCTTCAGATTTTGTGGAAAATTACTTATAAATACACATTTTAAGTTGCTAAAATAGACCACAGGCCTTGATTAAATTTCTCAAATTAAAAAAAAATTCCCATGACCCAAACGCCCTTCTATTTCCTGTCGCTTTTTCGTTTCATCGGATTTTTACCTTCAAACACTATTAGCGGCCAGATATCCGTTATCAGATAGATATCTGTCATTTTATGGGTTGCTTAAAAAGAAATTCGCATGACCCAAACGCTCTTCTTTTTCCTGTTGCTTTTTCGTTTCATGGGAGTTTTTCCATTCGAACATTATTAGGTACCAGATATCAGATAGATATCTGTCATTTTGGGGGTTGCTTAAAAAAATGCACTTGACGCAAACGCCCTTCTGTTTCCTGTCGCTTTTTCGTTTCATCGGAATTTTTCCTTTGAACATTATTAGGGACCAGATGTCCGTCATCAGATAGATATTTGTCATATTAGGGGTTGCCAGTTTTATTGGACAGTTTAATTTTCACTGATCTGTTGTACCAAATGTTAATCAAAATGATGTTTCTTTTCTTCACTAGGTGGGGTATTTCCAAGTTCCGACAAACACGGCCGATTTTTTTTTTTGTTACAAAAATGTTCCAAAAGCTTGAAAATGTGCTGAGTTGTTTTTTGAACAAATTTTGTTTGACAAATAATTACTTTTACACTTCTGTTAATCGAAGGTAAAAAAAGGTTGTTCTTAATATTTTATAGTGAATTTATCAGAGATAAAAGTTTAAAAAAAATTTTAATACTGTGAGGAAATGCATTTTTAATTGCTATTTGTCAAAATTTTGGGTTTAACAAGCTTAAACCTTTTTTTCGCTGCACGAAATTACAATTTTTGAATTTTTTGCGGTATAAAATTGGCGCGCTAACATGCTACCGTTTTGGGAATACAATTAGTTATTTATATATTTGCTATATGCATTACATATTGTACATGCATTCACGGTTTTAACTATTAAATTTATTTTAAAAACAAAATTCAATGAAAACTTAATTTAATGCATGAATAACTTCAAATTCTATAGATGGACTGGACATATTGTGACTGCAAATTCGTTTCCCACCCGCTAGGCAGGGGATTTTATTTAGGACTAATATCAATAGAATTACAGTGAAAAATTCACAATTAAGTATTCCTGGTACGGATTTTAAAATTATCCACTCGTGGAGGGTTTAAAAATGCTCAGCACACTTTTTGTAGGACATTTAGGAACGAAATTTATTCAAAGGAAATTTCTCAAACAATTGTTTTCAATTTTGGTGGAACAAAACGCCATTTTCCAAGTAATAGTCAAATAATTAAAATTGGCAAATAATATTTGTGAATTTCCAGGCAAATGGTTAAAAAGCTTTAGTGCTGTCGATATGACTGACAAGCTTGAAAAATTAGTTATATTTTAGGCAGGATTACAGCGGTAATGATTTTACACGCTCAGTATGGAAGAAAATGTACTTCTCAATAAAAAAAATAAATAAACATGAAAACATGGCAAATTTAAAGAGTTTGAGTGGCATAACTACATATATAGTTATTGCAAACGATACGAATAATATGTTTTGTGTCAATATTGAAGCCTCTGTCTAGGGCATTTCCGAAAGCACCTCTCCAGCTGACAATTCAGTGCTGATGTTTTGTGTGGACTATTTTATAAGAAAGTGTAAGATTCAGTAGCTATATTGAGTACTATTTTGAATATATTTTATTTTCATTCATTGTGTTCTCTAGTTCCTATTTTACCAACACCGCATCGAAATCGTAACAGGTTAGGTTAAGTTAGGTTAGGGTGGAAGGCCGAAACAAGTACAGTCTAACTTAGGCCAGAGGAGGCCCATTGTATTACCACAGGATCGAATGATCTCACAACTACCCGTTGAACCAGAAGGAGCTGAGTTTGCAGTTTGTATACACCTTCGATTAGTGGCTCTTACAAAAGACTTACGGTCATAATGAGCGCCCTTCCGAGCTCACCATTCGACAATTTTTGATGATATACGAGGAGAGTGTTTCGGTGGCTGATCAAGCAGTCCCACTACGTCAACGAAACGCGCCGTTGAACAAAAATTATGGTGCAGTGGCACAGAGTGTACTCGAGAACCAAATACTCTCAATTTCGCGTCGTTATCAACAGCTTGACCTTCCTTTCGGAAACTTAAACTTTTACGTTCAAAATTGAATTTTGTTGGACACAAATTGCCACAAGACTGACTGCTAACGATAAATTTGGAACATCACCTACACTCGCGGGTTCCATTTTCCACCAGAAATAAAATTGCTCGTTTATCTGGATGAGGTCAACCGAATATTGGAGTTGCGCTCGTAAACGGGTTGGTGATGAAATCTCCTTTTCCAAAATCCCCTGTGCTGAAATCCCTTACTCCAAAAGACCCTTAGAAAAAATCCTCAGGGTTAAAATCCCCCATTTTTAGATTTGGTGTTATTAATTCTGCCGCCGCGACACCTAAAAATGGTGTTAAAAAGTGATATACGTATGGGGGGCATGCTGCCCCCATGAAACGCCCCTGTAAACCCCCCTGCTTGTGGTCACTGATGTAGGATTTGGAATAGGTGCAAGGTTGGGTATATGCAAAGTTTAGTTTGCTTGTCGGAGATTTTGGTATAGGGGATTTCTTCCCGGGAGATTTTGGAAAAAGAGAAGAAAAAAAAATTAGAAATTCTGTCCAATAATGGATTTTGGAAAAGGGGATATCGTAGGGATCCCCTCGTAAACTTGTCGCAACGGAACACAAAATAAATTTAAATAATCTACAAACAAAATAATGATTAAATGACAAGTTCTAGAAATAGTCACCTCTCGAATGTTATTGTTAAATTTCCATATTTATCCTTTTGCACTTGTAAAACCAATGTCCCAAAAAATAAAAATATATATTTACATTCCCCCTCGTCAGAACAAACAAATTCACTCAAAACTCTAACCCATCAATCATTTACGTCCAGAAAAAAAAAAACCCGACGAATACCCATAAATTCAGTCCGTGACATTTATCGTATCAGTTCTCCTTTTTTTTCGGTGCAATTATTTCCGCTATCCGCTCTATGATTTAATTTCCAAGGTCGTATACAAATTTCTATATTATATATATCAGAAACCGCCCGAAATATTTGTACTCCCAATGATAACATCAATTTTGAATTTTATTTGGTTTTGACAAATATGTATAAAAAAAATATTAAATTTTACTGTCAGAGTTGAATAAGTGGTGTTGGTATACCATATGACAGTTGAATGCATCCTACAACAAAAAAATAATCTCAAATATTTTAGAGGAGGCAATTAAAATGTTTGCACCTACATATAGTACGGCGGCGTAGTTTTTTTTTTCCTGCGGGTTTTGGATGCATGCTATCAAAATAGGAATTGCAGGCACTTTGCCAGAGAAATGTCCATTCTATGTTGAACTCTTGTATAGTTTGCGTGTGTGTGTGTGTGTGTATGTTTGTATACAGCAAAGTGTAGCACAACATTTTTGGCAACCTACTCACAATGACACAAGTAATTTTTGGAATTTTAGTTTAATTTAGCAAATTGAGCTTGATGGTATCTGTTGGGTTAAATGGGTTGTTGGAACAGGATTGTAAAGGTGGTCAAATCTGGCAGTAATATTGTGGTTTAAATTGGAAATGAAGGTTATTTCTGATTCTGCCAAAAGGTTAACTGGGAATGTAGTCGAGTAATTGGCCATTAAAATGTGGTGCTTCATTTGGGGTGTTGAAAGCACCCTTTAAACCAAACAATGGCGAAAGGTGTGCAATGTGCATTGACTGATTTTTGTTATTATACAACTTTTGAGGTCTGTTTTAAAAGCGAAGTTGTCATTCTTTAATTCGGTGTCTGTTCGAACTCTTACCTGTGGTCATGTGGTTTGGGTATTGACCGAAAGAATAAAGTCGCAGATACAAGCTGCCGAAATGATATTCCTCCGTTGTATTGCTGGTGTGACCCGTAGAGATCGCATTAGAAACACCAGAATACGTGAGGAACTCAATATCGAACAGCTACTTTTATGGACGAAGCATTCCAGGCTTCAGTGATTTGGTCATGTTAAACGCATGCCCCCAACCAGGATCCCACGACGTGCTATGGAATCCGTACCATCAGGCAGGCGTCCTCTATATAGACCCAGGATGAGATGGTTAGATCAAGTTCATAATCTCTCCTCTTTCCGTATGGGGATTGTCTTTGATGATTTATAGAATCGAGGGATGTGGAGGGTCCACTCGAGCAACCAACACCCGTGGCCCAACTTAATGGATAAGCCGTTGAAAATGAATGAACAACTTTCAATGAATATTGTCAAAATAGTTAATTTTTTCTAGACGTTATTGCGTGTGTCTTGATATTTCAGTCACATGGGGTTACCACTTTCGTGAGTAGCTAATCTACCAACTGAAAAGATGCAGGTAAACGCAATTTCACTCTTTTGTTAGAAAACCTCAATTCGTTATAAAAAACTTGTCGGGGCGGCATCACTTTTCACAAAATGCATGACTTAATTTTGTTGAATATTTTTTGATTTAAAAAGGAGGCAAACGGAATAAAAATGGAGTGAGAGTCGAGAAATTTTTCCAATAGCCAAAAGACTGCCGGAATTCGAAACGGCTCTGTGATATTTTATTCTCGAATTAAGATAGCGTGGCTTATCTTTCTGAATTTTGAATCACAAATAAGTAAACCATCATTTGTGAAGAGGGCTCTCCGATTTAAGCTGATATTATCCAAAGAAGACTACAGTCTGTAACACAAAAACTAACTAAGCACAAAACTATCATCTAAATATATTTCAGATTTCTTTTACATCGTTAATCCTATTTTGATTATCAAATTTGAAAATATTTCTTGACGTCTACAACTACTTTAATAATACACAAATCAACTTAAAAATAAATCGTTGCATACTTTTAGCATTTCAAATAAATATTTGTCGGTTAAGATTTTGCTATAGCTTTTCCATTCGCGATTACTTTTGAGAAAATTACATTCACACTGAAATAATAAACAAAATATTATCTAGACATCCGTTTAATATTGAGCTAATACTTGATGCTATTTTTTTTCAAAAAAATCAACTTAAAAATAAATCGTTGCATACTTTTAGTGTATAAATATTTGTCGGTAAAGCTTTTGCAATAGGTATCCCATTCACACTTACTTCTGCGAGAACTACATTCACACTCAAATAGTAAACAAAAAAGTATCTGGACATCCGTTTAATATTGAACTAAAATACTTAAGGCTATTTTCTTTCACAAAAATCAACTTACAACTAAATCGTTGCATACTTTTAGCATTTCATATAAATATTTGGCGGTTTAGCTTCTGTGGCAGCTTTCCCATTCGCGATTACTTTTGCGAGAATTACATTCACACTCAAAAATAGTAAAAAAAAAAAAATGATCTAGACATCCGTTTAATATTGAGCTAATACTTGAGGCTTAAAAAAACCTCTTGATTGTGTATTAAAAAAAAAAATACTTCGGATTTCACTATTGTCCTCACATCTACTGGCATAACCAAATATGCACCGCCATTTTTAAAGTGTTTTTCGAATAATGTAAATAGTAATCGCTTTTCCCCATCTACATATATGCGTCATAAAAAGTAAATTGAAAGCACTCAGCAAATACGACAAAAAAAAACCTGAATATTTACAAAATGGCCTATCTCTGTCTGTACCACAATTCCCATCAAAATAATTTTTTTTTATTTTTAAATATTTATGACCAAGTTTGTTACCTTCAATCCGTCCAATCTCCTTCGAACTCTTTCACTGTCAGCGTCCACAACATATCAGCCAAGCACACACAGATGTCAAATATACATTTCTCGTTTTTGTTTGTTTGTTTTTATTTTTTTTTTTGTCCATGCACGTAATATATTTTGCACCAGAGAAACAATCACTAGAAAAAATATTACCGCCATGCAATGTCACGTGTAATTAAGATTTTCCAGATTTTATGTTTTTGTTTCATTACGCGCGCGTCCGCCCCCTTAGCAGCAGCACTACTGTCGCTCACACATAACAAATGTCCTGCACAATATCACCACTTACAACCACTCGCATTTCCACATCGATTTATATGCCATCATTGTTGTCCTCTCTCATCATCCAAGTGGAATAATAGCAACCGCCAGGATATATATACAATTTGTTATAATACGCGACCTATCATTTCCGTTTTTTTTTTTTTTTCAGTTTTATAATTATCTGTGACACATGTTGAAAAACAAATATTTAAACTGTTTTTCCCGTCCTATGCCATACACATCACATTCAAAGCTATTGTTATACATATATCCTTCGGCACAGGACACAGGGAACAACGAACTAACCGCCCATTGTTTAAGCACAGAGCGAAAAAAAAAAAAAAAATAAACATAAAAAGATAACACAAACACGCACAATGGGTAGACAGAATGAATCAGAGAAAAAAATAAAAAAAAAAAAAAACACCGCGACTACGACTACACTTTTGATGTCATCTATGGATGTCTTTTTTCGGGAGTAAACGGCATTTCAATGAGCGCAACAAAATTTACGTATAATCGTTGCTCCGCTCTGCTGGTGGAATTTGTGCGCTTTCCTTGCATTGCGATGTCATTCCGATGCTTATCGGTAGGCAACTGAAAAAGCCGCAAAAATGTTTAGTAACATACCGGGTAAAAGTCAGTCTGAGTGAAAGGATTTATTCCTTAAAAAAAAGGAGAAAACTCACCATGACTTTTTGTGGTGGATTTAGTTGGATGGTGGAGATTTTTTAAGGTCATGCGCAGAGATAAGAGTCTGAAAATGATACCATTTCGAGTGTTACAACAGAGGGCGATTTATTTCAACACTTCTTCTCTTAAAGTA
This sequence comes from Cheilosia scutellata, assembly GCA_955612985.1. Classification (NCBI taxonomy): domain Eukaryota; kingdom Metazoa; phylum Arthropoda; class Insecta; order Diptera; family Syrphidae; genus Cheilosia; species Cheilosia scutellata. The sequence goes on along the minus strand of OY015314.1, from coordinate 7,695,832 downwards.
TCTGTAATACACTCGGTATCTGGTTTGGAGTGGAATCCAGGCATCAGTTACAACATCCTCTCAGTCCTTTAAGTGACTGTTAAACGTAATGTTTAAAAGCCTACAAATTTGTGCCCAGTTCAGTCAATGACCTTATTTTTTGCTCCTATACCCTTGTCGATATGGCTGTCACTGCGACCTAAAATGTGCCTTATCAAGGTTTATACAAAGATGGGCTGTCCTTTTTTCAATCTCAGACCGCATCGTAGTGGCTTTTGAAGAAGAAGGTCAATTGACTCTGCAATAAGGTTCTGATCCTAAGTAAGCGGATTGTGAGCTAGTTTTAGATAGCAAGCTTAACATGTCAATGACTTCCGTGTGTTGTGCACTCGGATTTCTGTAACAAATTTTTATTCCACATGAATTTTGGTAATAGATGAACATCCCTTCATAACCATCAAAGTTATGTCCATTACTTTCAAATGTGATCCACATTTGCTGTCATTATTTTAGTATTTGGGAGTCATCTGTAGGCCATAGTGGTTGTACAATTTGTGAGTCTATATTTTATAAGGTGACAGCAGCGCTCCAGGAATGAAATGAACTAAGTATTATGCATGAGCTGATTCCAATGTAATTTTGGTGAAATTTTCTGACCTATCTGTCCAAAAGTATCGACAAAAGTGTCATTATGCAGTCGATCTTTATCTTTTTCTTCGCTAATGGGCCTTCTTAATCACATTTCTCCTGATCTACACACACCAAAGCGTTTCGAAGTAGGATAAGGGTTTGTATATTGGAAAATAGGGGCGTAACAAAAAGTGAAACGCTATATACCTTATATAAGTCAGAACAGTTGTTCGTCAGAATACACTGTAACTGATGCTTTAGCTTGCTTATATTTCTCCTGATTTTTACATATAAAAAAGGCGTTTCGAAGTGGGATAAGGGTTAGTATATTGTAAAATAGGAGCGTAACGAAAAGTGAAACGCTTTATACCTTATATAAGTCAGAGCAGTTGTTCGTCAGAATACGCTGTAACTGATGCTTTAGCTTGCTTATATTTCTCCTGATTTTTACATATAAAAAAAGGCGTTTCGAAGTGGGATAAGGGTTAGTATATTGGAAAACGGGAGCGTAACGAAAAGTGAAACGCTGTATATATAATTCAGAGCAGTTGTTCGTCAGAGTACGCCGTAAATTTTGCCTTCGCTGGCTCAACTAGGATATTCAACATGGAACTCTGGTTATCTAAAGTAATTATTGAGAATTTTTTGCTGAAGTTGTTTACACACTTTTTACCCTTTTTCTGCGATACACTATATGCAATTTTAAGTATTAAACTGTGATAAGAGCCCAAAATTCCATTGCTTAGCCACTCCAAACTCTTCATCTTAACTCACTCAATAACCTGTTGGCCATAAAACTCGAAAATCTTTCTTCAAAAGCTTCCCTTTCCAACCAGAGATGTAATAATATTTTCTCTTTTCGCTGCAAAGTTACCGCTCTTCACTCAGAATGATAACAAAAAAAATCCTCCACTCAAGATGACTTCACATTTACTCTCATTCTCTCCCACTACTCACCATTCTCTTATCAGAAACGCACTCCACCAAATTTCATAAAGGACATCCTCTATCACCCGCAAAAAAAAAATATCTCCAAACCTTCCCAACCTTCACCATCTTCACAAGAGAGAGTACCTACCGAAATTCCCCACAGGATATTAATGTATCTATAACTATGATTCTCGTCTCGGTGTATACCCCCCATTTTTCTACTCGTATTATTTTTTTCTCACCAAAAGGTATGCTATCCGCTCTGCTTTTTGGGACAAGTTAGTACATTTTCGGGATTTGCCAGGATGTAAAGGACTAAAGAAAATGGCACGGACTTTTTTTTTATCGCCTTACACACTCTGATGTATTCGTTATTACACAACTGCATTGCGATACGCGATAATAATATTTCGACAGGGCTGATGACGACGACGACGGTTTGACACGATGGTGTTATATGTTATATATCGAAAGTGTGTATCCTTGTTAAGCCGTTCCGATCCGTGTATTGCAGTTGTAATTGAAAGTAAACGTTCGGGACTCGGGTCTTCCTTTTTTTGATTTTTATTTTTCGAGTTTTTAATATGTTTTACGGTCTTCCTGCGAATTTATTCTTTGACAGGATTAAATCGAATCGAAAATCATTGCTCCTGCTGATGTCCCCAACCGGTCGCGGATATTTATTTTTACATCGCTTTTTCATGGATTACTACTTCCGTTTGGTCTGTTGGCATCTGTCATCAATCGTCTGGATATATCAGTGTTAAAATAAAAAAATTAAATAAAATGAAAAATATGTGCAAAATTTAAAAAAAAAAATATCGTCATAATGGTAAAAAAATAAATCTTAAAAAAAAAAAAGTGCATTGGGACTTTTGTCCAGGAAGCAAAAATTTGCTGATGTTTAATGGAGTATTGCGTCCCACCGCAACTACCGGAATATTATACAAAAAATTGGAAAAAAAAAAATCAAAACAAAATCAATTGGTATCCTTTTTTTTTTGTGTGGAAAGGTTTGAGATAGTTTTTTTTTTCTTTTCCCAAGGAATAAGGATTTACTGACCGCATATGAACCAATTTTATTACATTTTATGTCGACGAATAGATTTTCAAAGGCGCTTTCGGTTATTTTTTTTTTTTATTTTTTTATCTGAGTTACAATTCGATTCATCGGGTATTATATGATTTTGTTTGCTGTAATAGGTCATGCACAGGGGAGCTGCTATACTGAAAGGATATTACATATTTATTTTGTGGCTGAGGATTTTCTTATATATTTTTGATGTTTTCCAAAGAGGATTTGTGTGGATTTTGTCGGAGCTTAACACATTTTTCTGTGGATAGAAGGAATTTTTTTTTTGTTTCTTTCACTTTGAATAGAATTTTCTCTGAGAATTTATTGCCTTTAATTGGAGAGTTTTTTCCTTAATATGCAATATTTTTTTTTTTAGTATAAAATATTCTTGATTCGATTTTACTTGGTATAGTTTGTTTTTATTGCCTAAACGGTTGAGCTGTTAATTTTCTAAACATGTCTTGTTACATTGTTAAAGTTGCTAATTACTGTTTGTATAGTATGAACAGGATATTATATATGAAACACGCAACTAAAAAAAAAAAATATAGTAACAAGTGCCTGCAAGGCATAATTATTATAGGGAAAGATAAACATGTGCAATTAACATACTTCTTAACACACGTACGTATCAGGACTAATATACCTACGGGCTATAAAATTACTAACCCACCCGTGGTTATTAGAGAAATATTAAGCCAAGTCCTCAACAGTTTTATGGAAATTAAGTGTAAAATCGTGTAAATCAGTAGTTTATGCTAATCGTTCATAGGGATCGTATTGAAACCAATGCGGCTTTGACCTTTGACATCGAGGATGATGTATTATCGAATTGTGTGATCAGGATAATGTAATGCATTTATTCCTACGGATTGTAATAGCTTATGTCGGATTTATTAGTCGCTTTTCATTGTTATGATTTATCCGTTCATTTCCTGGATAAGTCCGGGGGATTTGCTGTATGGTGGGTGGTTTTAACTCTTTGTGTGGGCCTTTTTCAGAATATTGTTATTCATAATTGTTTAAGGGAATGCCAAAGGCTTTACAGCCTTGGTGCTATATGAGGATATTCCAACAAGTTCTATAAGTTCTTTCATTTATTTATCAAAATTTTATTCGAATTAGCTGACATTAAAATATTTCCCAGGGATTTATCAGGAATACATTTAAATTCATCTTAAAAATTTCCATTTAACAATTATTGAAAAATTCGCTATCGTTTGTATATTTAACCCGACTTTGTGGAAGTTTATTTAAAATTCTGACAAATTAATGGATATTTTTGTGATATTTTTTCGTACGTAGTACAATTGAAGAAAAACCTTAAAAATTCGTACTTTTATTTGTCTTTTTTTTAAAGTAGTTTTCAATATGTGAAGTGGAAGAAAAATTGTGAAAAAATGTTCCACATACGCCTCCGTTGTTATAACAAAATGTTTCCTTAATAAGTTTTCAGTGGACTCTAGGTCTATGTCAAGCTCTTTAACCTATAGCGAGCCTATTTATAATAAATTTTGCAAAGTTTGTGTTCCTAAAAATCATCCGTCAATTACAAAGCAAACTGTAGAAAAAAAAATTAATAAATAAATAAAAAATGTCCCACATACGCCTCCGTTGTTATAACAAAATCTTTCCTTAATAAGTATTTAGTGGACTCTAGGGTTAGGTCAAGCTCTTTAACCTAGACTTAGAGCCTATTCATCACAGAATTTGCAAAGTTTGTATTCCTAAAAATCATCCGTCAATTACAAAGCATCCACATACGCCTCCGTTGTTATAACAAAATGTTTCCTTAATAAGTTTTCAGTGGACTCTAGGTCTATGTCAAGCTCTTTAACCTATAGCGAGCCTATTTATAATAAATTTTGCAAAGTTTGTGTTCCTAAAAATCATCCGTCAATTACAAAGCAAACTGTAGAAAAAAAAAATTAATAAATAAATAAAAGTTCCACATACGCCTCCGTTGTTATAACAAAATTCATATTTCCTTAATAAGTTTTCAGTGGACTCTAGGTCTAGGTCTAGGTCAAGCTCTTTAACCTAGAGCCTATTCATGATAAATTTTGCAAATTTTGTATTCCTAAAAAATCATCCTTCAATTATTACAAAACAAAGTTTTGCAAAAAAAAAATGTTCCACATACGCCTCCGTTGTTATAACAAAAAATTTCCTTAATAAGTTTTTTTGGGGACTCTAGGTCTCGGTCAAGCTCTTTAACCTATAGCGAGCCTATTTATCATAAATTTTACAAAGTTTGTGTTCCTAAAAATCATTCGTAAATTAGAAAGCAAACTTTAGAAAAAAAATAAAAATAAATAAATAAAAAATGTTCCACATACGCCTCCGTTGTTATAACAAAATTCATATTTCCTTAATAAGTTTTCAGTGAACTCTAGGTCTAGGTGAAGCTCTTTAGCGTAGAGCCTATTCATTGCAAATTTTGTAAAGTTTGTATTCATAAAAAATCATCTAAAATACCCGTCAATTAATATTACAGACCAAAAGAAAATAAAAAATAAAAAATGTTCCACATACGCCTCCGATATTAGATTATTATTTTTTTTTTTTTTAAATTGTCAAATCATTCATCAGACATAACATTTGAATATTTTGTAGGTACGAATTAGTAGTAATAGTCGTTGTCTAGCCAATTAATTATAACCCAGAGAAACATTCAAATTTCCTCGCCTATTGTTCGGCTGTGACTTTTGTTTTCATGTCAATGTTCAACTACGAATCGATTAACCGATAGCAATTTGAGTTAAAAGTGTACTCATAGACAAAAAAAATTAACTGGCATGTTTGCCTTTATGAATCAAGCATTATCGATTCACCCCATGAGGCGTGTCAGTAAGCCCCATTTTGGTGGACTTCGCCACCTACTTCGACCTACTTGTTCACCTTCTCACATATTCACGAAAATAACCTTCGGCGTTTTGTTTCTCGTCATTCAAAGCGACATGTGATCCTGTCCTTTTTTTTTTTATCATATCCAAATCTGAACTTTAACTCGAAAGGTATGGCCAATTTACCTAAGTCCTTCTATCCCTTTTTATAATCGAGGATTTAGTTTTTTTTTTTTTTTATAAAAAATCCTCCATCCCATGGAATTTAATTAAATAAATCTCAATTTCAAATTTTTCTAATAAAAATAAAAGACGGTAGGTCTGTTCCGCGTATTTTCTTCCTTCTATTCATCTAATGCAGTTTTTTTTTTTTCTATCTTCCTACTTCATTCAAAGTGTACTTACATAATAGATATATAGGATACACACAACTACTCAACCCAGGTGCTGTAAGGAAGATACGATACCATCGATTTTTTTGGTTCACCTCATCTTCCTCGTCTGCATCTTTGAAATTTACCTGCAACGTATTTTTTTTTTTTTTGTTCGTCGATTTTTTACGACTCCTTTAAGTCCTTACCGAACATTTTGGATTATGCAAATAGTGTTGAGAAGATGCAGTAGTGGAATGGTGCAGCCAAACCTACGTAGTTTGTGAATCTGAAATAGATACCCGCCGCGCCGCCTCGCCGGAGGACAAAAATGCACTGAAGGAGAAGTGCGTATAGTTTTCTTTCGTTAAGTTTCTTCAGCAAGATAGCGGTTGTGTTGCGGTGTATATGAGAAATATATTTAGGTATAGTAAACAAGAAACTTTAAGCTACCCAGGAGAATGTGTTGCCGTGCATTTGTAAGGAACATTGAAGCGTAAGTGAATTTTTCTTATTCATATAGCCGTCTCTTAAATTGGACCCGTCTGTATGTTGTTTGGGGTTGTGGGTTGGGGTGTGGAAACTTTTGATTTTCCTATCAAGAGGACAAGCGCGAGGCGAATTTTCCAGCTCTCCTTGTGTTTTGTTTAAGTTTTATTTACGCAGAGTCATGTGTAGCTTGTTTTGTCTTTTTCCCGCATTTTTTTTTTAGTCACTATTGACCCAGGGCAATCATTCCTTTAGCCTTCACATAACCAGGTCAGTGAATAGATAAAGTAAAAAAAAAAATAAGAAATAAGGATTGAAAAAAAAAAAAAATCCATTCATCTGATAGGGATCATCCATTTCCTTCTCAATAGTTTTTAAATTTCCAACAATCTAGATATGATGTGCCAAGAAAAAGCCCAAAATATGCGATAAAGATCTTTTCCATTGTGTCGTGTCCTTAGCTCTATAGCACATCCATTCCAATATCTAAAGGGCTATCGATAATGGCGCACTGAATACATCCAAAAACAAGATGAAAAGAATTCGTTTATGTTATTCCCCCGTTACTATTCTAGGAAAAAGAGTTTATTTTCTTACTTAATGCAACGCAAAAGGATGTAAAAAAAAAAACACCGCAAAGAATCGAATTTTCTCCTCCATAACATCCTTATCCGAAACTCAATGAGTGAAAACGAAGTAATAGCGAAGCGAAATCCCCAAAACAGGACCATTTTCTATTTTCACAATTGAAAAATCCAATTGATTGACAAATATCTACGAAGAGTACCTATACTACTAAAAGTAGTAGTTCGACATTCTCCTCGTGTTTTCATTTTCCTTTTCAGGTGTTTTTTTTTTTCTTCTTTCTTTTATTATTTTATTTGATCCTTGCAAAACTGAGCGCCGCCGAACGATCTGTGAGAAACTGACGAATGTGGTTTATATTCTACTATAGGGAAGAGTCCTTTGGGAATATTCTACTTACTTAGATTTTTTTTATACTTTTTTTTTTTGTCGTGCACATATGTGTAAGTTTATGGAAGTGGAAGTAGTACCTTCGAAGGACATGCAATGAGAAAAGCAATTTCTACCTTAAAGAATTGTTTCTTATTGTTGGTTTTATTTGTGTATTCGATTGTCCTTTCTCTAACGGAAAGTTCGCAGAGAGAATTTCAGCTTGAATGGTGTTTGTTAGGTTTATGGTTAGTTAGAAAGTAAAGTGCCCAAATGTTTTCCCCATTCATGACCATTGTGTGTATTGTATGTGTGTTTGTGTCTATGTATGTAGATTGTGGGTGTAAAATTCAAAGAAGGTCGAAAGTGATTTTCGAGTGAAATTGAGTGAACCCTTTTGATTGGAGGTGATGGTTTCATTGTGTTATTTGTACTGTATTTTTCCTTAAGGATGTTGACACTTTTTGAATTTAAATGAGTAAAGGGATTGACTTTAGCTTGAAGTGCTCTCCAGAGGGAAATGAAAAGATGTTGATTTTATTTTTGAAATTCTGTTGATTTTACTGCCCTCTATAGAATTAACAGATGTTTTTAAATAACTAAGCAGTAGTAGTTGTTCGCGCTAATGATGAAAGAAGAAACTATAGAATTCCAAAAAAATTAAGGCTAGGATCAATTTGAAATAACAAAAACGATTTATTGAAAAGAATCAAAAAAAAGAGTTCCGCCGTCAATGACGGCTGCTTATAAACTAAAGACATTGGTACAAATATATTGGCTGCAACAGTAGTAGTATTTTAGTTACACTTTTCAATTCCAAATAATCAATTTTGCAAAAATTTACCGAGAAAATGCTTCAATCGGGTGCCAAAGTCAATTGCCTCTACATAGTTCAGACAACAACCATGTATACCAATCAATTTGCTTTGTTTCGTATTTTTTAATTTAATAAAACGAAAATAAGTAAGTAAAACGAAACTTGTCGTACAAATTACACTTTGAAAGATACCTACATGACAGAAATCTGAAAATTCACTCAGTTTTGAACAGTTCCAGCAAACTCAAATCCAAGTTTCAAACCAACAACATAGTATGTAGTATACTCTCAGGGGTAACTTTAAATCATAAGGGGTAGCAATAAATCTTAAAAAAAACCTATCAGTCAAGTTTCTTTCCTCAACAAACTGTGCGCAATTATAATTTCCAAACGGAATAAGAACAAAAATAGCTGGCAAAAGATCGATTGCAATTAATTTGATTGCATTTCCGTTATCGATGTTGTAGAGTGTGCAACCTCGTCTTCATCTACGTCGTCGTTCTCATTATGATGAAAAACGTCCTGTTCGTTCTCCTTGGCTGCATTCTTTTCTCAATTATTTTAATGTTCTTCCCAATGGATATCATTTAGGGTTGAGGGTAGAAACTTTAGAAACTTTAGCCCGGCAACCATTTTCCTGCTGCTATACTAGTGGTTTGTTAAAAAAAAAATATATATATAAATTTTCCTTGAGTTGTAAATGTACCTACATTTTTCCAATGAATATTATGTGTAGATACTTTCTAGGCGAATCCCATTAACAAAACTTTCTAATCTTTCCGGGAATTCATTTTGTGTATACATTCTGTTTGGTTGGTTGGTATGTCAGTCGGTCTGTCAGTTCGTATCTGCAAGCTTGTAATGCAGATAAAATAAAATAATATACAATTAGAAAACATATAAGAGAATTGTACTGCAGCGTCCATCATCAGTATGATTTTTGGTACACAACATTTGCCAAGCTTTCTATGTGGCAAAAACAGAGAAGGCTATGTCCACTATGTGCCGGGGAATTTTTGCGAATATTATGTTGAGCAGTTGAAATTTGCTACGGTTAAGGGAATGAGCATTTCTATTACAATTTTCCTGAGAAATTCACTTAAAATTACAAAACAATGAAATGCAGCCTGAGAATGTAGTTCAGTTGATGAGAGAATTACCCGTTGGGTGAATGATATGGTTAGAAGTGAAGGGATTTCAAATTTCTAAATTGAATACGAAATTGTTACTAACCTAGTTTATGATATGTTTAGCAGAATGGATTGGAATGCTGAAGATTAGGTATTTAAGTTTCTTTCTACCTTCTGTCATGAATTTTTCAATTATGATTTAGCGTTGCAAAGTTTTGGGGTAGGACGCCATTCATTCATTCATTTTCAATGGTCCGCTTGTCCATTAAGTGGGTCGCGAGTGTAGGTTGCTCCATAGCTCTCAATTCTCCGCCATCGACTCTAAATCATCAAGGGCAATCCCCATACGGGTAGAGGAGAGATTATGGACTCGATCTAACCATCTCATCCTGGGTCTACTTAGAGGACGCCTGCCTGATGGTACGGATTCCATAGCACGTCTTGGGATCCTGGTTGGGGTCATGCGTTTAACAGGACACCATTCATTTCTTAATCAAAAACTCAGTCTTGCTGTGTCTCAACAATTTCGTTTAACATCTTATTACTAAGCGATGAATATTTCCACTGTTACCAGTTTTATCCAGTATCCAGTATCAATCCAATTGGCCTGACAACTCGTCCAATATAAATAAATTCTAACACAATTTTCTGACCAAGTTTATAGCACTCTACATCTCATAGAGTTCGCTGTTATATTTCCTCCTCTAGAGCCCTCCAACGCAAAGGGGTACGAAAATCAATCGACGAATTTTGTGTTCAAATCGATTACAATAAATTCATTCGCGCTCTTTACAAACATCCTTGCTTCCGACCCATGATGAGAGAACATCCATATCCATATCCATCTCTATCCTACTATATAAAATGCAACGTCCGTCTGTTCGTCACTCCATAACTGGAGAACCATTCGTCCGATTTTCATGATTTTTTTCTGACTTATATAAGTGTGGGTGAGAATTGTTGTGGAGTAAAGGGGTCGCAGGAAGTAAGGGGGGTCTTACGAACCGTTAGCCGTATGAACTTGAAAGTCTGTATGTTGATAGATAAGTCAAAATTATGAAATGCCTCATTAATCGTGTTTTCAAAATTCGTCCTAGAAGTCGGGTGAAGGGGTCTTATATAAAACATTCTTACTACTTTTTGACAAGTCTACTCAATTATCTGAAAAAAAAAACAACAAAGAAACAGCGACTGTCAAGCGTAACTCTTCACATTTCAAAATGGATTGCCAATATTAGATCATTATCAAGCATATGACTTCGGTCACATGACAGACCCTCTGTTGAGAACGCTCTTGCTAATTGTGATGACATTATGAAGTACCTACTTGAAAACATAAATGCACTTTAAGTCTAACTGACAGATAATACCTATTCTAAGACGACTGTTGAAGTGATTTCAAAATATCTGTCATATTATCCTGTCATGCTTGCTTACTACCCTATTATATTATACTGAAGCATTTTCAAGTGACGTTCTATTGAACCACTTAAACGCCACCAATCAAACATTGCATAGGCAGATGATTTGTTATGGAAGCACTTTCAAGTTGTATGTCTCTATATGACACTCGATGTCGATTTATTCAATTGGTATTTATAAAAGAAAACCAGGGTTATATTGACACTTGATATCTTCAAACGTGGTATACCTTCAAGACGAATTTGCAATGGATTACAAACCGAGAAGACGTGGACAAGAATGTATTTAAACTGCTGGAAATGCGTTTTATAAATATAATAAAAAATATAAAAAGTGATGTAATTGAAATGCGCTTGACATCCTAATACTCATTGTTCGAAAATGTGAGATGACGGAGTGATTACACGATACATTGTAGACAAACTTTGTCCATATAAGTCTGGAAATATATTGTTAATAGCTTCAATTGGAATTTTGCTTCTAAAAGTCTTAGCAGTATCCAGCTCGAAGGACCGTTTAAAAAAAAAAATGGATTCTTTCTTTGATACTATGGAAAATAGTTTCATATCGGCCTATAAGTCTCAAAATATATTGGTAATAACTTCCATCTGGATTCTGCTTCTAAAAGTCTTAGCAGTATTCGGCTCAAAGGACCGTTTAAAACAAAAATGGATTCTTGCTTTGAAACTATGGAAAATAGTTTCATATCGGCCTATAAGTCTCAAAATATATTGGTAATAACTTCCATCTGGATTCTGCTTCTAAAAGTCTTAGCAGTATTCGGCTCGAAGGACCGTTTAAAAAAAGAAATGGATTCTTGCTCAACCTTAAGTGGTCTATGCTGTCATGATATTCGATATCTAACAAGAAAGTTATCAGTCGTTTCCTAAGGAGTATAGATATTTGTTAAATGAAAAACAAAATCCCTAAATACGCATTTACTTTAAACAAAAATCTCCCATCAATCAATTTCCCTTTAAAGAAATAATCCCATAACGCCCATAACCTATTCAACATTCAATCAACACCTCTCGTCCAACATCCAATTAACGTTTTCCTGAATCTAATTAACTTCAAAAGTCCTTCTGAAACTGAATTTATTTTATGAAAAAATAAAAGAATATTGTCACCTTCCATACAAAAAAAAATATCAACCTTTGGCATAAAAGCAAAAGCGATATATTTTCTATTTTGTACTAGCTATCCTTTCATCAAGAGCGAATACAAAAAACAATTGATTTCCATCATTCAACGCTTGAAATCAAATCTGGTAGGTACATAGATGACACAGCAACTGCTGACAAAAAAAAATATGAAATACCTGAAATAATATCATTTTCCAACCATCTAGATTAACAAAAAAAAATAAATGAATGGGAAAACAATTTTTCGCTCAGGATAGCGAAAAATCAATCTCTTGTCCACTCGTATTGCATTCTCGTCCATTTGGCTATTGAAGGGTTCAAAATAATTGAATTTTCCGCTTTTCAAATGTTTTTCAAGAAAAAAAAAAAAAAAAAAAAAACTCTATCCACCATGAATGGGGTATCCTTCGTCCTTGGACACCGATCAGTACAAGTTGCTTTTGCAACCATCATCGATTCAAGAGTAGCTACCGCTATTCGTAGTGTTGTTTACGTTAAGAAGCAAACATTTTGCAAATGCATTGTACCCACTTCAGGAAGTTCTCCGTACCCACTCGATGTGAGTATTTGATTTGAGTTCAAAATCGTCTGTTTCAAGCACTGAAGCTGGACACCATCGCGTAACACCTTTGTTTGTGTATGATGGAAGTTTCAAGAGCGATGCCATGGCTGGCCATTATGATGGGTACTTATTGTGAACTTTTTTTTTTGTATTCGTTTCCTGCACAGTAAACCGAAAAACACTTTGACACGTTAGCGCGCGCGTTAAAAATAGACGAGAGGACTCACAGAGTTTCTCATATTTATCCAACAAAGTTACCGTGTGTAACTAAGTGCGGATACGGATGCAGCACTGACAGGCAGGCAGGCAGAGGCAAAGACAAAGTACGACGAGTGCCTCTCGTGTATCTATTGTTTTGTCGTGTTAAGTGCAGGGATTAGATGGATACTTGAGCAAGGAAGAGAGAATGAGACACAGAGATCGGGTGCAGCTGGAGGATTTTAATTTTAACAAAAGTGTCACACGAATGCGTTTAATGGGTGGAAAAGCTGTTGAACGAGAGTTAAAATGAGAAAAAGACGAACACACCCGATACGGGCGAAATAGTAGAAAAAGCAATTAGAGAAAATATTGCAATTTTTCCTTTGAGTCTCGCACACTCTTAAAGGGTGAAATTCTTAAGAAGGAGAATATGACAGATTTCGTTAGCAGAAGGTTGAAAGTGTAGTTCAAAGGAAGTTCAGTAACTTTGTTTTTCTTTTTCATCTTGAAATTGTTAATTTAAAGCCGGAATCTTGGGAGGCAAGTCGGCAGAGTTTTATGTCCTTGATCGATTAACGATGATTTACATAATCAAATGATGTGGGCTTTGTTTGTGGTATTTTTATTTATTTTTTTTTTTTATTTCGTATGGGGTACCTCAGGGGACTCTTTAATGGCCTTAATTGTTTTCTTATTTTTAAAATTCTACTTTTACAAAAAAAAAAAAGGGAAGTCACAGTGGCTACTGTTGTACTGTCCAGTTATCTCGTTCAGAGATATGCGGCAATCTTCAACCGCCTTAGATTGCTGGATATTAGGGATTTGATTACAGCTTGGCTATATGACGATATCCCTTTGTGATATCGAATTAATCGACAGGCACGCTGTAGATTGACGAATAGCTGCAATTTCGGCTTTTAAGGCACGAGAGTTTTTCAGATGACAAAAGGAGAGGCCCAGATTCAGTTCTTCTGAAAATCCCTCCAGTGTCTTAGAATCGTCTCTGTGAATATTGATAGTGATTTGTCGTGTAGAGTATTTTTTGAATCCCATTGGTTCCGGTCCTGTTGATTTTCGTAGGCAGGTAGTCGGTTATAATGAGCAAGGGGATCGTCTGTAGAAGGATGCTGGCGTGGGCAGTCAGTTGTCCTCTCCAGTGTTTCCCTTCTCTTAATCTGATTGCCACGTTTATGGTGTATTCTTTACTGACGATGTCTAGTGGAAGTAAGTTAAGTTTGGTTTGTAGAGCGGCGGTTGGTGATGTCCTCGATGCGCCCGTGATTCACAAGCATGACAAACGCTGATTCTTCTCTAAGACCTTTGGTTTGGAACTTTTGTTCAAGGCCGGCAACGATGGCATTAAGAATAATCGATCTTATAACCGCAGTATAAAGCCAATGCATTTTATTGGATTGAAGGCCTCATCTAGGACTGACAGGCCTTTTACAGGAGTATAGAGCCACTAGGGATTTCCTAGCGCGTTCGGCGATATTTTCTCTCCATAAAAGCTTTCTGTCCAGGCCTCAGACACAAATATTTAGCAGTGCTAACAAACTCGAGTGGATTTCTATTGAGCTTGTGGGGAGTGACCTTCCTGGTAAATAAGACTAACTCCGTTTTCGTCGGGTTGTAAGTCCACAACTAATGGTCTAGTTCACGCAGAGCGAATTGCAGGATGTAGGAAAGTGTTTGAGGATACTCTCCCGAAGCGAGTAAGGCGACGTGCGTCGTCCGCGTAAATCACAACTTTGCACACACAGTCCTCCATCAAGATCAGAAGTTCTTTAAGAACTATATTCCATAGCAATGGAGATAGTAGTCCACCTTGCGGGGTGCCTCTGTTTCACGAGTTTTTCGACAGCACTGCTGCCAAATGTAGCCCTCAAGCCTCATCATCCTTCCTGACCTGACTGAATAGCTCTTTTTAGTACAAAATTAAGCTCGCATAAACAAATCTTTGTCAGAAGCTATAGAGTTCTATGGTTTTCAAAGAACTTGTTCGGTTGCTATTTATTTATTTTATTAAAGTTTCGCTTTTATAATATCTCAGAGGCTCCTTTTCTAAAACGTTCTTACTGGTGAGATTTCGAAAAGTGTTTATTTATTTTGTTTACACTCGATTCCATAGTTAGTTCTATCGTAGATTGATTTGAAACTTAGGTACTTCGAAGATACAATTTTATGCTGCATAGTTTTAGTTGTGGCTTTTTTTTTCTCTATAAACAAGTTTTCACCTAAAATTGTCCTGCATAAAGCTCAACTTTCCTTGAATAAATCAACTAAATCCACGACAGCCTTGTCACTTTCTTTACCTTTTAAACATTCCCACAAAAAGTGGATACCAAGCTTGATTCACTATAGCAAAGAAATTAACTAATTACACTTATTACCTCTAGAAAAAAATTACAACAATTCTAGCAAAATCGTAGTAAAATTGAAAAAGTTATATCTAGAAAAATGTAAATTAATGGAATGTATCTGCTGTAGAAAATATATAAAAAATAAAATAGTGTGTAGTGTCAATTAAAATAAAAATAAAAAAAAAATAATTAAATAAATCATCAAGTGTTTATAATAATTAATTAAAAATAATTTAATGTATAAAAAAAAGCAATTGTCCACTATTAAGGAATAAGTGAAAAAATAAAATCCTCCAAACGTATACTTGTCTGCGAAATAAATAAAAAAAAGTATCCATTACAAAAAAAAAAAAAGAATTAAAACAAAATCCAGTAAATTAAAATTAATCACAATTACAAAAAAAGAATAATAATATGTATTAAATTTACACCAGGTAATCCCCAATAATTAACTCATTTCCCCTTCTCTTTTTCTCTCTTCCCAATAAAAAAAAAAAAAAAACACCACGTCCACGAAACCATAACCAACGCTTCGCAAAAAAAATTTAATTGCACGCGCTCGCAAACACCAAACCCTGATGAACGACAATATCGATGATACACGAAAAATATAAAAAAAAAATATATCAATCGCTCTCCACGCACGCTTTAAAAAAATAATTCATCTCCTTAAAATGTATATTTCGACTATACTGGAATTACATCAACTCCGATGACTATCGATTATTATTATTATTGCGATAAATACATAAAAACAACACAATGTGTGTTTAAATTTGTAACTTCTGTTGCTTGTATATTTTTCATTTAAAATTCATTAATAAACAAATTAATCATCACACCCACCTAACTACAATGATGATGATGACATCGCATTTACTGACATATCTTGTTATAACCGATGACTTTCGGCTCACAAAAATGTCCCTTACGAATGATTAAATAAATGAATTTAGAAAAAGCACAAAAAAAATATAGAAAAAGCTAAAGAAAGCAAAAACACAAAAATGAAGGCGATTTATTATCTTAGCGAAAAGTAACGCCGCCGATCAATTGAATAGAAAAACGAATTTAATTGATAAAAAGAAAAGCTAAAGATAGCCAAAGATACATAGAGAATAATTCTCTAGAAAAATTTACAAAACCGAGCGTGTGCTATCAACTAAGCGAAAAACTGAGCGAAAATTCGAAAAAATCGATTATTGATTTAAAAAATATTTTTTATTTATTTATTTTTAAGTAAATAATGGGGCTGCAAATGGCAGTACTGCCACCAGCTGCCAGTATTGTTGCAGTCATCACATTTTTACTGGTTATCATTGGAACGCCTGACGTAATTGATGCAGTCCGTGAGTACATTTTCTAATATTATTACTTTTATATCAAAAAACAAAAAAAAAAATAATCCTATACAAGTTTGTTTGCTTGTTCATTTTGTAAATTTTATTTAAATCCTTAATTTCCCTTGAATTTATATTTATTTTATTTTTTGTAAATAAATTGCTTTCCTTTTTTTTTTTCTCTCAAACTGGAGAAAGAATGCAAATGAGATAAACAATGAAATAGAGATGATGATTACACTTTGAATACGAAGTCCTCACCTAGAGTTTATTTTTTTGTCTTAATTTTCGTTTCGTTTTCTGTTATATTCGTACATCTTCACAGACTGTCTAATATTCTTTTCTTTGTATTTTTATCCCATGCATTATGGGAGGATGATAGTAAAGTGATGCCAGGATAAGTAGGATCGACATAGCACTCGAATTCATTAAAAATTTAAAACTAACAGAGCGTAAAATTAAATTTCTTAATTAAACTATTAGTTTGATTGTTGTTTTCTTTTTCATTTGCAGTATTTTTTGTATTTAAATAGGTTTATCTGTACTTTTATTTCTTAATTTTTGGCGGTAGATTTAATTGTCTAGTCTTTTGCTTTAGCGAACTTGATTGTGGAACTAATTGCAACTGATTTAAAAAATTCTTGTCATCATATTTGGATGGACACTCTCACAAATTGTTTTCTTAAAGAATTCGCCCCCTATTATGCAACTCGGTGGATATATTCTTAAAACATCAAAAAACGTTGCATGTTCTTAGGCGAACTGTTAACATATTTTTGCTTAATTTTCTATGGCAAAGTATACACTTTAAAATAAACTGTACCTAAAGCATTAATTTTTTGAAATTAGTAAAATTCGATAGAGTTCCTCATAAAATAATGACATCTAGAGAACACTTGAACTACATTCGAATTTGTTAATTGTATAGGAATACACAAATTTTTAACATTTGAGTTGGCCTCTACTCCAAAGATGCGTTTTGCCCTGATGTGGTGGGTGGGCTCATCAGTAGACGATCACCATATCTGATATAGAGGCACTGTTTGCTCAATTTTCATCGAGTCTTATGATTTTCCAATCAACAAGTGACTGTGTATCACACCTCAAGACGAATCTTTGGTTCAAAGACTATCGCCGGGAGGATTTGTTTTTAGCCCAGTCCCTGGCTTGTTCATTTAATCAAACTATTTTCAATTCATAAACATATTTTTATGAAGTTTTCAACTTTTTCCACTAGCAAAACGAGACATTAATCCGAAAATTATATTAAACAGATGAGTTGTCCTTAAGTTCAGTTGTCTCTTTGGTAATCTTGGACACACACTCATTTAGCTAATACACCCAACAATATCGCATTTTTAGCTAAGTCGGACAACAACCAATTAGCTAATGTACACACCAACATCTTATTTGCCAACGGTCTCCAGGGGGGCCAATTATTTCGTTCATTTCCTTTACGGATGCATTTCGACCTTAGGTATACAATTCGCAGATACAATAGTATCCCTTTCACACCTACTGCCCATTTTTATTCAATTTATCTCGGTAACAAAATTTTTGCATATACCTTCAATTTTTTGCCAACTTATAACCCATGAAAGCTCATTTAAATCCCTTTTAGTCGTTGAAATGAAATTTAATGGAAAATCTCATAAAATATCAACAATGTAACAGAGAACAAAAAAAAACACATTAAAAACAAGCAAAAACCAAACCAAGTAGCTGGCAAAAATACACCCCACGATAATTGTGTGTAATATTTACCCGTAAGCATCATTTCTTGCTCGCATTCATCCCTTGTTTCACATGATGGCCCGTGGGTAGGAAAAAACCAATCCACCCAGAAAATTACGCCTCCAGGAGCAATGTTGAGTTTTTTTTTTTCTTTCTTTTTTCGTGTTTGCCTTATGCGCAAGAGGACAGGCCCTCATCCGAAAAATCAGTCGCTCCAGTCATTTGCTCTTTGGCATATTGGCAGAAGGTCTTCTTTCATTTTTTTTTTGTTGCTGTCCCCCCATTCCAAAAGGAAAACAAAAATCGACAACCGCCATCCTTCCTGGGATTTCTATCCAGCCACCTGTGCTCTATACGTGAAACGTCCCTTATATTTTTTTCCACTTTTCTGACTTCTTCATTCTCTGTGTGCTGGGAAGTTTTATTTTTCATTAGCATGTTTGTTGGTATATTTATAACGATGTTTGAATAGAAGGATACGAACGGTTGTTTTGGAATTTTTCTATGCAATTTTGAGGTTATGTCCCAACATAATATCGCAATATTACACCTGGCGGCCTGTGTGTTTGTCTATGTGTGTGGTGGAAGGTTTTTGGTAACTCGACCCGAAAGGGAAACAACTTAATGTTGTCCTATACACAGGACATCCTGCGGTCGTGGTTGTGTATATAAATTTAGTTTTCGCGCATTTATATTGGTATCATTCCTTCGATGTGAAGCTTACTGTTGCGATAGGTATATATATACATGTATATTTTGGTTTGGAGTTTCTTACAGTTGGCAAGTTAGTTTTACCCAAGTTTTTACTTGAATTCCCTTTACCATCGGTATGCGAAGGAATGCGGAAGGAATTTTCCGATATTTATGCGTACCTTATAATTAAGTTATGAATTCAGATGTACCCA
This sequence comes from Cheilosia scutellata, assembly GCA_955612985.1. Lineage (NCBI taxonomy): Eukaryota > Metazoa > Arthropoda > Insecta > Diptera > Syrphidae > Cheilosia > Cheilosia scutellata. The sequence continues at coordinate 7,676,942 of OY015314.1, read as the reverse complement.
CTCTGGAAATGGAACATTAACAGTGTTAAATAATTTAGTAGGATAGGGTTGGATAGTTGCCAAGAGAAGGAAGAGATATAGAGATTTAAATGAAGGGTTTTCCATTTTTAATTAAAGCTAGGAAGTTACTTTCTGTGGCACTTATTAGGGATCATACGCACGTTTCAAAGGATATTTGTGGCTTCTTATAGTTCCGTAGAAACGTGTCTGCAATTAAATATTTAAATAAAAAATGTACAACAATTAGAAGACATAAAGTTGTGTAGGCAACTAAATATAAATCCTGCAATCCTGCAAATAGTGACTGTTATTAGTTGTCGAAAGAATGTCTGAATGATGTTTTGGAAATTATTCAAAGCAAATGTGACTTTTATTGTGGCAATTGAAAAATATTGATATTCAACCCCTAAAGTATGCAATGGAATTGCTAGAAGTATGCAACAATTTGTGTTATTATTAAAGATTTTCAATTGTTTGTTTTGTTAGGTGCCAAACTGCGAGAGTTCTTGTAGAAATCCAGATTTTTTTATGTAAATTTTTCTACTGGAAAAATATCTACGCTAAGTTTTATGCTACCATTTTTTTTTTTGAGGAATTAAAGAAATAAAAAATCCCAACTTCGTGTACTTCATCTAATCACTCTTAAAACAACCGAGTGTCCAATTAACAAATTTATTCAATTGTTGGATAAGATCTTGTGCTTTTAAATCCGTTTTAATTTTCCTGTACGTTTTTTTCTTCCTTATGGCCACCCTATTAAAATTTCTACAGAGTAATAAAAGTTCACAAAATACGTAAAATATCCTTAAACAAAGTACAGAAAATATATATATATATATATAAAAAAAATGATAATAATACAGCAAATCAAATCAAAGCAAACAGAACTAAACAATTAAATTTTAATTACAAACAAATTACACTCATTTTGCGAGCTGCCAACCATAAACTTGTATTTACTTCCCTTCGAAACTAATTAAACTTATCTCTTGGTTTAAGCTGTTCCAACAACTGCACCACAGTTACTTTCTTCCTGTAGTAGGAAAAACCGACGAACGAATTTGGCTGGGTGAGTGGGTTTTTGTAGATTCAAATGAAAATGAACGTCAATTTAATTGCACAACCTTTCAAGATTTAACCGCGCTATCGAATGTGTAGGTGTGGATATAGATACATATACCTTTCGAATGGATTGTTGGTATCCAACAATTTTTTAGAGCGTGAAAGTGGTTCTGGAAGTGTTTTTTTCTTTTTTTCCCAACTCTTTTAAGTACCATTCTTCGTTAAAGAAGTATTACAAAAAAAAAAAATAAAACCGAACGCAAAGGATTCGATAAGAGCCATTCAACTGTATAAGCGCTAAGAGGGTTTGTTTTTGGAAATGAAAAACATATGAATTGATGAAATGAGCTCTTTGTATTTACACCAATGTAGGGAAGTTTGAAAAGTGCCAGTCAGTAAGACTGATTTTATAGTAACTCATCCGTTTTGAAGCAATTTGTATTTTTTTTTTTCGTTTGTATAAAGGAATACAGCTTCATATGAAGGATTTGCTGGTTCAATACGCTTCTAAGAGGGTCATTTGAATCAAACTCAGTAACGGAGAATGTTTAGTATCCGACAAAAACAGATACGAGATAATATCTAAGACTTAAAAAGTGTTCTCCAGCGCCGCAAGCTGTATTTAGTTTTTTCCGCGTCCGTTTAGGAGGGGTAGAGAGGTATCCCTTCAAATAAATAACAACCCCACATAAATTATTTGTCATGAATTTGATGTCCGTAGTCATTGCACACTTAAAAGTCCACCCTCCCATTAGTACGAACTTCAACCATAATTTAATTGAGGTCATCCTCATCATAAAAAAAATCCCTCTTCCCTTATTTCACTTAGAAAATCAATTCATTTCTTTAGGATATTTTCCACCCCTCACGTTTAATTCTGACATCAAAATTAAAGAAATTACTTCATGACTTTTCGACCAAGAAAGTTGCGAGATTCAGTTTGAGTTCCTTGTGAGACTTTGATTTTCAGCTAATTAATCAAATTGAAGATCCTCTACCAAATGTGTTCTTTTCCCTCGATGGATGATTAATTTAGCAACCACTTCAATCTCATTAATCACCTGAATTCATATCAATGAAAAACTCGTGGTCATCTCTAAGGACGAGTGAGTCATATTTCCAATAGTAAGAGTATACCTACAAACAAACCTAAGGATGATGCAAAGAATTACGATTCTCTTCATTTCTTCCCTTCTTGTTGCATAGAAAAAAAGAAGGAAAAACGAAAAACTATACTCACCCCTGAATAGTTGTAAAAGTTACCTAATTGTAATTTTAACTTTTCTACGCTCAACGTCATAAACTTCCGTACTCTTCCTCTTTGATACTACCGTTTATTAGTTTTTACTGTGCTGCATTTTGAAGTGTTGAGTAAGTTGAGTGGTATTTCAGATTTTACCCACACTCAGGGGAATTCTTGAATTGCTAAACACCTAACAAAAGTCATTCTTAAGACATAGAAGCACGTTAAGTTTTTTATGTAGGGAAAAGTTCATAAAAATTCCAAGAAGAAAAGTTTTTCCAAGCAAATGCAAAATATTTGTTTAATGAATTTTCAAATAAACGAAAGAAAAAATTTTGCACAATCCAATGATAAAGATTATTGCCACAAATGTCATACAAAGAAATTTTATGGTTAAAGTAACCATAAGTAAGTAGTTAACTTGAGTTTTGTTTTGAAGAGAGTTATGGTTGCATTGATTTCTTTTCTGTGTCCTATGCAAAACGGTAACCCTATTCAGTCGCTGTCATTGATTTCTATCAAAAATTCATCATTTTACCCACTACCTACTGTTGGGCGCCAGTTAAATAAAATTATAGTGCACAATTTGGAAAGAATTTCCCCTAAATCAATATCCGAGTTGAACACCCGTAAAATATAAATTACACTCTAAAAATTTGTCCGCTGCCCCGAGAGTATAACTCACCGAGGAAGCTTCTCAATTCAGACGTCTATATGCGTCTATAGGCCCCCTCCATTTCTGCTAAAAATATAAGTGAGCGGCTTAGATACTAGATTTTTTGTTCCTCCTTAGTAAGGCTGACTTTACCCTACGTTGGGCGCCACTTACCTACAACCAACCTCCTACAGAATAAATAGATTGAAGATTGGTCACGCTTTTCCCCAATTATTCTCTTAACAATTGAAACGTTTAAGTTGTTTTCCTCCGTTCTTAAGCCAACATGTCCCAATTAAGACCCCCTGTGGATGCCAATTAGACAAAATCAGCACACCACAGGCAGTTATCGACATCGCCGGATATTTTGTCAGATTCCCCTTGGTGATTCATGCTGGGTTCACTTAGACTTACCTTGCAATATGTTTTCATGTAATTGTTGTTCAAAATAGGAAGTATATTTCACGCACTCCTCATCATATAGTTATTGAAACGTTGGCTTGACCAGAAAACTGGGTATACACATCACTCACTTCTCTTAATATTTATATCGTGACCTTACGTTGGGCGCCATTCCACAGAATTAAATGTGAAATGAGAGGGTCGAAAATATTTCCTGCCTCCGCGTAGATTTATTTCAGAATAGAACCATCAACGGTTGGGCAATACCTAAAAACCAAATAAAATGCATCGTACCTACATGATGACTCCCATTGCAGTACTGATTTGGCTCCCCACGACAATATGTACATCATGGACTCCTCATCAGATAGTTATGAAGATAAAGACTTGAGCGTTCTCTTAGTACTTAAATGCGACTTCGCCCATTGATTGCCCAAAAAAATGTGTACATAATGGACTCCTCATCAGATAGTTTTAAAATAAAGACTTGATTTAAGAACGTTCTCTTAGTACTTAATGGAGACCTCGCGTTGGGCGCCATTCAACAAAATTATTTATGATGACTCGCATTGTCTGATCTTGGCTCTCCAAAAAATGGACTCCTCATGAGATAGTTTTTAAAATAAAGACTTGAATTAAGAACGTTCTCTTAGTAATTAATTGCGACCTCGCGTTGGGCGCCATTCATGGAAAATTTATTAAAAATTTATTATTATTAAAAAACCAACCTACAATCCGAAGGAGTAACGCAATTACAAACAAATAGCAACGTTTTTGGTCACGCCACTTTTCTCCTCTTCAGGACCTTCACAGATGGCCTAATTAAAAACCCTTATTAACAAAGAAACAAAATAAATTTTGCATAATCCAACCCACTGCTAAAGAATTTCAAAAGCTCAATTTTCGTTAGCCAAAAATACAAAAAAAAACTTCTACAATTTCGTCAATAAAAACGACAACCTACCTCACAGCACAACCACCACCGCACCGACCGTCTGCAATGGTAATGATGATGATGATGAGCGTTTTAAGTCGACTCTTACATCCAAAACTATGAGCTCACACTCACCTCTAAGTTAGAGAGTCTCTTGAAAAGTAATTTAAATTTCTGAGGGCACAAATGGAAATCATCGTTCTCATATAATCACCACGCCCTTTGCCAAAGCGCGCTTATCGCTTCGAGTTAATTTATTTCAATTACATGCAGCAATGTTATCGGGGGGTAGATTTTCTACCGATATAAGGCGCGATACGGGGCCGCAATTTGGCGATGGTCGTGACAGCGCGCAATGGTGGGCGTGTATTTGCACCAACATCGAAATTGCAAAAGTTTAAATTACTATTTTGATGCTGGGTTCCACTGGGCTGGGGGTCGAATAAGTTGGTCTATTTGTGCGGGTGCATCAATGTACACAGTTTCTAAAGCAAACAAAATTTAGTTCAAGGTTGTGTTGAGCAGGAAACTGCTATTTTGGTTGTGTATCTCTTTTGGCTTAAGACTAAACTTTGTAAGGTAAATAAAAAAAATTGAATTACATAAGTTCAGGCTTCTAATCCGTCTCGCAATTTCTATTTCACTACTCTCAACATTGACCTCGGTGTCCTACTCGAAATATACGCTTCAATAGTGAGCTAACTTTAGCAGCCATTTGTAATGTTGACATGTTGACATTTAGTGCACTCCCAACCTGCCACCCACCTATATACCTATAGATACATGCTCGTCATGTATAAACATCGTGCGCGTGTTTATCGACTAAAGTGCCCTCCCAAATTGTGTATCTCTTATGCAGTTCAGTCCATCGAAGCGTATTGCCAATTGCTGTATACAGTTCGCCTCCTATCTCTCCCCCTGCCAACATAAAGCTAATACAATTTGTGACGTATTTATGACGTTAATGGGTAGGTAAAGGAAGAAAGGATAGTCTGAGTTAGGCGTCCAGTCCCGGCTAAAAGTGTCCGATAGGACACTGTTGTTTTTGTTTTTCCATCTTACTCATTCAACTGCGAAAAATTGGAAACATTAACCTAACCAGAGTTTTGTTCTCCTGTTCGGCGTTGCACTGCCGTTACTATACCTGCTGACGAATGCAATTAAATTCAAAGGATTGCTGTTGCAGCTGTTCCTCTGTTCTATTGCCAGAGCCTGCAAGTAGGTATCTCATGAAATGAGCTTTTTAGTCGTTGTTGTTGCTGTTGATGTTGATGTTGGCGTTTTTGTTTGCCAGCGGGTGGGTGAGTCATCAGGAAGTTCGGGAATATAATGAACTATGTATGTTGCATATTAAGTGGCAAAATGAAGTTCAATGTATCTGCGGGTGGGCGAATGTTTTCATTTCCTTTTAATTTATCATTAAATTATCATAAATGCATGGCAGTTTGGCAACACACTTCATAAAGTCAAATGAGTTACATTATGCAGCCAGTGATGTGTGTCATAATATCTGCACTTTAAATCGTGACGCGAGTAGGTGAGGATATTTTGAGGCACGTGTCATTGCGAGAGGACTTTAGTTGATATAAAAACATACGAACATTTCATTCATTTCGTTGATTTTTAAAGGCAGTGATGATTTCGCAATAGTTTGCTGTTGTCAATTGATCTTTCTTAATTTTTTTATTTCCTCTTACTGTCAAAGTCGACTTAAATTTCAAATCAATCAAATTCAATCGAAAGTCCACCACTCAATAATATGACCCCACAAATTCCTGTATAGACATTCTCCATCCTCAATTCACTCGTCCAATATGATTTCCTCTCTATCTGACTCACTTCAGGGGCTGAACAAATCCCCAATCAATATCCACTTAACGAGAGTTCTGAACCGAAACAGCGAAATATGGAATCATATTGAAAATTTGAGGATAGTAATGACTGGTCCTACCTCCTCGTATATCTCTGCCGTCGTCGCTGTGAAATAGCTGATAAGCGGAAATGAAAGGTATTTCGAACAGTTCGTCCTTCTAATGCGATGCTACGGGTCTATGCGAAGCTTTTGCTAATCACATGCTTCTTAAAATAAAAAAAAAAAAAGAAGTCGACCCATGTTGCTGGGCTCCTCTATATATCTGCTTATGGACTTGTTGTACATTTTCTATGGCCAATAATAGCATAAAAGGTTGAGTTGGTTGGATGCGATATTGGAATTTTGAAGCTCTACTCATCTGTGCATTATTTGTCTGGCGTCTGGCATGACGGTGGTGCCATCTAATAGGAAATATTGATTCTTTGAGAGAGGTGAATTTACTTTGACGTTGATACTCTTCTTTGATTTGACAGTGAATTTAGGAATGTATCATTCAATGACAAAGAACTAAAAGTACATAATACAGGAAGCTAAAGCATGGATGTCGTTCTTCAAAAAAGCAGCTCTGAAAATGGCTATAGGTCTCTATTAAAAAATATTTCATTGGACGACCCTAAACGTAGTTTTCCAAATCCATTCTTTAGGTTGAAATATATTTTTTCCGTTGCTTTCTTCTCATATGTAATTTCGATCAATACGAGTATGTATCTGATTTTTAAGAAAATACCTAAAAGTATGCAACAAAATTTAATATTCTTCTAGATCTAGATCAGTTTAGTTTAGTTTTAGTTTTGTGTAGTGTATAAATCCATTCATCCTCCTGTCCTTCACCAATAAAGGGACGAAACAAAATATACATATAGCACTTTATTTAAAAAAAAAAAAAATACATATTGCATTACAGGACCCTAAACGTAGCTTCCCATAGCCATTCTTTAGGTTGTATTATATTTTTTTTTAATGAATGAAAGGGACTCACAAAACAGTGTCAAAAGACTATCAAATCGACATAAGAGATGTACGTTTCAACCTCTGTTGCTTCTCATATGTAATTTTGATGAATATGTATCTGATTTTTAAGAAATACCTTAAAGTATGCAACGAAATTTAATATTCATCTATATCCCAGATCATTATAATATACCTTATATGTAGTTCATTTTAATGTCAAATTTCATTCATCCTTGGCATTCTCATGTCCTTCACCAATAAAGGGACACAAAAAATATACATATCTGTCAAAAAATTATCCAAAAAGTTGCGGATAACATGACACATTCCCTTCTAGCAAAATATATGCTCACATATTATCTTCAAACTTTACCCAAACTTTAATGTCAACCTCAAGAAAAGTTTCACAAAAAATAAAATAAAATGAAACAAACTTTTAAGGACATACCCAAAAGTATATAAAAAAACCTAAAAAAATGTGCGAAATTTTCGTCGGTATCTCTCGATATCCAAGGATAAGTTTGCAAATAAAAAAAAAAACACTCCATACGTACTTCAAGGATAAACAGGATAAACAAACATATCTTTGAGGTTTTTGCCATCGAAATTGCAACTTGCATTTTTTTTTCTTCCTTCCTTTTCTCGTCTCATTTGCCTTAAAAAAAGGAAACACGTCTAGAGAAAGAGAGGACTCGAAAATATGTGAAATTTTCTAAAAGATAAAGGATTCTTCTCAAAAGGAGGCGAATTTCTGATGCAGAATTAGTTCACGCTGCCTCATCGCAAAGGATAAGAAAAATAACTGCTCATATGCATAGGGGGTTTTTTTTTCTTTGTCTACTTCAAACAGATCAAGTTTTTTGGTGGTGTGCGCTTTTTTCTTCATGTTTCATTGGGTTTTCTACGCTCTTATGAGTTGACATCTTGCACTCGTCTCATATCCTAACGAAGTCTAAGAATAAAAGAAGAAAACTTGCAGCATGTTTTAGTCGGCATTTTTTTTTTGAGAATTTTTATCCATGAGTAGTGTGTTTTTGTAGGGCTAAAGGATAACATTTGAATAAGTATGCAATTTTCAGAACATAAACATGCATACATGCGAGTATTCTTCGGGAAAGTTTTGGCATGTTATAGAGTTTGAGAGTTGAAAAGCCAAAGGATGGTTTTTTGTGTTTTTTTTTTTCTTCTTCTTTCTTGTATATCTTGTGGATACTGGCTGCTGAATATGATGTAGTTGTATGTCATCAGAGAGATGGGAGTGGTGTTTGGTAAATTCATAAAATGTCGTATGTCTGTTTGATATCAAACGAAAAGTGTTAAATGGTTACACGAAAGAATGAGGTATTCGAGGGCATAAAAAGTGCAGAATCTCGCAAAATATTTAAACATTTTCCTGGTGTCCTGCTAGTTAACCCCTTTCAAATTGCCCACACCTCACCCGACTTGTATGATGAATCCATTTGCCTTCCATTGGGCGCCAGATTTTCATACCTTCTTTTCGTCTCAATATTTTCGCTATTTGCAGTTCTATGAACTAAAAATGGAACGCACCCTGGCGTGTTTTCTTTCTCTAACCAAAAGGTATGTTGAATTTTTTTTTCCTCTCTCATAAAATAGCGTGCAACCATACTAAGCTTTTAACAACAGTCAAGGAAAAAAAAGAAAGTTGTTCCCCTGCAGGAACATTACACTCTGAAGTGTTTACCCCAAATTACCTTCGAGTCCTTCAAAGCCTTCATTTCTCTTCCTTCTCTCTCTCTCTCCTTCTATTTGTATAATTTTCTTCTTACTATAGCACCTGACGATTTGACTTGTCGATATTATTACTGTTTGCCTTTGTTATGAGTTGTGTGCATTAATGAAATTGAATTTGTTTTATACAAGCGCGCGATTTATGTCTATATCTATGGATGTGGTGGTTGGGGCTTATATGAAACACATTGTTAGTACGTAATTTCAATTTATCTTTATATAACTTTCTTTTTTTGCGGCTTGACACTATTGTATGTCTTTTGTGTATGTGTTTTTTGTATGTAGGAAGTCCTTTTGTAATAATTGTGTCCGTGTTTGTTGAGTTTATTTATTTTGTAGGTTGTTAATAATAACTCATTTATTTTAATGATACTTGGGATATTTTTCAAAAATTATTTAGAGTGGGCTATGGCAATCAATGTAAAACTATTTGTAATTATAATTAATTAGTTAATCATATAATTGCATTGAATGGATTGTTTAGTAGGTGACTGATTGATACGGATTAAGCGGATAAGTGGTTGGAATTTATTTGGTGTCAAGTTCTTTTAGAGTGGTTTTGGATGCATCAGTTGCGCACAAAAAAAATTTAGGTACTTATCTCCTTGCAATATATTAAATAATTCCAGTTTTTGTTCCATATATCCTGTAAAGTAGCAGGCATCTATCTATTTTCACTCTTCTTCGAATGTTATTAACATCCTTCTTCCATTTTTAACATTCATCATGTAAATATCATTGAACTCTGTTTTTTCTTGGAATTGCACATTCAAATAGAATTATTTTACTCGTCCTGCGTTGGGCGCCAGTTTCAGAAAATTTCTCTTTTCTTGACTCCTTCTTTAATTTTCAACAACCATCATCCAAATATCATTGAACTCAGTTTTTTCTTGTGATTTTACATCAAAATTGACTTATTTTATTCGTCCTGCGTTTGGCGCCAGTTAGAGAAAATTTCTCTTTTCTTGACTCTTTCTTCCATTTTCAACAACCATCATCTAAATATCGTTGAACTCCGTTTTTAGGGATTGCACATTAAAATTTTATTTTTTATTATTTTATTTATATTATATATTAATTATTATTTTATTTTAATGTGCAATCGTCGTGCGTTGGGCGCCAGTTTGAGAAAATTTCTCTTTTCCTGAGTTTTAAACTCAACTAGCAAATTTGATTTAATGGTTGATCTGTTTGTCTTTTGGTTGGCTTGTGAGTTTCATAAAATTCTTTGAAAGCGCGTCACACTGTCCATAACCTTCTCATAAGTCATTAGGATCGGTGCTTGTGCTGAACGACCATTATAAAGCCGCAAAAGTTCTCCCATGTCATCCTGCAAAACAAAAAAAAAAAAATTAACGAGTGTGACGGGTGCCTACGTCAAAACAAAAAAAAAAGTCTGTATTTCTAAGTTTTTTTTACGTCCGTTACTGTCAGAACTTGGAATGAAAAACACAAACTAATACAGAAAGTAGTTTCGAACAAAATTCTATCCTACGATTGCCCAACTACAAATATTATTTCGTATATCACATCCAATTACAACTTGACTGATATGAAAGAATAAAAAAATTATAAGCATCCTGTGTTGGGCGCCAGTTTGTATTTTTTTTTATCAACTATGATGACCTATCCCTCTGTTTCTTGTGTCATTAATTGCCTTTGTTTATGCATTTAAAAGACGTTAACAATCATTGTTTTATACACGTCTTCCCAACTAATAATTCTCTTTAATTACTAAACTCACCTCTCGCGCTGTCATGATTAATTACTTTCCATTGTTTCTACTATAACCTCCATTTTAGGCGAAGGTATGATGCTTATTTATCAGCTTCACACGATTGAGTCATTCAACTTGTACATGTACATGCCACTACTTAAGTTGTTCACCCTAAAACATTGTACATCATTAGTCATACTTGGTGTGGTCTATGAAATGAATCACTTCCATTTCATACTATCGCTTGAGGCGGTAAAAGTCGATGAAAAATTCAGCTCAAATTTCCTAACCGTATTCACAAAAAAAGAAAAAAAGCAGGTGCACTACCCAAAAAGTGAATGAAAAAATAATGACACTATCAACCACATGTAGATACATTATATAATTTTTTTAATTTCTCCCAATTGAGAATAATGACAAATTTAAGAAAGGGTTAAAGACCAACTAAGGACTTGCTGTTTTAGGGTGTGTATATAACTTCCTTTCGAGGAAATAACGAAATGGGAAGAAGTACCTAATGTGTGTCATTTTTGTCGGTTAAAAAAATCCAAACAAACAGTTTTTAGTAATGTTATGTCTACGATAGGTAATTGATACATTTTTGTAATACCATCAGTTATATAATTTGACAGAAAATAGCCCATTATTAAAAATATGACAATTTATACAAATAATAAAATTGTAATTTTTTTGTTTACTCCACTATCACGTAAGAACTACTAACCCGATTGGTATGGATCTTTTTGAAAAACGTAGGTCTTAACAATGGGCATCATATAGGCTCTATTTGTTCAAAATTGGACAAAGGGGCGTAGCACCGCCCATACAAAAAAAAACCTTCAAAATCTTATATCTCGAAAACCACCGAATCAATTGAGTTGGAATCTTAGTTATTGGTCCAGGACTGCTCATTGGTCAAAATTGAACAAAGGGGCGTGGCACCGCCCATTCAAAAACATCTTCTATAGGGCGAAAATCGATGACGTTATAAATCGATAACCGCTGGGCCGATTCTCATGATTCTTTTTTTGTTTTGTTCGTATTTCCATAAAATCTCATGTTTCGCAATTTACGAAAGAACATTATTATCTAAGACCTAAGCAATACAATTCCTGTGCACGAGCCGGGCGGTTATAGCAATCTTTATATATATAATTCTTCTGTCCGTGTTTGTTACCGTACTCCTCCTAAGCGGCTGGACCGATTTTAATGAAACTTTGTGTGTGTGTTTGAATGGGTCTTGGGATGGTTTATATTCACTATTAGATCCGGTAGGTGGCGCTGCGATCCAATTCCACAAAATGTCAAGTAATAAACACTCAACAATAAAAAAAAATTTAAAAAGGAAGAATAAGCTCATGAATAAAATTTCAAATAATATACACCCAACAAAAAAAAATCATGAATAAAATGTCAAATAAAAAATGTACGAGCAGGCAAAACAACGGGGCCGCTGGTATTATATAAAAACGTTGGTGCGTATGTAAGTCCGATAATATCCGCTGAACCACTGAAGATACCGCCTTCATTTCTATTAAAAAAAAAATAATTGAACAAAAATATCAAAATAAGTCTTGAAATATTTAAAATAACTATTTTAGGCAGAACAACGTTTGCCGGGTCAGCTAGTAGGTCCTATCCTATACAACCTTTGGTATAGATTCTGATAAAAATCGTGATATCTTCGCAGTATACAAAATGAATCTATGGTCGGATAGGGCCCACTATATCGCCATTACCTCCTAGAGAATGTAGCAGTAGGTAGTCAGGGAGACGAAAATGTATTCAGGGAGACGAAAATATATTCAGGGAGACGAGAATGTTCACTCAGCTCAGTTACGTACTACAAAATCGGTGCAGTAGCAATCTCCCTACTAGTATACTAGTTCGGAATCCACTTCCAGATCCATGCGTTCGTCAATGACAATAATTTCCTTTTTTCTGAAGGTATAGGTGACTGTCGTCAATCTTGCGCCGGTTAATGATGCCCAGATGCTTTTTAATATTGCGTGGAATTACGCCATTGGGTTCTAGGGACTTGAAAGTTAATTTTTTTTTTCGTTTGGCTTGTTTGTGAATCAAATTTTGACAGTTCACAAGTAGTGCTCGAATTTCACAAGAGTGACAATTTCCTTTAATTTCTCACCAACGCAACGTTCTCTGCCTTCAGACTTTGTGTATTATTCTGTATTCACAGTTTATTCAAAAGACAGAACCGTATGACCACACAAGATCATATCGCTTTGACACACATTCGTGTCAAAATCGAAATCTCACCCAAATTAAACATCGCTATCAGTGAGAATATCTACACCTTTGATATGTCCTTTTTTTGTTATGTGCCTCATATAACAAAAACCATGGTCAAGCTGGTACACATTTTTGTTCCTTCCACTTTGACCTTATTTATATGATTGTAATTTTTCGAATTTTCACTCTCTTTTTTCGTCTATCTGGCCACCCACCTTTTGTCACATTCGAGGTTTATTCTCCCCATTTCTTTTGTTTGTTAGCTGTTTCATAGAAGAGTTACCTAACGCGAATGCTCTATATATTTTCTATGGTGGTTTGGTAAAAAAAATAAATACACACAGGTATACAAAAAAAAAAAAAAGTAACCGTGTGCAACAGTGTACTCTATCTCCCCTGAAGATAGGCAAAGAAGCAGAAAAAAAGTGTAACTTTCACACTTTGTTGGCCCGGGTGTCGTCTGTTGTGTTGGTTTGTTGAGTGTTGTCCTGGCGCCTTCTTCACTGTGCCTCTGTTGTGTTTTTCGCTTCGTTTTTTTTTTTTTTTCATGTCAAGTTGTTAGCAGCAGCTTTTGAAGTTGCCATCCACTTTGTGTGGTTGACAACCGTGGCGTTGTTTTTTTTTTTTTTACTACTATACTGTGTACTTATTCTTTTCTAGCAATGAATTGCAAGCTGCTATTGGTGTGGGATAGTGCTGTTAGGTTGATATCCTTTTTTTTTTAGGAAAGTTGTTTTTCGAATTGTACTGCGTCACAATAAATTATCATTAGAGTGTGCTGCGAAGCGTGAAGTTTGACGTTTTGTTGTCATCGTGTAGCTTTGTGGTTGCGGTGGCGCTCATGACGGTGACTGTGGTGGTGGGTGATTGAAAGACGGTATCTTTTAACCATGTCACCATTCAGAACATTTGCTGATTTCCGTATCTTGTGTTTATTTTAGTCCTTTTGTTCTGTCACCAAGGTTGTGTTAATTGGAACTGGCAATGACATTATATCGTTGCTGACAGACGGGGATGGAATAGGGAAACAGCAACGAGAGATGGAATGTATATTATACGGAGAGATGGTTCCGTTTTTGAATTTATAGAATTTCAAATGAGGTGAGTGATGAGCGGTGATTGGCCAAAAGGTTTAATCTTTAATTCGTTTTTTTTAAACTGTCATTTTGTAAAGTTTTGCATATTTTATACTCCGCTTTAAGAATTGAATTATTTATTTTAGATGTTTTTTTTTTTATATGGGTGATGGAAATGAACCTTTAGTAGTCGTTTTTAAGGTTCCGTTTCCATATGAAGGAACCTTATTTCTTTCGCTACGATGTCTGTCCGAATAAACTAAGCCAATTTTGTACCTAGGACTATCTCAAGAACTAATTGACGTAGAAGGCTGAAATTTGCACACAGCATCAGGTATAACCTCTAGTTAAACGACAAATACCAATATTAACAATAAATCGGCTGGTTTTGGAATTATTCTTAATGTCGTGGAAAAAATATTTTCATTCGCACAAAAAACTGTTTATTTTTAGATTTACAAAAAATACATATACATATAATCCTTTCTAATAATCCTTTCTTGTTATTTTGATGTTTTTTTTTTCATACCAATTTTGTGCAAGCCAGTGACTCAGTGTGATCGAAGGAACCAAGGTTCGACCCACAGAAAATACGAATCATCTAACCTCTCGCAAACATCCGACAAACCACTGAGAGTATAACTGCCCCGAGAAAGCTTCTAAATTGAGGAGCTCCGCATTGAATTCCAGCTTAGTATAACTGCCCCGAGAAAGCTTCTAAATTGAGGAGCTCCGCATTGAATTCCAGCTCAGTTTAACTGCCCCGAGAAAGCCTCTAAACTGAGGCGCTCGGCATTGAATTTTGAATTGAAATTTAGCTCCCTTCGGACTCCTTCTAAAAATTAAAACTCACACAAGCAAATGGTTTTGAAAAACTATTCAAAGAGTAGGTATCTTATGAGCCTGCTGCTTTTACTTTAGATGGCGTTCATGGCCGCTTCCGCGAGCTCGGTCCCTATTTTTAATTTCCTCCAGTTACGCACACCAAGTTGGTTCAGGCCGCTTTCCAAAGGTGGCGCTCTTCCTCTGCCTCGTTGTCCCTCAGAGATGGAATCAAAGAATCGTCAGGCTGGTGCCTTGCTGTTTCCATACGCTTCTTCAGCTTTTTGACCAGGTCAACGTCGCATTATAGCCCATAAAGCTGGTCGTTAAATCTTCTCCTTCACACTCCTTCGATACAAACTAGACCGAATATCTTGCTCTCAAAACATCCCAGGAGGTTTTCATCCAATTTTGGCAGAGTCAATGCTTCTTCACCATTCCACAGGACCGGGATGGTTAGGGTCTTATATAATATCTCCTTGGTCCTATGAGAGAAGAATTTACTTCTTAGATGCCTTTTTAGACCGAAAAAACATCGATTGGCTAGAGTGATTCTTCGTTTGATCTCTGCGCTGAGGTCATTTTGCGAGGTGATAGTGGAGCTCAAAAGTCGTTAACTACTTCGAAGTTGTATCTGTCCATCGAGACGTTTTATCCGAGTCATCGATGCTGAGACTCCTTTAACGTTGACAGGATATATACTTCGCTTTGTCCTCATTTACAGCCAAACCCATCTTCGCCGCCTCCGTTGCAATACTTGCAATTGCGCCACTGTCAACTCGTTTCGATCTTCCGATAATGTCAATATCGTCAGCATATGCAAGCCAGTTGAACAGACTTCTGAAAAATTCTACCTCTGATGTTGGCTTGTGAGTCTCGTACAATTGCTTCAAGGATGATGTTAAAAATGTTACACGATAGCGCATAGCCTTTAAAGTGCTCGCTGGTGTTTTTGCCGATTTTGACGCAGCAGCGAGATAACTCCATCATCATCCTGCACAGACGAAAGAGTTTGGCACAAATGCCGAAACGTGACATGGCTTTGTATAGCTCGTCCCTAGATATGCCATCATAGGCGACTTTAAAGTCCATAAAAAGGTGGTGTGTATCGATCTGAAATTCCTGGGTTTTTTCTAAGATCTGTGGTAGTGTGAAATTTTAGTCGATGGTAGACTTTCCTGGCCTAAAACCGCACTGATATGACTCGATCAAGTTGTTGGCGAAAGGTTTTATACGTTCACACAGCCGACAATATCTTATATGCGACATTCAGGAGACTTATTCCTATGTAGTTGGCGCAGTTCAGAGTATCTCACACGATGCTGAGGTTCCATTCGTCGGGCATGCTTTCGTTCGACCAAATTTTACATCTCCCGCTGCTTTAAAAAGCTCGACAGGTGTGCCATCCGCCTTCAAAGATATCCCATTAATTATTCGAAGTCCCTTTTAGCCTTGCTATAATTTTAGTGTCAACATTGATAATCCCCACTCAGTTGCATAGGACCTCTCTCAATGTCTCAATGACAAACATCCTTCTAAACAAATAAGCAAACATTGACCACTTAGTACGTCTATTCGTCCGTCGATTTCAGATTTATTACCATCAAATAATTCAAGAACCTCTCCACTCGAGATAAGTACGATACAAATTTATTTTTCTTCTTCAGTATATTCAACGTGCTAACACACGACGAGTACAATTCTACCAACCAGGAACTTCAGGCTAACACATTCGTAAATTGAGCAAATAAATCGTGTTAGCTATTTTACTTGTCAATAAAAAAAAAACACACACACACAAAAGAACTGTATGCGAGAGGACAAACTTTTACCGTCTATTCACTTGAAAACCAAACCAACCAAAAACAAGCAGACAACAAAACTGTGAAACAACACAACATTTGGGCTCTCAACTCTCAACATTTATTGATCTCGTTTTCGGTGTGTGTGTTTTTTTTTATTGGGCTTGGCAATAATTCAACAGAAAATACACACGACTACCGGTATCTGCTACATACTTTAGTTATACAAAACTTTTTCAAGCTATAGACAAAGAAAAAATAAGAACTTTGTATCCTTACAACTCAAAAGTCCCATCGTACAATTAACAAAGAACAAACATCCTATGTGAATGAATAACTATTTGTGTATGCGGGTAAGGGCAACAAAACAAAAAAAAAATAAAGTATCTCAAAACTAATCGACCAAGAAGGGAATATCTAAGTAACTATCTATTACATACTATACTGGCTGGGCCTTCTGTGTGTCTCTCTCATTTTGCACACGTATATTTGCGGACTAACACGTCGACAAAAAAAAAAAAACATCAACCAACAACCAACGTACCACTCAAAAAGTAAGAGTCAAGAATGTATACACTAAGAGCCGTCTGTCAGTGAAAAAAAAAAACTTTGCCCTCTCACACTTACCTACCGATTTCGACTGCCTCATCCTCATCTGTCAGGTAAAACTCCTAGATACATACGAACGAATACCTACATTTGTTTTATGCATTTTTTATGAGGCTCTTGTCAAATGCGTAATCAATCCTAAAAGATGAATTTGTGTCCATAATTGCTGGCAGAAGGAAAAGCTTCATAAGTACAGAGTAGGCAACTGAAGGGTAGAGAGGAATCATGCTAATTATTTGTGTTCGTGTTAAACGTAACCAAGGACTTTACTTTTTCATTTTTGCACTAATAACACTTTAAACACTCGCTCAAATGTGGAGCTCATGTGCCGATAGTAGCGAACGAATGCAAATTGCAGAAAAGTCCTCCAGGAAATCTCAAATGCACATAGCATACACTACACACACACACCACATCCTTGTAGGCACTTTTGTGGGACTTTTCTTCATCATTGCAGTGGCCTGGTGAAATTTCCTATCGTGATTGCCAACTCTTTTTGTGTGTGTTTTGGTTTTTTTCTTTTAGTTTATTAGCCTGAAGAGGCCGTAATACCTTGATATATGATGTAGGATAACTACCTACCACGCTGAACCGGGCACTTTTAGACAATACGTCGAAACGAAATGTGGATGTAGCTGATTTTGCATAAATATACATCTTGATTGAGTGTAGTAGACGTTTTGAACTGTGGGTGTTTTTTTTTTAATTAAGTTTCATAAAAGGAAACTTAGGTTTGGTGGCAATTATCCATTACATACAGAATAATTCAATTAGACCAGATAAGGTCCATTGTGATACCACAAACAGAGTCGGTTATTTCCGCTACTCTTGGAACCATTTCGAATTTTGGTGAAATTTCCTATCCACATCCTTGCGGATAAAATGCAACGAATTTGCACTAGAAGAGTCTTATTGTTTTTTTTATTCTTGAGTGTCTATTATTTGAAATTTTGTGGAACCGGGCCCGATTGCGAATCTAAACCATCATTGGACCCACTCAAACACACCCAACAAATTTCATCAAAATCGGTTCAGCCGTTTAGAAGGAGTTCAGTTACAACACATATATGGGAATTTTCTCTGTTACCTCAAAGCGAGAAAATTACTGCACAGATTTCAATGAATTTTTTTTCAAATGTTTCTTAAGACTGCGAGGTGGTCTTAGGCTATGTTATTCATTGCCACGTCCTTTAGGAACACTTTTGACTAAAATTAATTTTTTTTCTGACTGCACTGCCTTGTTTGATCTCAATCGATTCGGTGGTTTTCAAAATACATACACCCAACAAATTAGTTGTTATTTTTGCCCACCAGTTTCCGGCCCCCCCTCCCTGAATATTATTTAGTTTGTCAAAACTGACAGAGGAATGCCTTCCACATAACCACACAACAACTACAACAATGTAGGTATTCTAAAACCTTCTATACCTTTGTTGACACAATTTGTTGGTTTACGCTTAATTTGATCAAATTTCACCATCGCATTTTCAAATGGGTGTATTCGAGTGTCCATCAAATGACAAAGATAACAACTGTCTGTTTTAGCGGTATAAATTGCTATCATAAAAAGAACCCTACCATTTGGTGCATATGAGTAATTAATTCCGCCAGAGTGCATTCCACTGTTCGATAAAATTAAAATGCAATTTGACGGCCGGCTCTAATGGGTTGAGATACCTATTCAATTGGAAATTGTGTCATTGATAATGGCCAAATTTGTTCCGCAACAAAATGTGGAGTGACAATGTTCGTAAATTTTGAAGGTATCCATATCATACAAGTTAATGTACATTTTCAGTTCTATGACACTTCGTCGGACCTCTAGTGCGGTTCAAGAAAGAAAACCACTACTGCACTCAGCTCCACTTGACAACTGTTTGGCCGGACATTTTAATGGTCCCGTAATCCGAATAAAAAATAAAACAACAACCCCAAAAACGAAACGTCAGGCGAAAAAGCTGTCAAACAATTTCCACACGAACCCATTAATCCTGTCCACACAATTGCATTTCCATTCTACCACCGGCAATATTCGCAATAAATTCATAAATTAGGAGCAGAAAAGCTGCACTATCCTATTTCCTATTCGACTCAACACGGTCGGCATGAGCAACGCCTAACCACAAACTTATTATGCTACACGTTTTTGCTTCTAACAATGGCAGCGCAGCAGAAGCAGCAGCAGCATCATCCAATATCGTCGGTCGACGATGACGGTGTCAGAACCACCGGCTGTTGCTACCGCATTCAATTCTTCGTGGTCCATTTCGCATGCAGGAGACAACAACGCACATTAGATCAAGTTTTCGTTGATAGCTATGAGTTTGGCTAGGGACGGACGGGCTGTGTACAAGGTTGGGACTTTTTTTGTTTTAGAAAATTGCATAAGCACAAGACTGGGCCGGGACAATGGCGTATTTGTAGAGCGACACGTTCGATGCATCGAAATAAGGAGTCTGGCTGATGGTGGGTATGAAGACTGGATAAAGGATGATGATGATGATGTAGTTTTTCAGGTCAAAAAAAACCTGGATACGCCCGTAAAGTGAATCAATTTAAGGTAGAGTGTCTGATTGACGAAGACAATTTGTGAGGTAGGAAAAAAAAAAATAGTATAGTTCGATGTCGTGATCATTATTTCGGACAGTCGGATAGTTTGTACTTCCATGGTAAAATGTTTGGTAACTTTAGTTACTAAAAAAATTGTATCAAAGATGTCTCATTCGGTTTGGCAGTCACTATTCAAAACTTTTCGTTCATTCATTCAGTGCATTTGGTCATTTTCTTGTCATTTATATTACATCGTTCATTAATTTAGTGCTTTTCATCATTTTAATGTCTTCCTCTTTACTTATTTGGTTCCACAGAATTCATCAGATTTTTTTAATTTCACTTGCCTGTGCTGGTTTATCTGTTTTCATTGTTTTCATTATTGTTTCCACAAATTTTCATATTTTACTGTTCATTAGTTTAGTGCATTTGATCATTAAAAAGTGTTCTTTGCTAACGCGCTCCCAAGACAAGTCGTAATATTTCCATAATTTTCTTGTTTTACGGAAACATTTGACCAGCATTGGCTCGACAAGTTGTCATACATATTTCACTGTTCATTAGTGCGGTGCATTTGATCATTAAAATGTGTTTTTTCCTATCGCCCTCTAAGACAAGTCGTAATATTTTAGTAATTTTATTGTTTTAAGGGAACATTTGACCATCATTGGCTCCACAAGTTGTCATAAATATTTTACTGTTCATTAGTTCGGTGCATTTGTTCATTAAAATGTGTTTTTTCCTATCGCCCTCTAAAACAAGTCATAATATTTCCGTAATTTTATTGTTTTAAGGGGACAATTGACCATCATTGGCTCCACAAGTTGTCATACATATTTTACTGTTCATTAGTTCGGTGCATTTGATCATTAAAATGTCATCTTAGTTATCGCGGTCCGAGAATCTGTTTGGCGTGCTAAGTCGTCATATTTCCATAATTTTGTTGTGACTTTTGACTATCATATTGTTCATGTTTTCAGTGCATTTCTTCCTTCTAAGCATTATCATTGGCTCTACAAATTACCAGTCTAAACGACGCTGTCCATCCGATCATTTCCCTCGTCATTTTCATTTCTATTTTACCCAAAATTTGAAGATTCCCTTTTTGAGTGTCTGAATTTTTGATTTTCACGTTTAACAAGATCTTATCCTTGACCCCTCTCCTTTGTTAAGCCATAACCAGTCCCTTTGAATGACACAACTCTGGTTGATGCCACAAAGGCCCTTTAAATGTCTACCCTAATTAAAAAGCAGCTTCAAAAACAAAACCAACTCAAACACCCATTAATGAGGAATTTGAAATTAACAAACAGACACACGTACGACTCCATTCGACCGCCACCGCAGCTGGGCACATTGCCTGACATATATACATCAGAACTTATTTTATTTTTTTGTTCTCTTTGAATCCTTTGATTAACAAAAGTGACTCTGAAAATTCCTTCATCATCATCATCATCATTAACATGATTGTCTATTGCGGTGCACGCAAAAGACACCTTCATCAAAGGAATCCGCAAAAAAAAAATACATATAAGACACGAAGATGGGTGGTTGAAAGGAAGGACGAGAGTAAACACGCACCCATTCTCCGAAAAAGAAAAGGACATGCGGAGTGGAATTCCACATACAAAAATGCGGTCAACCCTATATACACACACATATATTATTCTCCCACCGTTTTATGGATGATTTCAAAGGATACATGCTTCGTTTAACTAACCCAGACTTGAGAAGTTCAAAAAAAGGACACATAGCACGTGGGTGAAGCGTCATTTTCTTTTAGCTTGATTTTTGTTTACGAGAGAAACTATGACAACTTCTGGTGTGGCACGGTACACTGCTTTGTCATCGTCATTGGTGTGAACTCATTTCGGTTCAAAAAATATTCTCTTCTCTCCTTTTTGCTATCAAAGTTGTTGACATCCGGCAATTACACAAGACAAAAAAAAAATTGACACAACTCTTAGCGTCGCTAAAATACACATAAACCCCATATAAAGCGATTTCTCTGATCCCTCTATTCTGTTACATTCTTCTTCTTTCAAGACGTTTTCCTGTCAAAAGGACAATTATGCAAAAAAAAAAGAATTCAAAGACTTTTGTTCAACTTTAAGTTTCTCAACGAAGAATATAACTTTTGTGTTGCACAGTCTGTTCCCTGTTCCAAAATGTTTCCTATTGCATCATCTACACTACAGATTTCAAATTTTTCGCCAACGACCGACCGACGACAGGGAGGAAATTTCCTCAAATTATCATCAGAAAAGTAGCGTTCAACTTTGCTAAGAAATGTACTTTTTCAGTACAAAACCGCAACCGCAATAGATACCAAGTTAACTAAGAGGTCTAGATAAACTAACCCACAAAACTTGCAAACTTTTCAAATGTATATAATGTTGGTCTGTGAATATCTAAGGATGTATCTTAAATTGCTTTTAAATAGTTTCTACTCAAGTACTTGGTAAATCCTACACATTTAAAATTTCCTTTTGTCAGTCATTTTATTGAGGATGGTGGAGAGGGAAGATGTGACATTTCAATTTATGGGACCAAGCCTGCGAAGGCTTTTTATGATGACACTAGCTGTAACCGACCACAGAAATTGTATTGCTTAGGTCTTAGATGATAATTTTCATTCGTAAAATGCGAAAAATGAGAATAAATCGATTTTCTGCGCGTAAACTGAAATACAGCAATACGAATAAAACAAAAAAAGAATTTTGAAAATCGGCCCAGCGGTTATCGAGTAAGAATTTTAATGGTTTTTTTGTATGGGTGGTGCCACGCCCCTTTGTCCAATTTTGACCAATCCTCACAGCAACACTCCTGGACCAATACCTGATTTAGATTGTCTGTAAATGTTAACTTAATCTATTCAGCGCTTTTCGAGATATAATATTTTGTTTTTTTTTTTTTTTTTTTTTGTATTGGCGGTGCCACGCCCCTTTGTTGCGATTTTTTATTTATTTTTTTTTTCAGTTTTAAGAATATTTTTTGAATACCACAAGGTTCCCATTTAGTAACCTTACTCTTTCAATGCGTTTCACTGCCGTTAAAAGAATATTTTATGGGCTGCCACATGGCTCCATTTTAGTGCCTATACTTTTTTTCATTGTGTTTAAGTGGTCATTTTCGTACGCAGATATACCCACTTCCACCATGGTGTATAAAGTATAACTGCTGCTGCAGTTCTATGAGGTGTGCTTAAATTAGAGTGAGCGTTCTGTCGAACGTGAGGCTTTCTATATATAACTGTTGATATCAAAAAGACTGCACTCAATTTGAAAGTAATTGCCCAATTAGACCAATTAGACTCGTCCTAAAAGCCATTAGTGGATCTACTTAATTTTTAATTCCCTTCCATTTAACACAAGCCTATACATCTGGACAGAAGGAGGCATATACTGTCCCTTTTTCTCAATTTAAATTAGGAAACAAAATCCCCCTCAGCAATTTGAAACGTTCCATAAACCATAACGTGTTTAGAAAAGTTGAAATTTTTTTTCAAAATTTCAAAAGTAAAGGGTTATGAAATACTACTAACGCCAATAGCTTCCTTTGCCTGCATCCTCACTTCAAATTCAATTTAACACAAACCACTTTCAACCCTCCATTCGAAATACAACTTCCCTCTCCCCCGTAGTCGTAAAGCATTTCAATTATCCTTATCAAAAATCGATTGTGATATGCAAACGTGGCACTTATTCGGTTGTTTGAGTTCGTGACGCCGCACACACTCTCGCACACAACACAGCAACGAGTATCTACGACTGTCACACAGTATCTTTTGGCACAGTAATTTGACTGTCAACCAAAGACTCCATTTATACCGTCAAATTAAAAAGTTTTCTTCTCACAGGAGTATCGGATCGGAGGACGAACCCTATCATCCGTACTTGGTTTTTGGTTGGAAGGTTGCAGAAACAGATTTTCTGGTCTTCTTTGATATCGGGATGATTTTTTTTTTGCAGAATACTTGTCTATTTTTTTTTCTATCCGTAAATTATGTATTCCTAACGGGAAAAAGGAAACATTAATTTAAACGGTGGTGTATACGCGCCTTTAGGGGTGATTTTTAAAACCGATACATACGAGTATGTATCTAAGATGAAGAGGAGTCGAAATGTAATACATATAGTCACACAACCTAAGGGCTTTGATTTGTTCGAGTTGGGGGTTTTTTTTTTCTCACCACTAATATCGCTCATAGACTGGATACTGCCCCTAAATCTGCTGACTTTGTATCTCTTTCCCAAGGAAAATTGCTTAATTCGGAAAGAAAATTAAAAAAAAAAAAAACAAGAAACGGAGACGACAAGAAAAGAAATGCCAACAGTCTTTAGACTTTTTTTTTAACACTGGAGTCTTCTTAAATATTTATTCGCTACTTTACTTATTTAAGTTTTTTTTTTTACCCCAATATATGCGGACGATAAAAGAAGGAATTTGTATCCGCTATCTGTGTAGAGAATAAGAAGAAAATGTTCTTTTTTTTTTGCTGTAGGTCCTGCTCTTTCCGGGACAGTTTCTTAGAAGTTATCCTTCGAAAAAAAAAAAAAAAAAATTAAATGAAGAAGGTAGGAAGGATGGTCTAGTAATGATCAAAAGAGATTTTTTTTTTGCCTTGTGTATTGGACTTCTTTTAGTTGCTTTAAAGAAAATACTCTAATTGGGTGTTTGTTCTCGTATAGTTTTCTCAAAGGTCCTTGATTGTAATTTATACTTTTTTATTTCTTTCAAACTGGTACTGTCAGTCTGAGGGTGGGTATTATTTGTTTTGTTTGAATTTGTTCTGTTCGTTGCAAAAAAAAAAAAAATTAAGATTGCGTTTTACAATTTAATGCAATTTGTGTAAGTAGTTCGGAGCAATCGATTGAACAGGGAAAGGGGCAGGGACCAAGGGGGGCGAGGGGGGTAAGCTTCAACTTTACGAACTGGGGCTTTGATTATTTGTTAAACGGAGTGGAAAGATGCAGAAAATTGTTTGCGATTGGGACTTTGCACATTTTTAAATGTTTACTCGAATTGTGGGGTTTTGATGGAGTCAAAGTCATCTGCACCCATTCACTTGAATTGTAATTTTTTTTTAATGAAAATTAAATTACTAATTGCTGCAGGTAGGTAGGTTCATTCCTTTGAACCCAATTAGCACTAGGATGTGACGTTTTATTACCACGACTCGTGTGACCTACTTTGTGATGATTGTTAAGAATGTGGTGCGGTCGGTATCTATAGCCAACCTGTAGAATTGAGAAAGAGGATAAGATCCTGAATCCCTTTGCCAGAGATGTCGCTAAGGTCGTCAAAGAATGGTTGGTTCAGTGCGCGCAGTCTGGCTCTTGCTAGAGCTGGAGAGTTTCTTTTTCATTTGTATTTCCGGCAGTGAGGGTTGTATAGGATACCTAGTTTGGCCGCATAGTCTCCTCCAATTGGCCAATGCCCCGTGGTTATTGCCGTGATTCTGGTGATATCTAGGCGGGTTCTGTTCAGTAGGTTCTTTATTCTATTTTTATCGTAGGTAGGTCATATCTTCCTTGATATGAGGCAGTTTGTCAATCCCGACCATTGGAGATTGGCTTTCTGCAGAAAATATGAATGGATTTGTCCCTTAACCGCTCCTAGCGGAATGTGGACCCTCTTTGAGAGCGCGGCGTGTATTGCTGGCTGAGCCCTTCCTGACCAGCGCTCACATTCGTTCCCAAAGTCAATCCCATTCGATGGTGCTTTCGTACTCTGTACTACTTTCCATTTTCCGTATATCAATGCCTTTGACGTTTGGAGTTTCCATTCCGAATTCCGCTTTAGAAATAGAAAGTACAAAATATTCGGTTTCCGAAACTTTTACTTTCAGAACGAAATACAGAGTAGGGCCCCAGGATGTTACTATGGCCATACGGCCTTGCAGTCCAGCATCCAGACTCCGTGATGTATAATGCGGCATATTTTGTGTGTAGGTCAAGAGGTAGAAGATGCAAGAGCACAAGGAGGGCGTCTGTTGGGGCCAACTTCATTAGCCATGTGGTGCCTATACTGGCACCAGTCTTCCTTGCAGTCTTTTCAGTTTCGTGAGGTTGTAGACTTTGCTCAACGCGGGCCAGCATACTAGTGATCCATACGTGAGAATGGTCCACAAGGTCATCTTTGGTTGAAGTCTTCACTTCTTTCCAAAGGTTTTGCTACAGGCATAGGAAGCGATCGACGCCTTCCTTACTCAGTGTTCAATGTTATGTTTGCAGTTAAGTTTTGGAACGCGCATGATACCTAGATACTTAACGCTGGGCGACAGAGTGAGTGGTTGACTATTTAGACGGGGTATAGGGTAAAATCGAGTATTTTGGTAATTGCTGCAGACTATTTACTATTTTTGCGACAGAAATAGTAAACAAAGAAATAAAAAAGCGATGCAAATAATAGGTGCCGTGGTTTGAAGCTAGGATAAATCTTGCTTTGCATATTCAGCTTGCATTGGGGGATCTCGCATTTTAAGTGTAGGCGGGGTTCTAAGTGCTTTCTCATAGGTGTAGAGGTAGACTAATATTTTTGCCGTAAATTTAACATGAATTCGAAACGATAGTAACATATTCGTTGCAATGGTTCGAAGCTTGGATAAATTCTGTTTTGGGTTTGGAGAATTTCGAATCTAGGTGGGGTTCTAAGCGCATGCTCAGGTGTAGACTAATATTTTTGCCGTAAATTTAAAATGAATGCGAAACGATAGGAAAATAGTTGTTGCAATGGTTCGAAACTTGGATGAACTCTGTTTTGGGTTTGGAGAATTTCGAATCTAGGTGGGGTTCCAAGCGCTTTCTCATAGGTATCTGTAGACAAATTTTTTTGTCGTAAATTTAAATTGAATGCGAAACGATAAAAAAATTGTCGATGCAATGGTTCGAAGCTAGGATAAACGTAGAATTTCGAATCTACATAGGTGGGGTTTTAAGGGCACCCAAAATGCTACAAAATGGTTTCAAGCTCTGTTAAATTTTCCTCTGCATATTTTGTATCTATAAAAGTGGTAGCCGCTCTAACACTCCTCTACAATGAATCAGAATTTTCTTTTGTCCTTTGGTTAGTTCCATCACTAATTTGAAATTGATTTGATTTATTTTTATCATACATTTTTTAATGGTTTTGTTTTATAGTTCTCCGTGTCTAACACAAAAGGTGTCACATTACAAACCTATTTGCGTAAAGCCGGCGTACATAATCCAAACGACCAAGGCCGTCCTATACCATTTCGCCAAAATATCTATAGATTTACGATCTGCGAGCACAGAACAAATGTTCCACTTAAATAATCGTTTCAAGCCGAACCGCCTTTCATGTAATACACCCTCATACCGAACCCTATATCTTCATCTAAAAGATTTATTTTATCGAAAAAACAGATAAAAACACAGGGCACTGCTGGGCTGCCTGTTTGTACTCTTCTCAAAGTACACAATTTAGCATGTACACCGACCATATTTCATATGAAATATGAATTCTTTTTGCTTCTCCCGCGTACATTATTTTATTGTGTTTCGAAAAATCCCCCAAAAAAATAAAATTGCCCCAACAAGGCCAGAAGAACATCAATCAACACTATAGCTGAGTGTGCCTCCACCCACTCCTTATGAAGTCATAAGTATGTTGTTGTTTTTTTTTTTTTGGTTGAATAAAAGTCAACAACCACACTAAGTTACCTGTGTGATGTCGTCACCACTTCAACCTAACCCTACAATACTGCTGACATTCATTGTGGCAGGTAAGAAAAGCACGCGTGTTTCGAGTACTCTAAGGGCACTCAAGTGTCAAGTAACCAAAATTAATTATTCCGAATGTGTGTGTGTGTAGAAAAAGGAACACGCCTCGAAAAATACAAAACAAAAAAAAAAAAAAAAAACGCCTCCCTTGCGAAAAAATTATACACGTTTCCATGTTCTGTTGCGTATTGTGTGTTTTTGTTTGCGACACAAAACAAAAAAAAAAAAACAAATACATATGTATGTGGTTTTTGAAATTTTACGCGTACTATTGTGTTGATTGCTCTTTGGCGACTGTTACTATCAAAACCATGACCATTTTTACCACCCATTAGGAGTACTTAAAGCCACCCTCTAAAGTACTATTACTGATAAGCATTATTTTTTTTTTGTTTAATAGTTTCACACAAAAAAAAAGTATATTTTTTCGAGCATACTAATGCTCTAGAGCTAGACGGTACTAAGGGAGGAGTATAGGTAGGTCGAAAGTTAATTTAATGGTCATTATGTAATTGCATAGCAGAGGCGAATACCAATGAAGGAGGCGGGATGAATAGCAGTATGGGTCAGTCCATGTGAGTCCTTTAGACATTGCTAATGTTTCCTCTCACAGGAGGCAACAAAAAAAAACGAAAACACCATTATTTACCGCCCATGTAATTTGCGAACCGTACGAAATACGCAGACGACCAACGATGAAGTCATAAAAATTCTTTAGTTCAGTTAAAGTTTTCGATGAGAAAATTACTTAATATTGCACTATATATTTCTACATGGAAACTTTGTTAACGCAACTCAATAAGAATTTACAAAAAGTTATGAGAATATTGCAACGTGCTGCAATTGAATTAGAATCTATTACATTGTGTTACTTTTGATATAGTAACAACCGGCAAGAGGAAGTTGTTCATTGGGTTGTCGGGTTATTGATGAAGACTTCTAAGGACAACACGTTTTGGTTAAAAATATTGTCGACAGAAAGAGTGATAATAAATCAAGACGAATGTTTACTCGTCAATTTTTAAAACTGAATTTAGACGACAACAAAAGAAATGCCAACAGTCTTCAGACTTCTTCTTTTTTTTTAACACAGGAGTCTTCTTAAATATTTATTCGCTACTTTACTTATTTAAGTTTTTTTTTTTACCCCAATATATGCGGACGATAAAAGAAGGAATTTGTATCCGCTATCTGTGTAGAGAATAAGAAGAAAATGTTTTTTTGTAGCTTTTGGGCCTTTCCGGGACAGTTTCTTAAAAGTTAAAAAAAATTAAACATGTAAAAACGACCGTCCCTAATATGGAACCTTGTGACACTCCACTCTTTCATTCATCCATTCATTTTCGATGGTCCGTTTATCCATTAATTGGGTCGCGGGTGTGTTTTGCTCAATTGGACCCTCCATAGCTCTCGATTGTCCGCCATCGACTCTAAATCATCAAGGACAATCCCTCATCACTCATCTCATCTTTTGGGTCTTCCTAGAGGACGCCTGCCTGATGGTACGGATTCAATAGCACGTCTTGGGATCCTGGTTGGAGACATGCGTTTAACATGACTTAACCACTGAAGCATGGACCTTTTCTTCCGTAGAAGTGCTCGTTATTCATGCATTCTGGTGTTACGGAGGAATCTCATTTCGGCAGCTTGTATATCCGCGATCTAATTCTTTCCGACATTACTCAAACCTCATTGCCATACATACAAGAGTTTGAAAAAACACCGAATTAAAGCCTGACAACTCAGCTTTGACACCAAGTTCTTACCTACTTAGGCGGCTCTACAGTTCGGAGTGAACCGAGGCTTTAATCAATCAAGCCTCTCCAGTTAGCCCGGTCTTTATCTAACTGCCTACAGTTGCGCACTCCTTCGGGGTCTTCCACTACTGCGTTGTCCGTCCGTGTTAGACTCGAAGACTCTACGGGCCGGAGCAATTGTTTTCATCTGTCCTAGCTTAAACGACTTACTAGCTGTATGAGCGAGGGGGTTTTCGGAGTCGAGAAAGAAGCAAAAGTAATTTCGAAAAAAATATTAGAGAAGTGGTATGGGTTTTAATAGATTTTATTTGGTAAGTCTTACCTCCTTGATGGGGTACAAAAAAGTGACCCAGATGAGCAAACAGGAAATTGACTTAGATTATAATCAAAATTCATGGAGGATTATCAATAAAAAAATTATGGGGAATTCATAATGTGGCCACATCTAGTTGTTCGGACATTCGCCATTCACTTGAACATTCGCAGTTTTTTTACCAGGTCAATGTCACTGTACAGCTCATAGAGTTCGTCGTTAAATCTCCTTCTCCAAAGCCCGTCAACGCAATCGAGACCGACAATTTTACGAAGAATCTTTCTCTCGAACCAAGGATATCTTGATCCGCTTTAGATAGAGTTAAAGCTTCAGCGCCATAAAACAGAACTTAAATGATCAAGGTCGTATACAGAATCTCCACCAACTTCAGTCCTCCTCCTAACAGAATGACGAAGCTGTCCTAAAATTGATACAATCTGACCAATTATACAGGAAAACTCAATATTGTTCCTTCCATCACTCGTGAATAAGACCCCAAGATACTTAAACTTGTCCACCTGTTTAAATAGGACTCCAATAGCATGCAGAGTGCATTGAACAGGCGTTCTGGAGACGACCATTACTTCAGACTTCACTCTTTTCTCTATTAAATTCAATATTTTGATAAACATGTTTAAGACAGACAAAAACATGTTTATTTTTCACTTTCCTGTTTAACCTTCAATTAGTAGTCGAAATGATGCGATCAATTTACCACAAGTCAAAGGAACACACTTCATATTGAAGCGAAAGGTACTCCATAATTTTTTCTACTAGAAACTTGACATTGATCAAGCAATATGTGATTAAAAATTATTTATGACAAACGCAATAATCGCATCTGAGGTGACCAAAACCCTGTCTCTACCCAGTCCACTTTGGTAATGATTCGGGGGCGTACCTATACTTGCTTATTTTTTATTATGGTTATCCTTCGTCAATCGCATAAGAGTTAATAGCAAGATTACCGTCAGAACAAATCTTATAGAATTTCCGTCCATTTTTAAAAACGTCATTTATAAAAAGAAGGTACCCTAAAATAGAACCTTGTGGTACTCCACCCTTTTCACGTAGTTGTTAACAAATATCCACTCTCCATCGATTCAAAGGATACCATCTCGTCTCGCCTTTGAATTTCAGTCTGAAATTAACTACATTTTTAACTGATGCAATCTTTGTTAGAAGGTATATCTCACTTAAACCAAATAAGGGTTATCTCACCAAATCTCTTCAAATCCTTACGAATTCTTTGGTCTCCTCATAAAAAATTCCTCAAGCATCCCACACACACACACAAAGAAAAATAAGAGTATCCCACTCTCACCATTCAGGAATTTAAAAATGAAGAAATTAAATCCCGAGCACATATAAAATCCTTTAAAGGAATTCCGCAAAAATGCGGAAAATTTCCATAATTCCACATTGTTAACTTCTCCTTGGAAAGAACAAAAAAAAAAAAATATTTAAACCAGCCTCTCACACTTACAGTTTAACCTACCGACGACGACAATACCACAGTAGTGCTCTTCGCCTTCCGTCGTATTCATGTCCTTTTTTTTTCCCCCAGCAATTAAATTTAAATCCTCAAATGGATTCCGCCTCTTCTATGGCATAGGAGGACCACCAGCAGAAAGTTAGAACAAAAAAAGAAGAGGCAAAATATTGTGGCAATCGCTAAGTGGATCAGGTCTGTTCCTTTTCTCTTTATTTTTTCTATACATACATTTTTTTTTTGTTTTAATCAGAAGGACAAAATAAATAACACACACACACACATACATCAGGGGAGAGTTAAAAAAAAACAGTTCAATTTCAAACGGGAAAGTGGGCGATCCTATCCCACTAGAGTCTGAATTATTGTCGTCACAGAAGCAATGGAAAAGTCAGTCAGTTCATCCAGTTTTATCCTTTTGTATGATTGTCCTACGCTCCATTCTACTGTCCTGACACACATTTTTCATTACCCTTGAAACAATATTATCGTTTCGAAGACAATGAGATGCTCTTCCCTTTGAGTAATTTCAAAGTGGGTGTCCTTTTATAACTGTATGACAGGAACGAGAAGAAAAACTTTGAAAAACACCGCCACTTTCCGACATATAGCGAGGTAGATGAGAATCTAGAACACATAATGCAATTTGCTCTCTATTTGCATTTGTGTGTTGTCCTGTCCTGTGTCTTAGTTTTACTTCTTTTTTTTTGTTTTATATTTTTCCAAGTTGTTCTTTGGTCGGGTTGAAACGGGGACAATTGAGTGTTTGTGGCACATGACTTGGATTTCCTTGTTTTTTTTTTTTTTTTATTTGCTATCCCTCGATCAAGGATTACAGTACTTAATTCAATTGACAGTTTTAATTAATCTTGGACAGTTTGAAGAATTTGCAGTTGACACTATACTCCTACCATCGATTTGTTGCATTGTATTTTGTTGTTGGGTTCTTCTTTAACTTCCTTAAAAATAGTTTAGTCTTTAATTAAAAATATGGACGTGCACCGTTTTTTTCCCTCCTTGTCCATGTATTCACATTTCTGTTGATACGAGTACTTGGCTGGTAGTTATAATCCAGCTTAAATGTACGCGTACATTCTTAAACAAGTATTTACCAGGATATCTGGGATGGAAGGTGGTACTGCTGTGTAGTGTCTTTTGTGTCATTGTGGCCTGTAAATGGTGTTTTGCGAGAGGATTTACGCGCTGGTATTTACACCTTCATCTGTGGCAGGGATAGCCCACTTAATCAGTGAATGAAATAAGTGTTTCAGTTTCTTCACACGAACTTATTCCTTTTTTTTTTTTTTTTTTGTTCCTCTTCCTTTAAGGATCAAGAAGTTTTTTTTTTTTTGTTGCTTGCCTTTTTGTGGTGAAAGAAATCTCGAATAGAGAACATTATGTGTTCTTTTGTTGATGGGAATTGGAGCAAATACTCAGAAAAAAAGGGAGAAAACACCTGCCTCCTTCTGTTGTTTTAAATGAGTTCAAGAAGTTTGCGATAATTTCAACCGGAAGTTAAAAGGCTGCAATGGGTGAAAATACTTTTTTGTTTTGTTCCTTCCAAGTTCGGAAGTCATTGTGAGGGATTATTGCAATTTTAGAGTTGGCCTTATAAGCCGATTAAAGTGAAGTTTGCAAAGCTTTAAGGGTTCTCCTTTTTTTGTTGAGAATAGGGTTGGATCGTTGCTATGTTTATGGATCCATTTATAAAAAAATAAATCACAAGAAATTAAACATATTTTAGATAATACAAGAACCTTTTTTTATTTATCACTATTTCCTGGGCAAATTTTATGCGAATACATGAACCCTCCGCATAGCTTGACTAGTGGTCTCAGAATGTTAGGTTAGGTTGGGTTTGTGGGCTGTCGAGGAGTAACTATTCCGTGCCCATCGTCATGCCCGTATAGGTGGAAAGAGGTTGCCCCTTACCCATTGTAAAACCTTGTATTCAAATTACTCACTGTGCTGCTACATATACATCCTGATGATTTGATGAAGTTCATTATCTTTTCTATTGATGTGCTGGAGAGCTCGTCTAAGGTCGTTGAAGAAGTGACTCCCTAGGAATTTATACCTGGGCAGTGACATTGGAAGTGGGTTTTGTCCTCAAGAGATCCCTCATCATTCCATAAGCCCATTTTCTTCATGTGGTACCGCAGAGTATTTTGCCTCCTTATGATTCCTACGAAGATGGAAAGGGATTTTCTATCCTTCCGTATGCTACTCCCGGTTCTGGTTTCATCGAAGGACGTACATAGTCAAGTATTTAAGTCGGCCCATCTAACGTTCGCCTCTCTTTTGGCTTTTCTCCCTTCTTCAAGCTTGATTGGGCGGGATGTTCACCGAGGGATCAGCTTGTTCTAAAACATCTGTCGAACCTTATCGCGCTAAATCGACTGCTTTCTCATTGCCTGGAATGCCTTCATGTGCCGGAACCCAGCAGAGCGATACCTTGTGCTTTGTACCAAGACCCTTGAGTTCTTCGCCTGCGGTTGCGCACTCCTAGTCGTTTAAGATCGACTTCGACTTGGCCGCGCCACTTAAGGCGTGGTTTTCCTCTACTGCGTTGTACTACCGGGTTAAACTCGAAGACTTTACGGGCCGGAGCAATTGTTCTCATTCGCTCTACATGTCTTAGCTATCTTAAACGACTTACTCGCAGTTTTTTTTTTTTGACTCGTTCGATGTCACTGTACTGCTCGTATAGTTCGTCGTTAAATCTCCTTCTCCAAAGACTGTCAGCGCAAAAGGGACCAAACATTTTACGAAGAATCTTTCTCTCGAAGCGACCAAGGATATCTTCATCCGCTTTACATAGAGTCCAAGCTTCAGCGCCTTAAGGCAGACTTTGAATGATCAAGGTCTTATACAGAACCTCCACCAAGTTCATACCTCCTAATAACAGAATGACCAAGCTGTCTCAAAATTGATCCAGCCTGACCAATCATACCGGAAAACTCAACATTGCTCCTTCCATCACTCGCGAATAAGTCCCCAAGATACCTAAATTTATCCACCTGTTTAAATAGGATTCCACTAACATGCAGAACAGGCGTTCAGGAGACGACTATCACTTCAGACTTAACTCTTTTCCCTATTAAATTCAATCTTTAGATAAACATGTTTAAGACAGAAAAAAACATGTTTATTTAGTACTTTCCTGTTTAACCTTCAAATAGTTTACAATAGACGCGGAAATGATGCGATCAAATTAGAACAAATCAAAGGAACACACCTGATATGGAACCGAAGGGTACTCCATAATTTTTTCTACTTGTTTGTGATTATAAATTATTTATGACAAAAGCAATATTCGTGTCTGAGGTGACCATAACCCTCTCTCTACCCAGTCCACTTTTGTTAATGATCCGGGGACGTATACTTGCTTTTTGTATGGCTATCCTTGATACCTTGTGTTGTGTACCAAGAGCCTTGAGTTCTTCGTGGTAGCACTTCACGAGCTTCGATTTTATTTCTGCTGCAGTTATGGCTTTTATTGCTGCCTGATAGTTGTCGATAAAAAAGGTAGTATTGCCCTTACCACAGACTCACGGGCTGCTGCCAAGACCTTTGCTTGAAAGAGGCTGCCATGGTCGGGGAATGGAATTGATTTTGATATACCCACAGATTCGGAGAAGGCACTCGACCCTACCCCAGTGTCCATTGTAGATCCGTCTGTAAATACGGCTATGATTTGCATGCTAGGTACGAGTCCGTCTCTCCATTCTCCCCTGCTGGGATAGGAACCAAAGAAGGGTCTTGTAAACTCTAGGTAAGGCGTGATGTAGAGTGGACACTGGTCAAATCACTCAGTCTCTGGGTAGGGTACTTCAAGTTGAAATGATATTTTTGCAACACGTGTACTATAAAAACCGTTTGGGCCTAGGCAATATTCAAACCCAATTACACACTTCATTGAGCTTGAGCTTCAGCAAAATTTTATTAATTTTATTCCTCCTCTTGCTGGACAAAAAATATCCAATGCCTTTCATCGCATTTAAATGCATAGTCTGCTTGTCGTGCGATCCAATCAAACTTTGCCACCCTGCCACCCTTTGTGCGCCTTCAAAATATAATGATCCGTGTCCCAGGGATTTTCTGTTTTCGACAGGCTTCATGAAATGAAACGTCTATTACACTCACTCAGCTGCGTGTGTCATACACAAATCATATGTCCGCTCAAATCAAATCTCTTTTGATTTCCTCCCCATCAAAGATTGGAAACGAACAAGACATTAGTGGCCAACGTCCATACCTTTGGACAGCCATACTCACTGTCAACCTGGTGTAATATAAACATACATAGAGAAACACTCATTCACATCAAGCACACATCCTTGGAGCTGCAAATGGAGTTACATACACCACTGGATCGCTACCTACTTGCAAATGAAGCGAAACCAACGTTTCCAACGTCCGAAAATTTCTAATTTCACGCAAGAACAATTTTTGAGGTTGAATTCTCTTCGTCGTCGGTCGTCGGTCGTTGTCGTCTACGTCGTGTGCGCTTTCGGTCCACCCATCTTCTCGCCTTAAATATTGAAAGTGAGTTATTTTGCGGTGGCGGTCATAGAGAGACAGAGTATACACATACATACGACAGGAGCGAGGTGGGAAGCAGCAGATTTTCCCAAGCATAAGTTATTATTACTGCCACAGAAATCAGGGATGCAGAGATGGGGTTACACCGCAAGTAAAGTGATGCCATAGATTCGAATATGGCAGCAGATGCTTCTACCGGGGTGGACAGTTTGTGGCATTTTATCACTTATTACTTTACCGCAGTGTGTGTAGGTACTTTAAAGGGCCAACATGTAGATACATATATAGAGGATGCGAGGTATAGATTTGCACCCAAAAGAATAAATTTAAAATTGGTAATGGGTTGGCGCACCACAATAAATTAAATTTATGTGAAAGATGGTTTTTTTTTTTAATTCTCTTCTGTCCCTTGTCCGGCACGGCACCACCACCGACCGCCTCAGATGCCTCGCAGAATAAGGAGTGACACATCTGGGAATGGTTATCGAAATGGGCTCGACTGGACCTGAATAATGAATTAAATGTGGGAAATGTGTAATAACAAGATGGAGCAGCTGTTGCGGTGACTTATGACTTGGTGGTTAACGGTAGGGGTCAGGTGGTTAACTCGGGGTTGAAGGACGAAAATTGCCATTTACGGGTGTTCAAATTAACTGCTTTTTTTTAAGGGAGCTTTCTTATTACGGTTGCCCTACTTTTGCTTTCGATAAAAGTTGCCATACAAATCAAATAATTCACGTGTATCCCTAGTCCAATGTCCAAACTGTGATTCATTAAAATTCAAATTTTGTGCATGGCATTAATTTTAGATTTAAATTTTGTGTTTGTTTAACACTTCAAATGAAAATTAATTTCAAAACACACAAAAATCAATTAATCTTGTCAAGCATTTTTTTTAATATTATTAATTTAGACTTTATTTTATTTATGCGGCCAATTTATGCTCAGTTTGAAATTTAATTTGAAAATACTCGTATACGTGCGTCGCGTTGGTTTGTATTTACTTTGCTTTGAAATTGATTTGCAGTAAAGTAATTTTTTTTTTGTTAACTATCTGCATCAACAGCAGTGATGGGATTTTGTTAATATTTAAATAATTTAATTATATTTTTTAAAATATTACCAAGGCATTTAGGTAGGCGTTGTTGTGTGTAGGTATTTATTTTGTTGATTTTTAGGAGCATACTCATT
This sequence comes from Cheilosia scutellata, assembly GCA_955612985.1. Classification (NCBI taxonomy): domain Eukaryota; kingdom Metazoa; phylum Arthropoda; class Insecta; order Diptera; family Syrphidae; genus Cheilosia; species Cheilosia scutellata. The sequence continues at coordinate 7,640,198 of OY015314.1, read as the reverse complement.
TGTTATGGAAATCAGATGAATTCTATTTTTATTTTCCGATTTTTTGTATAGCTCATCAATAAATTTCTTTGATTAGCTTTGAGGGTGGAAGTTTTGATTTATTTTTTATAGCTAAAATCAGATTGAAGGCAAAAATCATTCAAACGAGTACCTGCTGTTGTAAATTATAGACGCTTTTGGTGGAAGTTTTAATTATGAGTATAAACAATTTTATTTTGTTTGCAAGCTTCTTTCAAAAATAAATTTTTTGTTTTTTGTTAAACGTTTTGAATGGGATTATCTCAGAAAAATTTTGTATGAAAAGAAGGAAAAAGTGGTTAAAATAGTCATTTTTAGCAATTTTCAAAAAATCATAAAAAATATTAGCGATTTTTGAAAAAAAATTTTTGCAGTCACTATTCGAATTGTTTGAAGAATTTTTGCATCAAAACATATTTTTTTTTAACGGAGGAAAAAAGTAAAAAAAATAGACTTTTACAAAAGTTATAAATTTTCAATGGGTACTTAATGGTTTAAGGAAAGTTTTGTATCATTCAAACGGAATATAAATGACCTTTCCATTGATGCCAAAATTTACATGAAGTAAGTTCAAATTTATGAGTGATTAACTTTACTTTTGTGCAAATAATTTTGCCACTGACTGTATGTAATGAAAAGGAGAGGAGACAAGACGCGCACCCCTGGAGAAGTTCAACGCCCACGCTGAAAGGTATTGATTTAACGCCGTTTACCCGAACACAGCTTTTACAGTTTGTGTAAAGAGATTGAATGGGTTGGTGATGAAATCTCCTTTTCCAAAATCTCCTGTGCTGAAATCCGGTACTTCAAAAGACCCTAAGAGAAAATCCCCACGGGACAAAATCCCCCATTTTTAGATTTGGTGTTATTAATTCTGTCGCCGCGACACCTAAAAATTGTGTTAAAATGTCAGGTCCGTATGGGGGGCATGCTGCCCCTTGCTTGTGGTCACTGTAGGATTTTGAGTAGGTGCAAGGTTGGGTATATGCAAAGATTAGTTTACTTGTGGGAGATTTTGGCATAGCGGATTTCGTCCCGGGAGATTTTGGAAAAAGAGAAAAAAAAAATATGAGAAATCATGTTCGAATTGAAGATTTTGGAAAAGGGGATAACGTAAAGATCCCAGATTGAATGGCTCCTCAAGAGAGAACCTCAATTCCATACTCCTGTAATACACTCCAGAGTTTACATCGAGGGACTCTATGCTTTCTCCAAATTTACGAAGTATGCGTAAACAGGTGTAGCATACTCCCAAGCCTTCTCAAGTACCATTCTGAGAGTGAATAACTGCTCATCTCCTAGTAATGAATCGACCACAACTCTGCAACGCGTTTCCACCCCATCGCCCAAAACCATAAAGCCCAAATTAAAAAATGTCATAACGCCCGAAAAAATGCATAACCCCCAAAAATAAACAACAAGATGGAAATAAAGCCGAAAAAGCATTTGCAGTTTAATACGTATGCAACCCCCTGCGTAGAGTCACTGTGGTCATTACGCCCAAAATCAATATCGCACCGCCTAAATTTGTGTGAATATTTTACAGCAACAAATTGCCCAGTAATGTTTTGGGCGTTATGACATTCTTGAATTTGGTCCTAACACCGTTTTCATCACTTTGGCAAAGACTTTTCCAGGGAGACTTAAAATTGATATACACCTGTAATTGGAGCAATCCTTTTCTTGAAAAGGGCCACAATCACCACAATCTGCCAATCGCTGGGAATTTCGCCGCATTTCCAGGCCACTTTAATGACACGGCCTCTTCACCTAAGGCCTTGAGCATTTCTGGACCAGCAGCTATTACTCTTGAATGTGCATTTCTTATCTAGAAAAGACCACTACATTTTGAACTTCCGAGCATCATTCGGAGATATTTCATCGCAGAACCTTTCTTTCTTGCTTCTCTAAGCTCCTCCCATCTCAGATCTGTAGCCTAAATTTAGACTCATAGGGATTTTTATGGAAAATATGTCTTCTTAACTAGTTTAACTGCACGCGGTCCAGCTTTAACCAGCCTTCTTCTTAATACGTCTGACAAACATCCGAGAGTATACCTGTCCTGAAAAAGCTTCTCAATTCAGCCGTTTAGACTCAGCATACAATTTTAGGTCCCTTCCATATGTCCCAAAAATAAAAACTTACACAAACGAAATTTGGTTTCCTGTAGCACATTGAAGAAAACTGCTATATTTCAAGGTTTTGACTGCTTTGGAGTGACCAAGCGTATTTGTAGTTCGCTTATGAAGCAACTATTACCAATGTCAAAAATCGTGTAAATTTTAGAACAGAATCTGACTTCATATTGACGACATCATGTAAAAAATGTACATGATTTTTAACATGTGTATCTTGAGTAGATCTCCCTTTAGATTAGATTATAAGTTGGGAGAGCCCTCACCAACCCTGGCACTGCGGCCTCTTTAAAGGGGCCTATTGTGCCTTCCCTGGTAGAGGCCTAGAGCCATCGTTTTGCTCCGGAGGCAGTCAGGAAGACAAATATCTTCTCTGGGGGTAATTCAGCAAGATTTACTGAAGTAACGATTTCTTCGCCAAGGACATTCTTTCTAAGGCGAAAGAGAACCGGACATTCCTTAAGAATGAGAATGTGAAGAGAGGTTTCGTCGCTCTCCAGACATAGTCTACATATGGGGTTCGGTAAGACTCCAATTCGGTGAAGATGTTTTTTCCTTTTAAAATTTAAATTGCCAGTAATTAAACCTGTTAGGATTCTTAGGATTCTTAGGTTATTTTTTTCGACTTTGGTAAGAAAATAGGATTTCCTGAGGGAACATTTTGGAAAGAATTGTTTGGTGCAGTTCTGCCCAGGTGTTTTAAGCCAGACTTCATTAGATTCGATTAGAGTTAGGTTCTTGATGTGCTTCCTGAAGCATCTCTTACTGACGCCGCAGAAGGGTTCAGGTCCAACAAGTGGATCTCCTTTTACTCGTTATTAAAAATATCACGAAGACTTCATGCATCCTGGACTACAACCGCATTCCGTCCGAGTTTCAAACCACTTACCAAAATGATTCCAATAATTGTTGTCTTTAGCACATTCTATAGATAAATCATTGAAAAATTAGATTGCATAATTTGAGGCTGAAAAACAAGTACCAAAACCACCCGTGACTCAAACCAATATTTTAGAAAAATGCCCACCAGGCTATTTGGCTTTTATGATTATTATTACTTTTCTCATCGTTCTCAGAACATGAAGCAAATGAACTTAAACTGTGTAAAAAATTTTCACGTATATTCGTTCTTTTTTTTTTAGCACTATGCAAGTGATCCCTTTTGTTGGATACTCTCTAAGTGCTGCTCTCCTTCTGGTATATTAACAACGAAAGATAAGGTTACACCATTAAAAAACTTTTTTAATATCTCCGTGTTGTACTTTTTTTTTTGTTTTTTTCGGCGTCCTCAATCTAGTTCAGTTTGCAGTTGCTCTGCTCATCTGTACACAGTTTTGGTGTTTGTCTTGCTTTTTTTTTTTCCTAAATCATACTCTATTGTAGTATCCTTTGAGTTTTGTTTGGAGTTGTTTTTGGTTATTTTTTTTTTTGTATTCGAAGGACACTAGGAGATGTGAAAAGTTTTGGTTTTAAAATTGACTTTTATTACGATTCCTTCTTTCAGTCTCTGTATAGTCATTCAGTACACCGACCAACAAAATATATACATGAGTTGAGTACACCCAAAAGTGGCTTAGAGCAAAATTGAATAACAAAAAAAAAAGCAGGTCGAAACGGATTAACTTCTTTACATATGAGAATACACAAAAATTCCGCCCTCTCTTTTATGATAATCAACTACTACTTCAGCAAAGCCAAGGACCTGCAAATATCGAGGCTGATGTACCCTTGATTGCCTGGGTGGATATGCGGCTAGAATGTTCTGCAACTATACATATAACAACAATTGAAAATATTCCCTCTGCTACTACCGAACGGAAGCACAATCAGAGAAAGAGAGAGAGAGAGCGGAAAACTTATTGCCTGTAATTGGTGAAATGTTGTTTTCAACACAACCACCAAACCCTCCTCCAACACAAGCCGTCGACATATCCTGTATTTTTCTATTTAACCCAACCGAGGAGCCTAGCTGATATAATCACGTTTTATGAACGTACAGAGGAATGCACATTCATAAATATGCCTGCAAGGATAATCCTTCTTTCCTGCCTTCTCATTACACTCATGCAAGGTTATTATACGGGTTATACTCGTCTAGTTTGTGTGTAGGCGAGCTAAACAAAAACAGGAAGAAATGAGAAAACAGACAACCATTTCCTGTTTGAGAGGTTCTTCTGTGATGTAATTACCACTTGTTTCCTCCGACTTTTTCGCTTATCGAGTAATTGCATTGAAACTGAACGATGGTATAGGAGTTGTTTCCTTTTTTTTCAATATCATCACTTTTGTATAAGAGGGTCTGGTGCTGCTTATTTGCGCCGCGGAATGACAGGATAATAATAGTTTAGGCATTACTACTGTAGGTATGTTGTGTTTTATTTGCACAGAAGGTTGTTGAAAATTACAGGAATGTGATGATGGTTGATAGCAGTCCTGGTTGGGTTATAACGTATGATTAGAGGTTTCCTTGCAAGGTGTTGATGGGTTGTTTTTTTTTATTAACTGCTTTCTCGCTGTTCCATGTTTGTTTATTGCACTAGTGGATATTTTTCAATTTACTCCACCCACTATCATGGTATAAAGTAGAAGAAGGACTATAGAAAAAATGCAGTGAATTGGATTTCTTGTTTTCTTCCTTGAAGAAAACATTCAGAAATGCAAATTGAAATTCGAATCCTATCAAACTTGCATCAACAGTGGAGGTTTGGCTTTATTTAACGTACGTAGGAGTACGTAGGGTCATTGTGCTTTGTACTTAAATCTTCGTGTTTCTTTGAGAAGTTGCACTGCAATTAAATGTAAAATGACGATGAGAAATATAAGTAAATTCGTTGTGATTTCTTTTGGACAATTTGACTAAAAATCATAAATTGTTAGGGACCAGTTATAACCATCAGAAAAGTCCTTCCATAAAAATAGGGAACAGACCAAAACTGAGACATTTAAGCCCCAGCATTTGATAGGAATTCAGTGGAATTGACTGAGATGTTGAACAAAAAAAAGGTAGAACGTACGGAAAAATTAATAACTTCGTTTATAATTCAAAAGCAACATTTTAAAACCAAGATTGAGTTCAACTATTAAGTTTAAGTGCTCCAAAAAGGTAAACAATTTTATTTTTGGTTGTGGAGGCCATTCATTCATTCACTTTCGTTGGCCCGCTTATCCATTTAGTGGGTCGCAGGTAGAGACTGTTCAAGTGGACCTCCGTAACTTTCGATTCTCCGCTATCGACTCTAAATCCTGTAAATCATCAAAGGCAATCCCCATATGGGTAGAGGAGAGATTATGAACTTGATCTAACCATCTTATCCTGGGTCTATCTAGAGGACGCCTGCCTGATGGTACGGATTGCATAGCATGTCGTGGGATCCTTTTCGGAGACATGCTTTTAACATGACCAGACCACCGAAGCATGGACCACTCCGTCCGTAGAAATAGCAACTCGACTGTAAGTTCCTCACGTATTCTTGAGTTCCTCACATATTCTGGAGGAATCTCATTTCGTCAGCTTATATTCGCAATCTTATTGATTACCCAAACCTCATGAATCATGACTATAGAATAAGAGTTGGAACAAACACCGAATTAGAAGACTGACAACTTATCTTTGACACCAAGTTCAGTCCTCCTAATAACAGAATGATCAAGCTGTCTCAAAATGTATTTAGCCTGACCAATTCTACAGGAAAACTCAGCATTGCTCCTTCCATCACCGAGGCCTTAGTTGGGAATTTAGTGTTCGAAAAAGTAGTCTTTGTTCTAAACGAACACTATAGCTACAAGGCTGGCAATTTATACAACAAATGTCTTTAACATTCGTAAAGTACAACTAGTATTAAGGGGAATTTTAGTCTTTGAAAGCGAAGGCCAACTATCCCGGAACGTCGTTCAAAAATTTCCTGAAAACACTGGTCCCCTTTCATATAAATTTTACTATCTGGCAAAGATAAACTCCACATATTGCCTGACGATTCTGTTTCTCATAAAGTACGAAGAGGTTTTCTTTCCCTTAAAACCTTCCTCCAATGGAATATGGGTTCCAACTGGGGCTAATTTCTACTCTAAACAAAATTGATTTCTCAGTTGATACGATCTACAAAGCACAAACTTTCCCAGCTATTCGTTTTTTTTTTATAATTAAAAGCACAGGCCTGAAACTATTCGTTTTTCTTATAATTAAAAGCACAGGCCTGAAAGCGCGACCTTGTGGTACTCCAACTGAAAATGAATGTAGAAGTTGGGATAGGCTCCCAACTCGGGCTAATTTCTACTCTAAACAAAATTGCTTTCTCAGTTGATACCATCTACAAAGCACAGTCTTCCCCAATTATTCGTTTTTCTTATAATTAAAACCACAGGCCTGAAAACGCGACCTTGTGGTACTCCAACTGAAAATTAATGCAGAAATTGAAACCAGAATATTGTTTAGTTTTTTATTTAGTTTCCTTTCTATTTTCTTCCTTTTTAAGAAATCGAAAACGGTTTCTAAAAGATTGTGTGAACTTGAAAATGTCCTTTATGGTCAAGCTTGGTTGGGCATTATTTTCAGAAGTGTCTGGTTTCTTCCTTGTGACTTTTTTCATGTCAAATAGTTTCATAGAGATGACGATGGCCAGCCTAGTGTTATTTGAGGATTGAAATATTCTGTTTCACCTACCCTTACCTACATAGTGGAAATGGTTGGATATCTGACCCACTATAGGTGGATTTTTCGATTGACAGTTACGAAAGCCATTTTATTAAGATCCAGAATACTAATCGTATTTTTTTTAAATACTTCTTTCGCGAAGGACGGGCTCTTCGAGGTAGCTGATATATTTACCACAGGAAATCAATAAAAAAATATTTTTTTGTAGACTTTCTAATCTCTAATCGATATTGAGAACAATTTGAATTAATCTTCTACATTCGAATATGTTTAGCAACATATTGAGGTCCGCCGCAGCAGTTGTTTCACAGAACTTTTCAAAATGTTTATTTCTGACCTCGATTCGTCTATTAAATGAGTTTAGCATCACCCATCCTTTTAAGGAGCAAAAAATAAACCAAACAATTCGTGTTGAAATCCCTGAAGCGATCTCTGGCCATTGATTAGCCCTCTTCAACAGCTACCCCGACGTCATAATTCAGTGTCCATATACCCACCTCGGGCGTCGAAGTGAGGACACAGAATTGTGTTTTTTTTGCTCACTTTTCACAACAGCCCATAATCCTTCTGGAGGATATTTTATAAACGAGATTATTTCCGATACCTATCACTACGCTTCGAGCAGAAAAACAAGCAAGAAAAAAAAAAAAAATAAAAAAAAATTATTAGTCCAAGTCCAAAACAAAGAGAAGGCAGGTTCTTCTCTAGCTTCGTTCATCATCCGCATTTGCCTTGAGGCCATAGCACCAGCCAGCAAAAGAGAAATAAAGAAAATGCTCCCAAAGACAAGTGTGAAACAATTTAATAAAGGACGAAAGCAAAACAAGAAAAAAAAACCAACAGAAACAATAGACGCGAAGATTTTACAGGATGAGGGCTCATGAATACACACACGTATACACACACACACACAGAAAGACAAACAGAAGCCTGGTCCGTTTTATACTTGCTTCAGGGGTAGAAACTAATTAGATTGTTTTCTCTTGATTTCGAAGGCGAAACGCGCGGTACCAGGCGACAACACAGTATAAGGTAGCACCTCTACTACCCGCATAGGACAGCAATATTGACTTCCTTGGAAGATTGACTGGGACGAGATGGCTACTCAGGAAGGATACACACGGCAATGGCAATTTGAACTAATCAGTATTCCTGGCACACAATCGAGACAACAATAAGCCAGCGAAGTGGAACAAGGGAACGCTTTAAATGGTAAATGCGAGGTTAGCCTGGAAAAAGGGACATCAATATTTTTGTGCGTGTATTGTATATATCCTAAAAGGAGTTCAAAGTGACATTTTGTTTGAGGAGATCACGTTCATATCCATTTATTTTGTTTCTATCGCTAATCCTACACATAAAGGAAGAAATATAAATTTAAACAGTCAGGCAACTGGAAAAAAAGGACATAAGGATTAACGTCTCGTTTTGTGTTATTCATATAATATTTGGGGCTGACAACACTCATAACGACGATGTTCATAGGTATATTTTAAAATTGTTCGTCATATAAAATTAAATTGTTTTCACTGAGTGTATAAAAAAGAAAAACAGGATATCCGCTCGGTTTGGCTTGCGTTTATTATTTTGTTGTTTTCCCTTTCGGCTTTCATTGAAAATCATTTGACATCCTGTCAAAATGTGGGTGGTGTTTTTTCTTCCTTGTTTTGTGACATAAACCAAAAACAACATGTATTTGATGTAAATTCTTGCTCTGGGTTAAAGGATGTCGCCTTTCTTCAAAAAATTTTCTTTTCTTTTCCACTTTTTGAATTCCCATTGTGTATAGATGTGTATTTGGTTTCCGGAGCAAGCATCTCTCTATTTACAATAGACAATTTTTTGTCAGCTTCTTCGAGAAACAAGTCATATCCTTGCTTATATGTGTAAGCAAAAGTCTTTTGGAATAAACTTCCTGCGGATGGCATATCGTCTCGTTGTGTGTAAAGTGAAAAAGGATATGGATAATAAAATCATCAGCATTTTTGATATGTCTCTGCTTATACGAGTATTATAGATTAAGTTCGGTTCAGTATTTTTTTATTGTTTGTGCATTTCTTTTCTTTTGTATATAAGTGAATTGTGTACTTCCCTTTTGTAGGGGGTGGGTTTTGGGGGACGGAAGAAATTCCACCCAGCTGAAAAACGAACCAATATTGGGTACAAAATATTTTTCTTATTTTATTTGTTCTTTTCGAGTGATTCTGATAAGATTGAGAATGGATTATGCATTTCGGAAATACTCTGGGGTTGTAATGTATCCTTTTTGAATAAATATTCTACTTCCTAAAAAAAAAAAAAAAATAATCATAACAAAATATGTTACACACTGGACTCAATGTTAGAGTGTTTCGGCTAAATGGAGGTTTAGCTATTCCACCCTTTCTCAATTTTTTTTCCTACCATCTAAGGGAAGGTACTACTGTCATGAGAGAAATGACACTTCTTGTGCAGGACCGACATGTTTTAGGTGGCCTCTTAAAAGTCCCTTGTGATAGGGGGCAATATTTCTCACTTCTTGCGCTAAACCGACATGTCTTAGGCGCACTTGTCAGTGAGTCTTTGACTTACGAACTTGTGAGTTCCAGACAACCATTTAAACAAACTTTGCCCATCACCTGATCATTTTCAAATGATGCTACTTATTATTCTTTATTTTTGGAATCATTTTTAAAGCATACCTGTCCAGCGATCACACTGGCCTAGTGGTTGATTGTAAGAATCTGCTCATCTCTTAGTCTTCTGGTGGTTCGTGTTTGACTCTTTTTGTGTTCGACTCTTTTCGTGTTCTTTGGATTTATTCTGTTTGACGAAATCCATAATGTTTCCAAATACTCTATAGACGACATTTATAAATTATACATAATCCTAAACGTGCCCTACCGATCTGAAGTATTGACTCCTTCAAAACCGTAAAAAGAAATCCTTCGTCGTTCCTAGATAATAAGATAGGTATATGAAGACCTAGCTTTGGCCCGTGGCTTTGAACGCGTAGCCCTCAGGATTTTCTTTGAGAATCCTTTACAGTCAGTTAGTTTTTTTTTTATATTTATATATCGCGCAGGAAACATACCTAAGAAAGTACCTAAGGAGTTGTTAGTATCTCTTTTCAAACAGGTCAAATTATATGATAAATTTGTAAGTAAAGCGCTGGCCTCTCAACACAGATCATACTATAGCCGACTGAGCCACTCTCTACGGGACAAAACATATTTCTTAGATAGCAAATCCTTAACTATATTCCACACCGCCCAGTTCTTCCTTCCATTCTTACAGAATTCCGCTTGAATATCTTTGAAGTACGTACGCTGGAGTTGGATGAAGCGATAAGCATAGATATACATCGGCGACAGAAGAGGTTTGGACGCATACAAAATTTGAAATGGATATGGCGAACGGTTCGTGACTTATGAAACGGGCCCCCTTAAAAGGGGCCATCTCCAATAACTCGGGTCCCAACCAAAATTTCCAAAATCGGATAACTTTTTTTTCTTTGTTTCTTGTGTAGAGTACTCAAACTGAGATTGAAGTCAATCGAATGAGAAATAAAAATGTTCCCATTCAAACTTTGACCTTCCCCCCCCCCTTTTACTCCTTAAAAAAAAAATTACAAAATCTGAGAAACTAATTTTCTTTATTTCTTAAGTAGAGTATACAAACTGAATTCGACGTCAATCGGATAAAAAATAAAAATTTTCCAATGCAAATTTTGACCCCCCCCTTTTTACCCCTTTAAGGGTTGAATTGCCAAAATCGGAGAAACTAGTTTTCTTTATTTCTCATAGAGAATTTGAAGTTAATCGAATGAAAAATACAAATTTTCCCATACAAACATTGACCCCCCCTTTTTACCCCTTGAGGGGCAAATTTCGACATAGCCTTCCTTATTCCTTATATACATCAAAGGGTTTGGGCTGGGCGTTGATGAATCAGTGAGTAAGTCGTAATTTCCATTATATATAATTATGAGATAAGATATTATATGGTCACGTTTGCGTTTCTTGTGGGGAATGAACTTTCAAAATAAATTGCAAGTTGTCCTCTATTTTTTAAACATAAACGATTTGTTAATTTGTTACTCTTCCAAATTTGTACATGACACACTTCAGTTCATTAATCCAACACCAACCGCTGAGTACACGTGCAAAACTTTACAGAAAATTCAATAAAGTTTATGATACTTAACCAAACTGATGGCAAGCTTCAACCATACCAATTGTCTCCACATAACTCAAATATCCACTTACCTTTTCGCTACACACAAATCCCTATTTGATTAAAATGGATTTGCTTCAGGTATTGATTTACCTAAAATATACAAAAAAAAATATCCTCAAAAAGTGTATATAAAGACTACCATGATTTTTCCTTATAAATATTTGTCAGTGGTGTCCTCCCGTCTCAGACCCACTAAATAAAAACAAGAACTCTTGTATGTTCTGTAAATTCAAAAATTAAATTAATCCCAAGGACTACACCAACGAGAGATTGTTTTCCTCGCTATACGTTGCCTATTTCCAGCATCGCTCGACTAGAACGACGACGAACCGACAAACTACCAGCGAACTGAGTCTGAGTCCTTAAAAAAAAAAAATCAATCATTCAACATCACGTTATCCCTTTTCCCTGAAACGAAACGAAACGAAACACACAAAAAAAAATAAAAATAAAAATAAATCAATAGATGAATGAATTGGATAAGACAAAAAACAATAAACTTAAACTTGACGAAGGCAAACACTTATACACGCACACTCACCATACCCGAGACAGACAGCTTCACAGAGTAAATGGCCGAAAGATTTTTTTTAATTTTGGTGGGGGCATAATGCCCCCATTTATTAGGCTTAGTACAAGCTAGAAACAACAAACTTACAATACTAGAACTAAAAACTAGGACTTATAACTTGGACTTAAAGCTAGGGTTTAGAGTTAAGGAGGCGGAGCTTAATGGAGGGAGTGCTGTGGTTAAAATCAAAAATGGAAATGTTTGAGTTTACCTTCCGTAGCATACGGGAAATTGGTTCGTTGGAGCCGTAGGACGTGCGGTGGGTTGGAAGATAGAAGAGGCGGGGGTATCTTAAATTACGAGGGTTTGTATTGAAGGAGATGGAGTTGTAAAGAGACGGGCAATCGATAGAGCCTGATAGGAGTCGATGAATGAAGAGAATGTCAGCAGCATCCCTGCGATCCTCAAGGGTATTCAAGTCAATAAGTTTGAGCCGGTCTTGATAGGGAGGAAGAATAAGGGGATCATTCCAAGAAAGACCGCGGAGTGCGAATCGAAGAAAACGTCTTTGTATGTTTTCGATTCTGCTTATGTGAATTTGCTGAAAGGGTGACCATGTTTGGCTAGCGTATTCGAGGAGTGGGCGGACAAAAGTGGTGTAGAGAGATCTGGTCACGTAGGGGTCGGTGAATTCTTTTGACCATCGTTTGATAAATCCAAGGCATGAATTGGCTTTACGTATTATCTCTTCGATATGCGAGCGGAAATTAAGCTCGCGGTCGTACAATATGCCGAGGTCACGAAGAGACTGAACGGTGGATATAGGTTGATCATTAAGTAGGTATATACGGGGTGGGGACTTATTGTGCTTACGTGATAAGGTGATAGATTGGCATTTGGAAATATTGAGCTCTAGGCAATTTTTCAGACACCAGGTAGAAAAACTATCTAGATCTAATTGCAGCAAACAGGGGTCTTGTGATGAAGAAATGTGTTTGAAAAATTTGGTATCGTCGGCGTAGAGAGAGATAGAGGAGTGTTTAATAACCCTTTCAAGGTCGTTTATAGTTAGGATAAAGAGAAGGGGGCCTAGGTGACTGCCTTGTGGTACACCTGAGGTTGCCAGGAAAGGGGCGGATAGGGTGGATCTGAAGCGAACACTATAAAAACGGTTTTCCAAATAAGATGATAACCATTTCAGCAGTATTGGTTCGAAACCAAGGGCAGACAATTTGAAAAGAATTAATTTATGCGATATCTTATCAAAAGCTTTACTGAAGTCGGTTGCAACAACATCAACTTCTTTACCACTTTCTATAGCCGTTAGGGCAGAGGACACGAATTCAACGAGGTTAGTGGAAGTTGATCTACCTTTAAGAAAGCCATGTTGGTTTGGGGAAATTAAAGATTTGCATTGAAAGCTTAAGGATTCGTATAAAATACTTTCGAGGAGTTTGGGTATATGCGAGAGTTTGGCTATCGGGCGATAATTAGTAACTTCGCTCTTTGATCCCTTTTTATGAATTGGTGTTATGAAGGAGGACTTCCATATCTGAGGAAAGTCACCTTGGGAAAGCGAGAGCCGAAAGAGGTGCGAAAGAGGATAGGAGAGAACAAGGGAACACTTCTTGAGAAATATAGCGGGAATACCATCTGGGCCAGGTGAATATTCGTCATTAAGTTGTTGTAATTTATTTTCAATTACAGTAGGTTCAAACGTTTGAGAGAGGGAGGGGCCAATGGAGTAGTTGAGTAGGTATTTGAAATAGGAAGAATCTGGTACAAAGGAGTTGTCGGCAAAAGATTTTTTAAAAAAGGTGACAAAAAAATTAGCAATGGTGTGTGGATCACTTGAAGCTGTATTTTCGTAAGAAAGGGATGGTGGGTAACCGTCGGATTTTTTCTTGTAATTAACGAATCGGAAAAAAGATTTGGGGTCGCTTATAAGATTCACTCGCGCGTCGTTTATATATCGTTGATAGAGGGAGTTATAGGCTTGGGTGAACTGCAGGTAGGAGCCGAGATAATTGGAATAGTCAGAAAAAGATTTGTTTCGAAGGAAGACTGACCATAATTTGTTTCTCTTGTTGCGTAACGATCGGAGGTTTCGATTATACCATGGGGGGGATGTAGAGAAGGGTTTTGGACGAGAAATAGGAACAAAAAGGGAGATAGAAATAAATAATTCTCTGTAGAACAAGGAGAGGGCATCGTTTACAGGGAGATTGGCAAACTCAAATGAAACATTGTTGAGGTGCTCGTTTATTTTGCGGAAATTGGCTTTATGAAAATCGTAACACGGGAGGCCTGCGGTCGGTGTGGGCTGTAGTGGATGGTCGTGAAAAAATGAAAGAAGAAGTGGGGGGTGAAGGTTGTCAATGGTCGAAAGAAGAAGGGGGGAGAGCGAGACAGAGGAGTTGATCGGGTCAGTAGTGAAGATTAGGTCTAACTGCCTATCCATATAGTTAGAAATCCCGCTAACTTGGCATAGATTTGAGTCAGTTAGTCGATCAATGAGGAGACATTCTTTGATTGAGTTGGGATTTGACGCAATCAAAAACGATTCATCATCAGATAAAACCCAGTGCAGTTGAGGCAGATTGAAGTCGCCGAAAATGATTATGTCGTCAGAAGATTCAGATAACTCTATTACTTGATCGATCGCATTGACAGCAAGTTGGTAGGATTCGATAGGCTGGGCCGGCAGGATGTAAAAACACATTACGTATAGGGACTTATGGGGGAGTGTTATTTTTATTGCAACATAGTCGAGTTTTGTTGACGAAGAAGTAGCAATCGGAGAAGAGTCCAGGTCGTTGTGAACAGCAAGAAGAACACCTCGACAGGGGGGGTCATCCGTTGGGCGGTTGATATCGTCCCGAAAGACGTTAAATGTTGGCGGGAATAATTCCGGGTTCTTTATATCGGGAATCAGGTTGGTTTCAGTTAACGCGTAGATATCGAATGGAAGTGCATGAGATTGGCGCAGAACAGCTTGGGTTTTTGAACGCAGGCCCCTTACGTTCTGATAGTAAAAGATTAGAGGAATTCTATGATGGAGGGATGGCTGTGTATCAGGTATCGAGTTAGGGACGAAAATATTTGTTGTGGTCAGCACGGTTCCGTTGAAGGTGCGAGATACGTTTAGAGCTGATATGAGAAGCAAAAGCAGATAGGTCTTTGTCCACGGTAGTCGACGAAATGTTGAAGCCATCGTGATAACGGTTGTAGATTTCTCGAAGTTCAGCAGGATCAATAGGGAGGCCTTCTTTTTGAATATATATCTGAACGTTTGTTTTGGTTTTACCGTCAATGCAGATGGATTCAGGCTTATCAAATAAGTAGGCAAGGTAAAGTCGGACATTTTCAAAAAGCCTGTGGTCTCTCAGCCGTGACATAATATATCGGCCATCAAGGTCGTTGGGGGAGGACATATTATGGTTTACAAACTTGGAAGTAAGTTTAACTGCTGGGGGGAGCAGAGGATCAAATATTGCGGAAGCCTTAGATATTGGAGTAGGTGTCTCTTTATGGGGAGAAATAATGGGAAGAGCAGAATTGGAGGCAGCAGAGGTGGACGGGACAGGATTGAGAACATGGGAGTGTATGAAGTTCGGGTAATTGGAAGTCGGTGGAGAGCTAACAGGGGTTAGCGGATAATTAGAGGGGAGACTAGGATCGGGATTTAGGTTAAATGATACGCGATTTCGTTGAGGCTTAGGTAACTTTGAAATTACTGTGGGGTGATGATGGGTACCTTGAGGAGGTGCTAAGGTCGTGTGAGGAGGAGTGGTTGGGTGAGAAGAGTTTGTAGAATTGGAGGCAGGCGGGGCATTAGGTGGGTTTGAAATTACCGTGGGGTGATGAGGGGTACCTTGAGGAGGTGCTGTGTTAAAGTTTGTGTAAGGAAAAGTGGTTGGTTGAGAGAAAGAGGTAAGTGGCTGAAAAGTGAGAGGGGAGAATAGAGGAAATGTTCCAACTTTAAAGCTCCAGTTTGGGTCAGGATTAGGACTAGATTTAGAGCTATGATTCTTAGACTTACGTTTTTTTTTATTTGGCTTAATACTAGGCTTATTGTTATTACTAAGCTTCACCTCTCCTGTAATATTCAACTTGCTGATAGTCATCTTTCCCAAGCTGAAGACGTCGGTCGAGGGGCTCGAAAAAAGCCAGGAGTATTTGGAAGGTAAATCGAGCTTGAATTGTTTATTATTGGTGTTAGTTGGGGAGATTATCTGGCAGTTACGGATAGAGATGCCAAATTTCTGCAGGAAAAATTTGTTCATCCAATAGACGTCTGCATGCTGAGGAGCGCTATTTATTATAAAGGAATTATACTCGCAGGCAGTTCTGTGTAATTTTTCGATCCTTTTATTCCAGTCGTCGAGTGTCCAAAGTGTGCCGTATCGGATTAAGGGCTCCGAATCGCTTTGTGGCATAGTGTCTGATTCAGTTGAGACCGGGGTAGGTGTGAATATTGCTGCAGATGTAGTGGTTGTTGTTGTGGTTGTAGACGTCGTTGATGTTGTTGTCGGTGTGGGTGTGGACATTGCTGCGATTGTAGTGGTTGTTGGTGTTGTTGAAGTCGTCGTTGATGCTGGTTGAGGATTAAATGGGGTTGGATATTCTGCTGATTCCAGGATTTCGGTATGTATTGACGTGTTGTAGACTTGGCTTGATTGTGGTTGAATGAGCTCAGGTATGAAATCAATTTTACTTGATGCCACTCTAAGGTTTTCATCAATATCGCCCATAACTAGTCGGAAAGCTGCAACATCATTGCTGACCTCATTGATTTTGTTTATAATGTCCAGCAGTAGTGGATCGACGAGTTGATGGGGTGAGGCATTTGGTGATGAAGGGCTTTGTAGGTTGGAATCAAGGTAGGTCCGGAAGGAGTTGAAATGGTCATTAATCGTTGATATGTGTGGGTTCAGAGTAGTATTTATGTCTAATTTCAAATCGCTTTTCAAAGTCAAAAACTTCGAATTGATCTCAGCCGGTAACTTTTTCGTTATATCACTTAGACTTGTCAATTGCTTCTCTATGCTTTTGAACTTCGATTTGAAAAACATGGTGGAGACATCTATGCTGTTAGATATTTCTTCCACACTCTTGAACAACTCATCATATTTTGCGAATTGTGACCCGATTTTTTTGAAGAACATTTTGCTGTCGGAGGAATTTATGTTGAGGGTGTCACTAATGCATTTTATCGCCAGCATAACGTGGGAAAGAGATATGCCCTTGCATTCGTCGCAAAAGAAAAGGAAATTATTGTTATAGTCGCTCAGGTATGTAATGGAGCGCTTACTTAACCCTATGCAGAGAGCATGAAATGATTTTCCGCATAGCCCATTACAATTTACCCAATCAGCACTAAAGTCTTGGGATGTTGACACACAATCACTATTACCGCACTGCTTTGACATAGTTCTTAAATTGGGTCAATTAATGTTTCGCGAACTGGGTGGAAAGGCAATGTCCGATTAATAGGTTCAGGGGAAAAAATTGCAAGTATGCAAATATATAAATTGGAATTGAATTTATTTAACGTCGCGAAGCGGGAGCGAAAGAAAAACACGTCCGAACGGTTAGAGGTACGATAGTGAAGGCCGAAAGATGACGATGGTGACGGCGAAAGGGGCAAAACGAAAGGAGCAAAGGGACCTCCACAAGACAGATTCAGCTGTCAGTCAGTTGATTTCCTTTTCTGATTGAAAATACTAGTACTAGTACGGAGGAGCAGCGGTTCCAATGCAAAGAGAAGACAAGTGGGAAGGAAATGTTCCAAGCGATCAGGGAATGATAAAAATCTGACAGAAAGCTTACTATTTAATAGAAAAACTGACGTAAAGGAGAGGATGAACGACCCAAACGGAAGCAATATGTCTTGGATGAAACTTTGAGTAGATTTTCAAGATGTTTGATGTTCTCTCCCTATTTTTTTTAGTTAGAAGGCTTAACGACCCTCTCAGCCAGTATAATTTAGATGTAATGATGATTAATTTAATTCAAATGGAATTAAATCACTCACTTTAAGCATAATTAAAAAATCTGCAACAATATTCGGCTTAATTGTCGTCCTCAAAACGCGACCCAGGAAAAGTCTTGAGAGGCAAATTTTTCGTCTTAAAATTGTTTTTTTTTTTTGCTCTTCTATGCTCTAATTTTCACCCTCCTCACATTAAACTCCACACTGAGTATGCAATTAAAATGTTGAAATGTTCTTGTGCTCGCTCATATGGCACAGCACACACATACAGTGAAGAGTTGTTAAAACAACAATAAAGCATTAAATTTTAAGCTTATACGCGTCTTTTGTTTCAATTTAAAATCGCATTTGAACAGGGAGAGAGAGAAAGAGAGAGGTAGGGAGAGGGCGCCGCGCGCCATAAGGATGTGTGGGGTCGACTAAGAAAATCATTACCGAAACGTAAGAAAGGAAACTTTTTTATTTTCCTTTTATTTTCTTATTTCCTTTTTTTTTTTTTGTTGTGTTTTTGTCTTCTTTGATATCTTTTGAGTAATTACTTTCTTGTGGAGCTACATGACCGCAACCGTAAGACATCCCGCAACAGTTGTAAGATTTTATTCAGCTAAAAAAATGACAATGGGCCACAGGGGTGTTGGGTTGGAATGAATGGCATTTTGACTGGTATTTATGTCTAGGGATTAATGGAGTGCAAAACCCCAAAAAAAAAACACAAAAACTATACAAAGTTGAAAGAACTGAGTTGAATTAAGATTTAAGTGTTTTTGTAGGTGCTTTGAGAATTAAGGGATTTCTGAAGGACTTAGACTTTAAATGGATCTCCATAGGAGAGTTGGGATTTTACAGCTCAACTGATGTGGTCAGTGGAGAGATCCTTTTTCAATGAGTTTTCACGCCCTCCCTAATTTAAAAAATAATTGATTTGTGCATTAAGCGTAAATCGCAATGGGGTCCTGATGATTTTCGGTGGGTATTTATTTACATTATCGGGCTCCCGTCCCTTGAAGATACACTGCAGCCTTCCATCCTCTACGATTCCGGGCACGCTGCTTTCAGTTGTCCAGACCAAGCGCTCTGGCATCCGCGATGGCTTGGTCTTTGAAACGGAGGTTCGGTCTTCCTTGTCTTCTCGCAACTGGGATTCGAAGATCCTCTTAGCTGGAGCATTATTGTCCATTCGCTCGATGTGGCCGAGCCAATATAGTCGACGTGTCTTAGCTTTTTGGACTACATCCACATTTGGTACAGCTCATAGAGTTCGCGGTTGTATCTTCTTCTCCATTCGCCCTCCTCGCACACAGGTCCAATTGTCCTTTCCTTTGGAAGCTTGAAAAGCATTTCTTTCATCTTCTCATCGGGAAAACATTCGACTTATTCTTGACCTTTCTACAAGCAGATGTTGAAAATCAGCAAATGTTGGCCCTGTTCTGTAAAGGTTTGCGAGGAGTCGTTCAACGCTTTGAACGCAACTTAAGTCGCGGTCTCAAACTATAGAAAATTTTCGTAATTTTCATATCGCTCATTTACTTGAAGACTGTCATAACTCAAAAAACTCGATTTTGCAGAAAACATGTTTAAAGTTTTCAATTGACTACCGCCTTGCAGAAATCTGAAGAAATCTTATAATTTCGAAATTAACTAGTAAACTTTTATAAATTTAATATATCCATAAAGGTAAATCGACAACAACTAGTCTTTTATGGTTTTTACCTGAACGAAAATATTCCCTACTTCGAATTGTGACGTTATTGTTGCAAAAATTATATTCATAGGAGTGTCATAAGTTCGAATATGTCGTTATTATTGAGAAAAAAAACAATAGTTTTGTACTTAGTCATTTCATTTTCAAAGTCTTATAATTTGAACTTTTTGAACTTAATATAAAGGGAGTTTTTTTTAAAGGTATACAAATACAATATGGAATAAAATACTTCCAGCTAATATTAATGTCTATGATATTAGCTTTATTTAATAGCTAATAATTTTTTGCCATTACTTTTTAAATTTCGGGCGAACCGAACCATGGTTTTCAAAATAAGTTTGCACAATTTGCACTCGTTGTTCTGGAGTTCATTCATCGTAAAATGGCAAAACGTACTTACCACAGATCAACTTTCAACTGCCATTTGACAATCTGTAGAAACAGAGTTGCCAATTTAAGAACCAAAACTCTAGAAAAACACCCTTTACTTCTAGTATTTAATTAATAAAAATAATAATTCAATAACAAGAAAATATCTTCAGCGTAACTTCTTTTTTTGAGTACACTACCCTACTTGAATTGCTCTTTAGTGTATGCAGATTTGTAAAAAACTGAATTTGGTGATTCTCATTAAATTTTAAGTATTTTTACTTGTGAACGTTTCAGCTCTACCATATTTAACGGAGCAATGTCATTTGCCAGCATTTTTAAATCAAAAAAATTCTCAAAACAAAGCTATTTTACAATAAATGGATCTCCTGTTTTTTTCGCCGATCGGATTATTGAAAAAAATAATTCGGGAGTATAAATGGGACCACTTTTAAGCATTCGTTCCGTTCCCTCTCAATTAAGGAATGCACAGAGTCTCCTTTGTTTTGTGTATGGCTAACCATGCCAATTTCAATGAAAATCCTGTAGAAAAATTACTCCTGTGTTTATGAGAAAAACCCTGTTTTATCGTGTAATCATACTGTTTTATTCCCATTTGAATAAACTTGAAAAATTCTATTGATCGACGCACGGTCGAGTGTTTGCTTCCATGAATAAGACGTGAACGTGGACGTACGAAAAATTGCAAGACTAAGATCAACTTGAACATGTCGTACATCGCCTTATAGATATCATTGGATAAAAAACGAAGCCGGACACGCTGTGATTCGAAAAAGAAGTATTCTGTTCAAACTCAAGGTGGTATTGATCGAACTGAAGACAAATTAGATAACGAAACCATAGACAAAGGTATGGAGGGTCCACTTCAGCAACCTACACCCGCGACCCACTTAATGGATAAGCGGGCCATAGAAAATGTATGAATTAAAATATTTATCATTTATTTCATATTTAATTAATAGTTCCTATTCTATTCTTACATTTCGAAGAAAAAAATGCACTCCAATGAAAAAGAGTTCCTGTATACAATTTATTATGCCGGCAGAAATCATTCCGTGTGCGGTGGCCATTGTGTATTATTTCTAAAAATTTATAATTTTTATCAACAATTTCGTCTCATTTTGAGTTATTGAGATCTATTGAGAGTTTCCATCGACAAAATTATCTTCAACAACGACACATTGTCTTATAATATAAACGGCTGACTTCTAAACAGCCAGTCTTTTTTACAAAAATAACGTCATAAGAAGAAATACTTCAGTTGACGAAAGTATTTTTTTCATCAAGAACGTCACATGTTGCAGTATATGGAGTTTGATTCAAGTTAAATATTTCAACAAATCAGTCACAACACGAAATAATGCACTTTATACGAAATTTATCTACATTACAAATATCATAACATTTTAACGAATAATGTCACAACACAAAATATGCCAGTTTTTTAGAAAAGCAAACCAACTAACACACGATGACGACTGTAGCAAACTGAGATATGTCGCTCTTATGAGTAAAAAATGTTAGGATATATGAAATGAAATAACGGCATATTCTCTTCTAACGCGGAAGGTATACAGGATATTAATACGAAACTTTTACACAATAATGAAGCATCATAAAACGAATATTTCTGCATCATTAACTCAAAAATCGCGTTTTTTGAGTTATGACAGTCTTCTAGTAAATGAGCGATATATAAAAATGGAAATTACGACGAGCTCATCAACGCCCAGCCCAAGGAACAAGGAAGGATATTTCGAAATTCAACCCCTAAAGGGGTAAAAGTTTGTATAGTAACATTTTTATTTTTCACCCGATTGCCTTCAAATTCGGTTTGTGTACTCTCTATGAGAAATAAAGAAATTTATTTCTCTGATTTTGGAAACTCAACCCTTAAAGGGGTAAAAAAGGGGGTAAATTTTTGTATGGGGAAATTTGCATTTTTCACCCGATTGCTTTCAATCTCAGTTTGTGTACGTGTAAGAAATAAAGGAACAAATTTCACCGATTTTGAAAATTTTGCTAGGGGCCCGAGTTATTAGCGATTACTCCTTTTAAGGGGGGCCCTTTACATAACTCACGAACCGTTCGTCGTATCAATTTGAAATTTTGTAATGCGTCCCAACCTCTGTCGCAGTTTAATATGCTTGATATCTCAGCTGCCACACCTACCTACCTACCTACCCCTATCAGCAGGACTATGCTTACTTATTCCACTGCATTGAAAACAGCTTTAATTTGCTTGAATAAAAATGTCCTCTTATCGTTTTTAGAAGTCAGTTCTTCTGGGGAGCAGCACTAGTTCCTAGTTCCTCCTTAGGAAGAGCAGAACATTTTGAAATATTGCTTTAGCATGTTGTAGAGCGTTCATGTATTGGATTTTTTGAAATTCGAAGCAGCTTAAAAATTAGTGATTAGCGCCACTAATCTAAGGTGGTCAAACTGCGCCAGGTGCTCCATCACGAAACAGTTCTGGCCCATGCTGGATCTCAAGCGCTCCAACAATCTTCGCTCACTAAAAAAATACCAATATAAGTACATTAGTAGATGTCATTACGGGACACTGCATTATTGGCAGGCACGCCCTCAGGTTGGGCCTCTCGGCCACCGATTTCTGTAGAAGCTGCATGGACGAGAAGGAGGAACCTAACCTAACCTTCCTCCATACATTAATTGATTCTATTTACTTCTTAACATCATCATTGGTGATTTTCCCCAAATATTCATTTTACATTCGATTCATCCGGAAATATCCTTAGTTCTGAATTTTCTTCCCATTTGCCTTCTTTTTGGGAATACATGTCAACTTAACCCCAATACGCAATATTGTTTGTTTATTTTTTTTTTTTTTAAGCAGCAAATTTAGATTTTGAAGACTATCCTGAAAATAAAAAAAATGTTGGTATATTTCATCGTTGCTCCTTTTTGGAACACACAAAGTCGATCCCCCTTTAAGTCATTTCCATGTCAGCATTATTCAAAACATTCAAGATGACAAACCATTTGGATGTACAAGTCTTGGGATTACACGGTTGCAGAAATTCACTTAAACCTATCCGGAAAACGAAATACCAGTTAACAAGCAACTCACAGACAGTGCACATCAATAACTGAACAACCGAAGGACTTGGTTTTTTTTTCATCTGTGGGTAAAAAAAAACAGTAAGGAAGAAGAAGGCCCAAGCCGAATCCCAATCCCAAATCTAGGAAATGGCAATAATTCTCAGAGTCCCGTCATCATTCTAGTTTTCCTTTCCTATTGGAAAATGGTTTTTCCTGTCCTGCTATGAGCGTTCGATTTATTTTTTCGTATTCCTTTTTTTTTATTTTTGCTATCGGGATTTTTATTTATTTTTTTTATTTTTTTTTTAGTTTAGGAGATTTAGGATTTCGGCATCTTGGTTATAGTGCTGCTGCTCTGGTGCTGTTGCCCTTCGCTTATATGTGTGTATTATTGATTCCCAAGGATAAATCATTAATATCCATCACTTTTCGGTCGACATATTGTTGTTTTGTTTTGCTAAAGCTTTCTCTAAGACCCACCGGTAGTACGTACGTACGTACGTAGGTACTGCTATTCCATTTTCAATTATCGAACAAAAACAGAAAAAAAAATTGAATTTCGTATAGATATCCTGAAAGGAGATTTTTCGTAGTTTGATTTTGAGTTATTGATGAACGGTCGTTTTGTAGTTGATTTTCATTAAAATGGGAACAGAGACCGAAGCGTGAGCAAGGATGTGGAAATAGATTCGAAATGAATTTGAGAACAGTAGAGGACACAATCACCAGAATAAAAAATAAAGGATAAGTGAGGGGAAAATTGGACCAGAGAATATATAAAACGATTAAAAAAAAAGATATTCATTTGTATTTGTATTCAAGCGTTTCATTGACCTACAAAATAAATTTAAATTTTTTTTAAAAGTTGTTGAAGCGAGGATAATAGTTGCTCTTATAGCGATTATTGAAATTCGGTAAAAGGACTACCTACTTCTAGAGAATTTAATTTTGCAGCAAGCTAGAGAATTGTGGGTCAATATGGGGTATTTCACAGGAAGCAGATTCCGAGCGTATTCTCAATACCCCAACAATGAGCTCCTGGACTCGTTTGCAGTATCTCTAACTAGTTCAATGATTTTATTTGTCATAAAATTTATTTACTAGTTTAGAGTCAAATTTTAAGGCATCAAGGTCGGAGTCACGTCAGGCTAGATCGTCCAATTATCTACTAGCCACGCCCGCGGCTTCGCCCGCCAACTTCCCTTTTTTCAACCCTTATAAGACGAATTTTGAAATATAATGAATGAGGCATGTAATAATTTTGACTTATCTATCAACATACAAATTTTCAAGTTCATACGGCTGACGGCTCGTGAGACCCCCCTTACTCCCCGCGACCCCTTTACTCCTAAACAATTCGCACCCATCATACGGCCTAATTTGGCCACACATCTATAAATCAGAAAAAATTATCATGAAAATCGGACGAATGGTTCTCGAGTTATGGAAGGACGAACAGAGACGGACGTTGCATCTGACTACAAGTCGTGTGCGTTTTATTCTTGGGACTGCCGGGATCTGCAATTCTTTAGCCTATACTACCGTCTGAAATGGGAAGCATTCTCAGGGCTTCAGTCAGACGTTCACCTGAGTCGGGTCAGTAAATGTCCTCCAAGATTTTGAATACGAATTGCAGATGAGGCTCTATTCCTCATCATGCGCAATGATTTCATCTGTAAGACTGATTTTTATGAAAATCACTCACACGTCCAGCAAATTCGATAAACCTTCTCGTTAGTCCGTCCCGGATACTAACAAACCCGTAACCCGTAAAATAGAAACAAACCCCACACCCAAAGCTCCGATGCTGGTTCGTTGACATTTACTTATCCCAAATTCCAAAAATACATACTGCAGCCTTTGCAAATTCCAGGATTACAACAAAATCTATTATCTAGCGATGATAACAATCACTTGTCCTACAACATACATGCAAGTTCCAGGGACAAAGCATCCCCTGCCATGCATAGAAATGTGATTTTGTAAACATTTACCAGTTTGACATGGGTGCGTCTAGTTTTATCCTTCACACGTAAATCCAAACTATGTGTACGTATCTCTCTGTTGGCAAGCCGTTTTCATGCTGCGAATGCAAAAGGATACATGAGGTTATTTTTCACCTTTCTATTTTTTTTTTTTTGTACAGAAATAAGTCAACAAAAAAAACATGGACACTGCTGTGAAACAAAGTTGTATCACGTTTAAGTAAAAATAGGAAAAAAAAAGAGAATTAAAAAAAAAAAATAACTGGGACACGGGACAGGATAAAACCATTTGAGAGATTTATAGAATTTTGAATTCTCTATCTCGTCGTTGGTCAGGCTTACACAATGACACAGTGTTTATTTTGTCGTATCTGTATCCGATTTCTGTTTGTGGACAAACACAATAAATTACTTGGGTCATGTCCTTTATTTACTGCTATACACTTCTGGATGAATTGTCATCAAAGGCGAAATAAAAATATTGCAATCCCAAATATTGAGATTAAATTAAATTGAATTTCTTTTTTCGCCTACATCCCTTTCTCTATAAATCTCCTCTTCACCTAATCTCCTCTGGGTCCATCATAAGGAAAAATATTTTCCCAAGGAATTAAACTTCTTACGCTTGTGGTGGATTTCAAATCCATTCTTGAGGAATTTCAGCCAAATATTGCTCTATGATGATGTAAAGGAAGCACATTTGTTATTTTAAGAAATCTCATTTAATAATCCATCCACAGGACGCAAATGGTGAATACATACACTACACATATATTTTTTTTTTGTTTGCATGTGTACTTTTCATATTTAATCATTTGCTCGTGTATATGTTATTATTATTATGTTGGCTTAACCAAAATTGATATTGCCAGATACGAGACGCTTATAAAATCTCATTTAATACGCCTCAACACATATGGCATTTTATCTTTCCGTCTTCAATTTATCAGGACTTTCAAGAAAACTTTTATATATTTCTTTTAAGACGACCTACCTCCTTTTTGTAAACTCAAAAGAGTTTTTTTCACATGTTATCGTTTTAAAAGAAAGGAAACAGAAGAAGGATAATCTGTTGTGTGTTGGGTGCGAAATAAAATAAAAAAAAAAAATAATCTCAACTTAAACAGAAGTAAAGTGAAATCCTCAATGTGTTGTGGGTGCTGAAGCATATTCACTGAAAGGCATTCAACATTCCTACAAGACTGTGAAAATGTTGAAATGGGGAGATAAAAAATGAGAAATGTATTCTCCAGGAATAGGTTGAATCAGTTACTTTTAAAAATAGTTATACTCGTTGTTGCGTATTTGTATAATACCTCAGAGACATTTAAAGTCTTCGAAAGTAGGTGATTTTACAGAAAAGCATTTTTACCCAAGTTATATTATTTTTTTTTAGATTAAATTAGATACAAAGAAAAGTTAGTTCACCCAAAAGGAGAAGACTTAAAAGCCCTCGGCGGTTATTATCCTGTTTCTGTAATTTAGTTCCGTTTTACTGTATCCGTATAGTTTTGGGGAAAATTCAACTCATTGATATATTCGATTACTTGGTCTTTTGATAAAAAGTCCGCTTCGCAGAAATGCCTCCTTGTTGCCCGCAAAATTGGGCATGTACCCATTAAATAAAAGACATCCTCCCTTTCAGCTGTATTGCATAAATGGTGGGCCAAATACAATGAACAAAATTAAAATTTTCCATTTGTTATGGCTTTATTAGTAAGAACAAACATTCCCATTAATTATGGAACACAACGTCCTTCAAGTGGCTGCCTCGGATGGCTTTCAAATCCTTTCATTCTGTCACTCCAATTTTCCAATACCTTGTTGATGGTTTCGGACTGTAACTAACGGATTTCTTGGATGATATTGGCCTTAAGTGAATCGTTTCCGGATTGTTGGCATTACATCGGTCCTTCACGGTTCCCCACAAACAAAAAAGTCCAAATGGGCAAAATCGCAGCTCCGAAGCGGCCAATTGACATCGCCAAGACGGTTGAAAACACGGTTGATTTGGGAACTTGGTGCGCAAAAGATCGATTGTGGCATGGGCTGTGGGGCATGGCGCGCCATCCTGCATGAACCAGAGGTCGTCCAAATCCATGTCTTCAATTTCAGTAAAAAAAAAAGTAGGTTTACATGGCTCTGAAACGCCCATCGAAACGTTGTTCACAGCCTCATTTTCGAAGAAAAATGGTCCAATGATGACACCACTCAACAATCCACATCAAACTGTCACTCTCTGTGGATTTTTTTTTTTTTTTTTTTTTTTTTTTTTAAATACTTCTCCCGGGAAAGGCGAACCTATAACGCTTCAACAGCATGAGCTTCTCGACAATAACGTTCCCCAGATGCGGCAATTTTGCTTGCTAACGTAGGCCCCGAGAAAAAAATGCGTCTCGTGAGAAAATATGATTTTTTGCCCAAAATCCTTATCCAATTCAAGCTGCTCTCAGGCCCAAGCTGCGAAGCGATAACGAAGGTAGATGGTCGTGCGCCTTCAATTCCTGAGTCAATTGGACTACAAGGGTAAGCGAATAATCCGTAATTTTCTCCTCGGGCTAGTGCGTGAATTGTTGAGCTGTTGAAATCGATGGACAGTTGATGTTCATGAATTGAGTCTCACACTTTCGGCTACAGAAGCCACATTCTCGTCCGTACGACGTCACCCATGAATGTTGTCCACTAGCATACCAGTCTTAATAACTTTTTGCACAAACTTGCGTACAGCAGGCGCGGTGGCTGCTTCATTTTGGCCAAAACTTCTTTTAAAAAAACGCACTATTTGGGCTATATTTATACAGCACTCAGTTTAGAAATAAATTTTCAATATTTCCCAACGTTGTTCAAGCGTAAAGCGACTCATTTCGTTCCGCGGTGGTATGATACTGACTTTTCGAGAGATTTCGAGGGGGAAACAGCTGTCAGTGTCAAAATAACCTATATACGCCACTAGATGGCGTGTTGGGTACGAAAACTCCAAAATTAAAATCCCCAAACTGAAATCTCCAAGTCAATATCCCCAAATCCAAAATCCCCAAAAACCAAAATACCCAAATAGATTTCGAGTGAATTCACAATGCAACAGTAAAATAGGTATGGGGGCCATGCTGCCCCCTTGCAACCCCCCTGCTTGGGGTCACTGTTGGATTTGGAGTAGGCGCAATATTAGGTATACAAACATTTCTTTAAATATTTTGAAGTAACATTTTGGGGATATTTAATTTGGTGAATTTTGAATTTGGGGATTTTGTGTTTGGGGATAATCAATTTGAGGATTTTTCAAAAAGTGGAGATTTTGGGGTTTGGGGATTTTGCACTTGTGTATTATGTAGGTATCCCCTAGATGGCGCACCCTGTATACCACAAAAGACGGGCAGTTCACTTCTATGTGGTATATAATTCTCGAAGCTTCACCATCATTGAAATCTCCTCTGTACTGTGTTCTCGTCCCGAAAGTGATTATAGCTTAGATTATAACATAATCGACTATAAACTCTTCTATGAGTTGATTCCGACGACTCACTATCACTACAGCACATATCTATAAATTGCAGATCCAGCTATTGAACAAGGTCCTCAAAAATTGGTTTCTAGTTTTGTGGTGTTTCCAGATTGAGATTCAACTCGTTTCCACAACATTGTGCCAACTCTTGGCAGTCTCCATACCAACTAGACCTGCTGCCAATTGCCCTAAGCGCGACTTTTTTTTGGGTAGACGATGGCGACTGCTTCAAATACTTTGAATTTACTACTATAGGCAATATCTTTACCTGCAAAGCATTTTTTCCATGTTGTATTTATAGCTGCTTTTGCTTTGGTAAGGTTTTCCTTCAGATCCTTTTCCATACCTAAATTCTTTGTCAAGTCCATTGAAAGTCCATGTTGTATATATAGCTGCTTTTGCTGTGGTAAGGTAACGTTTGTCTGCGTATTCAATATCTCCTGGTAAGCAGTCAATAATGTCAACGATGAATAGCGCAAAGAACCCTGCCTGACTCCTGATTTTGTCTGCAACCACTCTGATGGAGAGTCATCACTCCACGGTCCACACCGCTGCCGAATTATCATCATATAAGCTTGGGAGAACTCTTCCCAATTTGATTGAGAGTCTCATTTTAAGAAGTTTTAGTAAAAGAGCGTTTCGGTCAACCGTATTAAATGCCGCCTTAAAATCGACAAAGAACGCGTAAAGCTTTTTATCTTTAACGAGAAAGTACTCAGGACAAGTCGCTGCTGATGGAATACTTCCTACCCTTAAAATTTCGAGCTAGTTGCCAGAATTGCAATGCGTTGTTACAAAATGCTAGTCGGTTACACTCCCCCTCATAGTTACGAACTTTCTGTGACATAATTTATATACACCTACCGACTTATCGTAGTATTTTAATAATCCCTTAAGTGGCGCCCAACAAAAGGTCACCAACATTCATGACCATTTGTGAGACAAAAAAAAAAAAAAAAAAACAAATAAAAGAATTCACCATTTCTTCACATTCTTTGACAACGTGTCAATTTGCAATTGAGCACACAAATATACGTGCCTTACTTACAAGTTGCCTCATGTCCTTTTTTTTATTTTTGTTTGCAAAATATACACAAAACACATGAATCTTGCATACTAGCTAGGTTCTTAGATCACTGTGTGTACATAAATACGTGACTAATCCTTTATCGTCCTTAATATTGCAAATTTCGACTCTCACTCACTGCTTGCAAAACGAACCAAAGGCAAATGCATGGTATGCAAAACCTGAAACAGGTTGTCTGTTGCCAAATACCGTTGGTATTCCCACATACATTTTCAATCAACTATCGATATGGAAATTGCCTTCCGGCATAGTAAAAATACACATTGTTCGTGACACACACACACACATCGACTCACACTAAATATAAAACTAGAAAGAAAAATGATATCTGAGGAAAATATTTCTCAGGTTGTGCTCTGATCCTTAACATAATTTTTTATTTTTTTTGCATATCTATCGAATGCCAATGTGTAGTGAAACAAATGCAAATATGTTTCGAAAAGGTAAAATATATTTTCTATAAAAAAAAAAAATGAAATAATGTAAAAGAGAACTCCTTTATTCCTTACAAGAGGGGGCATAAGCAAATCAAACCAAAAAAAAAGAACATATTGATATGGAATTGATTTGATTGCTCCAAGCAACATTGTGAAGCAGACATATTGAAAGACAGTACATGGCACTCGAAAATATAAGGTGATATATTTGCATTGGGGTTGAAGAATACAATATTGAAACAAAAGTATGGATATACATATTTGAATTTTTATGTTTTTCTTTGAATCTTATTTACGGGAACCCTTCAGTGTTGCTCGTCGAGTAGGTAATGCAACCAGTAGGAGATATAGTATTAGGTGGAGATATTAAAGAAAAATATTTATGTCTGTGTGGATTTTACTGTCTTTTACTGGTGTGTTTACTTTGTTTTTCCATATGTCCCCACGTTGGGCGCCATTTGATTTTATTTTATTTCAGTATTGTTTTGAAACCATTTAAAGTTTCTGGCGGAGATGGTTTTATACAGTCGTAGTTGGGGGTACATCGCATTGACATATAGATAGAAGAATATGATTTTTCATTCTTAAACCTTGACCAAGTAAAATGCATGTAAATCATGAAAATTATTCTTTCATCTTCTCATATACAATGGGGATTACCATTGATGATTTAGAGTCGATGGCGGAGAATCGAGAACTATGCAGGGTCGACTTGAGCAACCTACTCCCGCCACCCACTTAATGTATAAGGGGGCCATAGAAAATGAATTAATGCATGAATTCTCTAAAATAAGAAATAAATAAAATCGCTTTCCCTGATTTTGAAAATTTGACTTGAGGTCCGAGTTATCAGCTACTCGGAAAAGTCAAATTTTTTTTTTCATTCTATCGAGCGCATAACAAAGGACACTAAGTACTTCTGTAAAGATTGTGAAGTCGCTGATAAATGCTAGTTTAGTATATATCACAACACTTTATTGTGTATATCTATTTATACAAGCGGACCCTGAAAACGTTATTTTCCCTGATCGTACGTTTTCATTGTTCGTGAATTGTTCTGCAGGAGTGTTTATTATTTGGAATTTTATTCATGATTTTTTTGTTTTGTTGAGTGTATATTATTTGAAATTGTATTCATGAGCTTATTCTTGCTTTTTAGAATTGTGAATCTAAACCATCCTTAGACCCATTCAAACAGTCACACAAGATTTCATTAAAATCGATCCAGCCGTTTAGGAGGAGTTCGGTTACAAAGAATTATATATATTAAGATGGGAATATACATTATACACCACTAATATGTAATCGCAAAGTTCAAAAACCACTTATCTGATTGAGCTGACATTTTGAGAAAGTGTTTGTTATTGACTAAAAGCAGTTTCTGTGAAGTTTGGTAAAAATTGGACAAAGGGGCGTGGCAGGCACCCCCTATAAAAATTTTCTATTTGCCTAAAGGAGTTTCTGTCAAATTTGGCCAAGAAAGTGTTTTTTATTGACCAAAAGCAGTTTCCTTTAAGTTTAGTAAAAATTAAAGAAAGGGGCATTTCCCATACAAAAAATTTAAAAATTGTATATCTCGAAACCTACCAAACAGATTGAGCTCAAATTTTAGAAAATGTGTTAGCTATTGACCAAAAGTACTGTTTTTGTGAAGATTTTTCAAAACTACACAAAGGGGCGTGGTACCATATACAAAGAAAACCTTAAAAATCGTATATCTCCAAAAACAGCTAACATTTTTAGGCATTCGGTATTGGCCCGGGAGTGTTCATTTGTAGATTGGTCGAAATTGAACAAAGGGGCGTGAATTCATTTGAACTACGAACGAGTTTCATTTACGACCAATATTGCCGATTTCAATGAACTTAAGTCGGAAGGTTGATTGGGATTCATAGTCCCTTATGAAGAGTTACAAATAACTCAATTTTAGGTGGTACAAAGTTCACCGGGTCATTTGTTAGATATAATATAAATTGACCTCACGTTGGGCGCCAATTCTTGGCTCGTTAGATTCCTCATACTTCATACATCATTTCCTTAGAAAACTTACATTTATCTATCAACTGTATGCTGCAAAACTGTCTTTACTCTCCTACCATAATCTAGCATCCTTATAGAAAATACGAACAACGAAAAAAATCTCTCTTTAATGAGGCCATTGCTTCCTGGTTCTTGCATTTCAGAAAAGAAATTATAATAACAAACTACCATCGAGATGGGACAAATGAGAAGACTTTAGCACATGTAGAGGTTAACAGAAGAGTACAAAAAAAAAGTGAGCATAATGCAGGCACAAGCTTACACCATACTTCCCCCTCCCTCCCTCCTCTCCTATCAACGAACCATCTATTCAAATTACAAACAAACAGAAAAAAAAACAACTAAAACTGCATTCACGAAAGCTCCTACACTCTCCACCCTCCATTTACAGATTTACAACCAACCAACCAACCAACAAAAAAAACATCCTTCTTTGGAGAAAGTTGAACTTTTGTTGTTCTCTGCACCCTGCACCTCCGGCATTACGGGCGAGGGTTTTCAAATGAAAATTCATATACAGCCCAGGCCCTATTCTCAGTTCCTTGTCTGTAGAGTGCATTATAAAAACAGAAAAAAAAAAAAACTGAAAATTCACAAAGAAAAGGAGGAAAAAAAAAAACAACAACAACACCACTTTACAATCAACCCAGTAAGTTATTGCCTGACTACGATGACTGCATACATACACACAGACAACTTGCCTGGCAGCCAGAGTACCTACGTATACACGGTATGCCTACCATAACCTAACATAAACTTAAGTTTGGTGTACACTTTGAAGCCAAGTGAAAGGGAAAAAATATAGAAAAAAGAAAAAAACGAAGAGCAAAACAAAAGCAAAAATAAAAACACTGTTTGGTGCTTTGAGATCAGAATGTAAAATATGCAAGGATGTCGCGCGCGCATTCTATACAATGTCGTCGCCCTATGCTGTACACACTCACACATACAATTTTACTTGATTTTGCATATACATATATATAGATATATTTATTGTTTTCTTTACTTTTATGACTATGATGAGGGCGGATGTAATGAGTTTGCCACCGGCAGTGATTCTATTGATTTTTGATTGAGCCTTTGTGCCAGCCTCAGGGGGCGGCAGAGGGGTTAAAATATTTTCTGCTAATTTATGCTTTTTGATTGAAATAAATACTATAACGCCCTAACGCTTAAGGGATATTATAAATTTATTAGTAATGCGTTGGTGATAAAGCTTTCAGTGCCTCCTTTTTATACTGACGCGATGTTAAATTTATTGACTTTGAATGAGGTGTCGTTGCACGCAAAACTATTAATCGCACAGTAATAAAGTCTGGTTATATCAAATCTTCTAAAACCATACGTATAACAAGTTTTCTACGATGTTAAAGCTGTCTTAGGTCACAGTTTTAGCCATATGTATAAAGAAATAAAATCCATAAAGAAAAAAGGTCCAACGTTGGGCGCCATTTAGTGCTAACAAATAATGTCAATGTAAATAAATTGTTTGTTGGCTGAAAACTAAGTCATTCAATAGGCGTTATGTTTAGACCGACAATTCTTTTTTATTTTGTTACCAACTGGTTCACGTTTTGGCAATTGCTTTTGATCTTTTTTTTAAAAAACTGCCTCTAACGTTTTCATAAA
Source organism: Cheilosia scutellata (assembly GCA_955612985.1). NCBI lineage: Eukaryota > Metazoa > Arthropoda > Insecta > Diptera > Syrphidae > Cheilosia > Cheilosia scutellata. Next base: position 7,606,835 of record OY015314.1, on the reverse strand, counting down.
TGTTTCCATGCACTTGGTATTGATTCAAAAAATAATTGCCAATGTTAGGACAAGCAAATCAGATAAATCAGGTAGATGCAATTTATACAGAACACTCGATAGAGCTCAACACGTTACCCTGCGAAAAGTATTGAATTTCTTATCTTCCCACTGAATTCTTTGTGATTGGTTTCAAAGCTAAATAGATCTTATTAACCATTAGCATCTTCCCCTGGGTGGCTATTTATGACCTACTTCTCATTAAATATTTTCCATCTCCATTTCAATATTCTACGCAAACGAATTAAGCTATTTTGTTCCATTTAGTCTTCAGATTTTGGAATTAAATCCTGGAAATAAAAAAATACTACCTACTTCATCGTTCCACAAGTGGTTCAATACTTCACTGGCTACTTTGCTTCACGAGTTCGAAATTCTTTTCTGCATACTTCTCAAAGTCCTGCCATATTTTTATTTTGCTTATTTTTCCAATAATAACTACTAAGGAAATTCAACAAAGTAAATATCTAGAAAGTGTGTAAGATATTTCCATAAATCCAAGGAGAACCAAGAACCAGTATCTTTAGCTCGTGCAAAAGGATATAAAACCAGTTCGAAAGAAAAGGAGTAAAAAATTAAAAAAAAAAAAAAAAGATAAAACGCGCAGAATAATCAGAGATCGCAAAACCTACGGAAATGGCTTGGGCGGTAGGTAGTAGATGGATGTAATGTGGTAGAACCTTGGATACGAACAAAATTTTACATTTCACAGGTGGCTTGTCGAGGATACTCAAATAAATTAAAATTTTACATCGAATTGAATTCTACCTTTCCATACCGAAATATATGAGTGTAGGTATCCCAAAGCCGAAAAAAAAAACACTTATCTCTATATATATGCGTTTCACACGGACATAGTAGTCAGAAAGTATTAGAGGCTAGGTACCAAATGTCTCCCTAGAGTTTTTGATTTATGTTCGTGAATTTTTATGACCCATCTCTGCGCCATGTTTGGTTGGATGGTTAGATGCTTTGGTCCCTGTGTGTGGTTGGTTATCGTTTTTTTTTTTTCTTTCGCGTGGCTTTTAGCCCTCAAGCATTGCGATGATATTCAATTTTATTTGTTTGTGTTTTCTGCGAATATGAATTGTGGGCTTCAGAGAGACGGCCACATTTCATATTTATAGATACTCATTATTTTCCTGAACTTCATTCGCACAATTAAGTTTTTCCCGCCGCCTGTCTGGAACGATGCGCACGGGGGGTAAATTTCCAATTTCCTATTACTTATAATACCTTCCCTTGGAGAATATCCCTAATTCAATCTGCCTATGGACCAAGAGAAGATCATACGTCATTTTCTCTGGCATTGCTGATGGTCATGAATCATTAATTGATGGCAGAGTTTTTTTTTTTAACCTCTTTTTTCGGGGCGAGGTGTTTTGGGGTAGCTGTGTAAGTTTTATGACTTTTGGAGATTGATTGATTGTGGCTAAAATAAATGCTATTGGATTCGTGAGGCTGAGAGAGAGGTTGATAATAATTTGTTTGGGCCAGCGACTGACAAAATGTCCGGTTAATGGACTGTGGAAACGACATTACGGCAGTAGTTGTAAATTTCAATCTTTATGATGGAATTGAAATTCCCTTGTAATAAAAATAAATAAATAAATGTTTTGGGCAACATTTTATGATGATGAAGATGAACTTTAAAATAATTTACCAACAATCAATTTTGAGTTATTTTTATTTGGTTAAAAGGGAGACCTGCCACCAACTCCCTTTCCCGGATAACTTTGGTGGGCGTTGAATTGTTGGGTATGTTTATTGTTTATGTGAGTCTTAACAGAAACGAGAATAAATAAGATTCTTACCAAAGAGGGCTATAAAGAGAGTAGGGCATAAGAATAGCTTCTTATATCGGTACGAATGGAAGAGACCTACAATTGTAGGCTGTATTCAGATAGCTGAATTTAGAAGCTGTTATACATTTGGAAGTTCGTTTTTTTTTTTCTTTTTCTTAAAGGAGATTGAATTTTCAAACCCTTGCAGTAGTAGAATTCTTTGGCCCCTATTGTGAGTGTCGATAGTTGATCGTTGATCGACAACTGTCGATCGATAGACAACTTTGATTGTCGATTGCGATTGATATGTGTCGATTTGACAGTCGTTGTAGTCGATTACAAATGTCTGGTCGATGCTTTCTCTTGGAAGTGAAAAAAGTTTGTGCGTACGAATAGCTAAAATCAATCGACAATTGTCGTGACGATCGCTGATCGACAATCACAATAAGGGCCTTTGAAATATTCCCTAGAAATGGGGTAAATATTTTGAAGTGCGCCTAAAAGTAAGCTTCACTTTTTATTTTAAACCAAATCAATTGAAATGTGGGCACAGTGGCTCAGTGGTTTGTGTGCTGGACTATTGTGCGAGGGATCCCAGGGTAAAAATTACATCTTAAGATTTTTTACACTAGGCCACCTCTCGCGATCTTCTGACAAAAAAAAAAAAAAAAAAAAAAAACGTCTGAGGTATGATTCACAGACACTTGTTTATTGAAAAATCATAGCTCTCGGTGAAAATCAAGCAAACTGTGCGTCTAGATCAGATGTGGTAGTCGTCTACTGATGAGACCACCCACCACATCGGGGCGAAACACATTTCTGGAGTCGAGGCTAACTCAATTTTAAAAATTTGTGATGACAATCGTACACTCCACCAATTTTTTCATTTGATTTGAAAATAGTTTGATTATCCGAGAGTATAACTGTCTTGAAAACGCCTTTCAATTCAGCCATTCGGACACGGTATAAAATTGTAGGTCCCTTACATTCGTCCCAAAAAAATAAAAAACTCACACAAATTGAATGGTTGTGAGAACCTAGACCTAGGGAGTCTACACGCCTGTTGCGCCAGTTATTTTTCTTTTTTTAAATCAATTGAAGTGACAGACATGAGAGAAAAAGACACCACTACCTGTAGTGACTTCGGATCGAAATTGAAGGCAATTGTCATCATTTCTAATTTTTCTACAATTCAAGGCAAACAAAGTGTGGCTTCTTATCATTTTGACAAAAAATCAGAGACAAATGGCGAATATATATATATGCTACGTAATTTACGCAGTAATTTGGGCGGATCTATTCGGCGGCCAAAACTAATCGAACAAATTGTAATATTGAAAAATGCGCCTAAGAGTAGGCTTCATACATTAAAAATATGATGATTGGAGCCACCCTAAGGCTAAATTTGTCATAATTTCGGCAGAAAATCAGAGAGAGACGACAGAGATAGGTGGTGACACGTGCAGTACTTTGATTTTCTCCGTGGGAAGTTCGACCAAAACTGTGGTGACTTGTATCGAAATTGAAGGCAATTGTCATCATTTCTAATTTTTCTACGATTGAAGGCAAGCAAAGATCCAGATTTATCATTTCAACCCAAAATCAGAGAACAAAGTCGGAGATATGTGGCACGTAATTTGGATGACTCTATATTACGGCCAAAACTAATCGAAAAAAATTTTAATACTGAAAAATGCGCCTAAGAGTAGGCTTCATATATTAAAAATATGATGATTGGAGCCACCCTAAGGCTAGACTTGTCATAATTTCGACAGAACATCAAAAAGAAACAACAGAGATACGTGGTTACACGTGCAGTACTTTGGTTTTCTCCATGGGAAGTCCGACAAAAATCGGTAAACATTTTATTGAATCTCGAAAGGTCAGATTATAAACGACAGAGATTGCTGGGCACGTGTTAAACTTTGGTTTTCTCCATGGGAAGTCCGACAAAAATCGGTAAACATTTTACTCAACTTCGAAAGGTCACTTTATAATCTGACTAAAAAATATTCCTGAACAATTGTTGACTTCGTGAAATTACTTAAAATTCAAGCTGAACATCCAGACCACTTTAAGAAGATCACATCTACCCGAAAGATGTCCTCTCTACCCTATATCCTCTTACGATTGATTGATTGCAGACGACTCATGATATTATTCGCGAGGAATATTTTATATGGCACCGGTGTGTCCCTACCCTACCCTTACGCTAGGGTTATGAAAATATTTCCCTTTTCTCAGAATCAATCTGCAGATTTTCTGCTATTTTTCCTCAGAATGTTGAATTACTTTATGTACGATTGAAATGTGCCTAATGTGAAAGAAATGTCTCGACTCTCCCTCAGTTTGGCATTCCACTTTGAGTGATGACATTAAATTAGCATTTGATATACATACCATCATTATTAAGGAGCTGTATATAAATACGTAAGAAATAAGCCAAAGGAACGAGGATAATATACACCATATACCCCATTCGACTTTTGACTTTGATTATAATGCCTTCAAATTAGCCCGGGGGAAGGAAGGGGTGACTTTTATTAAACATTTCCATGCAATATGAAGCAGATGTCTTTGGGCTGGTTTCCTATTCATTTCATTTCACTTAGTTAAGGCCCGTTTCTATAATAATAAACCACCAAATGTTAGAAATTTATGACTATGTCCTCTGTCATGAACAACAACCAAAAGTTTCCTTGTATAAGGACACACACTCTGTCTGTTGGCATCATCATCATCAATAAAAGATGGAGAATCAGTATAGGGTCGCCGAAAAAAAAAAGAAAAACAACTTTTATCATAAAATCATATGACATGAGATGAAAGGAACAACTTATGTTGGGTAAGATATATATGTATATTTTTTTGTTTCTTTTTAAATGACAGCCACACACACACTCACATGACAATGTGTGACACAACGCATGCACCCCACCCCCAGATAATTCTTCGCTCAAGACTTCGAGGTGGTAGTTGGGGTAATGGCAACATAGTGACCCATTTCCATCAACTATTTTCAAGAAAAAAAAATAAAAATAATAAACACCAACCCAAACAGATGCGAAGGAGTCGTTGAATGCATGACCAACTGTTGTATCTTAAAAGTTTCCGCCAAAGAAAAACATCTTGAAAATACACAAATGTTGTTGATAGGTCCTTTCCTTTTTGACCCACTCTCACCCCTTTAGCGGATTAAATTTTCTGTGGGCTACAATCTACAAATGAGGGTTGAACTTATATGTGGCTGTGCGCTCTGCTGCTTTGTATAATATGATGGAGAATATGAGTGCTTTTTGTGGTCATATTTTGTGGCTGTTTTTTTGTTTGTATTCAAAAGTTCGGTTGGGTTATTATCTTAAGATTTTCTATCGAAGATAATTTGATTCGCAGTATTAAGACACATAAATGTTTCGAAAGGGTGGGGGGCAACAAAAGTTTTTGTTTGGCAAGAAATTGGGGAACATATGTGGTGGGTGACTTTATTAAATTTTGAAGAAACCCAGCAATTGGATTGAGAGTTTTATTAGATACCATCGCAGTAAAATGGCAGAATTATTACTTTTAACTTAAATTGGATTTGGATAAGGAGCATTTTGGGATTGGGTCCCGAATAAATACAGAGATGCCGATGGAACAGAAGGAAGTTATTGGCTTGGGAGTTGTTTTAGTTTCAAATGGAGAAGGACAGACTTTATTGGAAATAAAATTTGCAAGCTAACTTCAGATCTTACAAATTTGTGTATATTTTTGGAGGGAAGAGGGTTTGCAACTTGGATAAAAAAAATTAAGACCGTTCAGTTGTAATTGTCATGCCATGTACCTTTCAAATTAAGGAAATAGTTGCTCAGTTGGATCATATAAATAGACGAGTAATTCTTTCCTAATCGGTGAGGCAATGAACCGAATTTTTGGCACACAAAAACGAATGGTTGTGAGAAGCTAGGCCTAGGGTGACTACCCGCCTTTTTCGCCAACTATTTACTAATATTGTTTTGAATCAATTGAAATGACAGACATGAGAAAAAAAAAACACCACTAACTGTGGTGACTTCGGATCGAAATTGAAGGCAATTGTCATCATTTCTAATTTTTCTCAAGGCAAGCAAAGACTTATCATTTCGACCCAAAATCAGAAATATAAACAAAAATAACTTCTAAATAAAGAAAAAATTTAATGTTGAAAAATGCGCCAAGAGTAGGCTGCATATATTAAAAATATGATGATTGAAACCACCCTAAACTTGTCATAATTTCGACAGAAAATCAGAGAGAAACGACAGATATAGGTGGCGACAATTGGAGTGATTTGATTTGATTTTCTCCGTGGGAAGTTCGATCAAAACTGTGGTGACTTGGATCGAAATTGAAGGCAATTGTCATCATTTCTAATTTGTCTACGATTCAAGGCAAGCAAAGATCCAAACTTATCATTTCAACACAAAATCTGAGAAAAATGGCGGATATATGTGTCCACGTAATTTGGATGATTCTATGTGGCGGCCAAAACTAATCGAACAATTTTAATGTTGAAAAATGCGCCTAAGAGTAGGCTTCATATATTAAAAATATGATGATTGGAGCCACCCTAAGGCTAAATTTGTCATAATTTCGGCAGAAAATCAGAGAGTCACCACAGAGATATGTAGGGGCGACTTTGGGTTTCTCCGTAGGAAGTTCGACCAAAATCGGTAAACATTTTACTGAATTTCGAAAGGTCAGTTTCTGACTAAAAATGTTCCTGATCAATTGTTGCCTTCGTTGCGCCTAAGAATTTTGGGCTATAAAAATTCCCACTTCACTGCATTTCTACTGGTCCGCATGTGGGTTTCGCTTTTTCGATAACAAAAAATATCGGGAGGACTGTCTGCTTGGGACTATTTCGTCTCTTCAATTTAACTCCGTAGGTAATGCTCAGCAATCAAATCATTACTGTTCAAAAAATTACTAAAAATTCAACTAAAATATTTACCAAATCTATGGCAGTGTTATGCCCCAAATATGAACATAATGACCAGCAGAAACATAGACGTGTCAGTTACATGGTTTCGCAGTGGAATTGTAATAACATGGCACAATTCCGCTGCAGTGACAGCACAGCTGACACTCAATAGTCCTTACGTAATGGTTCAGTAGGCAGGTCATGCTAATCTTGAAAAATTCATAGAGTTTTGTTTGAGAAGTTGAAGTAGTCGGCCTAAATATTACTACAGCAGCAAATTGATTCCAAATCGTCGGTCGGCATTAATTTCCACAAATTTTAAATGAAATGCCGATTCACATATCCCATCAAAAATAATTTAAGGTACCTCTCAGTTCCTTCTCCCAATTGTACCATCTGTTAAGTCCTACATTACATTCAAAACAATACAAAAAAAAAAAAAAAGAACAGTAGGTACCTACTCTTTAAATTCTGTTTAAAATATAATCGTCTAACTTTTATGGATAAGTTTAAGGTCAACACAGCAGTCTATTTACCAACGACCTTATATAGCACCGCCTAGAGGCAAATATATTCAAAATAGCAGTTAACCGTCTGCCAGCCTTCGATATGCTAAATAACTTCCAAAACTGGAATGAGTGGCACACCTTGTGGCTTTGAATGTTTTCCCACACCCTTGGTGTTATCAATTTTGCATTTTTTTTTATTTTTTTGTATACCCCTACCCTTTTTCCGCGCCAGACTATAAGGACTTGCAAATAGTATTTTATCACACCATCTCATACCATCGACACACAATATTAAAACAAATTCAGAAGAAAAAAAAAATTATATATTTACAAATGCCGTTCCCAGTCTGGGGAGAATGAAATGAAAAGAAAACGTTTTTCAAGTTAAACCCCTTTTCAAATGAGTCTAAGAGATGGAGCGGCGACAACAAAAAAAAAATCACACTTTCTTGAACAGGCCAGATGTGCTGGTGTAACTTTCGGTCAACTCGAAGGCAGGACCAGTATCAGGGTGTTCTTTTTTTTTGTCTGCTTTTCACCTATTTGCTAAACAAAACTCTGTTTGTCGGAGGTTTGTTTCTATATTCTGAGATGTAATAGGCAGAAGAAGGAAAATAATGACTTTGGCATCTCTTTAACCCTTTGCTAAGGACTTTTTCTTAATTTAATCTACACAATTTACCAAGAACTTAATGAAGTCGCAGGACATTGCTCCAGTGAGAGAGGGTTAACCATGGAATGTAGGCTTTCGCGTTAACTAGTTGTTAAGACAAAATGGAGAATGCTTGTGGAATAGAATTTAGAAAACTGACACGTCAGTGTATTTGACACTGTCATATTGAATGTCAACCATAGAAGAGTCGAATATATATTCTGGTTCTTATTAGAGGAGAATTGTAATATATCAAATAACACTACGGTAAAATACAGTCCTTCCTCTGAACCATGGAATAATGGTTAATGTCAGAACTAAAAGAGGAAACTCGATAATCTGTTTTGTCATCGGTTGTGATGACAAAAATGTATTTTTCCCCTGATAAGTGACAGTCGAAGGAGTTCCTTGAAAGTAATATCGTCGCTCCGGACGAAAATAAGAAAATATATACTAAAAAACAAGTCCAAGAGTGTAGTAACTCAATGCACTGGTTTGTAACTTAGCTATTTATATAATTTTTCTTATGGTAAATGTCCGCACTACAAGGGGTCACCGGGGACCCCATAAAGTATATTATGTATATTCTGTACCAGGATCACATTCTGAATAGATTTAGCCATGTCCGTCTGTCAGTCTGTTGAAAACACGATAGCGCGCAAAGGAATCGACCTAAGCGAATGAAATTTTGTGATAGGACTTCAGGGCCAGGATTCCACGACGTGCTATGGAATCCATACCATCGGGCAGGCGTCCTCTAGGTAGACCTAGGATGAGATGGTTAGATCAAGTCCATAATCTCTCCTCTACCCGTATGGGGATTGCCCTTAATGATTTGGAGTCGATGGAGGAGGATCGAGAGCTATGGAGGGTCCACTTAAGCAACCTACACACGCGATCCACTTAATGGACAAGCGGACCATTTGAAAATGAATGAATGACTTCTGTTTACCATGGACAGGTTGGTATTAAGAAAGGGGAATGTCGGTCAAGTAGTTCATACAAAATCCATATTAGACTCATGTGTGGACATTACATACTAACTTGAATGGCAAACATTTTGTATGACTTTTATGCAGTGGAGGGTATCAAAGCTTCGACTAGGCCGATGATAAAACCTTTACTTGTTATTTTGCTGCAATGGAGATCACCTTCTTACCACGAATCTTTGGCCAGCTCCAACCCATAAAACTCATCCATGAGCACATTTCAGACCAACTCATCTATCCGAGATGTGATCCACTTTCTCTCTCAAGGTCTGTGGATCGCAACAAAGGCTTTAAACTGTAGTCGGTACATTATGTAAATCATTTTCGGATAATCAGCTTCTACGATTAGCAAATACTTTTTTTTTTAACTGAAAGTATCTATATGCAAAAAATAAAATTCGATGAAATGTTTGTGGATGAGTTGTCCCGAAGTTCAGTTGTCTTATAGATAAGTTCTATGGCCAGGGCCACATGCCTTCCCAGGAACGTCGTGTCTAGGGAGACAAGTAGATTTTGAGTTTGTAGAAAGATGAGGTATAGATGGCACAAAAAATGCACCGAAAATCCACTTTCAGAAATAACTCTCCAATGGATATGAAGGTTCTTTCCGCACCAATCCGCGTTCGATACAAGTCTTCAGCCCGTCTCAGCTTTACCATAGAATTTGTTTGTGTTTTCGAATTCATTTGGCAAATTTTATTTCAATGCATTTACGCCTTATTTTTGTGTATAGCCAAGTCGCTCATGGGAAGGCGTGTACAGTGTACACTTATACAGCCATGGTGATGGTCTATTAGACTGTAAGACTGTGATGGCCTCTGACTGTAAGCGCCCCCAAAAGTAAAGTAAGTAAGACTTGACGGTGGATTAAATGTGATGGCCTGATGCCCTCGTTTTTCGTATTCAGTTTCTATTTGTTTTACGAAATTTAGTTCTGATGCAAAAAACAAAAATATATTCATTTTGGAGACTGTGAAAAAAAGACAATTTTTTGTTTCAACGACACAACTTTCCCTCTCACTAATGCATACAGAGAGAAGGAGTGGGTACCTATAGCTATACTCAAACTGAAAAAATATCTGCAACACCTCAAGCCCCCAACATAAAAGATATGCCACAAAAATATAAATACAAAATACTATACCAACCTAATGTTTAGTCTTTCAAATCACGTATTTCCCTACAGTACATGATCATAATTCTTCAAGACTTCCTCGAGTCACGTTACCTAAAATGTAACCGAAGCTATGAGTAAATCCCCCTTAACCATAAAAGAAAATGATTACTCTCAATTATTGTCAATGTTAACCATTTTGGAAAGTTTTTCTTGATATAGTACTGTAATTCTTTTTCATAATCACACATTAACTACAAGTTTGCCCTTCTTTTGCTATGTCACACGTTTTGATGTAGTCCCCCTGCTCCGCCCCGTTCCGCCCCGCCCCCCATCATTCCTTTTATTTCTCTGTGAGTGAAATGAATATAAATAAAAATGACTAAGATTACAACATACTAATTTCATAAGAACGAAACTTTCGTGTTTGGTCTTCTCAGTGTCCCTTTTAACCCCCACCCTCCTTATGGCCTTATGACCAGCCCATTTGTCAATTTCATTCACGCTTCAGACCATGCAATATATTCCACACATTGTATCCACTCGACTCTTTAACAAAATGGCACATTACCGGTTGGAAATCCTTGCTGATAAATTACATTAATGAGAGGACTAACAAAACTTTTAATAGTAATCGAGTTAATTTGACATCATTTTCTATGTGCCTCAATATGGGAAGGGAAGTGGGTCGAGTATTGTATGTTCTAGATTACCTACTCCTGTTAGTAACCGTGTCATTGAACATTTGTCATTTTAGCACTCTTAGGACATAATAGACTTAAAATGTAAGGTGTGACACTTAACACACGCTATCCTTCGATATGACAAAATAATATTTATGATTAACTAGGCGAAACTGACAACTAATTGCTGTTTTTGTCTTGTAGAAGTTGTCTATCGGAATTTTGTATCTGTATTCAGTCACCTAGAATTTAGCAATTTTTTTTGTATGTTGAATGAGAATATTTAAAATTTTGTTTGGTTTGAGTCTTGGGTGTGGATTGGTCTATAATGGGTTGTGTCTTAGTTAGAATTGAAAGATTTTATCATAAGTTCATTGGTGAAAGGCATGAACATGTCGAAGTTCTTTTGAATTGCATTAGATACATAGATTTTAAGTCGGAAGAGCATTCATGGGGCTCTGACACTGCGGCCTCTTTAAGCCTATTGTGCCTTCCCTGGTGAGATCCTCGAGCCATCTTTTTACTGCGTAGACAGTCAGGAAGACATTAATCTTCTCAGGAGGTATATTAGCAAGTTTAGCTGAAGTAACGAGTTCCTTGTCGAGGATATTTTTTCCGAGACAAAAGAGAGGATTAAATAAATAAATAGGTGAGGCCACAGGCAGGTAGACACTTTAGGCCTAGCTTCTCGCAACCATTCGTTTGTGTGAGTTTCTTTTTTTGGGACGAATGGAAGGGACCTACAATTTGATGCCGAGTCGGAACGGCTGAATTGAGAAGCTTTTTTCAGGACAGTCATACTCTCGGATGTTTGTCAGACGTTCGCAAGAGGTGGCGCAGTAGAAAAAAAACCCTAAGATGTAATTTGTGTTTTTCCGGGGATCGAACCTGGGATTCCCCTCGCACAGTAGACCAGCACACTAACCACTAAGCCACAGCCGCCCACTGCGATTAAATTATGAATTAAATCTTTATCTTTTCTCTATCTTTATATAATATATAAAACTTTAGGTATTTTCTCTGTTACCTCAAAGCGCGAAAACCACTGGCCAGAATTTAATTAAACTTTTTTTAAATGTTTCTTAAAACTGTGAGATGGTTTTAGGCCATGTCCTTTGGAAGAGTTTTTTTTTTTTTTGCTATTCTCAAATATTTTCTCTGTTACCTCAAAGCGCAAAAACCACTGGCCAGAATTCAGTGAAACTTTTTTTTAAATGTTTCTTAAAACTGTGAGATGGTTTTAGGCTATGTCCTTTGGAAGATTTTTTTTCTGTCTATTCTCCAATATTTTTTCTGTTACCTCAAAGCGCGAAAACCACTGGCCAGAATTTAATGAAACTTTTTTTTAAATGTTTCTTAAAACTGTGAGATGGTTTTAGGCCATGTCCTTTGGAAGAGTTTTCTTTTCTGCCTATTATCAAATATTTTCTCTGTTACCTCAAAGCGCGAAAACCACTGGCCAGAATTTAATGACATTTTTTTTAAATGTTTCTTAAAACTCTGAGATGGTTTAAGGCTATGTCGTTCATAGACACGTCCTTTGAAGGAGTTACTATGATTATTTTCGATAAATAAACCAAGCGATTTATATTTCACGACGCGAACAAAGTTGCGGGCACAGCTATTGTCTCAATTTGAGAGGACTTAAAATCACTGTCTAATTTTTATGCAGTGATACTCGTTTTCCATCTCATTAATCCCGACAGGCAAAACTCCCTCAGATAGGTCCCTTTCTTTTATACTCTCCTGAATACTATTGTTAAGTTCATGGAAACCATTTAATTATCAAATAGGAACGTTCCTTCCAGGCTCTGGTAGAATAATTTTAATAAATTCCTTCAATCCATCCTTCTGTCAAAATGTAATGAAACTAAAAGAGATTGGAAAAAAAAAATTCAAACGGAATGCACAAAGGAAATATGTATTAAAAAAAAAAAATATTTTCTAATTACAAATTGTTGGTCCCATCGTCTAAATAAAGGAGCAACACTTTCCCCCCCATTTTATTAATCTCTATCTTGGATCAGCTTTGAAATTTTTCTAATTAAATTTACAAATATCTACAAAATGGTGAGCAAAAATATTATCCTCTCCGCATGCCAATAGTTGGATATCCCTTTGAGAACAGCCAGCAAAAAGGAAATTGTTTAATTATTAGAAATACTAAAAATTAAAAATGAAAAAAAAAAAAATAACGATCCCTTTTTAAAAGGACCAAAACACGAAGGGATTGCATTTAATAAATTCCTCCTTTTTTCAGTTTTCCTCGGCGGTTGTAGTACTACTAATATTTATGAAAATTTTCATATTCCACGTATTAATTAGCATACCCTTTCATTTTGACTTTTAGTCCTTCGTTTTTTATTTTCTTCTTCTTTTGTTCTCCCAGTTTCTTCACATCGGATGGAGAGCTTAAGAGATATACCGAAGCGCATTGTTGTTCTTAGAGCCGAAAGGTAATAGCATCCGTTTTGTATTTTTACCCAGCAGCCGAGGGTGTATCCTTTTAAAATCCTTTGACTAATTTCCACTTAGATTGTACAAATGGAAATTAGAAAAAATTAAGAATAAGTAGAAAGAAAAGTAAAAAACGGATAAGAAAGTCAGTGAGTAACGAAAGAGGAAGGTGATTTTTAATTAAAACATAAAAAAAGGATAGAAAGGATCAAGAAAATGGAATCTATTTGGAGATATTGTGTTTTGGCCAATGTGTATCCTTAATGAAGTAATGAAGCTGGAAAATAGGGCGTGAAAGTTTACAAGGTGTGACGGAAAATAGATCATATCATTGTTGCCCGAGGGGTTAAGTTAAGTATACAGTGGTTTTAATTTTAACCAACTATAGACACAGTAAAAAAAAAAAGTAATTAAAAAAAATGCCATCGCTCACAAAAGTCAAGCACGATTATTACAGAGCACTCTTCACAAATTGTCATCCTAAAGCAAACAGATTCCACTTTTCTAGTGGGTACACTACTTCGGAATTTTTTGGGGGTGCAACCGAACAAATTGAAAAGATTACACAAATATGCTGCTCGCAGTTCCCCCTATGCTTCACATCTTAGATTTTGAGTTGATTTATCCAAACAACTGCAGCTTGTGCTCACTCATCATCTTCTCGTCGCGTCGTTCGTTGTCGTGTCATCATTTGCAGGAGAGAAAATGGGCCAAAACTGACTTTAAGTCAATCCTCCTTGGAAATTTAGTTTGATATACTTTTCATTTCGCTTCAGTCAAATGTTTTTCCACCCGAACAAAGAACTTCAACTCATTCTGATGAGGAATAGATAAGAAAAAAAAGCAAGAAGCGAACAAAGGATATCGCAGAAGTAAAAGAATAATGCTGATGGTGACAGGTAGACAAGCAGGAGAACCTATATTCCTGAGGGAGTAAGCAAATCAAAATTATGTACCATTATTCACTATACAGAAAGGATTCTTTTGCATCCTTTTTTACCATCTCATCTTCAGTTTGATGTAAGGTGGAAGCATCTGCATATCTACTACTGATTTTTTTTTTTTTCTTAACTTCATTGAATTAGCTGGCTCTTATCATTGTAGAGGTAGACACTAGACAGTGTGCGCGATAGATGGAAATGACATTATCCTCTCAGATTTCTTGAAAAGAAAAGGAAATAAGATATCAAAATGAATTAAAGAACACCGGGAGAGGGTCTGGAACGATGATTAAGCGAAAACACAAAAATGTATCTGCCTATCCGGCAAATGATGTTCGATTGTCAACACGAAGAAGAGGGACGAATGGACCTTGAACGTGTATCAAATTTTTTTTTGCTGTCATTCAATAGAGTACTAACTAATAAGGAAAGGTATTTCATGCTTCGTGATTGACAAGGAGGCGGATGTCAATTAGGAAGGCCTTGTGGTAAAAAAAAAAAAAATATACATACATACAACTTGCTACCTAAGCAAGGACGTGTGTGTATGTGATGTAATGCTATGACTAATTAGAATCGTTTGGAATGACATGTGTCAGGTAGGAAATGACGCAGAATTTGATTTGATTACAAACTCAAATTTCATTCTATACGGATAGGAATACTCCAAGTAAGGGAGCATTGATTGTGACGGAATATGAGGAAGAGAAGACCCAAGAGACTGGCAGATCTTTGTAAAGGAACTTTTGGTTTGGGTACCATGGTAGATTTTCGTAGGAATTTAACGAAGGAGCTGCTGGAAAGCGCTCTAGTGCACTTGAAATCTGCGAAGTCATCACTTTTACAAAAAGAAAAAATCATCCTTTGAAACTCGCTTTTAGGAGTGGGTATTTTTTTTTTTTTAACAGTCGGCTACAATTTAGGTTAGGTTAGAGGGGCAGTTTGCAATATCTGAAATTTTCACCCAGAAGCCCTTGAGGCCCATTGTAAATGCCCTTTTATAGTACATGGTATAGGACATGCAACTAAGAAAACCATTCGGATCTGTTATATATAAATACTAGCGAACCCGGTAAACGTTGTTTTGCCTGCTCGTACATTTTCATTGTCCGTCAATTGTTCTACCGGCCGTTTTATTATTTGAAATTTTATTTATTTATTTATTTTTTATTTTTTTTTCGTGTTTAATCATGATATTTGTTTTTTTGATTGTATATTATTTGAAATTTTATTCATGAGCTTATTCTTGCTTTTTCATTTCTTTTGTTGAGCGTTTATTATTTGAAATTTTGTGGATCGCAGCGCCACCTACCGGGTCCAATTGTGAATCTAAACCATCTTTAGACCCATTCAAATACACACACAAAATTTCATTAAAATAGGGCCAGCCGTTTAGGAGGAGTTCGGTTACAAACACGTACAGAAGAATTATATATATAAAGATATCAATTTCGAGAGATATTCGAATCAGACCATTGTCGGGTGTCTTTTCGTTTATAGTGCCTTACACAGAGAAACTTTTTGGACTTCTCCAGAGTTCTTAACTGGGTTCTATTCCTAACGCTAGCATTCTGTTTATGTGATATTTGTTTCATCCAATGCGTCTCGATTCAATGTTGTCCCAAGATCCTCATTCTTCTGCCAGCAAAAGCAAAGACATTGACACAGTATATGTGCCCGCTATCTCAGATTCCTCCAGGCATAGCTTACAAGTAACATCCTCTCTAAGGCCCATCTTCCTTAAATGATACTCGAAATTACCGTGACGCCACCACCCATTTCAATGTTCCTCGACTCATGCTTAGATAGAACCCTTCTTTGAGTGGAGCAGGTCGGCCATTTTAATGCCATTTTAGTTTGTCTTCATTGTTCCACGGTTGACCACCTGCTCAGGTGTTCTGCCGTGATCCATTTGTGAATCTGCTGTTCTACCATTCCTCTACAAATTGGAGGAAACTAGTTCTGGTCCCAGCAACTTTTTCAGTTGACCCCTATTTTGCAAGCGAGTCAGCCTTTTCCGTTGCCCACGATCCCTATGTGTCCTCGTACCCAAGTCAGTGTTAACTGATTTTTAGATGAACACTGCTTGAGCTTAAATACACATTCCAGTGCCAATGATGTTGTGATTGTTGTCTGTTCCATGCATCTAATCACGGACTGATTGTCCAGTGCTATTAGGATATTTGTTCTTTCCATTTGACTCTCAAGCAGGTAGTCCAACGCATGCAGCAAAGCAATCATCTCAGCCTGGTATACTGAAGTGTGTTTCCCGAGGATAATGAGACGGGATAGTTCCAGATCTTCTGAAAAGATACCGACCCCTCGCTGCGCCATCCATCATGGATCCATTTGTGATAATCACGATGGAACCATGTATTGATGTACATGTACATATTTCCGATCTTTCTTTCTTCGCCTCACATCCACAAAGGTTGGCTCTGTTCCCCTGTTTAAGATAGCTACATCCTTCTCCCCTGTAATTATCGTTGGTGCTGTGTATTGTGTGCTTTGTGTATTGTGTGCTTTGGCATCACAACCAATTATTAGTTCCTCGTTCCTATTCCTGCATGCATTCACCAAAGACTCTAACTCTCTTGTCGGAGGAGGTTCTGGCGAATCGTAAGGCAGTCTGAATACCTGCTATAACAAAGCTTCCCACACCTGATCCTACTCGTACTGGGGCAAACAGATCCTCAAACATTTATCATCGCTGATGCTGCTTAGCAGTGATCAAGGTTCAATTGAATCATCCTAAGCTCGGATCGGATCTGTTGATGAATCTTCTTAAATCTGATAGAGGTATCGTTGCATGATCTTCCAAGTTGTCGAAGAACCGTGCTCCCATACAATAGTAGCGGCGTTCTTGGAGGGCTGCGGGCAGTGACGTTCCACAGATTCTATTTCCTCTTCATCTTTGCAACTTCTGCAGAAGTCATTTGTAAAGATACTTAGTCTTTTGGCCATGTTTTCCAATGATGCAGTGTCTGGTTATTACCTCGACGAGCACTTGGATTTGGTTTCTATCAAGGGTACAATTTACAAAAATTTAAATGCAGAACTAATCAGGATTTTAAACAACTTGGGGCGCTTCACAAGAGAAGTACATATTTAAAAAAAAACCCAGCGTGGTTCTCATCTTCTCTGTTCTATTTAGAAATTAGTGGCCTACTTTTTGCAAGTTGCTAGTAATAGAAACTTTGGTCAATTGACATCGAAGTAGAAGGTTCATTTCCTGGCAGGGGAAAAACAGACACGGTCTGTAGAAGTAGAAGGATCACTTCCTGTTTGGAGATGTCTGTTTTCCCCCTGCCAGGAAGTGAACCTTCTACTTCGACGACAGTTGACCTAGTTTCATGCTCTCAGAATTCAAGTGTTCAAACTATCTCCTTAGGGAGTCCGCTAATAAATAAGCTCTGCAGTTGGAGATACATAGCTATAATTCCAACTAGAAAGACGCATAGTCAGTTAAATTTCCCAAAAAAAAATCACAAAATTCATGTCATTTGTTCCGCCATTTTCCTCATCATATAAATGACGCCGAAAATGTTATCCCAAAAATGGCGATCACACAGAAGGACATTAAAATGACGGGCTTGTGACTCGATTTTTACGTCAAAGCGCCATTTAAATGACGCGAAAAAATGGCCGTGTAATCGTAGCTTAACACCACTTATTGAGTGAATCAAAAACAACTCACAGAAAAGCCTGTTTCCCTAAAATTAGGGGTTGCCCTTTCCAAAATCTTGGTACCCTCGAAGTTGTTACTTTGATCCACAGTACTACTTCGCATAAATAAATAAAAATAAATAGGTGGCGCAACAGGCGGTAGACACCCTAGGCCTAGCTTCTCGCAACCATTCGTTTGTGTGAGTTTCTATTTTTGGGACGAATGGAAGGGACCTACAATTTTATGCCGAATCCGAACGGCTGAATTGAGAAGCTTTTTCATGACAGTTATACTCTCGGATGTTTGTCAGACGTTCGCGAGAGGTGGCGCAGTAGAAAAAAACCTTAAGATGTAATTTGGGTTTTTCCGGGGATCGAACCTTGGATAGTGGGATCCCCCGCACAGTAGTCCAGCACACTAACCACTGCGCTACTGCGCAGACTAAACTCACACTACTTCGCATAAACTCATTTTTTAGAGGGTAGTGGTGAAGACACTCTCCCACAATCCAATTCGCTTTCCCGTCCAGCCTCTTGAGCTACAAAATATTTAAATAAAATTCACCTAATCCACATTAAATTTCGACAACAACCAACCGTTTTCAACATCGACACGCAACCCAGCACATAAATCAAAGAACTGAATGAATAGTCCATCTTTACACTATGACATAAAGACATCTCGCAAGGCGATTAAAACGAGAAAGTTAAAAAAAGATTTTTTTTTGACAAAAAAAAAATAAAAAAGTACCAATCTCCTTCTGCATATCTATACTTAATCAGATTACCGACATCCCTTATCCTTCAATGTAAATGCAAAAGGTTCAAAATCCCCTAACATCCTGACATAAATCAAAAACCCAGCACATCTGTGTTAACCCCCTAGATCGCCCCTTACGACACGTGTCAATCCCATCGGAAGTCACGTCGATAATTGATTGATGGGTATCCTTCCATTATCCATATATCGCTTCCCTAATAGTGTCCATATAATCGCATCGTCCCATCATATTGTCATGCAATTAAAGTGCCAAAATCCTATTAATTTATTCATTAAACTGAGTTTACTACATAGGTCAGTGAGCCGTCCACCAACCTCGCCGCTAATTCATTACCTCTATACACATCCTGGTATATAGCGCGCGCACACTGTGGCGAGCCACCTTTGAATGGCCACTCTCATTATGCGGATTGTTAGTTTTTGAAATTTAAATTAAATTAATTTACTCAGTGTGGGGAAAAAAAAAATAAAAAAATTAAAATAAATAAAATGCAATACTTGTTCCACCCTTTTGGCATTTATTAAAATTAATGAAGGCGTCGCGTAGTCGTGGTCAGTGGCAGAGATAAATCATCCAAGCCTATTAGTAGGATTTAGTTTTTGGCATCAAGATTTAAAACTAATTTTGCCACTCTGGTCTGCTAATCTGTCGAAAGTGATTTCTTGTAAGATGGGGGAATGGTGGTGTCCTTGTTTTTTTTTTTAATTTACTCCGAAAGTGTTTTTCACCCAGTCACTGAGACAACACACCCCGGGGAAGAAGATATTATCCACGCTTTTGATTAATGTCCTCATTTGGAGTAAATGCTTGGCAAGAATATTTATCTTGGAGAGCGGTTACGTTTTTTTTTTTCTTGCATTTGAGTGTTTGTTTTTCCTAGCTTAGTGTTATCCTTTGGAGAAATGAGGTTTAGTTCTCACTTTCTGGTGTGGATTCTAGGCTTCTGGAATTGAATTGTCTCATATACCTATTTCTGAAATGTTCCTTATTGGTTGTTAGTGGGTGTTGGAGCAAGTGTCCAATGTCCTGGTGTGTTGATTAATGATGGAGTCAGTTGTTGTTTGGTTGCATTTGGAAAATTTTGGATTTATACCTTTTTGATGTACCTACCTGATGCTTTGTGATTGACACTGGTGGACTAGGCATAGTTGTCAATAAACTTGCTCGAACTTTCAGAAATAAGTTGGCAGCCCATTCGACGCTCTGCATGTTGCCCATTGTGAACGACTATCGCTGTCCATTAGCTGTGTTCGAAGTGTGCTTTGAAATTAGGGTGCGATTCATCCAGCTGAATCTAAAGCACTTGACCACTACTAGTTGCTGCATATCGCCATGATCCGAGTAAAACTTCGCGTAGTTGCTTATGGCGACTGCACAGCTCAGCATTCCGACGCAGATACAATCCGGTTTTATCATTGTAGAGCAGTCCTGCGTCATTGAGCTGCACTGGTAAAAGTCACATGTTCGTAGTCAATACCCAACCGACCTCAAAGCCACGCCACAATGTGCGCAGCTGCTCCATGTTGGCTTCCGTGTTAGCAATGGATGCTTGAGCCACCGCCATATCGCTCTGTTGCACGACAATTGCGTACATGCGCATTCCGACTGGCAGATAATTTAATTCAGCTAACTCTGGATCGACGTCCATGCGAGTCTCTGAATCAAAAAATTCTGCATCGATTTCTGCCTGCTGCTCGCACGAAATAAGGACAAATCTTCCTGGTACGTTCATGGCTGAAAAGGAAATAGCGTCAGTTCTCCCTTGTCCATTCGTATTGTCTTATACGACAAAATGTTGCGCGCTGGTGGATTCACTTGGAACGATTTGTATTCAGTGAATCCACTACGTTTGGCGCGATTCTGTGCAGCATCTTAAATTCCAATTGCCCTTTGAACGAGGATCAATGCTATACAATAATAGGAATACAACTGAAAAATCTATTGTGTGCAGTAAAACCATCGCTATACAAAAATTCACAATGCAAATTCAGTCGCATTTGCAGCGCAGTATGTGCGTGCAGTCTCAGTCTCCAATTGCATTTCAAGTGCATCACAGGATTCCACAGAAATGCAACGAAAAACTGCGCCATTTTTCGCATAGCATCCCTAGCCCAAAGCCATTACAAATTACAGAAAAGAAAACTGCAGCAAATATCATTCCAAGTGACGAGCAGTTTTGAGTACACTTATACTCACTCTCCATGTCCACCGCGCATTGGTCATATTCGTTACTATCACTTCTACCGGCCAGTACAATACTCTCTCCGTTCTTATTCATAATTTGTCAATTTGACATGGCTAGCACCATATCTTCGCAATTGAGGAATTTCCGACCGGCCCGGAGCGCATAACATCACTTTTTCTGGTTCAATATCCGGCTCGAAGGACCATGTTTCGATAAATTGGTGGACTGTATATTATACTCACTTGGACGGTCCTTAAATTAATAAATCCTTCTTCAATTTATTAGAACTATTTAGCAATTCTTTTTATTCAAAATCAAATTTTCTAGTAATAATCCGATAAGTTTTAAAAAACAATAATAATAATAATCTTTATATATACATATAATTCTTCTGTACGTGTTTGTAACCGAACTCCTCCTAAACGGCTGGCCCTACTTTAATGAAATGTTGTGTGAGTGTTTGAATGAGTCTAAGGATGGTTCATTCACAATTGGACCCGGTAGGGGGCGCTGCGATCCGATTCCACAAACTTTCAAATAATAAACACTCAACAATAAAAAAAATTAAAAAGCAAGAATAAGCTCATGAATACAATTTCAAAAAATATACACTCAACAAAAAAAAAATCATGAATAAAATTTCAAATAATAGGTAAACACTCAATAAATAAAATTGGAAATAATAAAACGGCCGCAAAACAATTGACGGACAATGAAAATGTACGAACAGGCAAAACAACGTTTGCTGGGCCCGCTAGTAATAATAATAAAAAACAAAAGTATTTAAACAAAATATTCTTCGATTGAGTTGATGATAAATTATAGTAAACAAATTATATGGCCAGTCTGGAACAACGTGTTTTTGTATTTATATCAGAAACTGGTTAGTTTTATTTAAACTTCGTTAGAAAATTCTCAGTCGTAATCATTTGCTATATATCTCTCATTGTATTCCTTATTGTAATATCAACAAAAATAATTTTTTTTCCTTTACCTATTAGTTCTAAAAAATTTCATAAAATAATAATTTCTTATATATAATTTTATTACATTAATTTTAATACTCAAAAAAAGCAACAAACAAGCAAACAAAAATTGTACAAGAAATTGAATATTCATTATTATCAACAATAATATTTTTTTCCCGAAAATCCCTTTCCCCATAAATCCCCCAAATAAAATATATTCAAATTTCTATAAAAACAAAAATTCTTCGTTGTGTTAAAAATCAAAATATAAAAATCTAAATAACCAAATTCATGTAACAAAAAAAAAACAAAATCTACATCGTTGCTGTGTATGTTCCAGATGCAAATTTTTCGGATTTTCCCTACATTCAGTATTTGACACGTAAGTTATTTACAGGAGCAAAAAAAGAAAAAAGAAATAGTGGAACTTGTATTTACACATGGTGATCTCCCCTTTTGTAGTAGTTGCATTCTGACATCTGTCACGTAATTGAGATTATTTAGGTGCACCAGAGAAAATCTCCCCCATTTTGCATTCTTCACACAATCCCTCTCCCG
This sequence comes from Cheilosia scutellata, assembly GCA_955612985.1. Lineage (NCBI taxonomy): Eukaryota > Metazoa > Arthropoda > Insecta > Diptera > Syrphidae > Cheilosia > Cheilosia scutellata. The sequence goes on along the minus strand of OY015314.1, from coordinate 7,584,566 downwards.
GATCTTTATCATCAGCCAACTACATGACATTGTTCAGGATAAGGGCTAACGACGACGACAAAGGAAACTCGAATTATTCATACCCTTTGAATATATCTACCTATAGCTGTAAAACGATTTGAGAAGTTGGCATTTTTAAAAGGATTTCCACAACTCAATCCTTTTTTTTTTTTTTGCGTTCGGTATCTTCGACGATGGTTTCTCAATTTTTTTTTTTTGTAGGTGTTCGTTCTTTCAATTGTTATTATTTTCAAATTGCGTGTAGAGTACGTGTAGTATATAAAACATTTTCAACACCCGTTTAAACCCTCACAGATTGACAGGATCCATTTTAAGGAAAAAAGAAAACCTGTATAAGGGTGGCATATGGAAAAACAAGTAGGGTGTATAAAATCGTTTCTTACAATTGATTTTCCCCTATTGATGGGCAATAAATTATTAAAAACGAATTCATGCGTTTGATAACAACTTATTGATGACAAGTGAGCTGGGTTAGGGACCTATAGAATGGATAAATATTTCTTTTTTTTTTTTTTTTGCTCAAAGGTGAACTGAACTATCGGGAAATGTTTTCTCTGTTATTGATTTCTTTTTAAATTTTATAATTAATTCGAAGAAATTCAATGAAATTGTAGTCTTGGTGAGAAGTTTATTCATTTTGATGAACTTTGATTTGAAGTTGTTTACGTTCACTGTACGTATCGATAAAAATTAGTTCAAGGAGAATAATGACGGAAGACATGGAGAAATAAAATTATTCTTCTTATTCAGGGCTAGCGTGAACAAAATTCCGCCCGAAACATTTCCCATTTTTCAAAAATAAGTATTGGCAATGAATTTCGAAAAGGGAGAAAAATGTCCTCCGGAATGAATTCGTATCGTGAATAAAAATTGCCCCGAAATTTAATTGAATTCCCCCCGGAATATTTCCTTCGCAAATTTGCAGGTGGAAATTGAAAACTTAAGCAGTTTTTATGGGAATAATTTTAAAGTCTGTTGAATAATTGACAACTGTCAATGCATTCGAACATATTTTCGAAAAATTCAGGGGGAAATAAATTCCGATGGAGATTTACGATAGGAGGAATGTTTTCCAGGGAACAAAAAATATTCGGGGAAAATTTGTTCCCCCTGGAATTGCCGATAGTTTTTATCCGTAAAAATATATTGACCACCCCAAGGACTCTTCGGGGCTAGAGTGAATATTATGAATTATTTTGTAACAGTCACCGCTAGTAAGAATGTGCAGTAAAATTTAGGAGTAAAATTCAGCAAACATCATTAGTTTCATTAATTTTACAACTAAAAGTATGCAATGAAAAAAATTATACCACCCAGCTTTGTCGCACGCCCAAGAATATGCAATGCAGAGCAGCTTCCATTCCATACCCACAAGGCGAAGGCTGATGTTTAAACTGATTTTATTGTAATGAAGAAAATTTGTGTCCCCAGCCTTCTGACTGATTTTGGATGCCTATAGTCCTCTCCTCGAAAATCACAGAGCTTTCGAGAATCACCCCTCTCAGCATGAAGTTGTTTTACAAAGTAACTATTAGTTATTAGTCGAGGGAGGCCACAGGGGCATCTTCGAAGTAGTAGAGGAGAACGGTGGCACGCTCACAGTTGCACGGCTATCGCTCTTCGGACGGGGTAGTTCTTGTCACCCCTCACACTAAACCACCTGCTCAAAACCAAAAAAAATCGCGCAAAAAAAAAACTAAAGATGGATAGTCGGAGAACTACTTTTAAAGGACTTCGGACGGACAAAAAAAAATCAAAGAAAAGTGAAAGAAGAGAAGGACAGCAAAGCGGAAAATGACATCTGCCCTACCAATTCCGTAGGACACCCGGCTTATTCCTTTCAACGACCATGTTGTCAGTTGCAGTCTTCTAAACTTAAGTCCCAAACGTTCGACGCATATAAAGTGAAACTACAAGTCTGATGAATGCTTATCCATGTTCTCCACCTCTATACGCTTTTGCCTAGTTAGTCATCAGCCTCTGATTGGTCGATTTGCCTGCAAATCTAGGCGAGTTTCGTGTGTTAAGCAAGATTTTCTGCCTAAATTCTATGATAAACCTGGTGACCTGAATATAGGTACCTAAGCAGGTGCCATGTTTATTTCATGTAAAAAGGTCCAAAAATTTAAAATTTAAAATTAATTAATTTTTGGACCTTTTTGCATAAGACTTTATTTCATGGCACCGCCTAAGCACATTGAACGCGGCAATTGGCTGATGATACCTTGGATAATTTTTAGCGAGGACATCAACCCAATACTTCAAAAATGCCCATTTCTAGTACTAACCGACTACTAATCGATGGAAGGATCAGTAGCTCTGTGTTAAACGTCCATTGGTTCGACTATACGTACCTACTCGTAGTTTTGTTCCACAAAAGTGCGACGTGTCCCTTCGACTCTCACTTAATTTTTTTTCTACAGAATGTCTCTGCTCCTTCCTTCCCCTTAGTCACCATCACGACCTGGTATACAATTTAGTTGGAACAACTTCCTCTAACTTGAATTATTCTCACACCTTTCCTGATAATTTTCCTCTGTATCCACTTAATTCAACTGCGGATAGTCGTTGTACATTTGGGACCAATTCTCACTCGCAACTTCAAATCTAGATTTCAAGTCAGCCGCAAAACATTGTCGTCGTGTTGGGTATTTCAAAATTCCCATAACTTGCTTCAATGTATTGTAATTCATCGTGTCCTCTGTTAACCGACAGAGATGACAACACATGAATGTCCGTATGATTTATGTGAAGCCCTTTCATGTTTACCAACCCTCTGGGGGAGGGAGTTGTTTGCCTATCCTGCAAGGAGATTTAGTTCTCATTTACATTTCTAGGATATCATCATCTGGTGCACCTATATACAACATTCAGAGAGCGAGAGCCTTTACTCTTCTAATTGATTTAACTAATTTCAGCAATTTTTTTCTTTTGTATTTCACAGATCCACCGGAAATCATCAAGAAGCCATTGAATCAGGGTGTCCGCGTAGGAGGCGTTGCCAGCTTCTATTGTGCAGCCCGTGGCGATCCACCACCATCAATTGTTTGGCGTAAAAATAGCAAAAAAGTTTCGGGTAAGCTATACGCTATTTCCCTTTTGCAAATTCGTCCTTGTGTTTGCTTTAACGATTGTCTATTTCATTTCTAGGTACACAGAGTCGATACACAGTGATTGAAACCGGTGGCGTATCGATATTACGAATCGAACCTGTACGTGCGGGACGTGACGATGCACCGTATGAATGCGTAGCAGAAAATGGCGTTGGTGATGCTGTATCAGCTGATGCAACGTTAACTGTATATGAGGGTGAGTTGTTTGCAATTTTCTCACGTCCTAGTTAAGTAGTAAATATAGGTAGACGTTCTCGATGTATGTATATAAAACTTTCCTTTGCTAAAAGTTTGATGTAAAAGACAGAGAGTTGTGTTCTTCTCGGCAAAAATTAGTTGGAAACGGAACTGGAAGAGTTTTCAACGAAATTTACTTTTAATTACGGCATAGTCCTAAATATGAAGTTTTCCTTTTACACACACTACTGGCATAAACTCGTGCGGATGAAATTTTCGTTGAAAATTTACCAAGTTACCTCCTGGTGTTTTATGGAACGGTTTTCGTTTTTCGTCTTTTTTTCGCCAAGTCTGGCCTCCCATTCTGTGTGTGTGTTGGCAAATTTGAATAGGAGATAATTAGAGTTTGTGTGGCCTCTCTTTGTTCCCTTTTCCTATGCATTGCCAAAGAGAGGAATTAAATTTTCTTTTTTTGTTTTACTCTTTGCAACAGGGATTAGTGTTCTAGCACCTGGTTCGTTTCGGAGGGAAATTATACACGAGCTCAGGAGGTTCTAAAATTTTCGAAATTATCCACAGACATAATATTAACGAGGTTCCGTTTTGTGTTTGGGTGCTGCCAAATGAAGGGATACCCATGGAACCCGGTTGTTGTGGGGCGGTGGGGGCTGTTTGGTAATCATAGGGTAATTGTATTCGAGTACGAGTGTAGTTTTTACAAAAATAACCCTAGAAAAACTTGATTTATCGAAGCAGGAATAGAGTATGAGGCCAGAATAAAACCTCTAGGGGGATATAGCCCACATCCTAACTAGCAGATCAACAGGAAAGTGTAATTTGTCTGAAAATTATACATACAAGTTAAATGCCGTAAGGTAGCTGTTTTGAATCTAATGGTTTCGACGAAAATGGCTGCATGTTGATGAAGGATTTTAATTGGGTAAAATTGGAAACTTTTCGTATGTGGATTAGTACTTAAAGTTTGATATAGGGGGATATGTTATTTTAAGTTGCATTGCTATAATTAAATGGAGTTGGAAATAATTAGAAAATGGTTTTACCATAGCCGTAGATTTTTCAAATCATATGGAGATAGTGGGTGGCATGTAAAATGCAACTCAAAATCCGGCGAAAAATGAGTACCCGCTTAAAAATAAGCACCCATTTTTTATCAGCTTATAAACAAACCATAAAGCAAGGTTACTAGGAGCAGTAATGCCCATGGTGTAGCCTGATGTTACTTCTCACTTCTACAATGCCACCATTACACAATTCACTATCCACTAATCCACACTATAAGAATGTTTAGTTTAGAAATTAAAAAAAAGGTTGACTACGATCTGTACCAACCCTGGACACAGCAGCACTTCATTACCAACTTCGGTTGGCTGTCCTACACCGGCATTCTTCAATGTTGCCGGCTTGACACATAATTCCTTTCCCTTTCTCTTTCTTTTCCCTTTCATTGTTCAGTTTAACCTTTGAGACCTCAGACTACCACGAGTAGACTGACTAAAAAAATTTAATTTAATTTAATTAATTTAATTTAATTTAATCTTTTTACTTTTCCCCAAAAAAGGTCAAGGATAAACGACACACTTGCCAGTCGGTATGAATGGCTGATACTTCTTCTGAGAAGACTCCTGCTCCCTTTCCATTCTCCGTCTTTGAGCTATCTGTGAAGATGCGAATACCTTTTATGACAGTACTCGGGGAGAGCCAATCCTGTCTGTCCCGTATACAGACTTTAAATTTCTTGTCAAAGTCGTACCTCGGTTTCTTTTAGTCATCCTCCATTAATATGATCACCGATCTTGCACACATCCAAGAGCTATTATGAGAACCGAAGTACTGCCCCTTGTTTCAACTTCTTGTCCCTTTTAATTGCTTCAACTCATTGTGAACTTAATTACACCACTTTAACCGACATGCTTCATCGACTACCCCCTGCAACTAAACGTTTTTCACGAATCAATTAAACCCGTATCCAAACAGCAAAAAAATAAAAAAAAAAACCTTCGCAATTTGTTTACCGCCCAAAAGAGAAACATCAACTTTGACGGCTCAAAAACCGCGCACCATTAGCCATTATTCAATTTTGTGCCAACCAGAAGAACTTTGGTTGTTTTGCTCTTTCCTAAATTTTCAGTCAGTTTTTTTTTTTCTATCCGAACAAACATGGCCAACATTAAGCAGTTCCCTGTGTTGCACAAAATACTCTCAACAAAGTTTCTCCTTTACATGGATGCTGTGTAGTTGTAGAAAAAGAAAGGCGAACACGAAATGGTAAACAAAATTTCTTCGCCTAGCAACCCCTCTCCTGCTCGTCATCGTCAACTAACGATAAAACTTCCTGTTATTTGTCTATTAATTTTATTTTTTTCATTCCATTTGCTGTGAACCTTCTACTCGCTGCTTTGTAAACACTGCATTCCCTATTAAAATTAAATTTCAACCTCAAGGTACATTGTAACTTGTAACCCATACACAAAGTAATTTTAAATTAATTTACATAATCATATCTTCACATATAATCTGTTAGGGGGTTGCATTCACACACAAATATTTACATACTTGAAGCACAAGATGCTGCAAAACGGACCACCCACAGGGGGCAAACTAAATAATTATCCTTTGAGTTTTATGTGCAAAGAAAAAAAAAAAAACAATAGTCACGACAGACTAACACACATAAAATGGAAGAGCAATAAAATTGCATGCCTGCACATATAGTGTCGTATGGTGGAATACATCCTTACAGCCGCCCACCCATACCTACTATATGACAGAGAATAAGGAGCAACTTTTATGCTTCTCGGTACTTTTCGTTTTTTTTTGACAATTTGACGAAGTTTTGGCTGCTGTGAGATTCGCTGTTCATGTGAATTTTATGTTTTTGTCTCTATCTAAAAAAAAAAAGGATTAAAATCTATGAAACAAGAGCGATGAAGGAATTTAAATTAAAAATAAATCGCATTGCGAAGTCAAGTGATTTATTTTAATGTGTAGACACGACACGGAATGCAGTAGGTATCCTTAGGACGACAGAAATGCGACTTAGATGGAGTAATGCAAAATGAAGTTAGTCTTTGCAAGAATTTAGATCACATGCATAGTTGGAACAACGTTTTTATAGCTGAGATGAAGTTAATTTTATTGTTTCGATTGCAGATCCTTTGTTAGTTGGATATTCAAAAATATTGCTTGGTTAAGCGATGATATCAAATGGTGGGAGGTATGCGTTGTTGAATATTCGGCTTAAAGTTTAAATTTATTGTAAGCAATGTAAGTCGAAAATTGCCAATGGCAAAGTCCATGCTTCTACATCAAAGCAAAGTCTTGGAAGTCTAGTGAAAGTTTTGATGCCGAATTCTATTTATGGCAGCAATATTCTAGAACTGGTTCGATTTCCGATCTCTGTTTTGTAGAGAAGGGGGTAGTCGATATATTCCAGCTGTATCCAACAAATTTCTATATTTTGCTCGCTTTAGCATTTTGCCCAGAGCTTCATTTAGGAAACAGATTTGCCAAGAAGGCCTAGACGTCACCCATCAGAAGCTACCCATAGAAAGGATTTACGCCAGATTCGCTCAAAAGTCTTAGGCTCTGGATTTGTTCACTTCCATTAGTTAGGGTGAACCCTACTGTACCACACTTAGATTCTCATGAACCCATCGTGGTGCCCCTTAAAGGGGGGGGTTAACCATTGGACTTAGAGATGGTTCATGTCCCTCCTTCTTGTGTTTACCCGACGCCGCCGTCCAGCCATCGTGGTATCCTCAAAAACCTGTAAAGATCGGAAAGTGAGACATCAGAAAGTGAGACATCGGACAGTTCTTGTAAGTCATGGAAGTAATAACTTCCAAGTGTTCTGTTCAGAGGAATGAGGTGTGACTTCATGGACCTCCTCGTCTTCTTAGCCTACCTACCTACCTGCCTCTACATATATCGTCACGTCGTCTTTAAGATTTAGTTTCATTGTGTAGTTCCTTAGGAAGTTATGAGCCCCTACCAGCTTAAACAGCGAAAATCGGTCAAACTGTAGAAGTTTGAGGGTCCTGCCACTGTCGTATTCTAGTCAAAGATTCTGTGATACTTCACAGGTCGTTAGTTCTTTCCACCTGTTGTTGGTTGTCATACGAATCTTGTTCTCCATTCGGTCTCTGAGATTACAGAGTGGAGATTTGATCGACTGTAGTGCTCTATCGTTACAGAGAGGTCTGTAGTTCGCCAGTTCATCAGCCCTCTCATTGCCGGCTGTGTCCAGTAATACAGCAGAGATGGGTTGGTGATGAAATCTCCTTTTCCAAAATCTCCTTTTCCAAAATCTCATTTCCAAAATCCCCTGTGCTGAAATCCCTTATTGCACAAAAGACCCTAAGAGAAAATCCCCAAGGACGGAATCCGCCATTTTTAGATTTGGTGTTATTAATTCTGTCGCCTCGATACCTAAAAATGGTGTTAAAAAGTGAGATACGTATGGGGGGCAAGCTGCCCCCCTGCTTGATTTCACTGTAGGATTTGGAGTAGGTGCACAGTTTAGTTTGCTTGTAGGAGATTTTAGCATAGGGGATTTCGTCCCGGCAGATTTTGGAAAAAGAGAAAAAAAAATGAGAGATTATGTCCAATAAGGTATTTAGGAAAATGGTATAACGTAGGGATCCCAGCAGAGGTTCGTGGTGTGCTACAAGCAGAGAACCTTGGATTTTATTTCAATAGCAGAAATTATAGCCGTCCGGATGTCAATGCAAATGGTAATATCGTTATGTGGTACTGCCAACAATGACAACTATTGGGCCGCTTCAGCGATTGCCAGAACCTCTGCTTGGAAAACACTGCTGCTATCAGTAAGCCGGCACCGGTTTCACCGTTAATCTTTGATCCATCTGTGTAGATGGATTTCGATTTTTTTTGGGTTCATTTGAGATCCATTCATCCTTACTCGGAGAAGAGCAAGAGAATGGTCCATCAAAGTTCAGATGGGGAGACATGTAGTCAAAAGTGACAACGCGTTCCCAACGTATTTCCCTAGTATCTGTCCGTTGTCAAAATTGCATTGATTCCAACTATTAGTTTGGCTGTTCCTTAAGGCACATTTGGTAGGAGATTCCTCCATTTATAGGTGGACAGGAGTCGCAGATTAATAATCGCCTCCAGTCCAGATGTAGGTGTGGTTTTCATCGCGTTTTTTTTTTTTTTTTTGGTTCTCCCTATACATACATGTTAGTTTTTGTATTTTTATCATTTTGACTTGTGCTTGGTCGCCTTGCCCGACCACGCTCCCATATGTGAGTATTAGCCGCACGATTGCCGTGTAAATCCACAGGATTATTTTGGGTTTTGCTCCCCACCTCCTCCTTTCTTCACTCTTTCGTTGACATTTGGCTTCCAATTAAGTTTCCATTAGTTGGTTGCATAGCTTTTTCGACTGTATCCTGTTTAAGGTTTTGACCGAAAAAATCAACAGGCCGACGTGCCCTTGTCAGTCCCGTTTCCTATTCAATACCTACCCTAAAGCTATGAATACTTCCATTATTTGTTTCAAAAAGTTCACTGATTTTAGTCATTGCAATCCTACAGACATGTCATCGACCTTTACCTTCCGGACTTTTAGTTACATAGTTGCGAATATTTCGTGCAGTTCCCTGAATTTTCTAAACAAAAAATTTGTTTTAAATGGAACTCCCTTTTTAGCCCAAAAAGGCACTTTGAAAATAATCCCACTATCATGGATCATTGTCATTATACTAGATACTCGTATAGCTGGGAACAAAATCCACCACATTTCTCCGCTGCCATTCCCCCGACAAACCGCGTGTGTTAACATCCTAAATCGAAACTAGATTTATGGATATAAAATGGATTTCCATAAATCTTTCATAAATCATCACACCACGGACAGTTGCATAAACTGGCCATATGCATTCGTATTGACCTTATGCTTCCCCATACGATGTATATGTACATTTGAACAATATCCAATCTGTCATGGAAACACAACTCTTATCTAGGTTTGCACCACACACACTCACACACAAAATGGCGCATAAAGTGCTCCCATCCATATCCGCCTTCATTATTCGATTGATTTAAATAAATTTCAGCGGTTGGTTTGGTTGGCCAAATACATTCAATCACCTCGGAATTAAATGTTCTATTAATTTTCCTTTCGGGTTGGCCCGCCCGTCCCTCCCCCGTTTTCGGTAGCAACTTAAACTTCTGTGCAACGGTCACTCATCCTTTAGTTAGACCACTTTGCCACCGAACCAAACAGCTAACAGACTCAATTAAACCTGTGGGAGCGTAATTGTGTGCAGATGCGTGTATAATTATTGCGCTGTGTATACAAACGTGTATCTATATCCATTTTGGGCTATACAACTTTAACAAGGCTACGGTAAATGGATTTCATGACTTCATTTCCCCCCGCTGGCCGGATGGGCTTATAAATAATCGCAACGATTGAAATGATTTTTGTTGCTCTTTAGTACGCGAGCAACAAAAAGCTTTAAAGAATGGCAGACGTGTCGGGCGGTCCTGCGTGTTATTTGATTTTTCAGTTAATTGGAATAATTTGCCAAAATGTTTGGTTTTTAATGGAGTGTTGTTGGAAATTTCTAATTAACCAGTATAACCCTTCTAAGCCAAGAATACCCATTGATATTTTAATTTGCCTATGGTTTTCCGATGGTATGGTGTAATTTAGACGAGAATTGAAGTAGAACATATACCTACGTACCTCTCCTTCCGGGATCAGATTTTGAAATAATATGGTAACGAAATAACTGGTAAATGCCAGCATGAATTTGATTCGTGTCACCATATAGGAAGAAATATATAGAACTCTGTCTGATTCACCCACAGCAACAACTTCGAACAACTGTGGTCGCTCTGGGAGAAATGAGAAATGATGAGACAAGAATTTTAACTGTCGAATATTCTGAAATTCAATCCCCAAGAAAATGTAATTAAACGACAAGAAATTCTAGACAATTTGTGTGGGCGGCTACAATTTGACACATAAATACGGGTATAGCATCGCTACACGTGCTTCGTTAATTTTGAGTATTTTTCCCCCACCCAATTTTAGTAAGCTGAGAGTATTTTTGGTTATAATTTTGGTTGGCACAATAAGATTTATGTGCACTTCCAAAATATCAATATAATTTTTCAATATCAATACATGTAGATTTTTTTCCCCACACAATTTCAGTAAGCTCAGAGTATTTTTGGTTATAATTTTGGATGGCATAATGAGATCTTTGTACACTTACAAAATATCAACGTAATTGTTCAATATCAATAGATGTACCTACATACATTTTTTTCCCACCCGATTTTAGTAAAAGGAGAGAGAGGGCAATTTCCGATTATGATTTTGGGTGGCACAATAAGACTTATGTGCGCTTACAAAATATCAACTCAATTGTTCAATATCAATAGATGTAGCTTTTTCCCCCACCCAATTTCAGTAAACTGAGATAGGGGCGATTTTCGGTTATAATTTTGGTTGGCACAATAAGATTTTTTTACACTTACAAAATATCAACGTAATTGTTCAATATCAATAGATGTACCTACATAACTTTTTTTTCCCAACCGATTTTAGTTAAAGGAAAGAGAGGCAATTTCCGATTTTGGGTGGCACAATAGGATTTATGTGCACTTACAAAATATCAACGTAAATGTTCAATATCAATAGATGTAAACTTTTTTTCCGCACCCAATCCGCCTGAGAGAGGCTACATTTTCGGTTATAATTTTGGGTGGCACAATAAGATTTACGTGCACTATAAAAATATCAACGTAATTGTTCAATATCAATTGGCATTGATCATTGATCAAATAATCGAAATTTCACTGGCATTTTGTCATGTGTAACAAGCTGAATGTAGAGGGGTCCGAAGAACCAAGGAAGCAAAAGTGCTTCCGATGTATGGACAATTTTTATTCGGCCACACAAGTCACACTGCATTGTTGTAAGAAGTAAACCCCAATAACTATGAAAAGTGAACCCGGAAGGCATTACATGGCATAATAGTCAAAGCAGTTATTTCTAAAATACAAAACTTTGTTTTTGCAAGAGAACATCCCAAAATGGTATCCTCGTCCCTGTATTGTACAGGCGGACAATTTTTTTACATTAATTTCTCAGGCTCTATGGGTACATAAAGTGTCCCCAGTTAATAACTATAATATCACATTTTTTTAATGAAACACCTTTTGGAAGCGTACAACCATAAATCGTCGTCCTAGATACACCACGAAAAAAGCGGTCCCTTGTGCCTGAGTGTGTTCAGTGTTCATGGCCGATAGCATTTCAAAACCCCCCAAAACCCTATGTTGCAAACTTTCCTCTTCCCCTCGTTTCATGTGTCATTCTTATTTTTTACATTCACCATGGACACATTTTTTGGTTAAAAATTTTAGCAACCCAACGCTACGCATTGGAATATTTGAGAATGTTCTCTAAATTATTGCACACATCTCTATGACAACACTATGCGTTGCTATGAGTTTTTGTGTCTGTCCGACATTTACTGCATGTAATAAAAAATTACCCCAATACCGCAACACAGTCATAGTATCTGTAATAAATGTTTATTACAATATGAAACATATAAAACGAAATAGTACGAGAAACCATAAGTCTTATAATTTTGCATATAATTTTCGGATTTTTTTTTCCCCTATGGAATCCTTTCCACAAGGATAGGACAGCCCAGACAGACAGAGAGTGTGGGTAAGAAGGTCGAGTAGTTTTTCGTTTTCATTTCATTATTAATATGACTTTACGATAATATTGCAGTAGAGAGTGGACGACCAAATCTTTTTCCTTTTGGCAGTTTTTGCGGCGATACATTTGCTGGCGCTCCTATGAAGAGGACAAAATCTGGCAAAGTTCTAAAGTTAAATGTTCAATTCTGGTGGTGATGATGAGGGTAATGGATGTTGGCAAGGCAATGTGCAATAATGTTCTCTGCCTTTTGTCACATTGTATTAAGATATTTTTTTATTATTTAATTTTCCAAGTGCAGTTGGAGGGTTTTCACCGCACATAGATAGGGTGGAGATTTTCTAAACTCAGACAAACTAAATTGAAATTAATGAATTTTATTCGCAAATTATGTTGTTTCTGTCCAAGGAGATTATTTGATGGGGACGAATGTGTCACTTAATTTAATTTTATTATTGAAAAATATTTCTCTCATCTGATTGTTTAAAAATTGATCCAAAATTTTCCGTTCATTTTTTTAAGCCAATGGTTCATCAAAACTTTGCAGTTATTGAAACATATCTTATCTGTCTAAATGGCACATAGTTTAGCGAATTATTACATCCATTGATTCATAATTTGCTAAATTATGAAATTCATTGCCATTAATTCATTAGAGTCAACTAATCATTTTTTTGTTGCAGCAATTCTGAAACGTTCATCAGGGTTTGGGCTCAACATAGCCAAGTATTACCCTTCATACCACAAACACTTTCTGTACATTGTTGTCGTTTTCAGTGGATACTTATTTTTTGGAATTACGGAAGGTCATTATTGTTCGTTCATTTTTCTGAACCAATGGTTCATCAAAACCTTGCAATTATTCATTGAAACATTATCTTGTCAATCGAAATTGCTCATAGTTTAGCGAATTATTAGTCATTCTAAACAGAATATTTGATTTATTCATTGCCCTTCATTCATTGGAGTCAACTAATCATTTTTTTGATGCAGCAATTCTGAAACGTTCATCAGTGTTGGGGCTCAACATAGCCAAGTGTTAGGCTTCACACCACAAATACTTTCTGTACATTGTTGACGTTTTCAATCGACACTTCTTTTGTGGAATTGCGGTAGTCAATATTGTTCGTTCATTTTTTTGAGCCAATAGTTCATCAAAACCTTGCATTTAGTCATTGAAATACATAATTATCTTCTCTATCGAAATGGTTCATAATTTAGGAAACTATTACAGTCATTCTAACCAGAATATTTCTTGGCATTATCATAAGCTCACCGATCATTCATTGTCCTGAAGCAATGGTTCATTGGCTACAATGAACAACAGCTAATTCATTTTGTTGCTTGTAATTTAATTACTTCTTATTAGCCCAGCAACTTTTTCATTTTCTGCGCTTAATATGTATCAATATTTGACCTTTCATTATATCAATGCAATGGTTCATTTAATTCACCGAATGGTTCATCTTTGATTTTTCTTTGCAAGATTTTAGAGATCTGAACATCCTACGGACTCCCTTGTAACGGATTACAATTAAAAATGGAATAAGAAAAATGGGTTTTATTTCTGTTTTCATTAGAAGAGTTCCGTCTTTATAAAAAATGACGGGAACATTATTAATACAGCCGATAAGGTTCTAAAAAAAAGTGTATTTAATCACAGAGAGAGAGAGTTGATATTCACTTGAGGTCCTCCCACAATTACAACAACATTGCAAAAATCGAAAACATACAGAATAACCAAACGGTGGGAATATTTTATCCGATTCTCTTTTTGCGCTCAAAGTGAATACAGTAGAACGTCAAAACTTGTATAGGGACTCCTACCTACCACATACCTTGGTATACGGACTAGAACACTAGACAAACGAAATTTTAATACACACATCCCATCAGGTGGCGCGCATCCTATTGCTAAATCCATGATGGTAAAATATGTCGTTGGTTGTTTGTGGGTTTATCCTCCCCCATATCTGAGTCTTGAAAGGATTGGAAAGCGTATATGTAAATTTTTTTTTTGTTGTCTCTCAAGGAAAGTGTACCTACTCATTCGACTGCAACTTATCATCGTCGCTATCTATGGTGGGGTACAGGAGTCTATATATGCGTTCAAAGGGTTGTGTATAGTTTATGTGGATGTATCTTTAATCGAAATTCCCAACAGGTAGGGGAGGGAAATTCCAAATAGCTACTATAGAGCAAAAGAAGTACACTACCACACAATGTGTGTGTACTGCAGCAGCAGGATTCACACAGGATGTATAAGGATGCACATTTCACATACGTGGAGATTGAACACACGCTCTGTAGTTAGTTAAGTTTTTTTTTCCTCTTATGTCCCTCTTTGGGGGATAAGCAGAAAATAGTGGAAACGAAAAAACAACCCGAACGGGATAAGCAAACTAAATACACGAGCACATTATACCATTTGCATAAACAAAATTCCCATTTGTGATTTCCCAGATACCAGCGGTGGTGGTGGAAAGTGTGGCCTCCCCCCTTATAGGACACAGATAGGTAATCCCACTCGGAGTTTACTTCGAGAGATTTTAGAATTCTGATTTAAGAGATTTAATATGTGTTACATTTTGAGAAGTTGCCAGACGGGGTGGACTTTTGGGGTATAGGGGTAAATTTGGGGATGAAATCTCCTGGAGTATTGGTTATTTGTAATATTTTCTTCTTCGTTGCATGGATAATAGCATTTACGTGCTTCAGGAAAGAAGTGAGATATATGAATGAATAAAGGGGTAAACGGGTGCAATGGCTGGTGAAACAAATTGTACACTTAGAATGGTGAAGTTGAAAAATACGGGCATCGTTGGTATATGAGGCAATTTATGCATCACAAGTGTGATAAATTTATTTGAAGAAATTGAGATGTATTGATCTTTATGCTCGTTGGTTATTTTGAACGGAGTGTTATTATGGTATCGAATCGGTAAGACGTGCTATGGTCGGAAATGGGCTCAATCGATCAAAATTCGAGAGAAATTAAGTTGAAATGATGTTGGTATTGGAAGTTTGGTTAACCTAACTTAACCTTTCTTATTTCCTAGATTTACAAGTTTTTTAGATCCCAGGATCAAGGAAAAATGCATTGAAGCAATATGAAGTTGGGTGTGCTCTAGAATTCAGCTCAAAAATTGCAGTTTCAATGATGATTGACTAGCTGGATAAGTTGAGACGACACTAACCTTAAGGAGTACGTTCAAAAATCGACCCAATTATTTTACCTTAAGCAGCATTTCCACGCAAGATTGTCGCTTAAAAATTAAAAATTAAATCCGGCTCGAAGGACCATTAAGTTACTCGCCGGGGCCCATTAATTACTTACGAGGGATTTATTTTAAAGGCAAGCTAGTTTCAAAAATGCAAGTTCCTTTGAAATTTACAGCTTCCATGATTTTTTAAAGAAAATATTTGCAACCGCATTCACTCCGTATCATGGAATCCGTACCATCGGGCAGGCGTCCTCTAGGTAGACCCAGGATGAAATGGTTAGATCAAATTCATAATCTCTCCTCTACCCGTATGGGGATTGCCCTTGATGATTTGGAGTCGATGGCGGAAGATCGAGAGCTATGGAGGGTCCACTTGAGCAACCTACACCCGCGACCCACTTAATGGATAAGCGGGCCATTGAAAATGTATGTATGTATGTATGTATGTATTCACTACAATTTGCATAACTTTAACTAATAGGACCATAGCGCCCTAAGAGTCGTTTGCTTATACGGCGTAGCAATTTAAGTTCCACAGAAACTTTTATGCGACAATTTATTCACAAAAGTACCTACTATTTATGTAAAATGTATATGGTAGGTATCAGCAAACGGTCCAATTTTAATTGACCGACACAATTGTCTATTTAATCCATTATCCAGCTCGAAGGACCAAATCAATTTGAAATGTTGGTTGCAATTTTAATATTTTGCTGTGGAATTTCTCCTGAGATTTCTTTGGTCATTAAAAAAAGATTAGTATAGCAGACATTAAAGGCAGACAAACACTAAAGAAATATTAAGGAAAACAAATAATACCCCTTATCAAAGTGTTACCGCCCACAACCACTCCAAGTAATACGAATAATTTTGCATCGCAGGTAGAGTGCATGTGGATAATCTTTTACCACTGCTGAGAATGACAAAATTGATATAACATCAACATTAAATGCGTGTACATGGGATTGATTTCATGTAATTAGTGATTTAATCGCGTGCGACACAAACACCATAACTACCAGTAGGGGGTATCATTAGTCATCAAGGTTTCGGTATTCAACTACTAAACCATCCCATTTTGCATTGTTAATACACATGTTATGCTTTGTGATTGCTAAGGAGGTGTTGTGTCGTATTTTCTTCTTTTTTTTTTGGAGTGAGAATGTGGCTTGTCTGACCTAAATAAGGCCACTTTAATGGGATGTCCAGTCCACTTATGTTTTTATTTATTATAGACAAGCAAGGGCCATATGGGGTCGATTGTTAATTTAAATATTCCTAAGAAAAACTTGCATAGTACGAACTTAAAATCCAAGACTTAAACCAGTTGGAATATTAATCGTACATAGATGGCGCTTTCTATTTTTTTAGTTATTTGCTAATCAGCGGCACTTTTTACTCACTAAGTACCTACTAGGTTTTTTTAGCAACATTGTTCGTCAGTTCTTTGATTAAGGGGATATAATTTTAGCTGTTCAAATACCTCCCACAAGTTACTCCAAGGAGCATCTGTTGCCACGCCACGTAGATATGAGATTTTATAAAGATTTTAGACAAAATTGAGATCAGTACATTTATATTTTTATTATTTTTTAACGCAATCGAATTTTAAAACCCTTTAATGGATAATTTTACTGATAAATGAAGTTGCATTAGAAACTCTCGCACTATCGGAGATTGAAACCATTCAATAAATATATTTTTTTTATTGGTTGGTAGATGGCGTACTCTGTTATGTTTCCTCCAATCCACTATCAAAGATTGAAACCAATTAATGTTTACTTTTCCCGATAGATGTCCTACCTACTGTGGTCATTGTTGTCACTATTCGCTGCATTCAGTACTCTTAGTGACTGGTCGGCTGCCTCCAGTACTTTGTTTTAGAGACGCCGTGATCTCCAACTGTTATATTAGAGGTTATTAAAAGACAACATCAATTTCAAAAGTCGTAAGCACTTCCCTTCGAATTTCCTTAGCCTTTTATAACCTTCATAATTCCCTTAATAGACACACAATCTCATTAAAGCCAAAATTAAAGGAAGTACTAGAAATCGGATGATGCCAGAGTAGTGTCCATGTTTTGGTTTTTTCAATGTTCACAGGAAATCCGATTATTCTCACCAATATACATTTCTAGTTTGGCAGTAAAACCCATACAGTTCGTATCAGAAAATGGTCGAAACGAAGCTATATTATTCGAAATCCATTTATCGTTTTGAGGCACTTGTGCTCCTTGTGTCTATACATCTCTTCATCTCTGGGTGCTACCTGTATCAAAGTAGCCCATGAAGAGTGAATTATCCGATGCTTGTTTTCAATCAATGATATTTACAGCTCCTGAGTGATTGTATTCTTCTCTTGTAAACCATATTATGTTTAAAGCGTGTTTCGAATTTTACTTCATGGTCTATTGTTTTAATATTATTGATAATTTATGGAATTTATTATAGCAAAAGGAAATTTAATGACACTCAATTATAGCACATACTCAAAGCATTCATTATGTAGAACTTGTGAGGGAAGCATTCTTATTTAATGTATAAATAATTTAATTTAATAATAAAAAAGTTATTCAGACCTTATGTATACATTTTCTTTTCTCTTTAATTTCAGGTAAGTTTTGAACGCAAATCTTTAAACATAGACCTATTTAGTTGGTAAGTTTTTAACGTTGAATCCGTGGGTTGAAATAACTGCTGCAGACAGTTGCATTTCGGATCAATCTCGATATCATATAAAAATAACCAAAACCACTCCAGTATCTACTCATGTTTAAGTTTATAAAAGAGACTAGACTGCCCGCACAGGCTCAGAGGTTAATGTGCTGGACTACTGTGCGAGAGGTCCCAGGTTCGATCCCCGAAAAAACACAAATTACATCTTAAGGTATTTTTCCACGCGAACGTCTGACAAACATTCGAGAGTATAAATGTCTTGAAAAAGCTTCCCAATTCAGCCGTTTGGACTCGGAATAAAATTGTAGGTCCCTTTCACTCGTCCCAAACATATAAAAAAAAAACTCACAAACGAATGGCTGTGAGAAGCTAGGCCAAGGGTGTCTACACGTCTGTTGCGCCAACTATTTATTTATTTATAGACTGAATGAAGTACCTCTAGGTGCATTGGCTAAGTCAGAGCATAGTCCCTCAAATGTAATTCTCAGAAGAGCCCGTGGCTCTGAACATTCTCCTTAAGGTACAAGTAGGCGACGCAATTGATTATAAGATTGATGGGCAAAATACCTTTCCTATGATTGCCAGTTTAAAGTGCAGTGAGTGTAAAAGACCAATGATATCAGAGACACGAACCTCTCCTAAGATATATAGCAAATATTCAAACCGAAACGGCGAAGGCAAGCATATTTCAATGAATGTCAACCTTCTTTTAACTTTGGCTTGAATTCATTTGCTTTCAGAAGGCGTCTCAAATCCCCTAAAAATAGAACTTGCTATAGGTTTCTAGACTTCTAGAGCAATGCTATCAGAGACACGAACCTGTCTTAAGATATATAGCAAATATTCAAACCGAAACGGCGAAGGCAAGCACATTTCAATGAATCTCAACCTTCTTTTAGCTTTGTCTTTGAATTCATGTGCTATCAGACCGCATCCCCTAAAAATAGAACCTGCCATAGATTTCCAGAACTCAAGTCTGTTAGCAAAGACATAAAAGACATAAAACCCCAACAATTCTCTACTCATTTAATCTGTCAATTTTTATTTCACATTCATTCCAAAACCAACATTTTTCCACCTAGCTACCATTACAAGTTAATTAAATATGCTTCACATCCACCATCAGGCGGGTCACACAGAAAATGTAGCAACAATTGCCACATCATCAGCAACTCTGCTCGTCGACATGCAAATTAATTGCCACTGTTCAACGTCCTTTCACCGCTAATCCTTCAAAATCAAATGCAAATTAGGCTTTTGAAAATTCAATCTGCCCTTCAATCATCTAACGAACTCAATCATCAGAGTTTTGGTTCCATGTTCGCCTCACTATATATGATGTCGACAATATTCATAATTTAGTTGACAACCGTTGTGTTGCCAAATACCTGTCATCGCATAGTCGGCCAACGAAGAACTTCGCTCTTGCCCAAATCCCTCAGCATTTGGATCAGGCCATGACAACAACATAAACAAAAGTAATAAATTAAATCAAAGCTCACCTGGTACCAGAGGGCAGATCGTCCTCTGCGGCAAACTGACATTTCACTTACGTTTGCAATGTGTTCGACACAGTGCACTCGCGTACCGTTAATTAATTGACAATTTACATCGAAACAACACAACACAGCCATAAACAATCAAATGTACGCGCGCAAACAAAGACCCATCATCATCCTGTGATGCGTTGGACAGAGAAATAGGAAAACGAACCGAGCAGGGATACTGTCCAGATGCAAGGATAAAACAATTCAAATCCCATCGACACGCATTGCGCTGGTTGGTATAATGAAGAACCAATACACATGTATCGAGTGCGAGTATGGTGTGTTAGCTTAACACATCCAAGGATACACTTCAACTAAATGTTTAGAGTGGCTCTCTTCTTGTCTAGGCAAGTGAAGTATCTATTGTTATCAATAAATTACATCTATCAGTTGAATCGAATACATACAGATGATATATGACTTGGTCCTTTAAAAAAAAAATTTAGTGTTTGACGGAAGTAGAGTGCGACAGCTGGACCATGTTTATTTGGATTGGGCAAGTGGGTTGTTCGTTAAAGCAATTTCCAATATAAAGGGTGTATTTTTTAGAGGTTTGGTCTTTAAACTGGCAACACTATTTCTACAAATTGTCAATTTGACAGTTGAAAGTTGGTTTGTGGTTAGTACGTTTTGCCATTTTACTATGAATAGAACAACGCGTGCAAACTTATTTTTAAAACCATGGTTCGGTGCGCCAAACTTAACGTCCATCTGAGCAAATTACTCGGAACGCGATGAATCCACGTATACTCTAGTGACTAATACGCATCCTTAAAGACGATAGATAGTCCGAACAGAAGAAGTTATTGCCGTTGTAGAGCGCAGTATTGAGTAGAATCCGAATGAGTCGATTCGTCCTCGTGCACAGCAATGTAATGCCCATCCACTTTGTGGAAGATTTTACGGAAAGATCTTGGCTTAAAAGCTTATAAGATTCAGCTTGTTCAAGAGTGGAAACCCCGTGACCATTATACGCGTCGTAAATTCGGTGAATGGTTGGAAAATATGATTCAGCTTGATCCTTATTTTCAACGCAAAATTTTGCTCTCCGATGAGGCCCATTTTTGGTTAAATGAACCTGTGAACTGGCCTCCACGATCCCATGATTTCACACCTTTAAATTACTTTCTTTGGGGGTATGTGAAGTCACTAATTTATGCCGATAAACCTGAGACGTTGTACGATTTGGAAGTCAACATTCGCCGTGTTATTTCTGATATACGGCCCCAGTTGCTCGATAAAGTTGTTGAAAATTGGACTTCGCGATTGCGCTTCATTCGAACTAGCCGTGCCCGAAATAATTTTTAAACAGTAATGGCATAAAATTATTATTAAATAAAAAATCTATTAAATAGCATAGACCTTATCATTAGCCTCAAGTGTTTTATTGCCATATTGAATTTGTATGCCTCTAAAAAAAGCACCCTTTACATATTGCCTTTAATCACTCCTCTGCCATCAGAGACTCAAACCGTGTTCACATAAAATTTGTTCTTTATTTCTACGAAAAGGAAAATATTTCAACAATTCATTCTGTTTTCTTAATTGTTAAATTAAAATATTAATTTTTTAGGTTTTCTTTCACCTTTCGTCTTAACGAAATTTAAGAAAATCCACTTTAAGTACACTTGCCTAGTAAAGACTCCAACCATTTGCCAAATTATCAGCGAAATGGACTGGTATTTGTTTGAATGTCATTGGTAAATTAATAAGACACCCAATTTTATTGGAGTAAATTAAACTAGCAAAGACTCGAACCATTTTAAAATAAATCAAGTACAAATTTTTATTTTCCAAATTTCATCATTGCATTTGAGGTATTCTCTTCCAAAGCAATAAAATCCCAAAGGGAAATCAACAACAAAAAAAAAATAATTGGATCAGGATCAGATATCAGATAATATCTCACGTACCATGTTAAAGCTAAGCGAAGTGGTGTCACTCAATTCCAGTCTTCAAGGACATCAAAGCCCAAAAGGTCCTGAACGAAAAAAAAAATCCTCTCACATGACAAGGACGTGTCTTTAAACATTCTAAACAAAAGTACTACTATCTATCTTCTCGGCAAGCATGCAGCAAACCCACACGACTCGACTCGACTGTCGACTCCCATAAATACAACACACTATAGTAGTGGACGTGCAAGTGCAATAATCATATGTCATATCATAACGGAAAAGAGAAAACACCTCCTGTCATGTTTTTGTACCCGCACCATGAATTTCCATAATATTAATTTTTCCTCTGCAATAAATTTTTTTTTTGTACCCGCTGGTTCCCGCTTTTTAACTGCTTTTGCAACCCATCCTGTCGGCAAAAACTCAAACCGACAGTAGAATGTTCCCTTTGGTGAGAGTGTGCAGAGCGAAAGAGACTAGCTATTACTTTGGCTTGGTTTAGAAAATGAAAAAAAAAACCGGGAGTGCTGGTAAAATATATGTGTCTACCATATAAAGGGTTCTATTCCATCACAGAGAAAAGATGTGGGTGAAATAGGAAAACAGGAGGAAAAAAAAGGCAAACCCGAGCGAAATCCAAAGTCACTCCGGCGTGAAATGTTGTGACAATAAGCAGAATTGTCAACGTTTTTCATTTTATGATTTTTTTTCTCTCCCTCTCTCTATATCTAGTCCTTCATGGAATAGTATATTTTTTTTTTGTATTCCCTGTCTCTCGCTGTCTGGAGCTGGCGGGGGGGGAGGGTGTTTGTGTTTTTCATTTAATACTTTTCTCGGGGATTTTTCTGCAAAAGAACATAGCTATTCGCTGCGAATTTAAGCAAACAACAAATAGACGAATAATACACAGGAATTTTAAAGGAATTTACATAAAAAAAAACACATATACTCCCAGACTCCCACAAACGAAGAGGAAACCCCTGACAAAAATGTACGTATTGTCACGCGTGAGCACTGTCATAGTTGGTAAAAGGCTAAACAGAGGTTTCCGTTTCCGTTTCCGTGACTCGTAGATCTGTGGTCTTGTAAAAATGTTAATTCCCTTTTTTTTTATTATGTCTTCAAAAAGATGACAGTTTAATTGGAATGTCCTTGGGTACTTGTATGTGTCAAAAATTGTTGAGGGATTTTTAATTTATAAGTGGATGGACTCTGATGTCGAGAATTTGTTTAGCAAATGTAATTCCATAATCACCTAGGTCCTAGGCAAATGAATAAAATTAAAGAAGTTGTCTCTGTCTGTCTGTCTGTCTGTTGGTTTATAACCTCATCATCTGGCGCCTATAACAAAACTATAGTTGGGGTGCAAATAAGTAAGAATGGGAAGTGGAGGAATTGTTGGTAAACTTCAAAAATAAATCATTGGCTACCTCAAGCAAATCTTCTATTTTAAATTTGGAACTGGCTTTAATTGAAACTTGCACCAGTGTGGAAAGGAGTTGCTTCCATAATTCTAAGATAAGGCATCTGTTACAATCATTGATTGTCCATAGCCAGGGACTGAAGTCTGCGATAGAATTCCGATGGTCTTTTGTCCCCCATTTCGTCATTTGACAAAAGTGCCTCTATCCTTTTACCCTCGCGGAATGACATTTTATTAATGCCTTTTTAAGATTTTTATTATGGGGTTTAGGATTCTTGGATCAGGATCTCACAAACACATGCAGCCACGTCGCGTGGGGAAGCAATTGAACGACATAATGCAACTTGGATACGAATTGGAATTCTATACTTGTAAATCTAAACCAGATCGCTGGCTGTAGACTGAATTTAACTGTCATAGCAGGTGACATACTAGAATAGCTGTCATTCGGCCCTCTTCTACTCCAGGTCTGTCGTTTCGTTAATTTTTGGGGGCTCAATTTTTGATAACATGGTAGTAGTAGAGACTACTACTTTTTCAAGGAAAAGTTTGCCCTACGTATGGAGAGAAGCTAAAGTGGTTTCATACCGAAGGCAGGGAAATGAGAAAATGCCACAATCTTGAATACTTTCAGGACTCTCCCAAGAAATATCGACTACACCATACCACATCAGCCACAGTTTGGTTATAAGCCTTCAAGTCTTCATTCCTACTACTCGTAGATCATTCTGTGAGGAGCGAGAATTCTTGGAAAATGAATTGATCCACTTGTTCACGGATGGATTGAAAACTGGTGGCGGTGTTTTCTGCTATAGTTTTTCCTCCCGTCTCACAGATCACTGCAGCGTTTTTCAGGCAGAAATCATGGCGACAAAATAAGCCTTAACGAAAAAGCTTTCTGTTCTGTTTCAGTTTCTGTTCTTTAACTCTTGGTGCCTTCAGTCAATTCAATGACAGATAGGTTTTCGTTATTTCCACTTGTAAATTTTTATTTTCCCACTTCATGTGAATCATTGGAGAACCGAGAGAAAGGAAAACAAAATTTACCGTCCACACAAAAAAGAAACAGAAACATTTTAGCAAAAAAAAAGTACTCTTATTACCAATATGGTGGTCCAAGACGTTTTGCGGGTGGCCTTCTGCCTACAAGACGCTCTTAAAGTAGCCTAAAAATCGGCAAAACGTCTTGGACCACCATATTTGTCATCAGGATGGTTAGTTCTATATATAGGAGAAGAAAAAAAAGTGTTATCACAATTTTTAAAAAATCGATTTTTTAGGTTACTTTATGAGCGTCTTGCAGGCAGAAGGACGCCTGCAAAACGTCTTGGACCACCATATTGGTAATCAGGGCACTAATTATGTGAGTTATTTGGTGTTATCAATCACACCCAAAAATTACTGTGGGCTCTCGGTCTATAAAATTAATACAATTTACAAATTGTTATTTTCGAATGCGTCGTTAGACATTTTTATTTTTGCGAAGACAGTTCACAGTTTTTTTGTAAGTGATACAACGCCTTGGAATCCGAGTTGGAGATATGCGTTTATCATGACCAAACCACCAAAGTATGGACCGCGCTCCGCTTCCGGAGAATTAGGCAACGGCTCGACATTGAGTGAGTACTTCACATACATATTCTGGTGTTTCTTATACGCTAGGTTGATTTAAATTATTATTATTTTTTCTGGCCAGTTAGTTGTATTATTTACGACATGGAAAGATATTATCGTCAATTTCATGTCTCAATAATATTTACATAGTTCGTTCAAGTATTTCCGTTGCTAAAAAAAGTACAGCTTTGTAAATTGATTTGAACTCTCATAGCAGATGACATTTTTGAATCTTTACCTTTGAATTTGAATGTAGAAGAATATCAGTCCCAGTCTTTTGGCCCTGTTATAACACAAGCTTAATTATGCACACTACTCCCGCTCGTAGATCAGTTACTTTACTATTATACTAGGTATATGCTATCAGCTATCACTCTATAAGTCGCACTAGTGATGCCAGACTTTTCGCACTGACTTTCTCACGACGATTATCAAAAAAAAACCTTTTTGGCCATGTCGTTGTTAGAAAAAACCCCACGAAAATAAGCACAAAAATTAACAAATTAATTAACTTTTTATTGAATGCGCGCAATGGTTTTTCTTCATACTTATATATTTTTAAAGCATAAATAATGTAATGTTTTTGAGTTAACAAAATGTAAAAGTTATGTTACTGTTTACAGTAGGTAGATGGCATTGGAAAATGGCGCCAAAGCGACAACCATCTTTGATTTTTCCATAGAATGCTAAATACACCTATTGTGCGTTAGTGAATTTGGCAAGAGTATTTGTTGCCATTGTTAACAATAGATGTCACTTAAAAAAAGTGTGAATTTTCAAATTATTCCGCTCCGAACCAAGAGAGCTAGTGGTTATGTTGGAAACAACACGAAAACGTTGACGTTGACAACGCAATGACAGAAAAATGTTTATTTTGCAAAATTGAAAATGAGTACATTCATTGAATGAATCTAAATGGGTTGCTTCAGAGTATTATTTAATTAATTTAATGATTACATTCAGATATAAAAATAATTTAATAAAATGATGAAATGATGAATATTTGAAGTATTTGAAAGGTTAAAATCATTTTCATCTTCTAATTTGTTCATATTCATCTGCTAGTTTTTGTCAGCTTTTTTTAAATATTTGTCTGAAAAACTTGAAATTTCGTCTGAAAATCTGAATAAATCGTCAGCATTATTTTTGTCTCTATGCATACCTATTCCTTTTTACTCAATTGGTTTTTTTTATATTTTCAGACGATTTTTAAATTTTTCAGATGAGTTTTTAATTTTCCAGACGATTACCTACTATTGGTTTCCAATATCTGATTTTCTGATGATTTCTATTAAATTTCAGACGTATTTTCGATTTTTGCCGACGTTTCCATTTTTTTTTTTCTGAAAAATACTACATATTTAATTGTAGACGAAAAAACTTGAAATACTCATTTTTTGTTCTGAGAGTTATAAAAATGCCCTTTCTAATTTTGAAATGCAAAATGCCCACCAAATGGGTAATTACCCACGATCTTGCATCACTGAGTCGCAGACATTTTTCGGAGAAATTATTTCTATCAGTTTAACTAACTCAATCCGCGGCGCTAACTGCACTGCACTGCAACTGCATTTACTGCAATCTGAAAGTCGAGTCGACTTCGAGTTTAGTTTTCAAGGCTTAGTCAGTCAGTGCCGGTTGTCTAGTGAAGTGCGCGACTTGAAAATTTTAAACCGATTACTCGTTCCGCTTCCGAATTCGTTTGCAATAATTATCGCTCTCTCTCTCTCATGTCTCATCTCTCTTAAATCGTATTCATTTTAGAAGTAAAGTTAAAGTGAACGTTTAATGTTCGTTCTCCAAAGTGCTCGGCTTGAGCTCGAATGCTCGTGCTTGTGCGTGTCCATTCCTTTCCCATGTCATTTTATTTTTGCAAAGTGCGGGCAGATTGCATTGTGCAGTGTTTTCCTTGTTGTTTCTATATTTTGTTATTCTCATTTGTGTTTTCATTTCGAAAAGAAGTCAAGTAAAAAGTGCAACCAAATTTTGTCCATTATGTAAAATATTTAATGCAAAAGTGAATTTTTTTTAATATTTTCAATTCGGTTCGTGGTCGCGTTCACGTAAATGAATTTGTACTTTATAAACACTATAATGAAGTGAGAAGAACAGCTTTTGAATATTTTTGAAGTGGTGAGTGCACTTTTTTGGGCGCAGTAGCGCAGTGGTTAGTGTGCTGGACTGCTGTGCGAGGGGAATCCCAGGTTCGATCCCCGGAAAAACACGAATTACATCTTAGTGTTTTTTTCTACTGCGCCACCTCTCGCGAACGTCTGACAAACATCCGAGAGTATAACTGTCCTGAAAAAGCTTCTCAATTCAGCCGTTCGGAATCGGCATAAAATTGTAGGTCCCTTCCATTCGTCCCAAAAATAGAAACTCACACAAACGAATGGTTGCGAGAAGCTAGGCCTAGGGTGTCTACCGCCTGTTGCGCCACCTATTTATTTTTTTTTTATGTCATTTCAAAATTGATTGCACAATATTGATATGAACAGGTTCTTGCTGGTTTGTCAGACGTTCGCAAGAGGTGACGAAGTGGAAAAAACCTTAAGATTTGTGTTTTTCCAGGGATCAAACCTTGGTCCCATCACACAGTAGTACATCACACTAAACACTGAGCCACTGCGTCCTCCAAAGGGGTCCGAAAAAATCTGTTAAATATTTTTTTTTATAAATCAACCTGTTCTAAGTCCTCTCGAAATAGTAAGGGCGATATCGCAATTTGGAAACTTTACTTACTTCTACATTTGTGGGCGCTTACTGTCCGGGGTCGACCACGGCCTCAACCAACAAGCCCCTCCAGCCAGCTCGGTCCCTAGTTAGCTGCCTCCAATCACAAAATACCGCCGGCTGACAAGATCTTATATGCGACACTAGCGAACCCCCTGCACACTTCGTAGTGCAAAATAAAAAAATTAAATCAACAGTTTTTATTGTAATGCTCTGTAGTACACAGAATTGAACCAACTTTGGCTCCGATGTGTCGAAGAATATAGTTTGCAATGTTTTTTTTTTTGTATGGTCCAATTTTAAGAATCTTCACAGGAACACTCCCGCAGGCCAATACTTAAGATTGTCCGAAAATTTGAGCTCAATCGATTCGGTGGTTTTCGAGATATAAGATTTTGAATGCTTTTTTTGTGTATGGGAGGTGCCACGCCCCTTTGTCCAATTTTGACCAATCTTCACAGGAATACTTCTGGGCCAATACCTAAGATTGTATGTAAAATTGAACTCAATCGATTCGGTGGTTTTCGAAATATAAGATTTTTAATGTTTATTTTGTATGGGCGGTACCACGCCTCTTTGTCCAATTTCGACCAAACTTCACAGGAATACTTCTGCACCAATACCTAAGATTGTGTGTAAATTTAAACTCAATCGATTCGGTGGCGTTCGAGATATAAGATTTTGAGTACATTTTTTGTATGGATGGTGCCACGCCCCTATAACTCATGAATCAATGCACCCACAAAGACCGTATACACTTATAAACCATGGTATGACCGTCACCTTTCATGGGAAATTTCCAGAATGAAAATCGGTTCACGCGTTACAGAGAACATTGGCGACAAACACAATACAACTTATTTTTATATACATATATAGATTCAGGAGACTTATTCCTTTGTAGTTGGCGCTGTTCAGAGCATTTTCTTTCTCGTGGATGGGACACACGCTGCTGAGGTTCCATTCGTCGGGCATCCTTTCTTCCGATCAAATTTTACAGATGAATTGGTGCATGCTCCTTAACAACTCATCTCCCGCTGCTTTGAAAAGCTCGACCGGTAGGCCATCTGCCCCGCAGCTTTGTTCGACTTTAGTTTGGATATAACTATCCTTACTTTATGTAGGTCGGGGTGGACAGAATTGTTGGCTATCATCGTCCAGACTGAATGGGTCATTCTGACTGACAGCGGTGTGTTGATCGTCTCCGCCGTCTGAAGAAGTGTTCCTTCCTGTGAGTCTACTACTGTGTTCCCAAGTTCATCTCTGCAGGCTTCTGTTCGGGCTTCGGTGGATCGTTTTACACTCTGTTAGAATTTTTAAACATTTCTCCTTCAGTAGCACCCCTCAACTGATTCGACCGCCCGCTTCTCAAGCTCTTTCTTTTTCCTTCTAAGAAGTCGGTTTTCCTCCCTTCTTCTTTGCCCGTAGAGCTCGCGAGACGCTTGATTCTGCCGAGGCTGACGATGAGCTTGTTGATAAGGCAAACGCGGTCGGCAAAGTTTTTGGCGGTCTCTTGTGATAGTAGCACAGTATCCGCTCAGTGTTGTGGCGTTGGGGTTTCCTGCATACCCACTTTCGCCATTACCAAGTAGTAGTCCGAGTCTATGTTAACCGCTCGGGACGTTCATAGATCCAAGATACTGGACGCATGTCTGGTGTCGATCACAACGTCATCAATTTAGTTGACGGTTTGTTGATCTGGAGACCGCCAAGTCCCCTTGTGTATTTTGAGGTGCGGGAAACGACTGCTAGCACTGATGACATTTCGCCCCGCCGCCGCAAATAGATTTCAATATTAGTAAATGTCTACAAAACTATTCAGAAAAAAAGTATTTTGTATCTTCCCCCAATTCACTTGTCTCCCCTTTAAAACAAATCACCACTCCATTCCTGCGTTCACCAAAAATCCCCTATTTGGCGAACTAAATATAAAAACAAAGCAAATAAATCGTTGTCCACTTAAAATTCCAATCTCATCATTCCGTGCGTCCAACATCAATCTGTTCTGCTTCTTGTCTTGGCCATATTTGCCGTATACACGTCTAGCTACAAAAAAAAAAACAGGCGGAGGACTACAACGAATAAAGAAATTCAAATGCAAAATTAGGTCATTAAGCCCGCCGCGCGCCGGGTAGGTAGGTGAGCCCTACCACCAAGCAGCACTCCCTGCTCATTAAGGACCAAAATAATAAAATGAAAACAAAAAAAAAAAGCAAAACAAACAAATAAAAACAAATGAAATTCGTATGCAAATATCCTCGTCGACGACGACACGACGAATGAGACTAGAGATGAATTAAAGAAAATAACTGCGTTTGCGTTCTGCCCTTTAATTCTTTAATTAATTCGCCTGGAATTAAACAAAATTAAGTATATTAATGCTTATATCCATCAGTGTGAGGAGAGCTCTGAAGCTTGTTTGTATTTCGACAAAAAAAAAAACGTAAAACGTCGAAACCCATTATAAGTGTCGCCTGAAAGACGGGAGAAGCGCAGCTAAAATAATTAAATTATCTGTGTCGTCCCGGACAAAGAAATAAAATTAAAGTTATTATCCTTAGCATTAAACAAGGGTATCAGACAACACGCTTCCTTAAGCATCAACTGGACCAAATAGGCCATAAAAATAATTAAAATGATTTTCCAAAATCATTGCCCCAGGTACCAACATAATATATATGAAGAGGAGGGCCTGAACATTTTCCAGGACCTTTCATCATTATGTCGAGTATACTGTTTTTTTTTCGCGCTTTTATTTTCAATTTTTTTTAGCCACCTGGGAAGTGGGAGTTGGGTTGCAGGCTTGGCTGTATGAGACTAGTATGAAGAAAAGAAATTGCCAGTGCTTCCGTGTGACAGGACATAATAAATATTCTCTGTCGTCCCATACATACCTTTATTGTAATTTTCTACCTCCGACTTACATCGCCCCAGTGTATTTATAAAGTGAGCAAGAAAATTTCACATATATTTCGTTTAGACGAGTCAGTAGCAAGGATACACTTTTACTCACATGAATGAAGAATATTATTGGGTGGCACAATTTATGTATGGCGTAGAATTTTTTGATGTAGATTTATATTACATTTGTTTGTCCCCTTTTGCAAAAAAAAAAAAAAAAACTCATAAAAAGATTGTATTTTAGCACAACGGAGTAGATTATATATATTTTGACTGACAGATTTAAGGAAGCGGCTGTTTTGTTCATCTATCTTTTTAAGCGTTCACAATCCATAAAGAAGTCCAAGTTTTGGATGACATTAGGTAGGTACCTACTTGTAAATAATTCAGTTCGCTTCGAAATAGTTTGTCGTGTAGTTTTGTTTTTGGTAGGAGAAATTACTTTCAGTGGAATTTGAAGAACGTTAAATCAAATCAAAAGTCGAGACATACACCAAAATAACCAGATTATAGCACTTTATCAAAAATGATTGCATACTTGTAGGCGAATTTGGAACAAGTCAATCCCACAGCTGACTGCTGTAGAAATCAACTTCTCAAATACAGGGGGGGTTATTCCCAAATGCGCGGTGGATCGTATTGAAAGTGATACTTCGATTTCGACCGTCTTCCAGTTTTTTCCAATTAGACTTCCAATTTTCCATTTATTTTCCCAAAAGTTTGACCGCTTTTTCCCGTCACAAGAATTTAGTTTATTTTTTATCCGCAATAAATCCACCAGCAATCCGTCACCTACATAGCTATGGCTTTTGAATGGATCGAATCGTTTTTGGAAATACATAAAATACCAATCCGCCATTAAAAGCGATCCGCCGCGCATTTTGGAATAGGCCCCCAGGTATAGCCACACCCACAAAATCTCCAAGCGCTAAATCCCCACTGTTTGAAAAATCCTCAAATTGATTATCCTTATTTCCAACCCCATGTCAGATATAAGTCAATGGATCATTCATCCTTCCTTGGGATACTGGTTGCATCTCTCATGTCAACCCCTTATGCTTCGCTGTTTTTTTTTTTTTCACTTTGATATCGTTGTCTTGTAGGCTCAGTAGTTAGTGTGCTGGACTACTGTGCGAGGGGTCCCCCAGGTTTGATCCATGGAAAAATGCAAATTACATCGTAAAAGGTGTTCTCCTCTTCGCCACTCGCGAACGTCTGACAAACATCCGAAAGTATATTTATACTGAAAAAGCTTCCCAATTTAAGCGTTCGAACTCGGCATAAAATTGTAGGTCTTTTCCATTCGTCCCAAAAATAAAAACTCACACAAACGAATGGTTATAAGATTCTAGGACTATACGGACCTATTCCTGCGTAAGCTTTCTGAATTTTTGATCTTCATCCCAGCAGCTTTGTCGCATGTTCTTTCTAGGTCCTATTTTCAAGTGAGTCTAGCGTTGTATATGATTTTTTTTTCTGTTTTTGCTCTTATTGCATTAGCTTGGACACCAACCATGATGGATGGATGGATGCACTTTACCTCCATAGATGGCGCCCTGAGGTGTGGCGTGGAAGAGATTTCAGTGATTCGCTTATAATTTTCAGAACTTTTTTTTTTCTCAAAACAATATTTTATTCGGAAAAATCGTTTTGTGTTGGTAGTGCCTCAGACTTTAACGTCTAACCTTCGCCGAAGCTCACACTTTCTGCGATTCAAAACACTGTATAGCTCCTTAACCAAACAAAAGCCTACAATATTTGGGCTACCTTTCGGTGACAACATTTCAGAATAATCCGCATTCATTCTAGTTTAAGGTAGCCCTTAAGCCCAGACTACTAAAGTATGTGCCTATTTTAAACAATGTTGTCAAAAGCCATCCTTGAAATATTACCATACGATACAGAAACATGCCGGCCATGGCACAAGACAATAGTCGCCATAGAACAATGCTCAGTGAATGCATATGAACGGTCTGCAAATCTCTGTGTAAGTCGATTAATTGTATCTATACTGCAGTACGCCCAAAGGTGTTTGCATACAATTACAATCTGGTATTCCATTTATCCTACTGTCTTTAACTTGCTTTCATAACCATTTCCAAAGACTCAAAAATTAAGTGTTTTCTCTCATATTTGCCTTTGTCATGTTGGCATCAGTGGAAAGATGTGGTTATATGAAGAGTATTGATAAAGATTCCCAACAATTCAAACATAACCAGCCAGTAATTAGCTTTAACTCCATTTGCTTGTAATTTAAATATTCCTTCCCCTCCATCCTTTCCTAACTCATGTAGGATGTCATTCGTTTTTATAATTTTCCACAACGCTCTTCAATCTCATTGTCAGAGTGTATGTCGGGTTGTTCTGTTCTGAAACGTTATTTGCAATGCAAGAGACTTCGAAATTGTGCAATTATTCGGAATGTGTTTGCACTCTCTGTATATGCAGAGGACGACGAGGACGAGCAGAAAGAAGATGAGACTATATTGTGGTAGTGTTCTGTAGATGTGTACGGTCAAATTTTAACTTTATTACCTTTCGCTTTGACTGTGCATTTTAATGGAACTGTTCTCGTATGACGCTATTCTTCTGTCGCTGGTTTATTCGGATGATGCTACTACATGTGTGTGTACTGTGCAGATTGTCGATTGGGCAATTTAAAGTGGTTGGCTTATTGTGTTTTATTTTATTTTTTACAGTTTTATTGTTTCGCAGAAATGATGAAAAATAGGTGACCGCAATTATTTGCCGTGGTTTTTTATAAATATCTCTTTGATTGGCTTTCTTTATTGTTATTGCTTGTGGCAGGTATTGATTGGTCAGTTTTTCCGTAGATTGCGATAAAGGGACGAGACTACGAGAGGCATTATGATAAATACATTTTGAGCGGTTAGCAGTGAATCTGAAATATTTAAGACGGCGAAAGCAGTGTCCATGAATTGATAAATATTAGAGGATGCATTCTTTAGCATCCACAAATAGTCAGTGGACCTTAAACTGACTATTTAATTAGACAGAACTACGTTTAATCCTTGCATGGTTGCTTTTAACTCCAAAGTTCTCATTTACTAGATCTTATCAATTTTTTTAATTATGCGCTAGATCCATTTATAGCGTCAGTGGTATTGACCTCTATATTTTGAAGCTAAAACTAAAAAAAAATTGTATTTAGTAAAGTTCTGAACCATTAGAAACATAGCGCCATCTTTCGCGCATAAGTAGATCTACATCTGATGAAGTCCTTGTAGTGATGGCATCTAAATTTCGAAGCTAAAACTACAAACAATTTAGTAAAGTTCTAAACCAGTATCAACACAGCGCCATCTTTCGCGTATAGGTAGATCTACATCTGATGAAGCTCTTGCAGTGATGATCTCTGCATTTTGAAGCTAACACTACAAACAATTTAGTAAAGTTCTAAACCAGTATCAACACAGCGCCATCTATCGTGTATAGGTAGATCTACATCTGATGAAGTTCTTGCAGTGATGACCTCTACATTTTGAAGCTAAAACTTCAAAACAAATTAGTAAAGTTCTGAACCATTATCAACATAGCGCCATCTTTCGCGTATAAGTAGATCTTCATCTGATCTGAACCATTAGTAACATAGCGCCATCTTTCGTGTATATGTAGTTAGATCTACATCTGATGAAGCTCTTGCAGTGATGACCTTTACATTTCGAAGCTAAAACTACAAACAATTTAAATTTAGTAAAGTTCTGAACCATTAGCAACATAGCGCCATCTTTCGCGTATAGGTAGATCTACATCTGATGAAGTTGTTGCAGTGATGACCTCTACATTTCGAAGCTAACACTACAAAACAATTTAGTAAAGTTCTGAACCATTAGCAACATAGCGCCATCTTTCGCGTAAAGGTAGATCTACATCTGATGAAGCCCTTATAGCTAAGTGGAAAAAGTGTTGAGAATGATAAAATTACTCATAATTATTACCAGGCTCTGTACAATTTTTAAAAAAATCTTTTACAATTCCATACCAACTTACAAAAAAAAAAAAAAACCAATGAAAATATCAATCATACATAACATACCGCTAAAATAAATGCCCGGAAATGAACAAACTAAATTTTCTTCGACTTCTTCCATTGTTTTCATGGCACCCCTGCGAATTTAATTATCCTTCCTTTCTTTGAACAATTTTAATTTCAATTCCATTGTAACCGCATTGTAGTCTGTCTTTATGGTTATTTTTGTTCTTTTGTTCTCTCACTCCATATGTGCTGCCTCTCAGTATACTATCCATAGTGGTATGCCAGTGGCATCGTGATAAATGTCCAAACTGTTCCAAATAAATTCGAAAAAAAAAAAAAACTCGAACCTCTCGAAAGGAAAAATCCTAAAAATGCAAAAGTCTTACCACACTCTCTCCTGCTCGCAATTCGTTTTCTTTTTACGTATAGCGGCTCGCATGTAACACAGCGCGCCGCCATCATTACATTCGGCGGGATAAACATTTTTCAAATTGTCCTGCAATCGGACAGATCTAACTAATTCATGGAGATATGCAAATGTAATTAGTTGGAAGCCAATTCATTTCCTGGCAAACCCCGCGCCCTTAACACTGCTTGTGGTGTATCCTTTATTTTCTGTTGCGCGATGCTGTCGTTTCTGTGTGCAATTTTATGCCTTTGCTGTCTCATACTGTTGGCCCTAGCGATACACCATCATCATTTCTCTTTTTCTATGTGCCCGACTCATTTAATCCTTGTATCCAGTCAGAGTTTTCATTTGGAGAAATCGAATTTCGCCCTCTTGGAATATGTCGGTGGGTAAAATTGAATCCTCATCCTTTGGTCTTTTGATCTGGAATTTGCATTTTACTCCTGGGACAATGAAGGAAGATGCAGAGAGATAAATAACAAAAAAAA
The DNA here is from genome assembly GCA_955612985.1 of Cheilosia scutellata. NCBI lineage: Eukaryota > Metazoa > Arthropoda > Insecta > Diptera > Syrphidae > Cheilosia > Cheilosia scutellata. Next base: position 7,549,609 of record OY015314.1, on the reverse strand, counting down.
AAAATCGCGATCCACCACAACACAATGGATGATCGTGTTCTATATACATATAATCGAAATGGACTTTGGTCCTTGGTCATTAAAAATGTACTACGTGCAGTTGTCCATTAAGCCGAATGTGGCATGTGTGCACTTTATCCTAGCCGTTCTCTTTCATTTGAAAACAATTATTTCTTGAAATTACTTGTAGGGGTTTACCACACGAACATGTTGCCACACTTTAACCGCAGAAATTTGCATACTGTGGTCATATCCTTTGAGTTTTTTCTTTTTTTTTCCATTCGTAATGAAGAATTCCGTTTTACACAAACAGAAACTGGTGTCAAGAGAGGGGAAAACTTTTTCCTCAAGTTCATATCGTGCATTTTTAAAGGACTTTTGCGAAACTTATTGCGAAAGTTAAATAGGAACAGACATCGGGAGTATAGAAACATTTCTGTGACGATGTCTTCAACTTGGTCTATGACTTTTCTTTGAGAGGTTTTGTTCGTCCTTTTTACAAAAATCCATGCCTAAGTAATTTGTGTTCCAAAAGGGGAAAAGGTTTGCTTAGTGTTTGGAGGGCATAATGAAAAGTGACTCGTTCTCGAGGTAAATTCTCGGGAATAAATTAAGGCAATCTCCAGGAAGAGTGCGTTGAGAGATGGTTTTTCAATGAAAAGGCTCGAGGGGATCCTTTTAAAATGCGAAAAGACGTAGGGTTTAACTGAGTTAAACAACCCCTCAAGCAGATGGTCATCAATTATTAATAGTAATTAATTTTTTAAGGATTTTCCTAAGTAGCAGCGAATTGCTGTGGGGCGAGAAATTGTAGTAGTTGGAAATTTTCAAAAATACAAATTTTGAACCAAAGAGTATAAATGTGGGCATATCAATGAATTTGGCTGTTTGCAAAGTCTCTCTAATGACAAGAACTCCTGATAGAGATGTCCTCCTTTTAACCACGGTACACATTTTGGACTCTATTCGAACGTTCTCTGTGCCGAAATGGTTGTGGTTTGTGAATGGACATCAAGTAGGTTGCCTCAATTGAATCGTACAAATTATTTCTATAGTATCGCTCTTTTTTGGCTCCTGAAAATGTGCTGTCAAAAGGGAGAGAATTCCCTCCAACAATATTGACGATTTTTTTGCACAAAAAAAAAAGTAGGAATGGTCATCCGTTTAAATAGATCCGACCTATTGTATTGACCAGTCAACGGATAGACAAGTAAAATATTCAACGACAGCAGTTCTCCTTGCCCTGGGTAGATATTTGTTCTTTTTTTTTCTCACTGTCATCGTTAATCCATTCAGGCAGTAGCAAAATTTACCCTCGACTGCATTTCACCCCATTACACTGGTTTTAAGAAGCCTTGTCCTTTTGCTGGTCAATCTTTTTTTCATCCATAAATATTTTGTAACCATTCATGGTCCCTTTTTCTTATCAACGTTAATGTCTTTTTTTAACATTTTTTTTGACGCAGTAAAGTGACATAACTCACGGGGCTATAAACAACAACAACAACACTAAAAATAAGAAATTTCATCCGCCTTCAGTTCATGTCTATTCCATTGACATCGACACAATACTAAAGCAGCAAATTGGATGTTTCTTTTTTTATATTTCGGGTCAGTAGTGTCCTTATCTTTCTCCGACGCTGACCCTCTCTATATCTTTGCTGTTTCTGATGAAATAAAACTCGTTGCTTATATTTCACAATTTTATCCTCGTTTTCGGATGTCAACAAATTTAATAAAAGTCCTGATGGTCTTCCTTTTTTATGTTTTAATTTAGTGGAAATAGTAATGTGAAGCATGAAGAAGAAAAATTTATCTTTGCTGTAGGTACGGAGAAAAAAAAAAAGACAGCCTCATAAATTATAGAGTAGTGGGGATAGTTTATTAGGCTTGTGTTCAGTAAATTGATCCGTCAATAATGGCTGCAGTAGTTGGATGGATGGATAAATGTATTTTCGTGAGGGAGATGGATTTTCATCTTTGGGTTTATTAAAAAGGTTTTTTGGTTGCGGGTTTCTCAAGGAAAGAAAATGTTAATTTTCCAAATAGGGTTGTCCACCGACTATCTATAAGTTGACTTGGATAAAAAGTTTGTATTTTTCAGCGACTCTTGAATGGAATATGGACTCTTTCTATGTGTGTAGCTTTCCATTCAATATTCAGCGAGATGCGATTTAGTGGATGGGCAAAAATGTTAAATTTGAAGTATTTTTGAGTCTTGATCACCGATTTCGTTTCTGATTCTTGAAAAATGAATAAAAAATCATTGTCAGCTGAGTTTTCGCAGATTTCTTGCAGAAAATCAATATTCAGCGAGGTGCGTTTAGTGGATGGGAAAAAATTATTAATTTAAAGCATTTCTAGACCCAGAACACCGATTTCGTTATTAAGTCTTTAAAAATGAGTTTCCTTCAATCAACTTGTAGCGATTCAGTGACTAGGCGCTCAATATTCAGCGAAATGCTATTTAGTGGATGGGAAAAATGTAAAATTTAAAGTATTTGTGAGTCCTGACCATCGTTTTCGTTTTTTATTCTTGAAAAATTAATAAAAAAGCATTGTAAGCTGAGTTCTCGCAGAGCTCTCTCAGATTTCTTGCAGGAATTCAATATTCAGCGAGGTGCGATTTAGTAGATGGTTCTCGGTCAAAAATGATTAATTTAAAGCATTTCTGAACCCAGAACACTGATTTCTTTATTAATTCTTTAAATATGAGTTTCCTTCAATCAGCTTTTAGCGACTCAGTGACTGGACGGTCAATATTCAGCAAGGTGCGGTTCAGTGGATGGTTAGCGACTATTTTAAGTGTAAGTATTTCCGTTTCTTGATCGCGGGTGAAATTTCTTTAATTCAGTCAATTTTCGCGAACTGAGTAATTTTCCACTCAATTTCTAGTGAGTTGCCATTAAGTGGAGGGGCACAAATTTCTTATAAACTCTTTGACAAACTATTTCTACAAATTAATGATCGCCCTAGTCGATTTGCAATGTATAATCCAATTTGTGAGACTTGCCGAATGCTGTCAACGATCAGTACATGCAGCGTACCTCTTTTGACCTAATATAATTCCATCTGCAAAGTTGATTTGCAACTTGTATGTCATTTTCTGGGGTCTCTGATTCACAATTTGTTGTTAAGAAATACAAACCTGCCTTTTTTGTTTTCTTTCCACGCAGATAAAAATGAGAAGAGGTGAAGAACCCTTAATCTCAGCCTAAGAAGGGAGAAAAAAACCTATGCGAACCTCCACGAAAATAATTTTCATAATATTATCCAACAAAATATTTCTAAATAATTTTTAATATTCGCTTTTTCACTCTATAGATTTTTCACTCTATAGATTTTTCCTCTCTGTACCATATCGAATTTTTGGCATTTATTTTTCTTTCACTAGCTTTTGCCCACGGCTTTACTCGCGCAGCCCTCAGGATGGAGATTCCTTCACAATCAGGCCGCACAGCCACGTACGAAACACTGTAACGCGATATCTACACATAATGCTAACTAAGTCGATAAACACCACATTTTTCCCTTTTTTTTTAGACCCCGATTTGATTTTTTTTGGGTCCGGGTTTTTTTCTGAAGGTTTTTTTTTAGTAAAAATCATAGAAAAATATTTTATTGCAATAATATTTTCTTTTTTCGATGTTTTTTTTTTTTCTAAGAAGTGAGGACAGTTAGATATAGAGATACCAGAATATCATTTTGAAACACTTTCGATTTAGTACAATTTTTCTGGACGAAGCAGAAAGATCAGTGATAGCTTAAAATACGTAGGGAAGTGTTGCCTTAAAATACTTTAAACTTTTTTTTATGACTATTTTTTAGTTCTTTATCCATTATACAAAATTTCAAATTGATACGACGAGTTATGAAAAAGGCCCCCCTTAAAAGGGGCAGTAGCAATAACTCGGGCCCCAAGCAAAATTTTCAAAATAGTAGAAAATAAATCTCTTTATTTCTTATATAGGTCACTAAAAACCGAGTTTGAAGTCGATCGGATGAAAAATAAAATTTTCCCCTTACAAACTTTGACCCCCCATTTGGTCGGGCACCAAGCAAAATTTCCAAAATCGGAGGAATAGATTTTTTTTTGTTTCTTACATAGAGTATAGAGTAGACAAACCGCAAAATGTTCCCATACAAACGTTGACCCCCCCCTTTTAGCCCCTTTAAGGGTTGAATTTCGAAATGTATTCCTAGTATACATCCTTGAACCTTTGTATCAGCTTTCTAGAGCAAAGGCCTTGGGTAGGGCGTTGGTGAAGAGTCAGTGAGTGAGTTGTAATTTCAATTTTTATACATTCGATTTTGATACATCCCCAGCGACAGTATAGGTACCCACCCTCCTTTTATTTTGCTAACAATCACTGAGACTCATTTCGGGCTTTTTTTTAGACTTACTCGCATTTTGTGTGTCCTTGATTTTTATCATGTCGCATTCATTTGTTACTTGCTATATGTATCTATAGGCACTAATCATCTTTTCTCTTTTTCGTCTTATCGTGACCTAACAAAAAAAAAATACCCAAAGGGATTGAACGTTTTGGGAAGTCGTCCACTACACTGGGACAAACATAATTTCCTTTTTTCCCAAAGAAAACGATAAGAAAAGTACGAATAACAAAAATGACTCGTGAAAAAGAAACGTAGATACCCTGATGATGGCCCAAAATAAAAGGGTTAAATGAGCCAAGAAATAATTTGTGCTGATTATATCATCAGAGAGAAAGGATGGTTATACTTTCCCTTCCTTTCAGTCGCTGAGAAAGCGTATTTAAGCTATTCGGTCAGACGGCAAAAGGGGTTGATGAGCAAAACGGATAAACGCTGGGCAATGCGAGGCTATAAATGAAATCATCATCGCAAATTGCCAACGACAGAACATAGGGCGAAAGGGATCTGACCATTTTGTGTTACTTTTCTTTCGTATTATGCTGTGTATTCGCTTTGGGTTAGACTCTTGATTGTTTTGGTTGATCAATTTGTATGCTAAAAAATATTACATATTTCATTTGAGATAGAATTGCATATATGCGGTGGAGTTTCTGACACATCAAGCGAGTTCGAAAATTCCGTCGGATAGTTGGGCGCTTCATCCTCGTCGGTCACGCTGTCAACTGCCTTCCAACAAAGTGGCAGCAATGCCGGAGGATGAAACAGCCAACGCAATTTGAGATCTTGACCGAATTGTTGCCAGAATCAAAGAAAATGTCGAAAACGTCGAAAAAAATTCAAATTTTTCGCGTTTTCTGGAATTTTCCGAGTTTTACACCACGAATTTTCTATTTTTCCATTCGAAAACCCATTCCGGAACAATTGCACACAAAATTCCATACAAAAAATCTATTTTCGATTTTTCCAATTTTACTACTTTTCCGTAGGGTTTTTCCAAAATTTTCTTTCAGAAAAACCTTCTCCTGGCAATTACGAACAATAGAAAAATAAATTTGAGCTAAATCGACCCAGCCGTTTTCAATTGATGAATTACTAAACATTTTTCACACCATTTTTATATCTTTCTTTATATATGTATATATAATTCTTCTGTACGTGTTTGTAACCGAACTCCTCCTAAACCGCTGGACCGATTTTAAAGAAATTTTGTGTGTATGTTTGAATAAGTCTAAGGATGGTTTAGATTCACAATTGGATCCGGTAGGTGGCGCTGCGACCCGATTCCACAAAATGTCAAATAATAAACACTCAACAATAACAAAAAATTTAAAAAACAAGAATATGCTCATGAATAAAATTTCAAATAATATACACCCAACAACAAAAAATCATGAATAAAATGTCAAATAAAAAATGTACGAAGCAAAACAACGTTTGCCGGGCTCGCTAGTATATATATATAATTTTTCTGTACGTGTTTGTAACCGAACTCCTCCTAAACGGCTGGACCGATTTTAATGAAATGTTGTGTGTGTGTCTAAATGGGTCTAAGGATGGTTTAGATTTACAATTGGACCCGGTAGGTGGCGCTGCGAACAATTAACTGATAATGAAAATGTACGAGCAGGCAAAACATCATTTGCCGGGTCCCCTAGGACATTTATATAGATTTTTTAACAACAAAAATGTGTTTCTCAGTTATTTTAAACTGTCAGTATTTTCAAACTATATCTGTTTTAAATTTTAAATTTATTTTCTGGCCAGTGAACGTATCTAAATGGTTGTTTTTTTTAATATATACCACCATTAATTGAATTTCTGTAGTATCATTTTCGGGGGCGTATGTGGAACATTTTTTTTAAATATTTTTTTTTTATTTTCCTGCCTCCACCGCAGTCATTCAACTCTCAAAATGTTGAGTCATGTTCAAATCATTCATTGTCGTGTTAACAGTTATTGTTACAAATTTGATCCTTTCCAGCTATTTGCAGTCGTTTCAACAACGTTTACACTCCATTTCATGGTTTTCATGGCTCTGCGCGACGCTAATCATTATTATCTTCCCCCTTTCGCCTCTTGGACAATAAAATCAACAAAAACCATCAATGCGTCCATAAAAATAAATCTAAAAGCCAAAAGGGAAGAAGACCCACACCAATTGGCAATGTCGGCGGCTTAAAACCGAAAGTAATATTTTTTTCGGCAATAAAACTTTTACCAACGAGAAGAATAAAAAGAAGAAGAAAGAAAACAATGTAGTAAAATCCCTGTAGAAACTTTCTCACTTGCCAAAGAGACAAAAACGGCCAGAAATGCTACTGGTCTGGTTGGTCCAAATGTCTGCGACAATGTTACTCGTCGTCGATTGGTTTTCGAGGAATGGCTACTGGTTAGTGGCAGTGATAGCAATGTGTTTCCTTCCCCCCCTATTAACGCCTCGATAAATCCTCCTGTGTCAGGGATATCGCTATTTTTTTCTCTCTCTCTCTATTCCCAATCCCCCTGGAAAGTGTGGTGTGTAAGCCAAGATCTAGATCCTCCAGTTATCACCATACAAAAGATTATTTAAGTTTACACCATAAATTGTGCCGACTAATTCGGCCATAATCTGAAACAAATTATCGAATTAGCTGATGTGTTTCAGTTGTGTGTGTTGGTTGGTTAGTTGGCTGTGCCAGCCCCATTATCCTTGGCAAGGATATACAATATTAAATTCGAAATTAATGATACAGAACATTATTTTATCAACGAGCTGGTTGTTTGTTGGTTTCTTCTTACATTTGTGTGATTTTTTTTTTTGTGACTTTCGTCTTGTTGCAGATTTATGACGCAATTAATACACGGATTGTTGCGTTTGGTTGTTTTTATTGTAGAATTTAATGCGCGTTTGTTGATGGTATTGACCCATGATAGAGAAATAATGATGATGGTTTTTTTTTTTTTTTTGGGAAATACTTGAGATACTGAGATACTTGAAGGACTATGACACCGCGACAACAAAGTATGATCGAGTCATTGCGTTGGTTGTGGTATAAACTTAATGATTGGAACAAATTTAAAGTGGTCGGTGTAACGTGGTGTTAAATGAGCAATCCGGTAGAGGATATGACTAGGATGACACTACTAGTGGATGGCAATTTTACAATGTGTTTGCTATTTAATTTTGGTGGTTTTTCTTTAAGAATTTATTTGGTACCACAACCAGCCAATTGCTGTTTAGTTTTTAATCGTTGTATGTAATTCGAAAGTACATCCAAATTCTGTCATTTGGAGTGATTTCTTGAAGATTCATCTCGACGCTATATTCCTTTCATTTCGCCGCGTAGAGGTCTTTTTAAAGGCCTCTTAGAAACTGCTTTACCAACAAAATATTCTGGCTCCAGATCACGTAAAATATGTGCTTTTTATAGAGAACCACTTCAAAGTGTTCAAAGTTTCGTAAGCAGCTTTTCTCTAAACTCGCTGGCATTCGCCATTGAACTATGAGTTTATTGTTAATGGTCGGCTGATGAAATTGACCAAATTAGGGACGAGATATCTTTCTAGTAGCGCTGGTCTTTTTCTTTTAAATCTGGTCGAAAGGGATGCCCTTTCGATGTCATCAATATTCTCAAAGTATCATCTCACTATTCGATATGGAATCCGTATCATCAGGCAGGCGTCCTCTAGGTAGGCCTAGGATGAGATGGTTAGATCAAGTCCATAATCTCTCCTCTACCCGTATGGGGATTGCCCTTGATGATTTGGAGTCGACGGCGGATGATCCAGAGCTATGGAGGCGTAGGGTCCACTTGAGCAACCTACCCCCGCGACCCAGTTAATGGACAAGCGGACCATTTGAAAATTAATGAATGAAATGAATGAAATGAATGAAATGAATGAAATGAATGAAATGAATGAAATGAATGAAATGAATGAAATGAATGAAATGAATGAAATGAATGAAATGAATGAAATGAATGAAATGAATGAAATGAATGAAATGAATGAAATGAATGAAATGAATGAAATGAATGAAATGAATGAAATGAATGAAATGAATGAAATGAATGAAATGAATGAAATAATGAAATTAATGAAATTAATGAAATGAATTGAATTGAATGAAATTAATGAAATTAATGAAATTAATGAAATGAATGAAATTAATGAAATTAATGAAATGAATGAAATTAATGAAATTAATGAAATTAATGAAATGAACTGAATTGAATGAAATTAATGAAATGAATGAAATTAATGAAATGAAATGAATGAAATGAATGAAATGAATGAAATGAATGAAATGAATGAAATGAATGAAATGAATGAAATAAATGAAATAAATGAAATGAATGAAATGAATGAAATGAATGAAATGAATGAAATGAATGAAATGAATGAAATGAATGAAATGAATGAAATGAATGAAATGAATGAAATGAATGAAATGAATGAAATGAATGAAATGAATGAAATGAATGAAATGAATGAAATGAATGAAATGAATGAAATGAATGAAATGAATGAAATGAATGAAATGAATGAAATGAATGAAATGAATGAAATGAATGAAATAATGAAATTAATGAAATTAATGAAATTAATGAAATTAATGAAATGAATGAAATGAATTGAATTGAATGAAATGAACGAATAATAGACTTAAAAAAAACACTAGGTACGGTGTTTAATCCAATTAAAGGACTGTTTTCTTTCCGTACTACAATCTTTATCGAACCATGGGGCATCTTGAGTTTAAGTGTTCTGTGCAATATTCAATGTTGGGTAGGCGTCTTTGATGATTTTTTCTAACCTTAAAAAATGACAGCATATACTTTGTCTTGCCCTCATTGACCGCCAAACCCATCTTCGCCGCTTCCATATCAATAGCAATACTCACGAATGCGCCAGTGACATCCCACTGCGTTCTGGCGATTATGTCGATTATGTCGATGTCGTCGGCGTAGGCGAGTAGATGGACGGATTTTTGGAAGATAGTTCCTCTTTCATGAACGATGATGAAGAAGTCACATGACAGCGCATCGCCTTGTCTAAATCATTTTTGGACTTAAGCTTAGATATAGCTATCTTCACTTCGTCCAGGTCGGGTGGACAGAATTGTTGGTCTTCATCGTCCAGGTTGAGTGGTTCATTCTGCCTGACAGTGGGATTTAATTCGTCATCGCCGTTAATCAGTCTGCAGAAGTAGTTCTTCCATATCCCCATCATCGACTGCAATTCTACTACGATGTTCCCATGTTAGTCCTTGCAGGCTTCGGTTCGGGCTCTGTAGCACGCATACAAGACGCATTTGCCTAAACTCTATAGAACCAAAACATTCCTTAAAATAAAAAAAAAACCTATTCGCCTCTATTTTTGTAGCTTGTTTCATCAGAGCCGCCACTCTGCAATTTCTAAAATATTTACACACAACCATCACATCATTTTTTAACCAATTTATTTATTTTTTCTATTTTCAGGTAAGTGGAGCTTAAGTTGAATTTAATTTGCTGTGAGTTTTAAATGATTTTTTTCAAGTACACTGGAACTTAAATTTCGTTTTCACTTTAACACTTAAATTGCCGTAAATTGACCTCATGTCTGCAATTGAACGTGCAACCACCCGCCCCCCAGGGAGTCACATCTAAAAGCGAATGAAATACGAGTCGAGTATATATAGTAGTTTTATTTTTTTCATATAGAAAAAAATGAATAAATATAAATTACTGTAAGTGGTAGATTATCTTGCCCACTCTGTTTTATCTCTCCACTCGCCCCACACGCAACGCACACACATTTCAAACATTCCACACAATCAACTTTGTAAATTTAATCAAATTAATTGATTTGGAAGTTGATATTGTTTTTTTTTTTTTTCTATCTGCTCTGCACTACTATATTCAACTCACTAATAAGGTTTGTTTGCATTTGCAGCATTGATCAATGTCAATTTAATTTTAATTTTAATAAATTATAAAATAATTTGCAAATGTGCATAGCGCGTAGTGTGATATCTGTCGGATGCCCTCACGCGATTGAGTGCACTTTGAGGTAAACACTAATACAATTGACATAAATGGGAAATTAATTTATGCGTTTTGTGTTTTGAACTGGCACAAAATAAATTAATTATGTCCCAGAGAGTGTGCCCAAGAGCAAGAATTAAACTCAATCGATTAACCATTCGAAACAAATTAAATCAAATTTATTTACAAATATCATTTCGGATGTAGAAATAGATACATAGATAGTAGTTAGCAATCCTTTAATGGCATAGGTAATAGCCATTGAATTAATATTGAAATCCAATCAGTTGACGATGATTACTTTTGGGTAATTTTGTGAATGATAATCAGTTGATGGAAAGGGGGTAGGTATACAAATTTGGGAACACCGAACAGCTACTAGTGAGATTAAATCTTGCATTTACAAATTTCAAAAACCAGGAGTAAAAACAGCACAGAAACTGTCGTCAGTCCACTTTGAGAGCGAACATCCCTTGCAGCACATCCCTTTCGTGTATATAAGGTTCGCCCTCAATCCAATTATTTGTTTCAACATTTTCAACATGTGTATGCGCATTGAATGAGTTAATGAATTAGGTTAATTTGGCTTAATGTACGATTATTCTGAGCGGATTAAAATTGGTACCCGTCCTCGTCACCGTCAAAAAAATAATCGCCCGACAAGATAAGTAAATAATTGAACAAAACAGCAAAAATGTCCTTTTGTGAAAAAAAAAATGCAATCGCATGTGTGTTATGTGAAACGACAGCGACTGTATGTTGTGTTTGTGTGTGTTTCGTGTCGAATTTATCCTGTCTATTATTTCGTATTAATTCAGTTAGTCATTTCCCAGGGATATCTTTTTTCCTGGTTTATATTGGACAGTTTTTTTCTCTTTTTTAAGCACGTCCGAACAACAACATGGACTATCACAACCAAATTAATAATCCTTTCAATTGCACTCTCAATGTGTCCAGTGGGACATGTAATTACAATTATTATTATTACAGGATACAATTCCACTGCACGTTTTCCGTGAACAGCAACGGGATTGAAAATTGTTTGCATTGTTACTTTTCCCGCCACGCATTGGCCCACTCCCCACGAATCCTTGAATTGATGGTCCATAATCTCCGTTCAGCGAAAAATTAACATGACATGTTTTGCTTTTATTTGAGTGGAATTTTTCCGATTATCCTTGTGAAATGAGAGAAGCAATCACAGAACACATGAGCAACAGCAGTGAAATGGTTTTTTTTTTTTTTAAACAAAAAAAAACCATGGCTCTGCAAATGTTGATGCGCCATCTAAAGGCCAAAGTTGTCGAGACAACTTTGTTTGAGGTAGGTAGGTACCTGTCATAAATTTTTAAATGAGCAATTTTAAAATGAGGATGAGAGTATAAGTGCACTCGACAGCGACAATGTTGCATTTTCGAGTAGGACAATAATTGCGGTTTTATTTTTTTCTTGCACACATATACATACTCGTAGTTTAATGTATCCAATTTGTTGAGTATACTTAAATACACATATTTGTGGTTAATTGTCGATCTTAAATCGCATGTAAGTCATCAGTCTTTTAAAGGCGAAGTTGCTGATCAATTTTGTCTTTCAGGCTTATTTCTGGTCGGTACTCTAAAGTAGCAAAGCCTAGAACTGAATCTGTTTTTGCAACGCAATCGAGTCGGTGGTTTAATGTCCAATAAAGTGAAATTGCTGTGAAATTTTGTCGCAATGATGGCTTGAGTAGGTTGCTCAGTAGGACGAGTACGAGGACCCTAAAATCGGCAAAGTGCTCTAAACACATTTTTTACTGAACACGATTTTTGGTAATAAAATTGAATAATTTGCAAAACTTGTTCGGGCGTAAGTCTATCTATGGTGAAATGGCAATTCTAATTGAGCATTTTTTACTTTGACACGTGTCACGAATCACGCGTGAACTGTCAAAAAAATTTGCCTGAAAAACCAAACAGCAAAAAAATTACCCTATATATCCCAAAGCCTCTAGAAAAACACAGATTAAAAATGGTATCCCACAAGGCTGCCTATTTTGGCCACTACTTTTTCACGTGGTTATCAGCAATGCAATTTTCTGATAGCGGGAAGCAAATAAATTTCATCATTTAATTGACCGCCTTCTCTAATCATTACTTGGACAATTTTTAAAGTCAAAAATACAAAAGACTGAACTAGCCTCGCTTTAAAAATAAATACAAAATGAAATGGCAATTGCCACCACACTTCATCACACATTTACCGGAAAATAATCTCTAAGAGGGACGAAAATCATACCTTTTCCAATACACTTCCGCAACAGCTTAATATATTCGATTTTCCCCTACCAGTAACAGTAGTTCTCTGGGGATTGTAAAGGAGAAAAAAAAAAAAAACTCAACATGTTTGTAAACTTCAAACGAAGACTAAAAAATTCCATTAGCATTTATATGATCCCTAAAAAGGAACTTCAAAAGCAATCGATTAAAGTCTCCCACCCCATTGTAGTCACACGAATACGGGCAAAAAAAATCCATTTTTCTCCAGAAATTGATCCTAATTTAAGGTTTTATTTTTTTTTCCTACGTTCATTGTGACTTACACATCTTTATATGGGTAATTTTTTAACATTATCCTTGGCAATTTTTTTATTTTGTTCGCCTTTATAGAAAAATTAATAATAATTCCCCCGGTTGCACACAGCATTTCTCTCTATTACACACCAGGACTACCCAGGAGCACCATCATCGGCAATAGTATCAGCGCTCAGTAGCATCGTGTCAGCTAAAAGAAATAATAATAATTAAGTTGCTTATCTTCCCCGACAGAGGGAACGAAAAAAAGAAAAGAAAAAGATACACTACACGATATGGTCCGCCTCTTATGCTCTGAACAATGAAAAGTCCTGGCCATTTTACACACAGGCAAAAGAGAACAAAGAATACGACATATAATAACAACATATTTCCCACAAGGCGTAGTATACATACCAACGCACGGTGTACTCATCTCTTTCATCTCATCTCATCTGTGTGTGGCAATTAACCAAAATGGGATTCCATTAAAATTGCCCGCAGTGAGTTTTCGCGTTACGTATACGAGTAGGTACCTACGCGAATATCGCTTTCAAAGAATAGACACATAGCCGTACAATGCACAGACATACTCGGGGTTTGTGCTGAGCTTAATGAAATTATGAACATGTAAAAGTGGCACTTAAAATCCTGGAGTGATGATGATGCTTAGCGGTTGAACACATATGGTGTTGTGTGGGAGTGGGAGTCGGTTGGTAATGAGACAGGACAACCGTTGGAAGAGATAGGATATGGCATCCAATGAAGGAAGGAAAAAAGGCCACACTCAAGTGGAAAAAGAAATCCTTTAATAATTCATTTGAAGTGCGCTCATATATGTAAGCGGAAAAAGTGGAAAACGGAAAATGACACAACGATGACGACAAGATGATGATAATAGGTCTGAGGCTAGAGAGAGAGACAAGGAGAAAAACTCATCTTCCAAGGAGGAGTAGCTAATTTAATATTTATCCTTTTCATTTTGCGGCAATTAAACTGATTTATGATTTTAAAATGGCTTCATCACAGTATGTGATGTGTGAAGTTGAGGACTTTTTGATGTCTCATTTTCGGTCTTGTCCTGGGTAATTATTTCATTAGCCAGTTATTATTTTTTTTTTTCTTAAGAGACGTTCCTCTAAGGAAATGATGAAATTGGATTAATTGTTTTTTAGCGGGTTTAAATTAATTACGAAAGGATGAACGCGATTAGAGAACGTACCTACCATAAATGTAAAAGGTACAAAGTGGTTCGTTTAAAATTTAAACTGAAAAAAAGGGCGCAGAGGTTTCCAAATGTACTTTTCGAAGATGGAATATACCCGACAATGTGCAATTAGAATCCTTATAGGTTCCATCCTCGACTGAAGGGCCATTTAAGGGCTTTAAGGACTGGAAGATACATACATACTAAATTAGATATTGACTTCAAATATCCTACCACTAAGAATTTTTGGCTTCATCACACTTCTAACACGTAGCTTCATGAGGGAACTGCTAGGGAAATAATATACATTCGATGGCGAAAGTGGCAGTGGATGGGCCATACATTTCGAAATGGCGGCATTTGAATATCTAAAAATGCAACGCAATGGAACCCATTAACCCAAGATGGAAGAAGAGCGGATCGACCGAGATATAGGCATCTACATGCCGCAGGACAGTTGAGGAGGAGTCACGCCAACTCAACAAAAATCAAAGTCAACAAAAGTCAAAATGAGCTTCCCACTCATGGATCATCTATCATCATCTTCTATATTTTTCCAATGCCAACAAAAATCACAAAGTCAAGAAAAATCACACAGTCAAGAAAAGACAAAGTGAACAAATTTCAAAGTAAAAAAGCAAAGGCATCAATGGTGGCTTAAATCGTTTGAATAACTTCCTCTGTCCCTTAACAGAAATGAAAGTGACCAAAAACCACAGTAAAGTCAACAAAAATCACACAGTCAAGAAAAGTCAAAGTGAACAAATTTCAAAGTCAAAAATTGAAGGCATCAATGGTGGCATAAATCGTTTGAATAACTTCCTCTTACCATTATCAGAAATGAAAGTGCCAAAAAACCTGAGAAAAGTCAAGAAAAATCACACAGTCAAGAAAAGTCAAAGTGAACAAAGTCAACCATCATCAAAATTGCACTAGGTATATACTGACACCCAAGATGCTTCCAATTTCTCTTTTTCCTCCTTTTTTGGTCACAGAATTCAACCCTTAGGATATCCAAAAATGCAATATCCCACTGCTGATGTTTAATCAATTAATTAATCAGTATTTATTTCGTTAGCACTATATAAAAAAGAAATATCGAACCAATTTTATTAAACAAAAAATTAATATTGACTTTTCTCTTTTCTCTGCTAAAAATTATTATAAATTCTCTTTTATTTTAAAAATAATAAAACCCACCTTGAGACACTCGCTATGAATATAAAATTCCACCAAAAACCCCACATAATCCGTCTTTTTTCGATTTATTTAATTTGTCTCTCATGCATGAGTTAGAATAATGAAATCCATTTGCTCATGCAATCATAATTAAAATAATTTGAATATATTATAGTTCTCATTCGCCTGTCAAAGATCGGATTAAATACTCGACAGTTTTGCATTGTTCAAAAGAAATACCTAACAAAACAAAAATTGTGTACGTACCACATAACGAAACCACGCGGTGTTTCATGGGTCAAAACTATACAATGCGACCCACTGATGCACATGTGTGTGATCCTTATGAATAGAGAGAACTCTACACCAATTCCCTTAGTGCACGCAAATTCCATTTATAGTCGGCTCTTAGTGCTCGAATTAAAAAAATATATATAGTTATATGTATAGGAGAAAAAAAAACAACAAATATGTAGCCACAACATAACAGAAAAACCAGCGAACAATGAAAAGGACATAATTTGAATGGGAGCCTACTACGTAAAGCTCATAATACGTATATGGATGTATGCCA
Organism: Cheilosia scutellata; assembly: GCA_955612985.1. Taxonomy (NCBI): domain Eukaryota; kingdom Metazoa; phylum Arthropoda; class Insecta; order Diptera; family Syrphidae; genus Cheilosia; species Cheilosia scutellata. The sequence continues at coordinate 7,533,691 of OY015314.1, read as the reverse complement.
TGGCAGCATTATGTTGCATTAAATGGTGTTAAGGGGATGTATCTGGACAGAGTAAAGTTTTTTGTTCTGTTGTTTACCATTTTGTTGACAAAATAGTTTTAAAAACATGTCAAAAATACTCGTACACCTAGAAGGGGTCTTATATTGAAATTGAAACTGAAACTGATGCACTCGGCGACAGTTGAAGTGGAGTAGGTGTAGTGCAGAGCATGATACTCGTTTAAAAAATTAACACCAATTCGAATTGAATTGCTGAAAAAATAAGTTGATTGTTGCATCACAATAAATTAATGTAAAGGGTTGTTTTATTTTAACGGTTTGGTTTTTAAACTGGCAACACTGTTTCTACAGATTGTCAATTCGACAGTTGAAAGTTGATTTGTGGTCAGTACGTTTTGCCATTTAAGATTAACGCCAATTGTGCAAACTTATTATGAAAACGAGGACTTCGCAGTCGCAGTGACAAAAACGTATAGTCCAGATTTAGCCTCTAGCGACTATGTACTGTATATATTTCCTACTAGCTGACCCGTGCTCGCCTTGCGTCGCTCATATTCATTTGTAGCAAGGTATATGTACATGTGGGTATACAATTTCACTTCAAAAAATATATTTTGGCTAAAAACTGTTCCAAAGGCCGTGGCTATTAACGACATAGCCTATAGCAGTCTCACAGTCTTAAGAAACATTTTAAAAAAAGTTTCATCAAAATCTAGCCAGTAGTTTTCGAGTTTTTAAGAGACAAAGAAAATTCCTCCAGTTTTATTATATGTATAGATATTCAAAGAAATGGCTGGGCGAACGGTAAGAGATTTGCGTAGTCATCGATGAAACAAACGTCAATTTTGAGGGCTTAGTGAAATGGTTTTATTTAAAGGACATAACAAAATTTATGAAATGTTAGACGATACGAAGTGCACCGAACTAAAAGGAAACTTTGTTGGAAAGTTAAATATTATATTTTTTTGCCCAAAGAGTGGACCTCATTTTAATTTTCAGTGACTTATTGACCCAGACCCAGTTTTTAAAGGAGTTGGGTTGAGTGGATGTGGGTCTCGCACTATTTTTTTGCTGTTTGGTTTTTCAGCCTGATTTTTTTGACAGTTCACGATTCGTGACACGTCGTGTCAAAGTAAAAATGCTCAGTTAGAATTGCCATTTCATGCCATGGATACTTACACCCGCACAACGTTTGCAAATTATTGAATTTTATTACCAAAAATCGTGCTCAGTAAATAATGTGTTTAGAGCACTTCGCCCATTTTAGGGTCGTCGTAATCGTCGTTCTGAGCCGGCTATTCAAGCCAATTTTGTGACCAAAATTCCCACCAATTTCACTTTATTGGGCATTAAACCACCGACTCGATTGCGTAGACTAAAAATCTACATTTTGGTGTGGTTTATGGACCGGTGGCATCATTGGGCCGTATTTCTTCAAAGATGATGATGGCAACATCGTTACGGTCAATGGTACTCGCTATCGTTCGATGATTGCTGGGTTTTGGTCGACATGTGGTTTTAACAGGACGGCGCGATATGCCACACAGCGACAGCATGCGAATCCATGGACATATTGGGAGGTGAATTTGGTGAGCAATTTATCTCACGTTTTGGACCTGTGAATTGGCCGCCTAGATCGTGCGATTTGACGCCGCTGGCCAAATTTTTGTGGGGATATATGACGCCTCTCGTCTATACGAATAAACCAGCAACTATTGCCGCCTTAGAAGGCAACATGTTATTGGTGAGATACCAGTCGATATGTTGGAAAAAGTATGCCCAAAATTGGACATTCCGTATGGACCACTTGAGGCTTATTCGCGGTCAATATTGACACGAAATAATATTCAAAAAGTAAATGGCAAGAATTGTTTTATCGACCCTAATAAAAGTTTCACTCAATTTTGCAAATTTTCGTTGTTTCTTTTTTTTTTTCAATTTTAAAAACCAAACGCTTAAAAATTCACCCTTTATATCACTATGACAGTTTTCTAGTAATCATCTAGAGTTGATGGTCTCTTCTTTGCGCTTAAATGTCCGCCAGCGTTTGGTGTTATAGGTACCTCAAGTTCAACCTTTTCAGATGCATCGAGTTCATAGCCAAGCTATTATCGGAATTCGATCTTATGTATAAGTTCCGCGTCTGTTTGGGGAAGCAGCGGACCTTTTTATAAAATTCCCGCCAATCTAAAGGGTGGGTCAAATACAAGTTTATTTTTAAAAATGCAATAAAATGAACAAAATTAAATCTTTTCCATGTATTATGATAATTTAAAAAGGAACTACTAGATGGCCCACCCTGTATATATAAACCGTTCAAAATTGCCAGAGTTGTGCTCTACTACCAAGTTCCTTGGACCTCTACTTCTTCCTTTTGCCCGTAGCTTTTCAAATTTCCTACTTTTCTCAGATCAATGACGACAAGTCGTCAAAATACTATGACCCCTTATCCAATGGACTGAATTTTCGTTGTGGTACGACACGTCGAGGTATCCTTCAATTAACACGCGCTTAAAAGGTTATGACCACTCTTATAGTATAGTCGTAAACGCGGACATTAGCAAAGATATTTGTGCCGCGCATCCACAGAATCACACATGATTAATGCATCATCTCTTCTGACAGAAACCTACACCAAATTTTGCACTTGCTATATTTGGGAATTATTCACAACTTCGAGTATGCAGACTGGTGAACCCGTCAAAACTTCATGGCACTTCTCTTGCCCGTGCACACAGCTATCAATCAAACAATGGCTAAACGTGCAACGGCATTCTAAGTGTTCATAAGCAGCTTAGCTGGGAATAAATTTGCCATCTCGGCATATTGGGGAAATTTAAATCACCTCAATAAATTGTTCGGCAATGCATACCCTCCCGCACACAAATCTACATCAAATGTATTCACCATGATATTTATACATCTCCATTATGAAGAATTCACCATTTCTCAACATGTCGGCAATATGCCGCCTACGTCCATGAAATTAAATCCACAGCCACGCTCCTCGTGCACAATCTTCCGTATAGCGCGTAAGCCAGGGAAACGGCTTTCATCGTTGGCATTCGAGAATAGGACACCCTCTCATACATACATCACAAATCGACATGTGCTGCACATATCCGTATGTCTGTCTCTCTCTCTCTCTCTGTTTTTCGAGTAGCATCATGAGAACCATGGAAACCGACAGCCCGACAAGCATAAAAAGGTTTTATCCTATTAACTTCTTTACGCATATAAATGCACTCTCCCCCCAGATGGGTCCTGGTATATACATACGGCGTTGTGAGCAAGGCACCGCACCCCACTCGAGATGAGTACGTTAGGATCGATTTAAAGATATAGACATACACGTACGAGTATGGCAACAACTCAACCATCCGTACAAGGCTAATAGCACTACTTACCTTTGGAGAGGACGGCAGTCTTATACCTGCTCTGCCTCTGCTGATATCCTTTTTGGTCGTCCTCCTGATGTAGTAGAATGTAGATCGCTTAATGGCACTGCACATAATAATAATTCCAACATAATATTCTACGAGATGTCCTCTTAGCCCATCCATAGTGCTGTTCAGGGTTTGGTTTCTAGAACTTCTGAACAGGTTTCACATATGCTAACCCTGTGTGTGAGTGTGGATGGAATTTCACATGTTTGTCTGAATATTAGACGTCGAAAGGATATGGCAAATCTCTTCTGCATTATTTATTCGAATTTTTAATTAGCCTCAACTCAGCCGATATAGAGAGTGGAGGGAGTGAACTGCACAATCTGTGGTCATAGTGTGGCAGTAGTATGTCCTTATTTGTTAGTAATCCTCTACGCTCTTACAGCTGCTTAAGATGGAAATCTTGTTTTGCCATTTATATTGTCAATTTATTAGTGGGTGGGCGAATGGGTGTAGATTCTACTTAAATACAAGTGAATTTGTGAGGATGAAATTGTCGAATTCGGTACGAGCCGAGCTAGTGTCTGCCGTATTCCTTGCATCTGTTGTCTGTGACTTGAATATCCTGTAAAGCGAGAGACTTTGTTGTTAATTGTGTGGTTTATAAGCATAAAGGAGGAGACATTTTCCAACGAAATATAGATGAGAGGGATTCGAAAATGTATACGGGAAACCTAGTGTCATTAAACTCCTTTAACGAAAAGTAAGTAAGTGTCGGATTGGACACATCTCAATGAGTCCTATTCAACTGATGGTTGACAGATGTTCCTCATACAGATATGTAGGACTTGATTCAACCTACCTTGGCATGGAGTCCATGATATGTGGACAAATCAAGGCGAGATGCAATTGGCCCCTCTCCCTTGGTCCAGTCAGCTTACCCTTCCCAGTCTGGTTCTGCCTCCTATCACTGAAGCTGCTCCATGCTGATTCGGTCATTTTTATGAGCCCTGTCTACCTGCGCCGCTACCTTGTCCGTGAGGGAATTAGAGTCGCAGCTCCTAAACCTTCCTAGCAGTCGGCGCGCATTTTTGGGCTTCTTGCGCTCGACTGCGGGTTGATGACTGCCGGGTTCGCCTTATTGACCGCTGGGGCCTCGATAGTTTCCAAATAATCGTGCAGGTATTGTCTAGTGTCGAGTCCGCCTCTCCCGGTGACTTTGTCTTTCCTGCGTCTGCTTCTTTTGTGAGGACAGATAGGAAAGACCCGTAGCTCGTTATGGCTTTTTTTCCCCGTTGGGAGGAGTAATCTTCGAAAAACGAAACTCAGCACTGGAGTGACAGTTTAGGGTTTTTTACCCACTAAACCCCCCTTCCACAGTGCCCCATCACAGGCATTGGTGGTCGCATAAGTATAAGTACTCCCTCGATCAAGGCTTTCGGAGAATCAGTCTTTGGGGGAGTGTTCGCACATGGCTTTTCTTAAACCAAAGCCCGACGCTCCAGAAAGTCACGAGCCATCTGAAGTCTTCGTCATTCGCCGTCCTCTAGTAGGTGTTTTTTCCCTAACCTCTTAATCGTCTTTTTGCAATTCTGTATTTTGGTCCTAACAGATGCACCTGACGAGATGGAAATGGTTGTCATCATCCTCGAGAAATAGCTTATAGAAGTTGATGTCAACCATTCCCTCAATACCCTCAGCCGAAACTACCCTGTCTGTTGACGGCTCCTGGAGTAGAAAGTTTTCTTCTTCCTCCGTCATCTTCGTTTGAGAATCGATTTCTTGAAAGTTCTTTCAATATTTTTCTCAAAATATATGAAAACATATTAGCTTTTAGAAAAGAGAAAAGTTCTTAAGTGGCAGCCTTGTGGGACGCCATCTTTTTGCTAAAATAAATTCATTTGTAAGATTATCTTTCTATCAAATGTGGTAGCAATGTGTTTCGTTTTTCTGTTTAATAAAGATAATAGGAAACACAGTCCTGTGGGAGCCCACTCTTTTAAAATCCGCCTTCTTGTACCTCGAATTACTTCCTTTAGAAATTTATAATTATCCTGCAATTTAACACGAATACTTGGAGCTATCGCGGGAATGTTTCAGAAGCTGTCAATGCTGACGTTCTACTGTCAGTTTTGCACTTTTGTCGTGCCTGCGTAGATTTAGTATCTTTTTGGCATCGTTTTTGAAAGGCTGAATCGCTCTTTTAGCCTGTCTAAGACCAGGGATGTTCTCCCAATGTGAGATGCCTTTATTGCGTTCCCAGCTTTTTATGACCGAGTTTATACCTGATGTGGGAATTGCACAGAAAGGTTCAGGTCCTATGAAAGGCGTTTCCGAGCCTTTTTTGAAAAGTTCTTCAGCTTTTTCATTTTCTTCAATCCCCTTGTGGCCGGGGACCCACCATAAACTGGTTTTGGTCCTGGTACTAAGTGTTTGGATGGTATTGAAGCAGTGTAGTACTAATTTGGGTCAATAGTGGGTCAGCTAAAGGCTTTTATAGCTGAATGACTGTCCGTGAATATATGGATGTTGGCGTCTTTTATACCTAAGTTGTATATAAGGTTTGCGCATTTAACCAAAATCGTAGTTTTTCATGTGAGTTGCGTAAAACCAACTATGTGCTGCTAAATAATAGTCTTCGTTTCGAACATTGGCAAGAGGTGTATGATCAAGAAAATGTTTCTACTGCTTATAACAAATTTTTAAGTATATTACAAACTTATATAAGCTCTGCTAGCTATGTCACTGTCCCCAGAAAATCTGCTGTAAGGCTTAGGCCTTGGATGAGTAGTTCACTTCTTAAAAAAATTAGGCAAAAACACAAATTGCGGAAAAAATGCCATAAACATCCACAGAATGGTGGCTTAAAGAGCCGCTACAACCGCATGAGCCAATATTTAAAGAAAGAAATACGAAAATGCCGAGATAGGTACTATAACAATCAAATACGGGCCGCACAGGGAAATCTTAAACAAGAATGGAAAGTGGTTAACAACATGATTAATCGAAATGGTACCAAACAAAATATTGATATTTCATTAAAAAATGAAAATGATATTATTTCGGAACCCACCGAAGTTGCAAACGAATTCAATAAATACTTCGCATCAGTTGGGCAACAGTCTTTTTCTAGAGATAGTCTGAATAACCGTAATAGTTATTGTGCTAAATACAGGCTACCGAAAGAAAATCTAGTAAGGAACAGCTTCTTTTTTGAACCAATTTGTGGGTCTGAAATTCTAAAGACTATTCATTCCTTAAACTACTCTAGCTCATGTGGTAGCGATTGTATTTCAAATACTTTGCTAAGAAATATTTCTTTTAATATAGTAGATATTTTGGAATATCTTTTCAATTTTAGTATCCTTTCCGGCTGTTTCCCGGATGATTTGAAATGTGGAGTTGTTATTCCACTTTTTAAAAAAGGAAACAGAAAGGACAAAAGCAATTACAGACCGATCTCATTGTTGTCTTCAATCGCCAAAGTACTTGAAAAATGTATAAAAGTAAGGGTTTAATAATAAAATAAAATAAAGTTCTTTAGTCCAATGCAATTTGGGTTTAGAGCTGGGCTTTCTACTGAAGATGCCCTATTAGAGTTCTGTTGTATAATACAGAAAGGCCTGGATGAAAAACGATCTTGTGCTGGGCTTTTTGTTGATATAACAAAAGCATTTGATACTGTTGATCACGATATTCTTTTAAATAAGCTATATAACGTGGGTTTTCGGGGTTCAATGCATAGTTGGTTTATGTCCTATCTGAAAGACAGAAAGCAAAAAGTGAAGATCGCAACTAAGCTAAGTAACTCCGTGGTTATGAATCTTGGTGTTCCTCAGGGTTCTGTTCTTGGACCTATCCTGTTTCTCATATATATCAATTCTTTGTTTACGCAGCCATTTGTGGGAAAAGTTAGAGCCTTTGCTGATGATATAGGGATCGCATACAATTCCGTCAATCCCCTAAATCTAGTGGCTGAAATAAATAATGATGTTGAACTACTGAGAAATTGGTTTGCTGAACATAAGCAACAAAACAAAACTGATGTTTTTCAATCTCATTAACCAAGAGCATCCAGATACCGAAATCATATTCCACTCTTCTCAATGTGTAAGGTACCCCTTGTGTCATTGTTCGTCTTCTGTTCAATGCTTCAAGCTGTCTTTCGATACAAGTGTTTCCTGCCATGACAATTGCTTCAAAATTGAAATTGTAAACCATTTTAGATATTTAGGTGTTATAATTGATCGGAACTTGAGTTGGTCAAATCAAATTTTAAATTTAAAGCAATACTTTCTCTCCACCATTCGTTCTTTCTACCGTCTACAGAAGTTTTGTCCTTTTAATACTCTAAAGACAATTTACTATGGGATTTTTCATTCGAAATTGCAGTACGGTATAAGCTGTTGGGGAAGTGCTTATCTAAATAAAATTCAGCCTCTGATTGTTCTACAAAAATGCGTCATAAGGAAGATTTGTAATTCTCCTCGTTTGTCACACTCAATGGAATTATTCCGAATAATGGATATCTTGCCAGTTAGACACCTTTTCTATTATAAGGTCCTAAAGGTATTTTTTGTGAGAAGTGGTTACTTGCAGAGCCCGATCTCTGGCGCATATAGCTTGCGAAGCCATCAGCAACCTCTTGTTACCATTCCCACGTTTCGTACCACTTGCTATAGAAACTCATATTCAATTTTATCCTGCAAATTATTTAATAGCCTCCCTGTAGATATACGTTTCATTGACAATTTACTTGCCTTTATGAAAAAAGTTAAACTATGGCTTTTTGGCTTTGATCACGATGAAATCGAAATTTTGCTCCACTACATATCATGATGATAAATTGTAATACTTTTCATTTTTGTAATTTGTTTTCATAGATGTAATAATGAATTTATTTACTTTTGCCTTGCACCTATCACAATATTGTTATTATTATTTCTTATTTTAAATTGTTCACCCCACAGTAAATATCTTTTTATAATGTGACATTTGCCTCTATTTTTGTTAATTAATACAAAATGTCACTAACTATTCTCGCCATTTTAGCTGCAATTTATATTATTATGAAGTTTTTTGTAAATTGTAAAAAGAGGATAATGAATAAATAAATAAATAAAAATAAATAATTCTTTGATGGCATGGAGCTCTGCCTGAAATACACTGGGGCTTATTTTTATAGGTATTGAGACATTTCGATTTGGTCCATGAATACCAGCTACCACCCCCGACCCCGAGTCCATTTTGGAACCATCTGATTCTGAATACCACTTTAGGGCGTTTTGACAGTTTGGTGGGTGGTGGGCTAAACCATGATTCCCTGTTTGTGATTGCTGTGGAGAACTTTTATAAGCATCGTGTGTTTGGTAGGCGGTTTGTAACCGTCAAGTTCTGGAAGTTCAAAAAGTAGTTCCAATAGTTCAGCATGTTCGTTAGTTTTTAACTCTTTCGCTTGTGCCAAACTTGCAGAGCTGCGTCCGGAGCGATACGTTTGACCGTAAAACTTTAGCCCATATTCACAGAAGCCCGTAAATGCAAACACAGCATTTCGAAGTTGACCGTAAAATAAAAGCCTGTAATACAAAAGCTCGTAAATGAACATTTTCAAAAAGCCCGTATTTTTAAGGGTGTCTATAGCCCCAGTGGAACAGTACCTTTTTAAGTTTATTTATGGCTGTTTGTTGGGCGGATTTGTTCCACCATACTATCGAAACGTATGTTATAAAGGTTCTGACCAGTGATCTTTGAAGAGATCCCTCAACCTCTACCATACATGCTGCAGTAGGCCCAGAAAGCTTTAGTTGCTTTTTGAATTTTGTTGTTTTGTGTGGGAGTTCCAGCTTAGTCTTTTATCTAGAATCACTCCGAGATATCTGACATTGTTGGAGTACTCAATGACAATGCGTCATTCAAAGAAATTTGGTTTAGATTTAAAAATGTCTTCCTTTCTTGAAAGGAACTATGACAGCCTTTTTGGGGTTGAAAGAAAGACTTTCTTTTCTACACCAGTCTAGGACTATCTTAAGGGCGTTTTGCACACCTATTGTAACGTCGTTTGGTTCCTTACCCCTAATGATGATGACTACCTATATCCAACTATATTGAAGCCTACATTACTTAGGTCTTGAAGTTAATCCATAACCAGGGACCATATACATAGTAGGAATGAGAGTACTCCTCCCTGAGGGCAGCCTTTTACAGCTGTTACTGATACTGAGGTCAGTGCGAACGAAATGACGAATCCATTTAATAGTAGAATGATCTATGTTTCTATGGGTCATATCATTTGATGTTTGATTCATAATCCAGTGTTGTCAAAAGCCCCTCTATGTCTAGGAAGGCGCATTGTGCGACTTCTTTGCTCTGATATGCGCTTTTTATTTGAGTTGTTATTATCAAAAGAGCACCTTCAGTGGATTTGCCGTTTTTGATAGGCATATTGACAGGGGTGTCGACATGTGCTTTCATTTAAGTATTTTCTAAAATGTACGTCTACTATTCTTTCCATTGTTTTCAGGAAAAACTATGTCAAGCTTATTGGATGGTATGATTTAGGTTGTTCACTTCGTTTGCCAGGTTTGGGGATAAATACCACATTTACCTCCCGTCAGGTTTGTAGTATGTAACTGTTTCAGTTTCTGGGGGGTGAGTCATCGATCATGTGTGATAGTGTAGCCTGGGAAATAGACTTGAAGAAGGGTATCAGCGTTTCCTCTCGGTCGCAATCCGAATCGTTTTACTCGAACTATAAATTTGTCAATAAGCAAAATTTACTGGGAAATTTGTTTCCTTTTTGTCGATCAAATTTTAACTGAAATATATGACCGTTCTTTTACATCACCATTATTGATCTGCCGAATTCTATCCCAAATAGGACTTTTTTTCATTCTCTATAATCAATATTATGGACAATTTTATTTTATCAATGCTTCTTTTGATGAATCACTGCTACTTTACACTATTATTTCACAAAAATTTGTATGTTCTTTTTTGACGAAAAATAATTTAAAAAAACATGATGTTTTGTTGCTTTAACACTCGTAGTCACCAATTTATTTCCGGTATTGAAATTTGCATTATCGCTTTCTGTCAATGTTCTTTTTATTCACTGTTACAATATCCCGTTCTCCACCGGACCGCAGCATTACAATAGCCTCCTATACCTTTGAGTAAATCTTTCCTTCTCATCGATTATAAAAAAAGAACGTAGCTCTTTTTATTCGGTTCGAACTTAAAAAGGTAACAGCTCTTTTATATCATTGTTACTTTTATTGTTCCGTTAGATACATATATTTACGCCTTTAAAAAGTAAGTTCATCATCACAATATAATGAATCGCAATTACTAAACAAAATTGTTGAAAATCACTGTTCCAAAAATGACAGCTAAATCACAGTTCTCTCTCTCAATCGAAACACCTCAGATTTATTTGCCACTTTGTAACTTATAGCTATTCCCAGTCACCTTTTTTAAAATGATTGACGGTATCTAACAGCCCTGCAAACCGACACATCTACGAGATCCTTCACATAATCAAATAGTTTATGACGGCAAAATCATGGCCCATCATACGGTTGCGAACCCGCATGGATACCATTTACCACTCATAGCCAATAATGTGGAAAATTTAATTCGAATTTTTAAACCTTTTAGATGGGGTCATCATAAAAAAATATTCTCGCAAGTCCTTCAAACTAACAGTCGTCCTCTTCATAAAATAAAACTTAATCGAAAACCACTGTGCGACTACTGCCACTGCAGTCCTTAAATCCACACTTAAAATACAACGATTAAACCAGTTGGCAAATATTGCGGTAGCATTCCTAAAAAAAGGTATCCTCCTGGAACCACTACTGCCTCTCTAACAGAGAGAAAAAAAAATGCACAAAAAACTAAAGTAAAAAAAAAACGCCCGAATGATCCCATTCAAAACAATATCCAACCATTTGAAAGAATTTCATATCCTTTCTCTTCTCTCATTCACTGCATTCGAATCAGGTTCGTATAGTAAAATTTCATTACCCACTCCCCCCTCCCGCCTGAGTGGTAGTCTATGTAAGTAGTGTACTGTATATCCCTCAGGCAACTTGGTTCCGTGTTGTCCATCTCAGCACTCTTGCCATATGCCAAACGAATGTCATTCCTCCGGCACAGAAAAAAAAAAAATAAAACCAAACTGCACTCTTCCACTGCAACACTGCACAGGGGATGGGAATACAAAATACAGCGCACAGCGAAAAAAAAGGACGTCGTATAAAAATAAAGACGACGAAAGGCACAGTAGAAGGAGTAGTAGGTATTCCTTCCATTTATTAAAGGATTTACTATAGCTAAAAGTATCCATCTCGCTCACATCCTCCACTAGAAGATGTGGAAATGTAATCCAGTTTTCATGTATTTTTATGGTTTTATCTGTTATCCTTGCTGCAGTATTCTATCCAACTAATAAAATTCTCACAAAAAAAAAAGAAAAACGAACCAGAAAACCATAGCACTCGCCGACGGAAGCGAATTTCACAAATGCGCTACAAATGCGTTCCACTGATTATTAGGAGGTGCAGGACGACGACCAGCAACCAAGCAAGCAAGCAAACAAACTCTAATCGCCTGCAGTAATACAAAATAAGTTTTTTGTTCGTTTTGGTACTACTTCTTACTGGTTTTTCCAGGATGAGATTTTGTGTGTGCTTTCTTTTTGGCGTGCACTTCCGAGACAGTCAAGAGTATCCCGTACTCCTTCTGATACCGAAGGACTACTCACAACATCACTTAAAGAAGCATTAAATGAAATGATAACGAAATGAAGCCTCCAGTTGTGTTGTCTGCAGCTTTGTTGCTAGCGCTATATCCTTTCCTGGCTCACACCATGCGATAGCTATACCAAAACAGGATACAAACAAGAAGTGCAAGTGCAAAACTAATAGTGCTTCTTCCACTGCTACTTTCATACGATATCCTTTTTATGTGTTAAATTGAAATCAATTTGCAGTAGAGAATGAGATTTTGAATGGTATATGGGGAAGTTTAGGAAATGGAAATAGATGGAGTGAGAAGGACTCCCCCCAAAACCGTCTCTGCTACGAAATACAATATTCACAGTCTGTGAAATTTAATCGGAGACACAAGCTGTGTTGGACGAAGATACTGCAATAGCAACATTATCAACAGGATTCCTATCATGTGCCTGTTAAAAAAAAAAATGCATCAGACTTTCTCGTTATCTGGTGTACATTGTGTTACTTTTATAGATGATGAAAACGAGCTTTACATTCGAGTCCTTTACTGCAATTTGAATTTCCATTTTGATTCATTATTTTTCATTAGCGTTGTAGTGTTTGTTTCGACTGTCAGGTGAACTGTGACATATTTGCATTGGATCAGTTGTTTCGGTGTCAATTGGCTTGGCTTTTTCATTCTTCAGCATGTAACATGTGGCATACCACTAAAGCCGTTTTTCTTCTCCACTTTTTATCGATAATTTTTGCACTGAAACGATGCCCAAGGAAGAGGTTTAAAATGTTGGAGTTATCAATACGTTTTGCCGACGAGGGGTTCCCGGTTTAGCCCCCAAAAAACAAGTGACTCAATAACTGCCTGAAGGCAATGGTAATGAAGACTGTACAGCGCGTTATAAAATATATTCTCTATCATAGAGTTCATGTTTTTTTTTTCAAAACTAGAGAACCCGCCGGTAGGCTTTGTACACAAAATTTTTGGTTTTTCCAGGAATCGTATTGCCTTCACAGAAACACTTCTGGGCCAATACCTATAATTGTTTGTAAATTTAAACTCAATCGATTTCGTGGTTTTCGAGGTATACAATTTTGAATTTTTTTTTTTGTATGGGAGGCACCACGCCCCTTCGTCAAATTTTGACCAATTTTCAAAGAAAGGAAACACTTCTGGGCCAATATCTAAGATTGTCTGTAAATGTGAACTCAATCGATTTCGTGGTTTTCGAGGTATACGATTTTGAATGATTTTTTTTGTATGGGTGGCACCACGCCCCTTTGTCAAATTTTGACCAATTTTCACAGAAACACTTCTGGGCTGTAAATTTGAACTCTGTCAATTGTCTGCAAGTTCGAACTCAATCGATTCGGTGGTTTTCAAGTTATACGATTTTAAATGATTTTTTTTTTGTATGAGAGGCGCCACGCCCCTTTGTCAAATTTTGACCAAACTTCAGAAAATACCTTTCGGGCCAATATCAAATATCAAAGATTGTCAAAAAATTTAACCTCAATCGGTGGAAAAGTTTTTGAGTTTTTGAAGCAAACACAAACCAAAATTATAGTTTTATATTCAGATGTAGAGAATGCGCCTTCAGCGCCACCTGTTGAGAATTTTCCGACTTCTCTTTTTTCCTAAACATTTGCGTAGCAATTATGAACAAACTCGCAGACGGAAGTATTCAATTTGTGCCAGTCGTTTTCAAGTTTCAATCATCCGAACAAACCGCGATCCATTTTTTTATATATACAGATTTGACAGTTGCAAAGTCAGGCAGTAAGTTCCGTTCCCTATTCGTCTAAAAAAAAAGAAATCTCACGCAAGTTAATGGTTGTCTGAATTTAGACCTATGGTCCTTACAATTTCTTTACTTACTATGATGTTCTATTTGTATCTACTGTATTCGTGGAATATGTTGCTTAGAGCTTAAATCACTGGACTTGTATCGGGCTCTGCCTGAGAACACTGCAGCCTTCCATCCTCTACAATTCCGGGCACGCTGCTTCCATTTGTCCAGACCGAGCGCTCTGTCATCCACAATGGCTTCTTCTTTGAAACGGAGGTTCGGTCTTGTATCCTTTTTTCATATCTAACAACAAACTTTTCTTAAGAGAAAAATTTAAATGCATTTTTAGCCTTCTTCCTGATCATCGCTATATGCTGCTGAAGGATCTTCACTGTCATTCTCACTTCATTGTTTCCTTGGCTCGTAATCTGATGGCTTTTTTTTTTAAATCACTGCCTCATTCCGTTTTAAATGAACCTTACGGTCGCCTTTCTTACATACCAGAACTTAACGCATCCAAGAAAACCCGACTATAGAAAAGCGAGACTATACATATTTCTGACTATACGTTACGTATCCTTAAATCCCGAATTGAAGTGAAAATAATAAATCACTTCCCCACTTTTCACCTATTCATCGTGGCGTGCAGAAATTCCTTTGAAATGTCAAAAACAAAAACAAGATAGATGTCGTTGCTATAATAAATGCATTTTCGTTGCCCCAGTAGGTACTCTCGCTCTTGACATATGAAGGCTACCAACGTAGTACTCCGGCTTCAGCTCAGCTCCACCACTAACATACCTAACATCCCATCTCCTTTCCTCTTTGGTTGATGCACTTCTCTGACGGCAATCTAGTCAACCATATTTATATATAAAATATATATATGTATGCGTGGTAAAAGAAGAATGGAACTTTCAAACCCAAAAACCCATAAACTAAGCTCCAACCCACAATTCACATGCCACCCGCCCCTGCATAATGACGGTTAGGGTTTGAGATGGTGGTGGTGTTGGTGGTGGTGATGGTGGCTTTTCGTATTCCGCATCAATTCGCCTTAGCGATTTTCAATAAATCTCATTTATCATGACCCAATACGAGGGAACAATGCCAACATATGGTTCCTTGCATTCTACTTTTGTGTATGCTGCTAGTGTGTGCGCGTTTTCTGTCACTGACGGGAAGTTGTTGTAAGACGTCACCAGAAACGGTTAAGCTCCTCCATACACAAGACCTCATGTTGGAGTGAGTGCAGATGCAAGCGTCATTGTTCTTCTATTGTTCTGAAATGTGGTGTGTTTGGTGACAAAATTACTGCAAGATGGTCGCAATCGCAACTATACGTAAGAAACCACTACACAATAATTAATGAAGGAGCATATGGAATGGTGTGCAGGAGGGAAATTTTCAAATCAATTTTGTTGACTACGGCTTTTACAGTGATGTCAAATCAATTTAGTTGCAACAATCAATCTTTTATTATTTTCTAAAACATTTCATCATCACAATTTGGATTTGTATGGTCTTATAAAAATGTTCACCAACTGTTGGTTTTTTTAATAACTGAACTCCAAAAGCGATAGTTACCACTGACTCTGCGCGTTATTGTAGGACTACTTCGTAACAATTTGAAGCACGCACCAGGTATCGAAGATTTGCATGAAATTTGCTATTTTATAGCAATTTATCACAAATCATTGCAGACTTTTAGGCTGAATATTGCTAGCTTGGAACAAGCTATGTTCAATTAAACGATGTTTACATAACTCCGTCGTTCCCCCATGGCCCATATTACCCAATGTGTCCCGGTGTGGAATACCAGCCAGTTGTACTGGGTTCACCTTCCATGAACATCATCACAATCTGGATTTGTATGGTTTTATAAAAATGCTCATCAACTATGGTTTTTAATAACTGAAATATTGGGTCCAAAATCGATAGTTTCCTTGCCACTGATCCTCATGCACGGTGGACAGCTTCTCCTCAATGATTAACAAAAAAATCTGCACATTTTTGTAGGACTACTTCGTAACATTCTAAAGCACGCATCAAATTTCGAAGATTTACACCAACAATTTGCGATTTTAGGCAATTTATCACAAATCATTGCAGACTTTTAGGCTGATTATTGCTAGCTTAGAACAAACTACGCTTATCTGTCCACTTTTAGAGTTCAATTAAACGAGGTTTACATAACTCCGTCGCTCCCCCAATGGCCAATGGTACCCCATGTGAAATACCATCAATTTGTACTGTGATCGCCTTCCAGGACGAACTATCTATGGACATACAAATATTATAAAAACACACTTTAATCGTTAAAGCTTAATTAAGACGCTTTCCAATTAATAAATCACACTATGCCCCAGAAGGCAACAAACAAAAACAAAAAAAAAACTTTCTGTTCCCAAACAAATACAATGAATTTTATTTAATAAATGCAATCCCAGTCATTCATTGTTCTGTCCGTTTTGCTAAAAATTTCTCCGAAAAACAAACACCTCCCTACGGTAGTAGCAGTTATTACGAACTTGAAAAAAAAAAAAAAAACCAACTACTCCAGCACAACTCTTCTCCCAACCATAACCAATACCAATATTTCAAATCCGCACAACAAATAACAACTTTTGGTCAGTTTTTGGTCATAAATCATTTTCCTTCCTATGCTCGTTATTGATATATTTCTGTTTTCCGTATGTTTTTTTTTTTTTTTTATTATTGAACGTAAACAGAGCACAGCAAGAGTAACAAGCACAGATAGAAGCACACCAACTGATTAACTTTTACGAGGAAAAAGAAAGCTAAAAAAAACAGACCAACTCCCCGTCCATGAATATTCTTCTCCTTGTTTTGGTGGACCAAGGATACAACCGACCATAAGTATACAATTCAAAAAAATCCGGGAATCATTTTTTACATAGGCAATTTATTAGGCCGGGATATCGAAAATGGTTCCACAGAAATATTGACATTTGGTGTTAGGCGTTGTTATCCTGCTAAACCGTAGAGGAGAATACACACAGCTAAAAAAAAAATTAAATCCCCCAAACGTATGCAATTCAATGAAATATGTACGCGTCTAGTGGAATTGTTCCAAACAAATAACAGCAATACATTTGGAGTTGTGTGAATCCTTTTTTCCCGACCACCCTCAAGTGGTGTTCTAAACGCCCCTGAGTGGAAGAGAAACCAAAACATGACAACTTCAACTCGGAGAAAAATGATGATCAGTCATTTTTCATTTACAAAGTGAGTGGATGTTTTTTTTTTTTGCAAATGGCCAGAGGATAAAACGGGGTTAAGCTATCCAATGATGGAAAATAGGGTTGCACAGAATTATTTTAACTCAATTGTTTTGTCGCCTTAAAAACAGTATAATTGTTGATTGTGACAGAGAAAAGTTTAGACATGACTCGGTCTAATGTGCTGGCAGTATATAGCATTTTATCAAAAATACCTGCATACTTTTAGGCTGAAAAATTAAAAGCCCTTATCTAATTTACTTTTCTGAAATAGATGTCGCATAAAATAAACCGAATGTGAATGTCGGCTCAGTAGTGAGTGTGTCGGGACTATAGACGGGGGATTCTCATGTTCAAGCCCCTACATTTTAAGGTTTTTTTGTCCTGTAAGCTCCTGATAACAGCCGTTTGGATTCCACATACAATTTTTGGGTCCTTTCTATTATTACTTCACTTTACTTTACTTCTGATGGCGCTACAGTCGGGGGGAAAATACATGCTGTCAACAAGAAGGGACAGACAACATCGACGAATCGGACAGAACGTCACGATAGACAGCTACAACTTTGAGGTGGTTAGGGACTTCGTCTGTTAGAAATCACGTTAGAAATCAAGCGAAGAATTACACTTACCAACCGCTGTTACTTCGGCATAAAAAGCCAATTGATTCGCAAGGCCTTGTCGAGAAACCCCAAGGAGACTCTATACAAGACCCTCATCGTCCTAGTCCTACTTTATGGCGCGGAATCATGGACGTTATTAAAGGCGGATGAAGATCTCCTTGGTCACTTCGAACGCAAAATTCTTCAAGTGATTTTTGGGTCGCGTTTGCGTTGACGGCCTTTGGAAGAGGAGATTTAACAGCGAACTCTACGAGCTGTATAGCGAAATCGACCTGGTCAGAAAAGTACGCATCACTCGTCTAAGATTGCTGGGACATTTAGAGCGAATGGACACCAACGCTCCGTCCTAAAGAGTCTTCGATTCCAACCCGGAGGGACAACACAGTAGAGGAAGACCTCGCCTTAGGTGGCGCGCGCAAGTGGAAGAAGACCTCAACCAAGTTGGAGTGCGCAACCGGAGGCAGTTAGGCAAATTTCACGCTAACTTAAGAGGCGTACTGGTTGAGGCCCAGGTCCACCCGGACTGTAGAGCCACCTAAACAAAAAGAAACCAACAAACAGTCTGGGGCAGATCTCAGCCTCAACAAAATTGCCTCTCCAGCCAGTTGAATCCATCGGTAGCGTAGCTCACGCCAAAATGTCTGATAGGTCCTTTTCCATCTGGCTCTGACACCCAATCTTAGCCGATTCTATATATGTCTATTTCGTATCTAATTCAGTAACCATTTCAGCAAATACACGAACCATATACTTATTTTCTTGTTACTGTGAATACAATATAATTATTCAGAAATTTTAATTATAATAGAATTGCTTCCTCACTTCCTTCCCATAATATTTGTAAAATTGTCAAGAGCATTAACCTTGAATAAATTTTTCATTAAAACTCGCTCATGTCTATACCCTTTTTCTATTTTCTGTAAATGACATCTGTCCGTGTCCCATCTATAATATTTCATAAAACAATTAAAATGTGGGACACGTGTTAAAACAAAGAACGCAATCATTTTAACGAAACCATTAATTTTTAACTTTCCAACTTTCAGTCGTCTCCCTGATAGACATGCATGCTTCTGGCTCCTCGCACCATCTCCACCAGATATAGGAAGAGAACTTTACACACACATGCTATGAGATGAAGAGCATCTGTTCCATCGACGCACACATTTTTAAATCGCTTGCCAGGTTATTCCTTGTTTTTTTTTTTTTTTTGTGTATAAATCTTACATATACTTGAATATCCTCTGAACCGATAGTATATGCAGATTTGCATTATCCTTTCAAAGTCCATACCCCCACCACTCGAGTTGTGATAGTACAAAGCGTATAACCACAGTTTGCCATAAAAACCGCATGTAGCCAGTGTTGTTCTACTTCATGTTATGCGATACAATTACGTTTTCCTTTTTGTTTTTTTTTTTCTGCTGCCACTTTTCGATGGTAGTACATGCCCTCCAGCGCTGGCAGCTACGTCTGCCATAAACGCAACGCGAAAACATGTAATAATGCAAAATATGTTCTACAGTGCTACTTAAATAGCATTTTGGGCCATCATACCAAAGCCCTACCTTTCCCAACGAGAGGAGAGTCATTTTTAACCATTTTGACGCGAGAATTCCATTCCATGTATACGTATACAGACATTTCCCTTTTCCATTGACGGAGAGGTTTGGGGTGATGGGGCAAAGCGGCTGTTGAAACTGCGTGTGTGACCCATTTTCACTTACTCAGAGTCCTACTCTTGGTGGCATGGCGTTTCTCCCTCGATCCTAGGGAAAGTCAGTCAATTTTAACTGACATGAGTTTGCGATGGTGCCAGCATTTCATTTACTCATAGGCATATACGATGAAGGCAAGTCTCTAGCAGACCCTCCTCGAATTTATCAAAGGCCGGCATGTTTTTTCCATTTGTATTTGACGAGGAACGAAATAAACTTCCGTTTTAACCTTAAATTTTGTTATCGGTGGCAGTGATGGTGTTGTTGGAGGAAAATTGTATTTTGGATACGATGGAACTGAAAAGAGTAGGTATTTGTGAGAGATAGAGACGAATTTGTATTCTATTTTGGTAAACGAAAACGGGAAACATCCGCACCACTTGTGCGGATCTCGTACATGGTTTATACATTATCTTACCTTTCCTGCACTCGGCGGGCATCATTTAATCAAAGAGCGTGGAGTCTGACCTCTGTCAGATATTTAACTGTTTCGGCAATATGATTCCTATTTTACTTTCTTCCTTAAAAATAAAGCTTCTCGTTGACAGAATTTAATTGCTGAACCCAAATATCAACATAAAATTTTGTTCACCTACTTAAATCATAAAATATAGATTTCATTGCATACTCTTAGGATGTTTTTTTTTAAAATATTAAATCGGATATTTTGTTGTTAAATTTGCCCTCCAGATGCGTCTCAAAGTCGACTGCTAGACATTTTTCCATTTGCTAAAATAACATACACCTCCTATCAATGAATTCCTTCGCGAAGCCACGCCTCCCGACCCTCAAATATTTGTTTAAAAACTCTACTTCCAAGCTCTCTAAACGAATCTAACCCAGCCCACATTTAGCATCAATTGATGACTTCCATGAACGCAATGGACTTAGGTCCCATATGCCACGAGACCGAACAGCTATTCTTTCTCTCAAATTATTGCCTCTTTTCAGACAGGCCAACATTTGTCCCCACGGTCTACTGTGTGTCATTATAAATGCCTCCCACAATGTCATTCAAATACTCTTAGTTTGGGACATTCCCAAATGTATATGGCCCAGGAGAAACTTTTTCAATGCTAAAAAAAACTTCCATCTGTAACAAATTACCACCCAATTACCAGTCCTCAAATTCACCACTTAGGAGCTGTTTCCCAATGGATCCTCAAGCGTACTCCGTATGCTGTATTCTCTCTCTCTCCCTCTCCGTGTCCAGTCAAATAAACACCGTTGTAAATCCCTATTTGATACACTTTGCAAAATTGCCCTTTTAAGTGACAACAATAACCCCAAAAGAGCCATCGACAGAGTAGTAAAAAAAAAACGAAAGAGCGGAATTAAAAAAAAAAAACGAAAAACTTCCTGATTTATCGTTCTTCCCTCATTGCCTCACTGACGATTCCTCTATTGGGAGAGCGAGTCAAGTGAATATCCTCGAGGATATTCGTGCTTAAAGTGGCTCTTTGTTTTCCCTCGCCTGTTTTTTTTTATTCTACTTTGTTCTGTTTTGTTTCAGAATGAAAAGTGTCCCATTAACAGTGCAATTTTCGTCCTTTTTGTTCCATCTGGCCTCTCATTCGTTCTCCTCTTTATTATCATCATAGTGTGTCTCGTTAAAACAAATGGAAGGATAATACACTTCCTTATGCGAAATTATCACATTTTTGATTCGTTCTAAGTGAGTCCTCCGCGCCAAGGCACACAGGATATATCTAATAGAATAACAAAAGAGAGTCCTTGCCGCCAGAAGAAAAAGAAGAAGAGTATTCTCGCACAAAGTGTCTTCCTGTTCTACAAACGTTTCATCAGGAAATATAATTAAATATGGTTTTCCTTTCTTTTTTTTTTTCTTGCAGGCGACAAGACGCCCCCAGGCTTCCCGGTGATTACCCAAGGACCCAGTACGAGAGTAATTGAAGTTGGCCATACGGCGGTGATGCAGTGCAAAGCGATTGGTACTCCACAACCGGTGATATACTGGATTAAGAACCAAACAAAAGTCGATATGTCGAATCCACGATACTCCATTAAAGATGGTAAGTACTCTGAAAACTTTTTAGCATATCCTTTGAACTTTGTTTATCCTTTTTGGCTGGCGACGACGACAGCCACCGGCGGCGCCCATATTTGTGAGGGGTATAGGATTTTCTTTTAAAAGCCGTCCATCGACCGACGACGTCGTCATCGTTGTTGGCACTTGCTTAATTATTAATCGAGGCACTTTTCCGTTAGTAATGGGATGCTACGAAGTTTAATGGCATTTTTGGGAGTGTCCTGTTGCGCTCCTTGATGCACAACCACATCGACTAACGCAACAGCGCTTTATATAATTTCAAGCAACCAAAGTAATGGCGGAGATATTTCGTGTTGGCGTCACAGCGGGCGAGGTTGAAATTGGCATTTACATTTCGTGCGGATGGTGGCCGAAGGCTAACGAAGGATAATCCAAGCGATTTTCCACTTTTTAGTCAGCTTTGTCAACGGGCGAGAAATATTCTCATCATCATCACCGTTCATAACCATCATGAATGATGGAAGCATTTTCCAGAGGTTATAAGCTGTTTTTCGAATGGAAATTGAAATAGCGAACGTTATGGATGCCAGCGTTCCCACGGTACTTTGCATTTTGTTTTATATATGCGCCGAGTACCGGTTGTGCAGGGTGGAGATAAATACGATTTATGGATGAGGCTATATACCTTCGAATCGGTGGTGAAACAAAGTGTCATTGGTGGGTACTTTTAGAGAGGGCGCTAATTTGTATTTAGGGATCACATTTGAACAACATATTCGGGTTGGTATGATGAAATCTCCTTTTCCAAAGCCTTCTGTGCTGAAATCCCTTACACAAAAAGACCCTAAAAGAAAATCCCCACGGGACAAAATCCCCCATTTTTAGATGGCTGGTGATGAAACCTCCTTTTCCAAAATCCCCTGTGCTGAAATCCCTCAATCCAAAAGACCCTAAGAGAAAAACCCGACGGGACAAAATCCCCCATTTTTAGATGGTTGGTGATGAAATCTTCTTTTCCAAAATCCCCTGTGATGAAATCCCTTAATCCAAAAGACCCTAAGTGAAAATCCCGACGGGACAAAATCCCCCATTTTTAGATGGTTGGTGATGAAACCTCCTTTTCCAAAATCCCCTGTGCTGAAATCCCTCAATCCAAAAGACCCTAAGAGAAAATCCCGACGGGACAAAATCCCCCATTTTTAGATGGTTGGTGATGAAACCTCCTTTTCCAAAATCCCCTGTGCTGAAATCCCTCAATCCAAAAGGCCCTAAGAGAAAATCCCGACGGGACAAAATCCCCCATTTTTAGATGGTAGGTGATGAAACCTCCTTTTCCAAAATCCCCTGTGCTGAAATACCTTACACCAAAAGACCTTAAGAGAAAATCCCGACGGGACAAAATCCCCCATTTTTAGATGGTTGGTGATAAATCTCCTTTTCCTAAATCCCCTTTTCAAAATCTTCTGTGCTGAAATCCCTAACACCAAAAGACCCTAAAAAAAAATTCCCACTGGACAAAATCCCCCATTTTTAGATGGTTGGTTATGAAATCTCCTTTTCCAAAATCCCCTGTGCTGAAATCCCTCAATCCAAAAGACCCTAAGAGAAAATCCCGACGGGACAAAATCCCCCATTTTTAGATGGTTGGTGATGAAATCTTCTTTTCCAAAATCCCCTGTGATGAAATCCCTTAATCCAAAAGACCCTAAGTGAAAATCCCGACGGGACAAAATCCCCCATTTTTAGATGGTTGGTGATGAAACCTCCTTTTCCAAAATCCCCTGTGCTGAAATCCCTTACACCAAAAGACCCTAAGAGAAAATCCCGACGGGACAAAATCCCCCATTTTTAGATGGTTGGTGATGAAACCTCCTTTTCCAAAATCCCCTGTGCTGAAATCCCTTACACCAAAAGACCCTAAGAGAAAATCCCGACGGGACAAAATCCCTCATTTTTAGATGGTTCATGGTTGGTGATAAAATCTCATTTTCCTAAATCCCCTTTTCAAAATCCCCTGTGCTGAAATCTCTTACACCAAAATACCCTAAAAGAAAATCCCCCATTTTTAGATGGCTGGTGATGAAACCTCCTTTTCCAAAATCCCCTTTGCTTTACTCCTTTATTCCAAAAGACCTTAAGAAAAAATCCCCACAGGACAAAACAGGACATTTGGTGTTATTAATTCTGTCGTTGCGACACCTAAAAATGGTGTTAAAAAGTGAGATACATATGGGGGCATGCTGCCCCCCTGAAATGCCCCTGAAACCCCCCTGTTTTTGATCACTGTAGGATTTGGAGAAGGTGCAAGTTTGGGTATATGCACAGTTCAATTTGCGTGTGGGAGATTTTGGTATAGGGAATTTCGTCCCGGGAGATTTTGGAAAAAGAGAAGAAAAAAAGATGCGAGATTATGTCCAATAAGTGTTTTTAGAAAAGGAGATAACGTAGGGATCCCATTCTACCACCAGTAGTATTATTTCAATTGTTCCAACGATTCATATTTGTATTTATTTTAATCCAAGTCTATAGACGAACAAATGCAGGTGGAAGTGCACACTCCTGTGGTACACCACAAATGTACAACCTCACTTGACAAGATAGCAATAGTTGACACAACATTTTGCACTATACATCAAAAAATATTACAAATAGTAGCTCTTATGTCAAATAGCTTAGATACCTGGCGTTCTATCTGCATAACTCCTCCACACCAGCAGAGTCATTTTCCTATATATATGCAATCTGCAATAAAATAAACAATTCATACCTCGTACAGTATGCCACCTCCCACCACTTAAGCAACTCACACCCTGCCTTGGCTTTTCACACCGCCTTGGCTTTCACCCCGCCCATTGCTGCCATCGCATATCGTTTCCGTGGTCCTTGGCTATATTCACTTCATGACAAAGTGAAATATAGTACACTCCTCTAGCCACAAGCAACCACAAAAGCCAACAACCGAACAGGGTGAACAACATCGTGTGAATTGGAATTTATTTCTCCTTGATATTCTTGGCTGTCGTCCTATGGTTAGTTTCCTTTTCCACTATATATACACACAGGAGGACTCCTTGAATAGTGTAAATTCTTAAGATTTACTATGAACATGGATGATTGAGACAGAGGACCTCAGCTCTCTGCATAGATAAATAAGAAAAAATGTATGTGCATGTCAAATTCCCTCGCAGGATATTCAATTTACAAGTTTCCTTCTAGAGAAACAGATCTCTGGATGCGTATATTGCAATTCAATAAATAGAAAAAGAATCCCGGAATATATTGCAAACAAATTGTATCTCCCAATGTGCATAAGTTGAACTTTATTTAACTTACTCTCTCTCACTGGCAGACAGGGTACAGGGTACACCATATCCTTACTTTAGAAATGGGGTAAACTACTAACATTTGTGATGACAGCTAATACAACCTCACACTGTCGACCCTTAAATATGATTCTGTGTGGTGTGCGTGTGTGTGATTGTGGGGAAGTGGGGGGGGGGGATATTTCCTTTTGATTTGGCTCACATTTCCGGTGTCAAAAGGTTCGAGTTGTTCTATAGGAAATAGAGATTCCTGTGAACCAGGACGTAAAATGGTGTAATGACTAACCAATATTGACGGAACTGTACACTACTGTACTGCTAATGAATCAAATGCTTTTTGGGGTTTCAATTAGTGCAAATGGTTTTGACAGTTACTGATTTTACAACTGGACAGAGGAGGGTAATTATTTGTGGAGCGTGTTAAATGGTTGGCCATTAAAGTTTTGGGGGGCAATGCAATATTGGCCTTAAAGTTGGTATAATAGTGGCCAACCAAACTGAGACAATACATTGTGTGAAATTAATATACAGAACAGCTTCGAATGAAATGAACTTGTGTTATGAATTTTCGAGTTCACAGACAGGTGTTAAAATAGAGAAACGAAGGTACGTTTTGCAAATCGGCAACACATTTTGACAAAAAGTCTGATGAAACATTCACTTGAAACTGACTCAGCTTAATCAGTCTACCTACATACAGTGGGTTGCCAAATTAATAGGGACATTAATCCACATTTACCGGTTTTTTTGCGAGTAATCGGAATATGTTGGTCCAAATTTAATTTTAATCTGGTAATAGCAGCTACTTGTCTTTGGGAATGACTCGAATGAGTTAATAAAGTTCTTATTTCCGTTCTTTTTCTTGGAGTGATATCCATTCCTCGACTCATTCTGTTCCGAAAAAATGCCTAAAATCATTAAAAAAAAAGATTTTTTTTTTTAGAAAAGCTTTGCTTTAAACAAAAGAAAGTGCATTACTTACGTTTCAATTAAAAGAAGTTAAAAAAATGTCCCCAATAAATTTTCAAAAAAAAAAAAATTTTTTATTTTTTTTCTGCCTTTGATTGCACTTTAAGAATAAAACCGGTTTTTCCCCCGAATAAAACCATTTTGAATATCCGCCGACAGTGAAAAATAACCGTTAAGCACATAGACTGAGAAATAAAAATCACGAGGTACGCTTAGAACCAAAACAAAAGCTCAAAAGAACACTGAAACAATGTCCCTATTAATTTGGCAACCCACTGTAGTTGCATGACAATGCTTACATAGATCCAAGTTTTGGAATATAAAGAACTGGAGGTTTTAGGGCTGGTTCCGCTGTCTGTCCGTCTTATAAAATCTTGCCGGCTATCCCGAATGGTGGGCCAAAGCAATCTCTGAAGTTTACATGAAATGCTTTTCCTATTTTTTTTTTTTCAGGAAGGTTTCACGACCCGTTTTCAAACTCACCCACATTTTCCGAAGTTGTTGGTACATATTTGTTGTTCACAATTTTGGCAACTTACGATGCCATACGAAATGTTTGTTTTATTTGTAGGAAGTGCCACGCCCTGAAGTTCAATCCAGGTCACATTTCACTAAATACTTTCAACAGACAATGTACGCGTAGGTTAGGTTAGGTTGTATAGGGTGTGAGTTAATCACAGTGGACTAGTCATCATGTTGGGTCCATCGTCATCCCTGGGAAACCTTCACGATCAAGACCTAAACCAATTTGCCCATTGCTCAGTTAATTTCCCTACAGAATCTAAGAATTGTTTCCATTTTGTTTGTGAGGTCAACCTCCTCCAAATTTTCGAAGAAGTACCTTCCAAGGTGTTCCCTTCTGTATCTAACTTCTCCACCAGCACAAGCAATTGCTTGACATTAATGTAAGTCTTCGCAATACCTGCACGTGTCCTTATTTATTAAACCTAATTTCCTAGCGTGCTTCCTTAGAAGTCAGTGTCCGGAGAGTATCCCTATTGCCATTCGTAGCTTTGATCTGCAGAGTTTTAATGATAAATAATAATGTGTATTTTTTATTTTTTTTTTTTTCAAAATTTCAAGGCAGAAGCTGTGGTAGGCCCCACGCCCCCTAATCCTAAAACCCACGAATGCTCAACGGTCCGTGGTTATTAGATCCGATAAAGATTTTCGAAACGTCTTAAAGACAACTAGACAGAAAACAGTTTTTTTTACGGGAGTAATTCCGAATTCTATAAATTGAAAACAATGAAACGAAAAATCGACAGGCCGTTGGGAAGTAATTTCGAACTCCAAAGATAGTGACAGGTTGAATTTATTATGGCTCGCTGAACAGTGATTCCAAACGACGATTTTTATTAATTTTTTGTATGGTATGCGCCACGCCCCCTAATCTGAAACTCACATATCTCAACGGTCCATGGATATTAGATGAGATAAAGATTTTAGAAACGTCTTTAAGACAACCAGACGGAAAACCTTTTTCTTTTTAGGGGAGTAATTCCTAGTTCTATAAATTGGAAACTATGAAACGAAAAATCGACAGGCCGTTGGGAAGTAATTTCGAACTTCAAAGATAGTATCAGGTTGAATTTATTATGGCTCGCTGAACAGTGATTCCAAAAGACCATTTTTATTAATTGTTTGTATGGTAGGAGCCACGCCCCCTAATCTGAAACTCACAAATGCTCAACGCTCCATGGATATTAGATGGGATAAAGAATTTTAGTAACGTCTTAAAGACAAACAGACAGAAAAACTTGTTATTTTTTTAGGAAAGTGATTCCGAATTACATTTTATAAAATGAAAACGATGAAAAGAAAAATCGACAGGTCGTTGGGAAGTAATTTCGAACTTTAAAGAAAGTGTCAGATAGCAGTAAAAGTTCTTATGGTGGTCTTTTTTGACACAATACCAAAAACACTGTAGCAATTGACTAATTTCCGACAATCAAAAAGGTGAATGGAGGACACGAATTACTCTGATGGCATTTCTCATTTTCCCACTCAATCTATGTACACCACGGAAAGCCCTCTTCGATTCGTTGCCAGTTAACATCCATATCCTTTTGATGCGGGGTTCTCCAGGAAACTCAAATCGGTATTAAATCAGGTCAACCCAAAGCCCCCCCAATCCCTAAGCCGGCAGTAACTTGCCTGACACATAATGTATCTGACTATCTGTGCCCCAGGAGTATTTGCGCGATTTTGTGTTTTACTTTTATTCACGAGACGACGAAATTTGTTACTGAACTGAAGTTGTTCCATTTTTCCAGTTGCATGGAGATTAATGTCAGCATTCAGTCTCTCGGCACATGATTTTACAATTTGTAATTTTAGCATAGCACCACATCCAGGATATTAAGGATTTTCCTTTTTTTTTTTTTTGTATTCGTGTATATGTAGTTGCATTCGCAGACGATTTAAGTGCATCGTCATTTCCTCTGCACACCTGGAAGAGGAATCAAATGTCACTAGTTAATCCCTTAATTGCCACTTGCAATATCATTACTTATCCAGTGGAATGGTTATATTTGTACGGGAATGGGGAGGGGGACACCACTTAAATGGGATTGAATGACCTTTCACATGCTATACGGATACCAACTGTGTTGGAAGAGTGCTATTCCTGTCGATGGTGGCACTGGCATTCATCGAGCCGTCAATCGCAGGATTTCTTTATTATCTTACTGTGTGTGTATAATGGTTGTCACCTTTTTTAACATCGATGGCAGGAATGACCAGAGAATGTAATTAATGCCAGATAATTAGGGCAATTTCTTATATAGACACATTCGGGATATCAATAAACACAATCGCATACGCGGGAGGAAGAGTCGACCACCCTCAAGAATAAGGAAGATAAAAATCATGTCATTGTATCGCTGCCTGGTAATGACGTAAGAAGTCATCGCGCAGTTATATCCTTGTTTGCTTGGTGTTAGGTCCCTTTGAATGGTGTCTATCTAATGAATTTTGTTGTTGACAACCATTAGAGGAATTAACTGTGGTGCGCCTTTCATAACACATTTGCCTTTGTGTTATTCTTTCGAGAGGACTTGTAGGAGGTGGACAGGACATATTGGTTTGCAATTTTCCTCTTTTATAGTATATTTTTTGTATTCACATTAAATACGGGTGGGCCAAACACAAGTATCTTTTTAAAAATGCAATAAAATGAGCAAAATTAAATTTTTTTTTCCATGTATTATGGCTTTATTAGTAAGAGCAAACATTCCCATTAATTATGGAACACAACGTCGTTGAAGTGGCTGCTTCGGCTGGCTTTGCAGTAGCGCATTCTGTCACTCCAATTTTCCAAGACCTTGTTGATGTTTTCGGGCTGTAGCTCACGGATTGCTTTGATGATATTGGTCTTAAGTGCTTGAATTGTTTCCAGATTGTTGGCATAACATCGGTCCTTCATGGTTCCCCACAGAAAAACACGCCCAAAGGGGTTAAATCGCAGCTCCGAGGCGGCTAATTGACATCGCCAAGACGGCTGATAACACAATTTGGGAATTTGATGTGCAAAAGATCGATTGTGGCATGGGCTGTGTGGCATGGCGCGCCATCCTGCATGAACCAGAGTTCGTCCAAATCCATGTCTTCAATTTTAGTACAAAAAAAAAAGTCTGTTAACATGGCTCTATAACGCCCACCGTTGACCGGAACGTTGTTCCCAGACTCATTTGCCAACAAAATGGGTCCAATGATGCCACCACTCCACAATCCGCACCACACTGTCATTGTCTGTGGATGCATTGGCCTCTCGACAATTCCGAGCCCCAGATGCGGCAGTTTTGTTTGTTAACGTAGCCCCCAAGATGCAAATGCGCCTCGTCAGAAAAGAAATTTTTTGTCAGAAATTTTTCGCCCAAAATCGTTGTCCAATTCAAGCTGCTCTAAAGCCTAAACTACGGGGACCATGCGTGTTATCCACTAGCATACCAGTCTCATGAACTTTTTGCACAAATTTGCGTCCAGGTGCGTTCTTCATTTTGGCCAAAACTTATTTTCAAAAATAACGCACTATTTGGGCTTACACAGCACTTACTTTGGAAATAAGTTTTCAATATTTCCCAACGTTGTTCAAGCGTAAAGCGACTCATTTCGTTCCGCGGAGGTATGATACTGACTTTCTGTCAAGATTTCGAGCGGGACACAACTGTCAGTGTCAAAATAACCTATGATTTAAAAAGAAACCACTAGATGGTCCACCCTTTATATAGAAGCTAACTCTTGCCAATCGCTGTTTCTTTGGGCTAAGAAAGCAACTGAGTAGCAAAGCCCTCTCGAACAACAAAAGTTCCCCTTTAAAAGACCTTAATCACCCCAGTCCTTCTCAGTCCTTAACCAACTTAGCGTCCGAAACTGGAGACTGCTGGCTAAAGATCGTGCTGACTGGAGGCGCTTGTTGGTCCAGGCCCGGGTCCATCCCAGACTGTAGCTAGCCTCACCTTAAATTATTGTAAATTGATATCCATCGGGCAGTCGGAAAGCCAAGCATAAATGATTTTAAAAAGAATTATAAAATTAATATTTTACATAACAAACAATAATATCTTACATCAGAAACAAATAATATATCGAATTTTTCTACCACTGACAACCAAATAGAAGAATATTCTCTTAGTATTCATAGTCGAAGCAAAATTTCCAAAACGAGAGCTGCGGGCTTAAAAATTGCCCACACAAAATTAAATAAATTTCCCTCACCAACTAGAGACAAAGTTTATAAAAAAAAATCTGAATTCACTTCTCAAATGCAGAATCTATTATTGCATCCTTCATTATTAAAAAATATATATATTTTTTTTTAATTGGATTCCTCCTTCTTTTCCAATGCAACTATTCCTTAGACAGACCATACCCTTGGTACATAATATTTCCTTTTGCGAAAATGAAAAAAAAAAAAAAAAAAAAAATAAAAATCTCCCACTGATTTGGCAAAAGTTTATCTACTGCTATACCACAATCAAGAAAAGCTGGTCTTCCCTATTGTTGTCTCGTGAATTCATTTTCTGTTTTTCTCCCATTACATCATCGCATTCTATATCTTAGTATATCCCTCCCGTTGGTTCTTCTTATTTTGATAGAAGTTATTAAAAAAATACATAACAAACTTTACCACCCACAATGCGCGTCACAGATCCTTCCTTTTGTCTCAGTACTTTGTTTTTTTTTTGTCGCTGCTGCGTTTTCAATTAAAAAACTTCTTCTACAGAACTTATTTTCACAAACGACAAAGAATCAGGATAATAATTAATTGTTCAATAAAGTCATCACAGCATATCCTGCGAAGAAAACAATGAGTTGCATCCCATCGTCGAATCCAATTAAAAGAACTTCTTATGCAAAAAATATTGTGTATAAAAGCCACACCCACTCACCCCCTAGGGTATGGTATACACAGTCAATTTCTAGAAAGGATATATACGATTCCTGATTAACTTGTCATCCAATGTCCACTCAATAAAAAATGAACTGCGCATTCAAATGCGGTGCTCTGTGTTAGAACCTACTTAATCCTTTTTAATTCCCAATTGGAAAATTACTCTGTATAGGAGATCAGTTGAAAGGAAGGACTTGAACTGACAACGAAGAAGAGCAAGATGATGATAAAAAAAGGGCAATACTCTCTGCACTCCTTAGGCAGTTATCCTTTTTCTTATTCTATTTTCCAGCAATGGGTTTTCATTCCATCTTTTTTTTTTTTTTGATTCGACCATTTTTGTTTTAACCCCCCCGTTCGGTAATCTCCTAGGATTATGCTTCGTCGTAAACAAACCCCTCAAGTTGGAAATTATCGTTTTCTATATTGCACCGTTGGGCATTTGTAGAATTGTCCCGCAATATAGTATATAGAGAGAGGTACCTTTTCGTTTGTGTTTCCCTTTCCCATGTTTTGCTAGGTTTTTCTGTCATTCGCCTATTCTATCGAAAAAAAAAAATTTACTGAAAGCCACCAAGAGAGCGGATAAGCTGACGGGCCAGGCGGCCGGCGACCGACATCCTCGTGGCTTGTGGGTGGATTAACCATAGGTAAGGGCAATTGAGAAAGGATATTGTGCGGGGAGAATCATTTTTAACGATAATATACTTTGGGGTTTCCCTGGGTTGAGGTTACAACTTGATTTGTTAGTTGGGTCCGGCGTTATAGCTGGTCTGCAGTATTTTTTTTTTTCTTGTTGTTCTTTATTTATGAGCACGCAGCAAATAAAATGATAATGTCCTAGACGTGCAATGGCTATGAATGAAAGGGAGAGATCTGTTTTTCGTTGGAATGAAAATTATGGTGTGTACTTTGGTATTTCATCGCTTGGGGTTTAAACAGATTGATTGCGGTCGTCCCCAATGAAACGAGCTTAATAATTGTCACTTTGATTCATGGTGTGCTTTGCTTGGATGGCAGTTCATTTAAAATTTTGAACAGAATTGAGAGAGTTTTTAACGAGGGGAAGCGTTTGGATAAATATTTTGATTGTTGGCTGACTATTTTTTTTTTTTGCTTTAATTTTGATTGCCACTTTTAGTTCCTGGTTCATATTAAATCTTTCAAATATTCTGAAAGCTAACAGATGCTTAATAAAACGTAAACTTTGGAACAACACTCCAAAAGACTAAAATTCTTGCCTATCCTAGTCCCAATGAAGTACATTCAAGACTCTCCCGAGAAACATACACAACTACAGTTTGAAAAAAAAACGTCCAAGTCTCCATCCCTACCCAGTCATAATGGGAGGAGGAGGCATTCTTGGATGATGAAGCGATCCAATTCTTCATAGAGATGGATCGAAATCAGCGGATGGTGTGGGTGGTGGTGGTTCAGTCTCTCCTTCTGTCTTCCAGATCACTGTAGCGTATTTCTGGCGGAAATAATGGCAATAAAGGAAGTCTTATCATGCCTAAAAGAATTCTCGGATGGACAAGTTGCAATTAAGTGACTGGAATCAGCCTCTACTACAGCCCTAGACTGTCGCAAGTCTCTCAGGGAGATGGCGGAGCAGTTCAAAATTCACATCTGCTGGGTGTCGGTGCATAGGAACACTACCTATCGTACCAAACAAACGTACCTTAGGTATCCCGATCGCTACATCATGTAAACTCATAATAAAGCTGGTTGCTATGGAAAGACCAAACCTTAGGTGGACAAATGGCACGACATTTCTAGCGACAAAAAAAGGTTTGATCTCTCTTGACAGAAGACATGTCAGCGCCACAAAAGGTGTTATTACGGGACGATACCTTATAGGCATGCAACAAGGCTTGGCGTATTCTCAAACGATTTTTGTAGTTTTTTTGGAGGAAGAGGAGGAGGAGACCATTCATCACTTTCTTTGCATTTGTCCGACTCTATCCCGAAAAAGAGAAACTACATTTGGGAGACTTCTATTACAATGATCTAAGCGATCTAAAAAGGCAAGAAATTCGTAGTCTCCTATGCTTCATTAGAAGCATAGGAGACTACGGTTCAAAGAGTAGGACGAAACTTCTTCTAGATTCATGTGGGACTTATAATGGGCTGAGTGAGTCGGCAGCTACTTCAAGCTATAACCCAAACTACTCCCATATTGACAGTCGTCTAGAACCTTGAATTAAATTTTCAATTTACATCGTTTACACATTGTTTACGATTTTTAAACAATTTCCCAGTAGTACTGATATAATAAATGACAAAAAAAAAGTCACACTTCATCTTGAATGAAATGTAAAACCTCGAAATAAATGAAGGACCGTCTTTAAAACAAGACTTTCAGTACTTCAGCGAATTCTCAAAACATATAGACTATCTCAATTAATTTCCCACCTCCGCTCCGAGGTGGGCCATCTAGTGGTTTCTTTTCAAATCATAGGTTATTTTGACACTGACAGCTGTTTCCCGATCGAAATCTTGACAGAAAGTCAGTATCATACCTCCGCGGAACGAAATGAGTCGCTTTACGCTTGAACAACGCGTTGGGAAATACTGTGAAAACTTATTTACAAAGTGAGTGCTGTGTAGCCCAAACACATTTAAAAGTGAATAAAGGCCGAATCTCAAAATTTGGCGTTATTTCGCTTTCATAATGGGCCTTATTTCGCTCGGCGTTATTTTACGGCACCATTTTCTGCATTTAAGATATGAGGCCCGCTGTTTCAAAGTTTCGCTCGAAATTAAGTCTATACTTTTCCGCTTTATTTTCTTCTCAATTTTACTTTAGGGGGTTAGACTTTAAATAAGTCGTTTCATCTTGGCTTATGCAATCTTTTCAAAATTCTATTATAATCGGTAAATGGTCAGAATATGGAGCACTATGGATCTCAAAATCTGACAGTATAGTCATCAATAAGAAACAATATGACCAAGTGGCCTTCTTTTGATATTGCAATTAAATTTCCAAAGGCATCCAAAGGCTAACAACTAAGAGGCAAAAGCAAACATTGAATAGAGTGAGGGGTTATACCTCATCATACTTTAACTTTTATAAGTCTAAGTGAAGAATAGATGTATCAACTCGTCCGCTAATTTTCTTACAAATTGGATTCAGAAGCGGACTCGTTAACCCATCTGTTCTTGACAGAGGCAGTTCAATGGATTAACCTCATCGAGGACCACTTTAGATAGACCAAACAACCAAAAAAGAGTTCATATGCACTTTTTTGCAGTACTGAATATTACCAGAGAACCCTTTGAAGCAATCGAAGCCCATACGCCAAATTCTCCACACACTCGAACTTCATAAAATAAAGGGTTTTTCAACAGGGACACTACAAAAGTAGAGCGACAGGGACAGCAAACGAGGCCGAATTTCTTGCCGCTCTTTTGGCATTTCTCTTCAGTAAGGTTTGCCATTTCATAATGGAAAGATATACGAGCCAACAACGAGTCGAAATTATTAAAATTTACTACCGAAATTCGGAGTCAGTGGCCTCAACGTTAAGAGCGCTACGTCCAATTTATGGTCGTCATAATCGTCCTAGCAGATCAACAATTGAGCGTCTAGTTGAAAAATTTGAATCCACAGGCTCGGTCGTGCGATTTGACGCCGTTAGACGTTATTTCCTGTGGGGCTACGTCAAGTCTATGGTCTATGCCAACAAGCCAGCGACGATTGATGAACAGTATCGGCCGATTTATGCTTGAAAACCGTCGAAAATTGGGTTCAGCGTCAGGACTTCTGCAAGCGTGCCCGTGGTGGCCATGCAAAATAAATCGAGTTCCATACATAATGGCATCGAACGTACTTTCACAGGAATAAAGAATTTCATTGATATCCAAAACCGTTTTTGTTTTATTTAAAAAAAACTTTTGTAGCGCGCTTATTGAAAAACCCTGTAATTAATATCTCTCCCTTCTCCCTTGGGATCCATAATTTGTTCACATGCTCTCTAAAAAAAACTAAAAGTCCAATTCCAATATGAAAGGAATACAAATATATAACTACGTGCGAACGATGATCATAAAATATGTACGCCAATTTATATCCGTATATGCCACTAATACCCATCAAATAAAACGGACATAAGAGACCGCAACCCAACTAAGAAAGTAGTCCTTTGAGGATGCACTAGGCCTTCAATAGCATTAACATTCACATCAGGCAACCGAATTCAATTAGAGTTTATATACAGCGGTCCATTCTGGCAATGCTGTATATTATTTTCCAATATTCTGTCACTTTTATTATCCTTCAGCTTCCATTCTCTATTCAGCCTACCACCATAACATATATTTTTTAATTTCTTCATTTTATGGGAATCACGAAAATCCTTTTTATTATGAATCCTGCGCTCATTAAGAAACCTATAGAAATAAATGCCTCCCGTCGTATACCGATGCTGAATTGGGTGTAAGGCGCGCTATGAAAAATGAATGGATCCTTTGTTTATGCGTTTTTATTACGAAAGGTGAACTCATAAAATTCATATAAAGATGTTGCACGAATTGAATTCCCTTTTCCTGTTCTTGCCACCGGCCAAAAGTAGTAAATAATTTTTAGGCTTTAGCATTTCATTAAGTTCAGTCAAGCGTATAGTTCCGCTTTTGTTGTGTGTGTATAGGTGTATGGATTATGAAGCTCAAAAGGAGGCGTCTATTCGAAATTGTTATGCCGTTGTAAAATGGCCATTTGTATGTTTTTACGACCCAACAGTTTAAACCAACAATCGAGTTGGAATTTCAGTAAAAAAAAAAAAAAATTCTATTTTATAGCCAAAGACGATAGATGCTAAAAGGAGTGGAATGGTTTTGAGGTTTTATTTTTTTAGTTTGTCATTAAAAAAAAGGAACTTTGTTCTTTTTTTTTCTTATCCTGCAAAACGTGCTCTCTATTCAAGGAGTGCTTAAAAACTTTTCTATAGATCTCCGCACAGTTTGTATAGTTTGGAATATTTCGAATCAACGCCCCATAAAGGTCCTTAGAGTGCAACAATGTTTGATAGTTTAATCGAATTTGATACGTGAAACGAACCACAAAGCAATTGGATCACAGCCAAGGAGCTCTTGGGAGTCGTATACGGTGACAAAGTGAGAGAACACTTATGTAGTCGGGTCACTATTGGTGGTTAGAACGACTGTTGGTTGACTGGTGTGCGCTTTGATGTAATCATAGATATTTTGATTAGAGTGTGTGTCACAATGTTAAATGATATGTCTGTTTGTTTGTGTTACTGTTTCAGATTTAATGAATCTCTGCGCAGAGTTTTTTAAAGTGTGCAGAGAGCAACAGCTTTAACGTTCACCATGAACACAGGAATAAAAAAGATAGAAAATATTCTGTATTCGCTTTTTGTAGTAGATTTCATCATAAAATTTGTCTAGGGAAGAGTGCCGACCGACCAGGCACTCCTAGCTCAATAAAAACTAATCGGCAAAAGGAAGAATGAGTGGAAGATGCGCTTCTACCCTTCACGGACGGAGAAAGCGTTGGAGCAATTGACGCAAATCTGGGAAAAATCCTTCTGGATTCCAGCGACACTTGCTCCATCGCTAGGTCATCCTTTTCCGGCAACTCCACCAGCTCAAGGTGCGCAAGAAACTGTAAAGAGGCTGGGAACGAAAAAGTAGGAGCAACTGTCTGAGAACGATGGGAAAATGCTTCACAACGCACGGGCCTACCTTCAGGAGCAGCCCTTATCGGAGGGTACTCCAATGGAATGTACCCCGACATCGTCTGCACCCGCAGGTAGCCTGAGCGTGAATACACTGATGGGACCACCTAAATCTGTGACAAGCCTGTCAGGATCAACGGTGGCTGTATCAGCTAACGTGGGGCCTTCAACCCTCTCAGGGGCAACGCAGAAGGCAAAACCGAAGATTCATCCTTCTCAACGACACGATCGGGGCAGTCCTGCAGTTGAGTGAGAGTGGACCTAAGGAAGACAGTGGTAAGGTAGCAAACAACAATCCGAAAGAGACAAGCTGCTTTGCTCTCTGGAGGAGAATTCACCAGCACCACCACAGCAGCCCTGCAGACAAGGGGAATTCTACTGTATGTAGCTTCGCGATAGTAGTTAGTACTGGTAGAGTGGATCGGGTTACTCCCCGTCAAGAAACGACTAGGGACGACAAGACAAGAACACCAATAAGAAATCGAAGCCGTAACGTAATTTGTCTAATTCGGCGGTTTAGTAAGCGTGATCCGAAGTCCTTCACGGACAAGGAAAGAGCGGCTGAAGCTTGCAAAATCCACTAGGGAAGACGGCGACAAACGGGGAAAAAGGTAAGAAGACCTCTTACGACGAGGGCGGTAAGCCGCTTGCTCCCCACCTCAGTCGCTGAGGAACTTCGGCCAGCACCGGACTGGAACTCATCAGATTCCGAACCGGCTGCAAGCTGCTCCACGGCCACAGGCGTACGCGACCGACAGGCGAAAGGTACTGCTGTAACTCTGTGTTACAGAAAAGTGTTACACTTGTAAAAATTTGCTTGTAATACAAATATTTATAAATCTGTGTTGCATTTGTAAAAATTCGCTGGTAATACAAATACTTATAAATTTATGTTACAGAAATGTGTAACTCTGTGTTACAGAAAGTTGAAACGCTTGTAATACAAATACTTGTCATGTTGTATTAAAGTCGGATAAGACTACATCCGTTGAGCCGAGACTCGTCTGTAGGAGAAGGTTCCTCCGTTACACGAGAAAAGTGGGGGAAATTCCGCTTTCATCCTGGATTGAGGATAAAAACCGTTTACTTCCTTTCAAATATTAAGGGATCTATCTCCCAAATTGAAGCTGAATCTAAGTAATTCACTCATAGAGTGTATTTTCTACCCTATTTTAACAGGGCTTAGAATATTCCATTAGCTCCAAGTTACTAGACTTATAGCCCCACTTAAGAGTCGAGAATTAATTTTTTCCCAGATGGCTTAAAAGTTCAGCTCTCATATTTAAAACTTCAATAAACGTCTGCACATTGTGTAACAATTCATCTCACACACATATATAAATAAATTTTAGTTATGTAAATTCTTACCGAACACCACTGCAAGGACTTATTTTTTTTAAATTTATTCCTGAATAAAATACGATGATAGCATTTTGGCAACTTCCAAACTGAATTAAATATTGTTGCGGTCGGTGTCCAGCTTAAAAACTACTCACTTCCTTCTACATCCTCGCATCACCATAGGACGCTATGTCGCCCTGGTTATTGCTGGCGAAAAATATTTCCAGCTTAAGGCAAGGACTCTTAATTATCTTCTGATTAAAATTCATTTCACGGTATTGAAAATGGAAGAAAAAAAAAAAAACAAAAGTCTACTCAACACTCTTGTGGCTCTTGTTCTGTCCTTTTCACATTTAATGGGATTATTAATTTAATAATAAAAATGCTTTCATTTAAGCTCAAGGCACATGGTGGCGGAGGTAGGAACCAAGTCAATGCATTTGGTTGCCTTTACGGATACATTTTGCATTCAGTAAAAAAAAAAATGTACGTAATAAAAGTATAATCAGAGAAAGAGTGGGTGGATATGCAGGAAGATTCATCCAACTGACCATTTGCCTCACAAACAAAGAATGGTAGAGAGGTGGTGGGATATAGGATATAATCCATTATGATCCACTTACGGCAATTGTTCGTTTAGGGATGCCCATGCGGTAGTGGAAACAATATATAGGCGCTTGGTTATATGTGTTTGCTGTGAGCTAATCCAGAGGAGCAATCGTGGTGGTTCAATGAAATTATAAGGGTAAAAAGGTTAAATGCCAAATGAATACACAATGAATGTATGGAGGGTATATGCGTTCGTATGTGCGCGACGGGCTGTGCTAGGGTTAAATTAAATAAACTGGAGATTTTATTATTTTTTCTAACTGCGAACTAGTCTTAGTCCGGCTTTTGGTCTGTCTTTTGCCTATAAACCTCTATAGTTCACACGTACCCTTTTTTAACTGTGTGTATTTTTTTTTCTGCAGGTCGATTTTCACCTCAAGGCTGGTGAAAATATTTCTAATTTTCTATTAATTATGAATGCAAAGAGGTCCTTTTTGTCAGCATGAGCGGATGGGTCATGCAACAAAATACGTTGTTAAATTTAAATTAAAGTTGTGTCTGACATGTTTTTGACATGATTCACAGAGCTAAAGTCACGATGAAGCACAAAGTAGCTCAGTTAGCACTAAAGCCAAAGGTTTTAGGGCAGAATTTACTCGATTTTCCACAGGAAGATGTAGGAAATATGTAGTTTTACAGATCAAAGAGATAAGAGTGTATACTCCTATGAGACCTTAGCGTTATAAAATAATCCATCAATCACATAAACCCGACTAAATAAAAAAAAAATGAACCTCCAACAAAGACATTCTCAATGAATATCTACTCCAACCCAAGCAAATCCAAAAGGATCTGTTATTTTACGCACCATAAAACTGCTCAATCTTCTAATTCTAAGCCAAACGTAAGACCCACCACTTCCGACTCATTATTCCTCACAATCTGTCAGTTAGTTGAAGTCACATTTAAATTCCAAAGCATTCCACCCACAAAACAAAAAAAAGACGAAAGAACAAACCGATAAAGGACGAAGGAAGGAAAACTTTAAAATTGCATCTTAAAGCGAAAATTCTCTCCGCCCATCTCACTTGAATAATTCCATCATTAATAAGGAAACCTTCATTTCATCTTACTTTCCACACAGAGTGTGCTTTTGCATCCGTCTATCAGTATCCTCACCCAATACCTAGTATCCCCCCACTGCAATTCCCTTCCATTCAGGTCTCAACTATTCCGGAACTTATGGCATTTTTATAGGTTTTCCTTTGGTCCATCTCAACGTTGCACATCCGTCAGAGACTCTTGGTTGCCAGAGATCATTTCTTTAAATGCAGCCAACGACTACGACGACTACCCTGAGATACATTAAAAAGGATGTGATGTGATAGTATATATATACTGTTGAGGAGGAATAGAGAGAAAAAAAGACGTCACAAAAGCCCCCATTTCCGTAGTCTGATTTACTATTAGAAGGATAGAAAACTCAAGTGTTATAGAGGTGGGCAAAAGGCATCGCTTCTCAATATCCTTCCTTGATTTTTATGGCTGCACCAGGAAGTTTAATTTTATGTGCTGCTTTTTTTTTTTCTTCTTTGTAATGATATACATATATGCACTGACGTATATGAAAGTTTTCTACAAGGATTACCTATACATTTTCTTCTCTCAAAATTTCTCATAAAAAAAAAAAAAAAAAAAGAACTTACCTCATAAGTTAACCTCTTGGAAACATAAGTTGTATATTTTACACCAAAAGGATATAATGCATTTGCAGTTCTTTTCAAAGAATCGAAACTTGTTTCTTTTTTTTTCTATCCTGCGAGAAACGCCTACTTCTTCTTTATAAATATTTTCCTCCCACCTCGCATTAACTATATTTGTGTTGTCTTCGGTAAGAAGTTCACAAACTCCTTAGGACTATGAGAAATGAAATAAAAATTTAAAATGAGAGTACCGGGGATTTCCTTGATTTTCTTCATATTTTTCTTCAAGTTTTTTCCTTCCGGGGCACAAGAGCAAGCAACCAACTTACTCCTTCTTTCCGCCGGTCGGTGGTGTGTGTACATTAAACATTTAACATTCTGACTTATTGCCAGAATTTTTAATTGAAAATCCTTGCCCCCCGCCACAAGAACATACAGCGACGAAAGAGACGTAGCACTAAGCACAAAATGCGATGAAAGAATTTAACAAGTGGTTTTCGGTTACGCTTTCGGCGGTTATAGATTGTACTACCCGAGAAATATAATCATCCAAGGACTCGACTTTGCAGCTCCCCTCTGTCGCACTCTCTTTCGCTCTTCTGACTCCGGTCTAGGTCTTTGGTGTGATAGTGATAAAGTTTACTTACTTTGTACGAACTGTAGAATTATTGGAAGTCTGCTGGGATATAATAAAAACTTTTAATTGAAAATTTAAAAATGATAAAAAAAAAAAACACCCACGAAACTATCTAGTAACGAATGAAAAGGAGAAAATCCGTGACAAACTTGTGGAGAATTTTTACCCATGTACAAATATTATTTTGATTTAACGTAATTTACCCAAAGCGGAGAGAAAGAAGCAGAGAAATGGAAATAGTTCAACAAAGACTGGCATTTGGAAATTGTCGAAATTAAATTAAAAACTTTTCAGGAAATATGTTTTTCTCTGCGATAATGAGTGACTTTCATCATCAGTCTATAAGGTCTAAAAGTATGTATAGCTTGCCCTTAAAAAAGGCACAAACGTAGCACCCTGTACTGAGATACTTCAGTTTTGGCTGAGCAATATGGAGATGCCCATTCGTAGCCAAAAGAATAGGCGTCGAATTGTGACAAAAGACCACAAAAAAGGTGCAAACTTTGGGCTTGAAAAGACGCACCCTGTATAGAGAGAGCAATAGAACAGGAGTCGAATTGTGACAAAAGACCACAAAAAGGTGCAAACGTTGGACTTGAAAAGTAGCACCCTGTATAGAGAGAGCAAAAGAACAGCATTCGAATTGTGACAAAAGACTACAAAAAAGGTGCAAAAGTTGGGGTTGAAAAGTAGCACCCTGTATAGAAGAGCAAAAGCACAGGAGTCGAATTGTGACAAAAGACTACAAAAAAGGTACAAACTTTAGGCTTGAAAAGTAGCACCCTGTATAGAGAGAACAAAAGAATAGGAGTCGAATTGTGACAAAAGACTACAAAAAAGGTACAAACTTTAGGCTTGAAAAGTAGCACCCTGTATAGAGAGAACAAAAGAACAGGAGTCGAATTGTCGCATAAATTTCGTCACTTGTTGCGGGTTCTTCGAAATCTTCTTGAGACGGTGAACTAGTAAAACCTCCTGAAAGCTTGAG
Source organism: Cheilosia scutellata (assembly GCA_955612985.1). Classification (NCBI taxonomy): domain Eukaryota; kingdom Metazoa; phylum Arthropoda; class Insecta; order Diptera; family Syrphidae; genus Cheilosia; species Cheilosia scutellata. The sequence goes on along the minus strand of OY015314.1, from coordinate 7,491,585 downwards.
CATCTGCAGAAACCCAAAAAAGGTACAAACTTTGGGCTTGAAAAGTAGCACCCTGTATAGAGAGAGCAAAAGAACAGGAGTCGAATTGTCGCATATATTCCTTCACTTGTTGCGAGTTCTACGAAATCTTCTTGCGACATTGAATAAGTAAAAACTCTGCAGAAACCCAAGGCCCTGAGGGACCTCGTACCCGGTTTTGAAAATAAAAAGTCATACAATCAAGGGCTAAATTTGATGACTTAGTGTCGAAGATTAAGAATAATGGAGGATCTACTTTAGCCCGGTATTTACAGACTTCAGGTCTTACGAGTTCTTTTTAGCATTTTACTCTATGTGAAAAAAATGTTTTCTTAAAATCATCCAACTCCAAAAATTCCAACTGCAAAAACTCAGAAACTCAGTCTATGTGAAAAAATGTTTTCTTAAAATCAGCCAACTGCAACATTTCAGAAAATCAGTCTATGTAAAAAAAAAAACCTTTCTTAAAATCAACCATCTGCAAATTAGCATGCCAAAAATTCAGAAAATCCGTGAAATCAAGTTATGAGTACTTTTTTTGCATTTTACTCTATGGTACAAAAATGTTTTCTTAAAATCAGCCAACTGCAAAAATTCAGAAAATCAGTCTATGTGAAAAAAAAACTTTTCTTAAAATCAGCCAGCGGCAAATTATCATGCCAAAAATTCAGAAAATCGCTGAAATCAAGTTGCGAGTTCTTTTTAGCATTTTACTCTATGTAAAAAAATGTTTTCTTAGAATCAGCCAACTGGAAAAATTTAGAAAATCAGTCTATATGAAAAAAAAACTTCTTAAAATCAGCCAGCTGCAAATTATCATGTCAAAAATCCAGAAAATCGCTGAAATCAAGTTACGAGTACTTTTTAGCATTTTACTCTATGTGAAAAAAATGTTTTCTTAAAATCAGCCAACTGCAAAAATTCAGAAAAACAGTTAAATCGAGTTACGCGGAATTGTCTTAAAATTTATTTCTCATGGTTAATCAACTAAGTTCAAGTAAATTCCTTTTCAAAATGCTTAGACTGAAAATAACTTCGCCAAATTCAAGTTTTAGACCACATCACGCAGAAATTGCTTAACCCTCAATTGGTGGCGAAATCCATTAAAAAAATTTTCCAAACTACTTCAATATGGTTATTACTAAAAAAAAACCGATATAACCATACTTACTAAAACTTCATTCAAACCGCGGGAGAATAGAGGAAAAGACAAGGAAGACTGATATCTGAAAATTCAGAAAAAAAAAGTCCACACAGACATTCTATAGAAATGGTGAGAGATTGAGAGCGCAACCAATAAAATGTAGACTTCGTTATTCCCTCTCAAGCATAGTTTTCCATATCCGTCTCAGCAAGTGTAAGGGGGAAAAATTAAAATCGAAGGAAATTCCTGGCACGCAGAACCACCATCCGATAGACGAAACCACACTTCGTTTTCCTTACAACGGAGAGGCAGATATTTTTCGTTTTCATGTTTTAATTTTTTTTTCTTTTTTTTTTTTTTTTGCTGGTAGTCAATGATATTGTACTCTAGGATGTCTACAGAATGATGTCACTTTTAACATTTTGGTATTGAGGTTCGGTTTCCTGTTGGTTTGGATTTTTTTTTTCTGGGTTTCGTTACGTTTATTGGTCCTTCGATGATAGTTGCAGTTGCATTTGCAACATCTTCTCTGTTTCGAAACGACACACACACACAGACAGAGACACCATGTCTAAGAGTGCAATTTAAATGCCTTGACATGCAGATTTATCAACGGTACTCGTTCTATGTGTTTTATTTTTTTGTTCTCTCTCTTTTTTCCTTTTTCGAGAAATAATAGGATAACGACGATCTAAAGATATATCATCGGTTTGAATTTTGCAATGCTGCACCGCCATTTCGATGTTATAGCAGGATATCTGCGGGGAATAAATTTGCTACCTAAATTTTCACTTGTGTCACCTAGCATGTCCTTATTTCTAACACTTGTACGAGTGGGAACGTATTTCTTTTTTAACGCTTTTCCGCTTTCAACGCAAGCTGGTGCGACTCGAAACGTGACTTCACGATGAGGTTATCCCTGCATACTATTCCTTTTTTTTTTTCTTTTCTATATCCATGACCATCCCATAATTCCTAATAAAGTAGATATACATATATGTACATGTGTATGGATTCATTTTACATGGATATGTGAAGTTAACAAAAATGTTTGCCTATCCACCCAGGTAACAGCAGCTTTGGGGAACCATTAATCACAATCATTTTTCGGTGTATATATCTGTGTGCAATCCAGGCCACTTTTAATTTGCGTGGAGTTGTTCCTCTGTATGAAGGGAGAGTAGGGAAAACTTTCCAGCAAACACCAGAAAAGTTCAGTGGGGCATCTTCATCACCCACTGTGTGATCTTTGTTCAGGAAAAACTTTTGTAGTAGTTGGGTTATCACTCGATTGTGTATAGGGGGGTTGGTCGGATCTGTTTATTTAACAGACAGTAATCCTTTGTTCGATGAATTTTTAGCCTCACACCTTGTTTGTCTTGTGTACAGCAAGAGGGAGTGTTGCTTTTTTTGCTGAAGTTTTTAAGTTGCCTCCTGGTCTTCTACTTGAGGTCGACTTTTATGCTGTCCATAGAATTTATTGTTTAAAGTGGGTAATGGTGGCAAATAATTGATGCAGACAGGGGCTGTGGTGGAGATTAAGAGGTGTTTGAGAAAGTTCTAAAAGCCCTTAAAATGTGTTTATTGACGTGTGAAATTGGTAATACGTTCAAGGCAGTGGGCGGAAAGTTGTGTATATTTGAAAAGTTTTCTGTTTTTTTTTTACAAACAAGTGGAATTTAAATTGCTTAAAAGGACGAAATTTAAGTCGTGCCAAAATTTCTAGTGTGAATTACGTCAATTACATGTCAGTGTCAGTATATTTTCTGAAGAGCGATCGACGGATCGATGTAGAAGTTGATACTGACATTGCCAGTCGACCGGGAGAAAGTTTCAACGAAACTGAAGACAGACAATGGATGTGCCTCAGAATATTAATTGTCTTTACATTTTCAAGTGTCAAACTCGGTATAGACTTTCCAATAAGTCAGGTAAATAGAGAGGAGAGCGGCAGACCATTTAAAAGAGGTGCAGTTGTTGTATAGGTTTGGTTTGCATCTGCTATTGTCATATTTCAGAAAATGGTCAGGCGCACCAAAAACTATACATGACACCTGCTGGATGGAATCAAAAAGCGCGCAGTAAAATTTAAAGGCGATTGAAATATAGCAGAGTCAATGGACCCCCAGAAATCTTTCTTGCTTTTCCTTGTTCTATCGCTATTTTCACCACCAATGCTCTGATGAAATGCATTCCGCCCCTTAAACAATTCTCTCGCAACACTCGTCACTCAACGAATGCACATCAGTTCAGCCTACCTTCGGACGTACTGTTAAAATTCGTCTTTAAGTCGAAGAAAACGCATGTGGAATGCATTGCCTCGCGCGGTTTTTCCTTCTCATTTCAACACACAATTGTTTAAAACCAAGGGTAGGTACCTTCTTTCTATCCTTCCCATTAACCCTTTAACTCGTGCTGTGCATTATCAATATAAGGTAACAAAAACGGCTCTGCGAAATAAGGCCCCCAAAAAATGAAATAAGGCCCCAAAAAAATTATACAGGAAACAACAACAACGATTTTTAATACAATTTGGGGTTTTATTTCCTTTTTTTGGGGCCTCATTTCCTAATGAAAATTGGGGTTTGACAACACCCAAAATTTGGGGCCTAATTTCATTTTCTCTTTTGGGGCATTATTTCCTGCAGCCAACAAAAACCTCTTGAGCACTAGCTTCTTACAAAAAAAAACCAACTTGTCTAAAAGCTTTCAAGTCGAAGGAATTGCTTTTACTTTTACAATCCGGGGTGGAGCACGGCCTCAACCAAGAAGCTCCTCCAGCCAGCTCGGTCCTTAGCTAGCTGCCTCCAGTTACGCACACCAAGTTGGTTGAGGTCGCCGTCCAATTGTGCGCGTCACCTAAGGTTGGGTCTTTCTCTGCTACGTTGTTTCTCAGGAGTGGATTCAAAGACTCGTCGATACAACGGCTAAGATGGCTGGGGCACGTGGAGTGTATGGACAGCAACGTACTAGCCCGACGAGTCTTTCAAGCCGAAAGAGTACAACCTATTTTCATTATAAATATTGTCCAATTCGCTTTTTAATTCACATCGCTCGTAGTGAACATTGAGTATCAATTGTTAGCCCACTAAAAATATGAATAACCGTTAGAAAGCGCCATCTGTTGTCATCATTCTAAAACACTTTCTAAATACTCTGTCTCTTTTTTAAATCTCTTTTTTTCCTTGCTTAATCTTTAATAACTTTATTTAACCCTTGATGGGTGCAGTGGCTCAGTGGTTAGTGTGCTTTACTACTGTGCGAGGGGTCCCCGGTTCGACCCCCAGAAAACACAAATTCCATCTTAAAGATTTTTTCCACTGCGGCAGCTGTCACGAACGTCTGACAAATAATATCCGAGAGTATAAATTTCATGGAAAATCATCTCAATTTAGCCGTTTGGACTCGGCATAAAATTGTAGGGCCCTTTCAAAGCGAACGAATGACCTGTTGCGCCATCTATTTGCTTATTTTTTTTTTTTAAGCTATTGGTTTTTAATTATATTTGAGTTTACGCCTAAATCGCTTCCAATGCACTGCACTGCCCTTTAACGATAAAAGGTATTTCTGTATTTTTATGGGACCCAATTACCATCTTCCTGCAGCATCCCCGAGTTTAACAACTGAGCCGATTTGCCCTCCATAATAAGTCACTTTAATTTATAACTCTAAAAGGTGTTCAAAAGCCTGCTCATAATCAACTATAAACAATAGAAGAACCCTCAGTCCACCCGCTATACTCGTAATCGTAAAAATAAGATGTCCGTTTATTTCTGCATCAAAACGTGGACTTCATAAAAATAAAGTTATCCAGCAACAGCAGCAGCAGCGCCATAACAATGCATTTATCCATTCACCGCACTTTCTGCGATCCCTTTGAATGGAGCAATTCGCTAAATCCTTCCACCTTCCTTCTAGCAGCGGCGACGACTTAATTTGCCCATTTAAATTGTACTTATCGTAAAAATATATAGATTCCATTCCTATATCCTTTGCTTATACACGAAGCCAAAGTATAATCCTTAAAAGCATTGACTCATAAACTGTTATGAACTTTTTGCAAGACTCCTTAAAAAAAAATATTTTTATTCAGCTCGCAAAAGTCAAATAAGGTAATAGGATCATCAATGGCGAATGGTAATCCTTATACATTCTGTCTCCTTTTTTTTTCGGCACACAACAAACAATAGGTTGTAAAAATAAGAAGTGAACAAAGAAGACGCACAACCTGACGCTGCTGCCTCCCATACTGTTGCAATCATAAATTTAATGCTTGTGGCTATAAAACCAAACAGCAACCAGCAGGAGCAGGAGCTCATAAAAACGCACGCAGCTGGGGGAGCGAATCCTTTAGTGACACCAATAATAAAAGTAATGAAGCGTCAGAGGCTCGCGAACGCGTTGCCACAAATAATGAGCCAGCACCTACCGGGGAACTTATTAAATGGACACATATGTGTTTGTGTCCATGTCGGTATCCTGCTGTATACCATTCGTTTGACCAGCTTTGTGTCATAATAATTGTTCTGCATGTGAGCCGATAAATGATGGTGTTGGGTGAAAGTGGACTTGAACTGTTCAATATCGACCTGGTCAACGGAAAGAGTGCAACCATATGATAACAACACAATAAAAAAAAATAAAAATGAGAACGAAGCAATAAATTATACGTGGTTAGTGATATTCCACACACTCTCTATAGTCGAGCTCTCTGGTGTAGTGTTTCTGATATCACCTTTAGCAGACACTAAAAAAAAAAACCAACCGCCAGAGTACTACATCCTCGACAGTGTTATATGGAGAAAGGATACTGTTCCAAGGCTAGGAAAAGCTTTTTGCAAACCGCGTTCTGCTGACCTTTATATTTCCTCATTGTACTCGGCGAAAAACATATTTTGTACGAGTGCAATACTGCGTCCTCATTCCTTGAAAAATAAAACAACAGACAGTGGGAAAGGAAAAAAAAAATTAAATACCAACGGACACAAAAATAAAGAAGGATAAATGGCCCACCATAAAAAATTAATAGTCCATCGACAGTGCTAAATCATTTTAATGGCGAATCCTTGTATATATGTATGGTAATTTTATTTTTCTCTCGCTCGTTCTCTCTCTCTTTTTACATTTCGTTTCCGCTACGATTGGGTGGTAGAGAGATTGGTCAAATGGTCACCCTTTAACTGTGAGGTTATGGTTACATTGGATGGTGTTGTGTGGTTCTACTTTTTTATTTTTTTGTCTGAATGTTGGATTCTATATTCCAGGTGGAAACTGTGTTTTTAGCAATTCATTTACCCTGAAATTTAAATTCAGAATAACTGGGCGTGGTAGAGACGTTTACTTATTTAGTGTTATCTCTCGCTCTCCCTACTTTGGAGGTTTGAGAAGATTTTTTTTTCGATAACAGACACTTGTTGATAAAAGGTTATACTTTCGCACTGATATCGCACATCACTGGTGTTATTGGTTTCGTCACTGACCCATAGACCAATGTGATAGAGGGTTAAATGTAGGAAATGGATCAACCCCCCTCTCCCCAATCTCTTTAAAATTGTTTCCCAATGAGTTAAAGAAATATCTATGGCTTTGGCTTCACGTTGCACGTACTTTCGAAAAGACTGAGTCGAAAGAGAACACTCATGTGGACGGCCGGCGTTGTCTTGTATTCAAGATTCCGCCAAAAGTGTTTTGCACAATTCTCTTACCCTGCTCAGATACGTCACAATACAAGAAATAAAACACGTCACAGTATAGGCTCCAATACATTCCGATGCCCAGAAGCTGGCAATTTTTTTTGGTAAAAGAAAAACTCCTGCAAAGTTGGATATCTGTTTCTTTCATTCATTGTCCTGCCCTGTATCGAAGTAGAATGCTCCACTCTGGAATCGTTTTAAAGCAAATTGCCTCTGTAACTTTTTAGCTTGATATTGTTCATACCGACTGGTTTTGCTGGTTAAGTTGTAGTTAAAGACTTTGTCTACCTAGGCTCTACAATAACCTCGCAAAACGACATCGGCGTAGAAATCAAACGAAGAATCAGTCTTGCCAATCGCTGTTTCTTCGGACTAAGAAGGCAACTAAGAAGTAAAGCGAGAAGTAAAGGCAACGCAGAACCAAGAAAATATTGTACAAGACCTTAATCATCCCAGTCCTGCTGTACGGCGCAGCATACATTCATCGGAAGCTGAGGAAAACCTCTTGGCACGCTTTGACTGAAAGATTCTTCGAGTGATTTTCGGTCCAGTTTGTATCGATGAAGTGTGGAGGAGGGCTATATATCGACGTTGACCTAGTCAAAAAACTCAAAATATAGTAACTGAGATGGGTCACGTAGAGCGTAACAACGCACCAGCCCGACGAGTCTTTGAGTAGAGCCCCGACGGACAACGAAGCAGACGAAGACACCACCTCAGGTGGCGCGCACAATTAGAGAGCGACCTCAACCAACTTGGAGGACTGGAGGCGCGGCTAGCTAGGGACCGAGCTGGCTGGATAGGCCGTTGTCCACCCCGGACTGTAAGTGCCATCTAAAGTAAGTAAGTTTAGCTATTGGGTAGCGCTACCCACGCTTTTGGAATCAGATCCATGTGGTATCAGAAACATGTCTGCGTGAAGTAGTCAGCCACTATACCTACCCATACCACTTTGAAGATTTGCGACGACTTTTCTTGGTTACGCACACTTGTTAATTACTCTAAGGGCTACTGTCCACGTAGCTGCGCTTCACACGCACGTTTTCGTCATTTGCAGCTTGTTGTACGCTTTTTTGCAGCTGGCATATAACAAACGAAGCTCTGTCCACGAAGCTGTTAAGTCGCAATTGCAAGCTGCAAGCAACAAGCAAGCGTACTAAAAGATGCAAATGACGAAAGCGCGCGTATGAAGCCCAGCTACGTGGACTGTAGGCCTTACTCTTGCCGTGATATACTTTCCGAGAGAATGTTGTGTTTTGATTTGACATCAAGTTAGCGCATGCGTCGTTCATTGACATTGGCCGCGTTCCATTGACCGCTAGATGACTAGCGGCATGCCAAACTACTGTCGTTTTAACTGTCAAAATAGCTATATTGTCGCTGAATCTTTGATATTTGATTTTAGAAGGTCAGCTCCTTGTTTGTTCCTATTATTAGTCCGCGCCTAGTGTCGAAATTAAACAAAAACGAGTCGATCTGCAATCAAAAACCCTTCACAAAAAATCCGCTATTCGTTTGAATGGCAGCAAATTTGGTGTCAAGAGAAAAGTAAGACATATAATGCGGCATTGACGAATTTCATTTGATATTTGATTTTAGAAGGTCAGCTCCTTGTTTGTTCCTATTATTAGTCCGCGTCTAGTGTCGAAATTAAACAAAAACGAGTCGATCTGCAATCAAAAACCCTTCACAAAAAATCCGCTATTCGTTTGAATGGCAGCAAATTTGGTGTCAAGAGAAAAGTAAGACATATAATGCGGCATTGACGAATTTCACTTTTACTTTAGTTCGAGGAGGGATCAGATTTTACGCACAGTTTCAGTAGTTCAACTTAAAAACCGAATTCTCATGGTTCATGAGAAAGACAGTCACCTCTCTGTTTTTTTTTTTTTACCGGTAGAAGCAACTAATTTAATCCAAAAACAAAGGTCTACTTACAAAATCTGTTTTCCAATATGATTTACATCCAAATTATCCAATAAAATCTTAAAAATATATACATTCCACTATGCAAACAATATTAACACATTTTTGACATTTCTTTCAGGAGGACTCCAAATCGAAAACAGCCGAGAAGAAGATCAAGGCAAATACGAATGCGTTGCCGAGAACTCTGTTGGCACTGAACACTCAAAAGCCACAAACCTCTATGTGAAAGTTCGTCGTGTTCCGCCCACATTTTCACGACCACCAGAGCAAATCAACGAAGTTATGTTGGGTGCAAATTTAAATTTATCCTGCATCGCAGTAGGATCACCAATGCCTCATGTCAAATGGATGAAAGGTGAGTTATCAATTTAAATTTATCATATACCATTTCCATTGCAATATAGAACTAACAATTTCTGTCAACATTTTAGGAGCTCAAGATCTAACACCAGAAAATGAAATTCCAATCGGTCGCAATGTCCTTCAATTGAGCAACATTCAACAGAGTTCAAACTATACATGCATAGCTGCATCGTCCTTGGGACAAATCGAAGCTGTAGCCGTTGTTAAAGTGCAATGTGAGTAGAATAATTTCAAATTATTATTATTTTTTTTTTATTCAAAAATGATTAAATCGTTTCGTTTTTTTTTTATAGCTCTTCCAACCGCCCCAACAGATGTTCAAATCTCTGAAGTTACGGCGACATCCGTTCGGCTAGAATGGTCGTACAAGGGTCCAGAGGATCTACAATATTATGTTATACAGTACAAACCCAAAAATGCTAATCAGGTAAAGATGCCAAAAAGGACGACATATAAAATTTGTTATTAAAAATCTCCCCACAAAAGGACGTATAACAAAAATAGACAGAAACGCAATGTAGAAAAAAAAAAACTATAAAAGATTTTTAATTAGTTTTTCTCTCTAACGTAAAAAAAAATATACCCGTGGAGGACGACAATGAGGATGAATAATTTAAATACGAAAAAATCAAGAATGTAGACCATTTTTTATTTGTCCTGTCTAGTATTCTAATTGTATTGCAAATTCATATTTTATCTCATTTTTCTTTTTTCTTATAGGCATTCAGTGAAATCAGCGGCATTATAACAATGTTTTATGTTGTTCGAGCGTTGAGTCCTTACACGGAATATGAATTTTATGTGATTGCTGTGAATAATATTGGTCGAGGGCCACCATCAATACCAGCGACTTGTACCACCGGTGAGACTGGTAAGTTTTGAAAACTAGTCTTAGTGGTCATTTTGATTTGAATGAAAATTTACGAAAAATTGTTTTTCTCTTTCTCTCTTTGTTTAATGCTGCATCTTTTCTGGATTTGGTCTGGTAACGAAAAACAGGAAATTTCATTTTAGTTGTCCTTTTTTATTTTTCTCAAAATTTGATTTGTGTTTCTAAGTCGTGATCGTGATGTTTGGTCTACGAGACGAGACATGTGTGACTTTTCAGATTAGAAATCGTTGCTATACGACAATTTAAGAGGCATTCGGAGTAGACGAGTGGTTTTCAGTATCGTTTTCTATGATGGGTTTGAAAGGATTTCCTATTTTCAAAGTTTCAAGTGTTGTATACATTTTGCGGAACCAAATTTGTGAACCTAACACTATAGTTCTGAAAATATTAAACGAATACCGACCAGTTGTAAAGTAAGCCAACTGTGTGAATAGTCTTGTACGTTTTAGTTAAACCACTCAATTTAGTTGAAATCAGTTTAACGAACTAATTTCTCCATTCAGTTCAGTATAGTTCAATGAGGCTCTGTGAACTTTCTGCCGAGGCTTTAAGGTATGAACCAATTACATTTCAAGGATGACTTAATTTAGTTGAATCGAACCTTATGAACTAGTTCGTTCATCTAGTTCTAATCTAATCTAATGAGCTCGTTCATCTAGTTCATTTAGTTCTCTGTAAAGCAGTGAGTCTTCTGGTAACTCAGTAAGACGTCTATATCACTTAAATTTCAAGTAGCTAGCCCTCGATTTAGTTTCAATGAACTTGTTTGTTCATCTGGTTCATTTAGTTCTCTGTGAAACAGTGAGTCTTCTGGTCACGCAGTAAGACGTCTATATCAATTAAATTTCAAGTAGCTAGTTCATTTAGTTCTCTGTAAAACAGTGAGTCTTTTGGTAACGCAGTAAGACGTCTATATCACTTAAATTTCAAGTAGCTAGCCCTCGATTTAGTTTCAATGAACTAGTTTGTTCATGTGGTTCATCAACAGCTCCAAGATTGTTTTGGGAACCACTTATATTTCAAAAAGCGCTAAAACTAATTAGTTTAGTGTAGCTCGACGAGACTCAATGAAGCAGTGTTCTTCCTAGTTATACGTTAAGGCGTAAACCAATTACGACTGAGTAATAATATGTTCTTCGAACACCAAATCATTATGTACAAGTGATGTACAAAAGACATTTGGGCTACTACTTACGACTGAGCTCAAGTTCTATTTGAATTCTTTGAGATTTTATTCCGAACGTCAATCAAGATGCCTCTTCAAAATGAGTGGGCTTTCCTCTATCAAATTCCAACTTGAACTAAGTATACTCATTCTCAAAACGTATTGTAGGGTTTTATTTTTCGCTCTCGCCACCCATAACGATCACAACTTATAACCTATCCCGTGTTAGCAATTTGATTCCTCATTTTAAATTCGAAATTTCCCTCAACGTACATATATACATTCTCTTATCTATTTTTTTGTTGTTTCCTCTCTTATTCCATGCATATCCTTTAGGTGACTTTACATTTGGAGGTGCAAGTAAGTACATACAAATAGAAAAACTGACATACTTTCAACATCTAATCCTTATATGTTTCCCACGTATCTCCGTTCGATTCCGTTTCTACGTGACACCTTCAGTCATTCAATGTGTATGGTGTACATGCCACCTTGTGGCAAAATCGAAAGCGATAAGGATAATTGGCTCCATAAAAGTTTCCAAGCAAACATTACACCTAGCAATACGAGAAAATATTCACAGATACGAATGTGTATATGGTTCTCTTTTTCCGCTTTAGCGGATACATGTATTTCTTCCTGTGGTTTTGCCATCAGAATGCAGGTCACCTCTTTGTGCCTAGCCTTTTGCATCAAAGGTAGAAGAATTTTGTATCCCATTTTGTGTGCTGCTGTGGATGCTCTTTGAAGACAGAATCGAATGAAATTTGCTGTAGAAAACAATGGTAAAACGATCCTTGGAATGATTAGATATGGGGCTATCATATTCTGCGTTGTTGAGATGCCTTTTGTATGCGATCCGTAATACGGTAGCATTATTTGAAATGTTCGAAATGCTCTTTCTGCTGGTTTACGAATGACGTTTCAATTTTTGAGCACGTTTTACCCTTTGAATACGTCCGTCGGTCGGTCGGTCGTTTGGTGTATGGGGGTCTCTTGCACTTGTAGTGCAAAGTTTGGATAGTTTGATGTGCAAACGAGGACGTCTTGCGATATTCAATATCTGGTTTTGGTAATGGAAAAGCTTCGATAAAGCTTACATTTAATAAGGGTTAAGTGGAGGGCATTTAGTGCCGCTTGTTATTTGAGTGGCATTTTCGAAGTCATTTTAGATGAGTTTACGGTCTTTGTGTTTTTGGGAGTAGATACTGGAGCATTGACTTGCTTATAGAGTGGTGCATGGTGAAGGAGATTTCTGGCAAATAAAATTGCCAAGTAGGTACACCAACCAATAGCGAATATTGAAACCAAATCTTAGTAAAACACTCTTCCATGTATATCTGAATTTTTGTTAGTTACAAAGGTAAATTGTTGAACCTGTAATGTGCTATCCGAACTAAAGCTAAAGGTACCTATTGCCACATCCTTAAATCATTAAATCTCCCCCGCACCTTGCACATGATTCGCATCACGGCGCGTAAGCAATAATTTCGGTGCAAAGTTTCCTTCCAACCAAAGTTTCGATTTCAATTCATGTCTAAGAACCCATTGCCGCCACCCGGCACTTTGTTTAATGATTGGAATCCGTATACCAACCATGAAGCTGCATCAGGAATTACACATTCGATAGGACGGCGCACACATATAAAGCTTCGCATAATCTCTCGCATATCCCTGCAGCCAAACTTTGCCATTCAATTCGATATTTAGATGCACGACGTCTTGTGGGGCAAGCGAAGAAAGACAGAGAATATTTTACATCCTGACTATCCCTATACGTATATCTTGTATCTGAACGAAATGCAATTATCGATTAGCCATTAAGGACAAGTATGTGTGAATGGAAACGTGCATACATAAACCCGGTGATTTTCTTCTTGTCCAGGGAGTGCTGTGCAGCATGCACATATTAATGGGGTAAATGCACCACCCCATACCATTGAATAATGTAGTTTCTACATCAGTCGAGTGAAGTGGCCCATAACCATCCCTTGAGAAGTTGTAATTTAACCCGATTTTCTTTTCCAACGCATACTATTTATGGGTTAAGATTTTCGGTATAGAGTATTATTTCTGCGTGCATTTCTTACATATTGTTAATTGCTGCATCGCTAGCGGAGTCGTGCGAAATAAGGACGCGAGTATACAAATAGTGAATGGGGGTGAAAATCGGGTCAAGTTAATGTTTTATTTCTGTGGAATAGGGGCGTGAATGCATGTAAAGCTGGATGTTATGCAGGGTTCTTATTGAAAAGCAATCCCTGCTGGAGGGCATCTTATTTTTAGGGGATAGTCGGTTGCATCGCCCTTACAAATAAAGTTTAGTTTATCAAATCAAAAATAGTGATGTCTTCTTGAAGAGTTTCCGTAAATGTTGTCTTGTTAAATGTCAGTGTGGTCTTTCAAGCGAGAGTTCTAAGCAGGAAGCGGAAAACACTGGAAACTCCGGGTATCAACTTGAGAACATGGAACTTTTAGAGAGTATGCCTCCTATAGCCTGTGCCTTGATAACTTGTCAACTTCATTTTCACTGCTGAGATCTTTAACGGGGGAGGGCTACCTGAACCTTTGCAGTTATTTATAGAAATATAGTCCCAGTTCGGCCTTCGGCCTCCTTACTTACTTGTAGATTTGTAGATTTTAGGAGGGAGGTGGTTTGTTTAATCCCAGATCACTGCGGCGACAAGTGGGCCTATTGTGATGTCCTCCATTTTTAGCTCATCCTCATTCATGATGCCGCAGTTTATTATAAAGGCGGCTAGCTCTTTGGGCTATGTTTGCTGCTTCGAGGTAGAATTTAGAGGTAGAGAGAATGTAAATGTTCTTATTTGTTATAGGTCTGTTTAGATTTTCTCAAATGCAAAGTTCTATTGCATGTATTTCGGCCTGAAATACGGAACTGCTTACATCGATACTAGCGAATAGTGACGTTTTAGTGCACGGACCGTATACTCCGGCTCCAACTACTTGGTTTGTTTTGTTCGCAGTTTAAACGGACTGGAAATGTAACCTTAAAGTTGTGTCGGAAGTTATAGCGTGCGCTGTTACATGGCTGCCCGAAGATTCGTAACGAAGTCCTGCTCCTACTTTTTACCTCCATTCGTCCTCTATTGGAGCCTGAGCTAGGTTTACTCGTATGAGAGGTGTCTTTCCCAACTTGTCTCGGTGGATCTTGTTTTTTGGGATCTCTTTTTGTCCTGCCCTCATCTGTGCGTTTCTGTGGCTCTGGATGGGGTCTGTGTTTTTTAGGATTTTGATCCCTTGGGGAGGTGTCGGCTGAGCGACACCTTTTGGAGGTGGTGTGTTTGTCGCTATCTGTAGCTTGACTCTGTGCTCTATCAAGCATGATTTCTTCTCGCATGATTTTTCTAGCTTCCTCCGATGTCATGCCATCCCTGATCCGGGCTCCAATTCGTCTTCTTTGGGCTCCGGTAAAATAGAAGAATCTCTCAGTTTTTTTTTGTTTTCTTCTAATATGTTTTGCCTTTCCAATGTCGCATCGCTTGGTAAGTTGCTAACTTGAGCGTCATGCGTCTCCATCAATGTGGGTGCGCTAGTTGGAGGCTGTGCTGGAGATAAGTCTCCAACTCTGTATGTGATACAGGCGATCGGAGTAGAGCTTCTTCATCTGACTCCGTATTTGTGTTTGTTTTTTTTTTTTTTTTATTTACTTGGTTCATATAATTCCCACGAGTAAAGCGAGAAAGGTTGGTCCAAACCGGCAGACCTCCTAAACGGGTGTAAGGCTATTTAGTATATCTGGACCCACCGTTAGCGACTGAGCTATTTCTGGGCCCCTAACCAGGTTGATCATAGCACGATACGGATGACACTGTAAACCAGCCCAGGATTGGATTTTTGTGTTCGTGTTACATTCAGCTCTATCAGAGGAGTTTTGGCAACTTCTCTCGCCTAGCTTCGTGTTTCCCTACCTAAGCCGCCCCACCACGACAAGGTGCCCAATACTCGGTAAAGGTAGATGAACTAACCGGCGGTTAACTAACTTACTTACTTAGGTGGCGCGACAGACCGAGGTGGACCTGGTCCTCAACCACCACGCCTCTCCAGTTAGTACGATCTTTGGCTAACCGCCTTCAGTTGTGCACTCCAAATTGGTTGAGGTCCCCTTCCACTTGTGCGCGCCAGCTAAGGCGAGGTCTTCCTCTACTGTGTTGTCCCTCCGGTTTGGGTTGGGTTGTTCATTAGCGATTGTAGATGCGATGTTAGGGTATAGGATCGCCTATTAGTTGAACAACTCATCCTTTCATGCTGTCGAGTAGGTTAGGCGAATGTTTTGGGGGGGAGCTCCATATGTGGGGATGCAATACACGAGCTGTTGTTTAACCTGTGGTTTATAGAGAAGAAGTAGCTGCTCCTGGTTGATTTACTTCCTTCCGACATAAGGCAACTTAGTTTTTAGGTTGCTGGCCTATCAATATCGGATAATAGAGAAGAAGGAGTTGCTCCTAGCTGATGTACTTCTTTCCGAGAATAGGAAACTTAGTTTTTAGGATGCTGGATTGCTAGTCTATCAATGTCGGATAAGTGCCTCTGCCATGTTAATCCCTCATTGTCTTTGTCTCGAATGGGTTGTATGGAACTTGTATCTACGGAACTGCTCTGCGATACAAATACAACTTCCTTTCTACTCGCTCTAAGCTGTATTACTCAAATACAAACCTATTGGTGCAAAAAGTTAGCTTGACCTTCTTTGTTCCAGAATTCCAAATCCAATTTTTGACTCTTACTTCTTCTCTCTCTTCCTGATCACCGTTTACCTCTACATAAATATTATTATTTCCAACTCCTTAACGCTCAAACCCCATCATTTGCACATTACTTAGACTGCGGTTTCTGATTTGCTCATAACCTGAAGCTTAATTGAGCTCAGTTCCCGACACTACTCCTTCAAACTTGTTCCGCATCCAAATGCATCGCCATATATCGTATAACCAACTATTCGTCGGTCGTTCTATTGCATCCTCATCGTAATCATCCATCCACTTGAATTGATTGGCAATTAAATTTTGCAAAAACAAAACTTAGCTGAAAATTTTCCGCCATCGAAACTTTTCCTCTTTTCATCATTAGATGGCAAATCCTTGTATATACTTCCTCCACACACAGTTGAGACTTCCTTCTGTCTTTGCCGTATAACTGGCTTCGATAATAGCCTTGCAATCAAGAAGTTCTGGCGATAGTCGTCCCACTAACTTAACTCAAACATTTTCCCATAGAGTATAAATTCAAAAGCGCACTTCACTTCCACTGCCTTCATCAACACCACCGCACCTACCACCACCACCGTCGCGTGTCGTCGTCATCGAAATCATCATCTGTGTACTAGTGAAATAATTTTGTCTTAAAGGCGAATGGAAATAATCCTTTCCTCTTAATATATATCGGATATGCAAGGATTCTATAACTTTTGGTGCGTTACATTTACATCCCTTCATCCGACGACGACGTCTCCTCATATACCGAAACCTGAAACATTTACCCAGCATCCAAGCATACAAAAGAGGAGAGCTTCAACATTTTGTGCGGTTTATCACGAATCGGGAGTCATCAGGATGTGGCACAGCTCCAATGGGTAAAGGGATTAAGAGTCTTGGTAACGATGTATAATGTTTATTCGTTAATCGAATAAATACTTTAGCGGAGGGAGGGTTGGGTTGTGTGTCTTCTCCATGCTAATTTTAATTTCGTGGCTTTTCAACACTCCAGTCCCTAGAATCCTTTGGGTTCGCTACCCACCAACCACCACCATAGTTATTCAAGTGTTTTAATAAGCAATTAATTTTATGAAGTCGGGGGTCGAAGTCTGGTGTGGGTGGGGGTTAAGTTACTATACACAGTGTGTGTGTATGGAATCGTCCTTTATTGAATCAAAATATGAAAACGATGATATCGCGTTAAATTTGAAATTTTCGCAACAAAAGAAAGTTTCTGGCAAGACGGAAGAATGGGTGTTCATTTGAGTACTGTTTGCGGTTGATGTTTTCGCATATAGATGTGTGGAATATCAACGGAGGCATCTTAACTGGATTGACTACTTAGGCCATTACATCACTAAGTATGGTATACAAAAAGCTTTTACACAATAGCGACATTTTGTGTAAAGTAATTATTGTGAAAGGATTTTCTAACTAATCACACCTCGTAAGCCGACATTGAAAAGGCACATTGAAGCTCTTTGTATATTTAGCTTGTATGAGGTGTGACGTATGACGAATGTGATGAGTCAAATATTTCAATTGAGCTGAATAAGATTGGAGCCTAATTTAAATCGAGCGTTAAAATTTCGAGGATGTTAGAGAAAATCGACTGATAGTTTATGAATAGTTTTTGTTTTTTAGAATCTTGGAAACTAGCTCGCCATGGTTTGGTCTGGGGAGCTCTGTGCCATGCCTGTCGTTTTTAAACTCGGTGGGGGCATGTACGGTCATTTTGAGCCTGTACCTAAAAATGTTTAACTTCACAGTTTTTTATACGTCTTTTTTCTTGTCCAGGTCATTGAACTCCTCGAATAGCCATTCTACCAGCTCTGTAGTCCGCCAAGGTCTCGGACGATTGTTTGCAGCACGTTTTTGAGCCCGACAGCAGTAAAATCGATCTTATCGTAGACTGTTTTTACTTTTCGCACAATATTCCATTTTCTACGCCGATTTGTGGATCTTGTTTGCATTATATCGTTCAGGGTATGCCGATGCCCGCTTGCTTTGTCCATAAAGCTACTTTTTATGATATCTGAAACGCATTACAGTCGTCTGTTGTTGTTGTCTTCCTCCTCACCACAAGCATTCATTTAGAGACACACTTAGGGCCGTTCGTTTGCTGGTACGACTCGTAGAGATTTAAGTTCCACATAAACTCTTAAATGACAATTTATCAAAAAGACGCTACATCTTGGCATTTTTACTATGAAACTTGGTAAATGGACGTATGTTGCATGTTGTAGGCATTTTACAAAATTTGGGCTTGATTGGACAAAGGGGCGTGGCACCTCCAACGAGGCAACGTTATTTCTCGCCACTCGCATGTGTAAAGTTGTAAAATCTCGACTGTTGATATGCGATAGTCAAAAATGGACAAAGTTAAAAGTTGGCACCTTACTATGTTTTGCAAGACTTTCCCTAGCCCTCCCTCTAATAGAGGACAAATCGGGCACCTTACTATGTTTTGCAAAACTTTCACTAGCCCTCCTTCTAATAGAGGCTGTATGACATGCTGTGGGTATTTTTTTCGGTGCATGGAAATAAGTCCCCTTGAACTAAGTCCACTGAGGGACTTATTTCCCTGTACAATTTTTTTTTCTCCACCGGTACGTGATGTCCTAACGACCGCGACGAAAGGAGACTTGATTTTAGCGATCGCTTATTACTCCCGGAATTTTGCTCATAAAGTCAGCGACCGTTACTACTTATCTCTATCGCTAAGCTTTCGATGGACTTATTTCATTCATCCTGTTCGCCTTTCAAAGTCTTGGCCTTCAGAATCCATCCATACAGGAATAGGAACAAATTTTGATTGTAGTTCCAGAATTTTTTGTTTTTTCTTTACAATTGAAGCATTTTTCTGTATTCCTACTGTCTTAACCTGGGTTAGGTTAGGTTAGTTTGGCTGTCCTGAAATAGGACACTACTACATTTTATATGATACTACAAGAGGGTGGCAGTGACCATACAAATTATGGGCCGGACATTACAGGTGGGAACTCTATTGCTACCTCCGAATTTCTTTTAAAAAGAGGTATCTCCGTGTATCTTACTTCGTTAGGAGGTCATAGTGATGACTAAAACCGTCAACACAATTGGTTAACAAAATTTTTAAGTTTAGCATCTCCTGGGTGGCGGTTTGTCTTCGCGTAGGGACGGATGGAGACCGCAGCCGTCTACCTCC
This sequence comes from Cheilosia scutellata, assembly GCA_955612985.1. Classification (NCBI taxonomy): domain Eukaryota; kingdom Metazoa; phylum Arthropoda; class Insecta; order Diptera; family Syrphidae; genus Cheilosia; species Cheilosia scutellata. The sequence goes on along the minus strand of OY015314.1, from coordinate 7,472,479 downwards.
TATCTATTGCCTATTGACTGGTGCATGGCAGAAATGGGTGGTTGAATCAATTCGTTCTTCTGCTTGACCAAAAGTCAGTGAAGTGATTGTCTACAGGAAAAGGATGGAGGCTAACCATAGCAGGCTGCCCGCCCGTTTATTTCCTTTGACAACCCGTCAAATACTGGTGCTGAGCCGAAGAGCTTGATTGAAGCAAACCATCCTACTGCTTGGTACCGAAAATGGGTCAAAGTTTGTCCTTCAGGGAGAGCAAAGATGAAGGGTGAACGAAACAGTCTGTTGTCTCTGGCGAGATGTTCAAAGTGTCGAAATGAAGTTGACTGATGTAGTCACCTCCTCCAGGTGGCGGTTAGTCTACGGCAAGGGCGAAGGAGTGACCGAATCAGACTAACCCACCCGCTGGTATAGCCTCTGAAAGTCCGTTTGTACGGAGGATGGCTGTTACAGATCGACGTGTCAAGGTGAGGTTGTCCCATGTATTCAGCTCCTCCCGAAGGCGCTATGTCTTCGGGAAAAGGCGACGAGTGATCGAAACAGCCTTACCCCCGCTTTTAAGGAGTGTGGCTGGTACAGATCTGCTCTACAACTTGACGTCGAAAACAGTTGACAATTTGGTGTCTTCGGGAAGACGGATTGGTATTTTGTTTAGGTAATTGCGCGTTGATATTTGAGTGAAGCCAGTTGGACTTTGTAACGAACTTGCTAATGCAGCAAATATCGGTTCGAGACAGGTCTCTTTGGTCTTCGAAGAAATAAGCCCGTAAGGTGACAAGGTCTTCCTCCTCGTTCCTGCAGCTCCTACAGAAATCGTTTTAGGGTACTCCCATTCTACGGTCATACCTGCGTATCAGACAGTGTCCGGTTAATGTTTCCACACCGGAGCTAATTTAAGTTCTATTTATTCAAAGTTTTCTAGCTCTTTTGGCGTCTAATTTCGGTCAAATTTGTCTGACTACTATATATACATATTTATCGGGCTCCCGACCCCTGAAGAGTCTCTGCCTGAGATACATTCCATCCTCTACGATCCCGGGCACGCTGCTTCCAGTTGTCGAGACCAAGCGCTCTGGCATCTGCGAAGGTTTGGTCTTTGAAACGGAGGTTCAGTCTTTCTTTTCTTCTCGAAAACCTGGGAGCTGGGATTCGAAGATCCTCTTAGCTGGAGCATTATTTTCCACTCGCTCGATGTGGCCGAGCCAATGTAGTTGACGTGTTTTGACTTTTTGTACTACATCCACATCTTGGTACAGCTCATAGATTTCATGTGTGTATCTTCTCCTCCATTTGCCCTCCTCGCACACAGGACCTAAAGTGCTATACATTTGCTAATACTGTTCCATCTATTGTTAGCGATTTTTAAAGCTTCCTCGAGAAGCCAAAATTTCACTGATTGCAATGTAGCGTGTGTACCATCGCCGATGTCCTTTATATGGCTGCATTGTCTGGCTAGTTCGTCCGCCTTTCAGTTGGTCGGGATGTCAAACTTCCCCCATAATCTCGTTAAGAGATTCCCGATTTTTTTCCCGATTGTTTTACCAACTTTAATCTAGTTGTTGTATGGTTGAATGACTATATAAAAAGTGAAAAGCTTTCCCATCCATCTCGTACAAGGCAAGTCGACATGCTGCTTCGCGAATAGCCATATCTAACTTCGTCTTAACCTACATAAAAAATGTCAAATACATATTTTCATAAATGGACATCTTTCGGCATCATAACCCAACCTACGGGCATCCCTTCTAAATTGAACCATTCCAATTATGTTAAGTGATACCTACCGTCTAAAGCAATTTAACTGTTGAAAAACAAATATTGGTAGGTATTGTTATCCCGCCTTGATTACACATATTCCATTAGCATTGAAACCAATTAGTGGGAATGTTACTAAACACTATTTTAGAAAAACATCCTTTGGGCACACATTTGCCAGCGCATCTTGTTCCAAAATACACATACATATCCTCATCATTAATGCAAACATTCTAGTTGCATTTGGCGCATTAATTGGCATGCAGTTGCCAAAAAATACGCAGCATTATCCGGTGGCAAAATCTAAACCAAAATTGTGGTGTTTAGATGTTTTTTTGGGCAAAAATTATCACCAACAACGGTATCCAATTGGTATACATTTATTTTCTGAGAGAAATAATTGCTCTCTGTCAACCCTCACCCTTCTTCTACTCACACACTCAAATATTGAGCAAATACATTATTTTGTCTAATAATACCATGACTTGTCTAATAAGCCTTTTTACCACCATTTACCACAGACTACTGTTGTCCAAAATAACTCTATTGGTAGTTACAAAATCAATTAAATAGATTATAGATGCAAATGGCGTCGTCCTCTGGCAGATGCACCAAAAAATAAAAAAATTCAATACTATAGGCGAATGTATCTGAATGTGGATAATAATATTGGTCCTTTTTAATTCCCTGCATTATTGCAATTATGGCATGTCGGTATTTGTTTTGTTGTTGTTGTTTGTCTGATATGCAATTATATAGGAAAATTATTCAAATTATATCCAGCTCGAGGAGCATCAGCCTGTGTCCTGTTTTAAATTTGGAGCTGCGTACCTACAATTTATTGCAATTTCATGGGATATACGAGCTGCGTACCTGTGTTTTGCAGTTGTATTTGGATTTATTGTTTATTCAATAGCATTGGCACGAATGCGATCTCCGTTGCGATACGATACGATACACTGACTCTAATACCGATGAATATGTCTGCTGCACTGGGAGGCAATCAGATGATGGAATATAAACAACCCACAGCTAGTTGCGTGTGTACATCTGATGATGAGCTGCTCAAATCCTCATTTAATATGCGTTTGGGCTTTTAAACACGCTAAAGTCCATCTCTGATATAATAGATACGCGCGTGGTCTTGCGTTTTGGATAAAATTGACTGAAACCGAAGCTCTCTGACAGAATTGTGGTCATAATTGTGAATTGATTGGTAGACGAGCGTATATGATGCGGCGAGGATATTCATTCAACCGAGGTGTTGATTTTTAAATGTTCACATTAATAAGTTGGGTTAGGTTAGGTTAGTCGTTAGTGGGTTGGCAAAACAGGAGAAATCTTTATACGAGCCACACTCCCAAACCTTTGAAAAATCATTGAAAAACTTACGAATTTGTAAACCAACCGGATGTATTTACCTGTCGGAAATTTCTTCTAAATCTAAATCCCCGAAAAAGTAAGAATTTCCAAGAATTCTATTCTATTTGCGGCAGAGCGCTGTGCTGGGCAGTGGCAAAGAAGAAGTGTGGTGTGTCCTCATGCACCTCCTCATCGCCGCGTCCTATCCACAGGTCATCTGTACTGATTTCAATTTTCTTGGTATATTATTTTAGCATATTGTGTCCGGTGATAATACCCACAATCGAGGAAAATAATTTCTTGTTCAATTGTTGGGTTCTCTCAGTTTTCTGTTTGTTATAAACTGGCCTCATTTTCCTGGTTATGCCACATAAATCGAACTTGCACCATCTTTCATTTGTCGCCAATCGTCTGTCTGACATTAATGATTAATGTCGTTTTCGGTTGGTCGTCCAGAACCGTCCGGAAGAACTCCCCGCGATTCTGAATTCAAATCCAGAAGCAAATTTCTCTTCTTTTCAGTAGAAGAACTGTAGAATTGAGTGGCAATCGAATGCTTTCAGAAGATGTTCGGACTGCTTCCGGACGGTTCTGAACGACCAATCGAAAACGACATAACATTACTGTCTTGTCGGCCTTGTTTAGTTCAAGATAGGACCCCGTTTTTTGCCAGCTCATCAGCTTTTTCATTTTCAGACACACCTCTGTGCACGGGAACCCAGCAAAGTCTTACGTTGGACTGCGTGACAACGACTTACAAGCTTTGATTTTAGTTCACCATCAGAGACCGCTTTTATTGCCGCTTGACTGTCACTAAAAAGGGCGTTCTGCGGCCCAAAACCGCGTAGCTCTTCACCACAGCGACATACCTACAAGCTTCGATTTTAACTCAAGGGCAAATATGACTTTTTTTGCCGCTTGACTGTCAATAAAAATGGTGGTGCTGCCATGTTAGAGGTCGCTTTTATTGCCGCTTGACTGTCAATGAGAGAGGTTATATCTGCTTGAGGTATTGACATCATTGCAACCTGTTTAGCAGCTGTTTTCACACTGCCTGTAACTCAGCTTTGAATACGGTCCTGTAGTCAGGAAGTCTGATTGAACTGGTTAGTCCGAAAAGTTCGGAGTCGTTAGCATCGCTAACTTAACCCTTCATGTTTGATCGATCCGTATAATAGGTATGGCTGATCCGATGGATGTCGGTTGATCTTCGTTCCATTCCCTGCTGGGAAAATACGTGGTGAATGGTCTTCTGAAATCTAGCCGGTTAGTAGTGTTGTAGTCCGTGCATAAAATATTGTCTGGCTTAACCGCTGTTTGCAGAAGATTCCTGTAGTACGAAAAGGTCTAGGGGTCTAAGATTGAGTATACCCTCTAGCCCCGCTGTAGGGCTGGTTCTCATTGCATCCTGTGGTGCTAATACTTTGAGGAAACCGAAGTGGATCCTGATTTTAATCTTGTAACCTTCATACTGATTTGCATATTTTGGAGCTATCTATTTTTTCGACAACGATTTAAAAGTCTAAAAAGTACCATACCTAATTAGGGCCCTGGATCTGGTTGTGTTTGGCCTAATGGGAGTGGTCATCGGGTTGAAGAAAAACGAATAATCCTTTTTGTAGTCTCAATTTGAAATGTACATTATTTTTACTTACAATTTTTTTTTGAATTTATTTACTTTTGTGTGATTTTAATGTAATATGCTAGTCTGAAGCTGAACGTAATTATTTGTCAGTCCACAAATCCTTTTCCAAGTATAAAAGTCAAGATCGGTAGTAATAACCTTTTTTTAGCGTCCATTTTAAATTTTATGAACAAAATTTGCTATGTAAATGTTGGTCCATTGTCACGTTTTGCCCGAGTTCCCAATGTTAAAAGTCCTTTCTCCATGACTATGTATACATACTTCGTTTTGTATCTTACATCGATTTGGTCAAAATCATTTTTGCCGCTTTTCCTTATTCTCAAAAGCGAACTAATATTTCCATACTGACTTTTCCCTTTATTTTACCAAAAGTTTGACAGCTTCGGTCACCTAAGCACCTATCGCTTTTGGAAAACAAAAATAAAAATTCGCCATGAAAAGCGCTCCGCGGATCGAGGTTTTGGGTATAAGCCCCCAGCATTATGCAAGTAGGTAGTTGAGCAGAATTTTGAAAAATTGTACCTCGGAAGTTGATTGCATTGCCACACTTCGAGTTACATAATTTAAAAGTATTTTTGGTATGGAGGGCAGAAACTTGTAATCTTAAATTACGTAAACGCCAAAACAGCTTTTTTTGGCAATTCGAGTTTAAAGTTTTGTAAATTCTTCCCGATAGGATTCCTTAATTTTTTCTTATGAAGTTTATATGGCAATGGACAACTCATTTGTGTAGTTTTTTGCTTTGGATAGATAGACAGTTTTAGAAATATTTAGGTATTTGTTCAGAATGAACTTGACGTAAACGCCACCTGACTTACAACTTTTTCTCCTTCACGCACGTACGGCAAAAAGAGTAGCTTATACGTCAAACTTAGCGTTGCCAGCCGTCCGGGCTTTCCCGAACATGTACTCTTTTTCTCTTATGCGGGGAAAGACCGGGATAGTTTTTCTAGATTGTCCGGGTTTTTCATTTTTTTTTTTTCATCATTTCATCGTCAAGAAAAAAGGAAATTCGAAATTGACAGAGCTTGAAAATGTCAAGTGAATTCTGAAAAATATTATCGTAAGACCAACTTTGGTAATCGACAAAAGAAAGGTTCGAAAACACTGAATGAAAAAATGACTAGTGTCGTATGTCCACCACAGTATGCGATCTATTGAAGTCGATGTAATCACGTTAAATGTATAATATATTTGGCTGACTTGCTCGACAATGAATATAGAATACCAGGCACTTTTAAACCATTCAAAAATATGATTGCTTTCTCTTCACCCGGCAGTGGAACGACTTTTACTTATGTTTGAAACCCTAAAATAATATTTCGAAAACGTCAAAAATCCACAGAAAATATGGAATTTTTTTTTTGTTTTGGGTTGTTTAATGCGTTTGTAAAATACAAAATTTATTTTGTCTCCAATTTCCCAAGCAAAAATTTCCAAAATCCCAGAAATTGATTTTCTTTATCTCTTCCCCTTTCCGACCAATTCAAATTGGAAGTTGGAAAAATATGGAGCATTTTAGATTTGAGTTTAGTAAACTTCTTTTTTCAACACTTTCATATGTCAGAAAATCAGCCGAGAATAATAACTCAGCTCAAATGACACATGGCCTGAAAACATGAAGTATACCTACCGCAACATACGCGCATTTTGGTCCTAGTTTTTAGATCCTATTTTGTCCGGGGAAAGTCCGAGATTTTCATGCTCGATAACTACTTTCTTCAAATTATTTATGGCAACCCTAAGTCAAACCAATGCTTACAGACAAATTTAGAGCTTTTACTCCTAGAATTTGACGTAAACGCCGGTAATTGGTTTATAAGGCAAACCAATTCTTACAAGGCTCCAAATTGTGTCTTTTACGTCAAAGTCGATACTCAATATCTTCGTAGCCAGGTGAGATAGGGCAAAACTGTTTTCAGAAATGGAAAGAGCCTCCTCAAAAACCTATTACATATGCATACCTCACTTAAAAAAGTCAAAATAACGTTTACTTCAAACCAATTTTGGGGCGACGAATTGTGACAGGTTACATTCAATATTGGTTTCGCTTGTTGAGCTCTATCTTTCGACCTCTACGTATCAGCAATTCAAAGACTGTCTGTTTTAAAAAAAGGCTAATTCTATTTTCTATAGGCTTATGTTGGCTTAAGCTATTGTCAAAAATGGACTTAAGTCCACTTAATTTCTGTCAAACTTTGAACATGATGAATGAATGCTGCAATACGAGTGCTCTTTTGAGTCAATCCTCTCAAGACAGAAGGCGTCCTTTTTACAAGGAGGAAGAAGTTGACGTATCATTCGTCATTGAGATCAAATATTCTAAGGTTGCTAGAGTTAAACCTCTAAAACTGTTGATAATGACTCGGATGTGTTGGACTCCACGGCTGAACAGTCAAAAAGTCAAAACAGAATGGTCCAAAAGCTATTCGATCACCGCAGTCAAAAAGTACACCACTAATCATATTATGGTCACGATATACAATCACCCACTGCCTTAAGCTAGAATACTCTCATCCAATCAACTTATGGCTCTCCCTGTACCTTAAAAAATATCAAAACTACCTAAAATTTAATATTTTAAAATTTTTTCTCCATCAATTACAGAGACTCTCACATTCTTTGTCACAAACAATTTCGACAAAAATATATTCAGGTCTGAAACATCGTTCTCAAACCACATGTGACCTTCTGATTCTGACATGACACAAATTTTAAATCCTTGCAATAGATAAGTGTAAATTCATGCTTCTGTCAATTTGTATTTCTCTCTGTCCATTCCAGTCACAAACATATTTGACAAATGCCTAATCAAAGTCCCCTTAAATTCAATTTCAAAACTGAAATGTCCAAAACAATATCCACAATTTACGAAAAACAAATCTATTTATAGTTTGAATTCAATAAAAACCCACACACACACTCGCTTTCAGTAAAATGCAAATGCACTTTACCTGATGTACAGATTCTATTTCAAATTAAATTTCCATCTTCACTTTTAACCAAATAAAATGAAAGGATAGATGTCCTGGCCGCATACGAGTATCATTTCATCAAAAATACCGTTCAACTTTAATTGTCTGATAGATATTTTCCTATATATACTGCTATCCTGTGTATCTATTCATATTTTATCAATTTTTTTATTTTTTTTTAGAAATGGAAAGTGCACCTAGGAACGTACAAGTCAGACCATTAAGCTCATCGACAATGGTCATTACATGGGAACCACCTGAGACACCGAATGGACAAGTGACTGTGAGTATCATCTACTTTCGAGTTTGTATAAAATTTCCTCTTCCCAAATGTGTCCTTTTCCACCTATAAGGCTACGAGGTTAAGAGGATACAGCTCTATGTCAATATATCCACTGCTCTACTTACAGATAGAATTTTCGATTGAAATTTATACAATGATATCGTTAAATTTCTATACATATTGTTATTATTCAAGATATATTTGTATGTGTTGTTTCCTGTGTGTGAGCCGCCTCCCTTTACAAATGATTATACAATTGTCCCGCTCGGTGTTCTCCGTTTGAACTTTCCACTATGTCCGAGACAAATCTAAAGGTGAATTGGGTTTCAATTGTGAATCGATGAAGAGCTCGATAAAATTGGAGATTTGTGTCTGTCTATCTGTCTATTTGACTGCCTGCCTGTCGATGTACGGATTCTTTGTATTCTCAATTTGTTGCCATCGTTCTAAGCTTCTATATACCTATTCGTATGTACCATTGTATTATTGAATTTCCAAGGAATACAATGAGGCAATGGATGGGAATGGATCTCATTTTTTTTTTTTTCATTCTTTGTATGTTTGTGAGTGGAAAGGATAATATAATCAAAGTGGAGAGTGACACCCGATGTGACACATTGTTGTAGGATGAATAAAGTGATAACAGTGGTTGTTACACCACCTAATGATTTGATGTCCCTTAAAAAGGGCGATATGGTAAGAGCTTAAATGAGGTGTTTATTTTTTGGGGTTGTGAAGGGATGTAGTTCTTCGCAAGATCTCTATCAGTATTTCGTTAAATGACATCCAAAATTCAATACCAAAGATTGGAAAACAATTTCCGTCTTGTATGTGCGTAAGTTTTCTCTTCCAAGTCAAGACTGCGTTACAATTCTTGATTGATAGAAATAATGTTGCGTTGGACAGGAAAGAATTGACTGTAGGCATCTTCATAGGCACTTTTGACGCCATGTACAGCTTTGAATCAAGGAAATGCTCAAAAGCCGCAGGCAGCTTCAAACTTAATCAATGAATGGTGCAATACGAGTGGTCTTTTGAATCTATCCTCTCAACACCGAAGGCGTTCTTTTTACAACGAGGAAGAAGCTGACGTATAGGACCATCTCATTCGCCAGAGAGTCCAAATATTTTAAAGTAAAGGGTGATTTTTTAAGCGTTTGGTTTTTAAATTAAAAAAAAACCAAAATTTGCAAAATTGAGTGAATTAGGGTCGATAAATAAATTCTTACCATTTATTTTTTAAAATTCACCCTTATTCAACGTGGCGTTTATTTTAAACGACAAATGGCGTTTTTTGAAATCGGTATTACATGTGGCGTGTTTTTAAGCGTTTTATGTCGTTTTAGTTCCAAAAACGACACGTAAAACGCCAATTTTTGTCGCAAACGTCACTAAAACGACACTTAAACGACTCGACTCAAAAAATGCCAGCTGTCGTTTAATATAAACGCCACGTAGAAGTAAGGGTGATTATTTCATGTAGATGTTGACCGCGACTACGCCTCAAGTGGTCCATCCGGAATGGCCAAATTTGTTATACTTTTTTCCAACATATCGACTGGTATCTCACCAATAACACGAGTTATGTGGTCTTCCAAGGCGGCAATAGTTGCTAGCTTATCCGTATAAACGAGAAACTTCACATATCCCCACAAAAAACAGTCCAGCGTCGTCAATTTAGGCGTCCAATTCACAGGTCCAAAACGTGAGATTGATTCTTTGAAAAAAAAAAACAAGCGGATCTTCTTCGAGCATTTCCAAGGCTCATTCACCAAATGTTCGACGTTGTGGCAGATCGCCTGGCTTCAGTTTTTGCACCAGCTGTATTGTGTAGGGTTTTAGACCAAGATCCTTGCCGCGAACGGCGCCGAATGAATATTTCACGGTCTTCATTAACACTGGTTGATATTCTCCTCTGTACGCACTATACGCAAACGAGTCGGTCGTTGGTTTAATGTCCAAAATAAAGTGAAATTGGTGCGAAATTTGGTCAAAATGGCTTGCATAGCCTGCTCAGTAGAGTATAACGATTACGACGACCATTTAATGGACGAAGTGCTCTAAACACATTTTTTACTGAGCACGATTTTTGGTAATATAATTCAATAATTTCCAATTGTTGTTCGGTCGTAAGTCTATCCATGGTGAAATGACAATGCTAACTGAGCATTTTTTTACTTTGACACGTGTCACGAATCACTCGTAAACTGTCAAAAAATCAGGCTGAAAAACCAAACACCAAAAAAATCACCCCAAGTTTCACAGTGGGAGTTTAAACTAAAGTTTAACTGAACCTGAACTTGAGTTTTTATTTGAACTTCCATACGTTCGGTTTCACAATGTAATCTGAGCTTCAGTTCAACTGAACTCAGTTTAACTAAATTCAATTAATGGAATTTGGCAGTATTGTACAGTACTTATCTTTTATACGACTTTTTCAAAATCTTTTCTTTCGAAAAACACGCAAAACAACGTGAAATATTTGTGTTTTTGACAATCGGCAGCTTTTATATTGAAATGTCACTTTGACAAGTGAAATGAGGTTTAAACGGCAGAATACTGTCGTTTAACTTAACCTACAGAATGAACTCTGTTTAAGGTTTAAACGAAACCGAATTAATTGTTGAACTGAAGTTTAAATTCAAAGTGTAGTTTAAACTTCCATTGTGAAACTGGGGGTTAGAGTTAAACCTCTAATGTTCTACTTTTTTTCAACAGTTCGAAGGTGCCGCTTAGCCCCTTGGGTTAGGTTCGGCAGACCACAACAAGTGCCGCCACACTTAGGCCAGAGTAGGTAGGTCCATTGTAATGCACAGCACCTTAATCACTTCTATATGAGCTTTAAAACTTCTTATATTTGATCATGAAATTAAATAATTTAAACTGTTTCGGGTTGCAGGTCACGCTGACATCTCTAGTGGTAGATGTCTGACCACTTTACTTTCGGAAAACACTTACCTACACATGCTAAACTTAGGCGAATCTAGAATCTGACATTCCCTCTGATATTTGCTCCTTTCCAGTTGGCAGAAATCTTCAAAAACTTAAAATTCATACAGTTTCCACTGTCTCCGGCTCAACAGTCAATAAAATTCCCATCAAAGAATTCGTTTTGCATCGGCTGTCATGTCATGTCACATTTAAGTCACACTTAGAAGGTGTTCCCTCTTCGCCCGTCAAAACATATTTCAATTTGAATTTCCGTCGCAATTCATCAATATTACCATTTGTCACATTTTCACTTCAATCCCATCCATTTGTCTCCTCCGTTCATCAATATTTACCACCATTCTGAAAATAAGTTGGATAACCTGTCCGCAATCCCTCATGTGAAATTTGTCACACACCAAAAACACATCTCTGGTTTCAATCAGAATGTCAATTTCATTATATGTCAACATTCGAGTCCTTATCCTTACCCGCTTCCGCTCCTCATCTCATCATTAGTCTCGACTATAATTCCCATTTCAAATATTCCCTATCGAAATCAGTGCCAGGAGTAGCTACTGACAGCTTACGTTGGACAACCATCAATAAATGGTGGAAGGAAACCTCAACCCTAACCTAATCCATTCTCCATCTTATTTTGTGAATAATTTACTCATATGTCCGTCTCTTTCTCAATAAAACAGGGCTACAAAGTATATTACACGACTAACTCAAATCAACCCGAGGCATCTTGGGACTCGCAAATGGTTGACAATAGTGAGTTAACAACAATATCTGAATTGACACCGCATGCTATTTACACGGTCCGTGTACAAGCGTTTACCTCTATGGGTGCCGGTCCGATGTCCACTCCGGTACAGGTGAAAACACAGCAAGGTAAGAGAGTGTTTTGCATTTTAAATTTTAATACAACAAAAAAATAAAAATAAACACACAAATTCGAAATATAAATATAAATACAACAGGAAGGACATTTATCTATTTTGTATGCAGATTTGTTTATATAAAGTAGGGAAACATAATAGTTGTTGTCTTAATAAGGGAAAGAGGATTTTTTCTTTCTCTTTCTTGTTTTTTTTTTGTGTGTTGTGTTGGCTTTAAGGACATTATGCAAACATATTTTTGGGTGTACGAAAAAAAAACTTAATTTATCGCATAATTCAGAAACAGAAGTAGCGTACTTGTATTAGAAAGTTTATTGTAATAGGACGGTCAGTTATTGCGAAACTTTTGATCACGTTTAGGCTTGAGGGAAGTTGGGAATTTTTGATAAAATTTAGCATACCTTAACTAATAGAGGAGACTGTAATCATAGTCCTGCACGTAGTTAGAACAAGAGTTTGTTAAAGTATATAGACACTCGGATAAATTAAAATTGTAAACCACTAAGGAATCTATTACAAGATTGTACTGCTTGAAGGACACGTATGTAAATATTGACCCGTCACAGAGGAATAGCTAAGCACTGAAACATTTAACCATAGTATATCTCATGAATTCGAATGGAAGCGAGCTATAATTTTATGCCGAGTCCGAACGGCTGAATTTTTATATCATATGAATTCAGGGGGAAATGTTGTAGAATTGACTGGAAAATTGAACAGGAAAAGTTGTAAGTACGGGAAAAATTAATAAACTCGTTTTCTAGAAAATTTAGAGATCAAATTGCTTATTTTTTTAGGATGAACTAACTTTATAATTCAAGAGCAACATTTTAAAACCAGTTCAACGATTAAAATTTAAGTCCTCGAAAAAAGCAAAACTTAATTTTTTTTTTCGGTTGCATTTTACTGATAGCTATAACTGGGGCCTTATAGACGCTATGAGAACAAGGCGTGCTCATAGTAGTGTCAGATTCTTACTAACTAAAACCACCACCCTTCGATATAAATTGTAGATACAGCAACTAAGATGTAACTTATGAAGCAATTTTTCTATCACGAAATGAAAACTTTTGGCAAGTTACTCTCCAATCTGCATGTTCCGTAATTTAGACGCGGTTTATCTTTATCCCTATATCGCCAAGTCGAAAGGTTTTGTTTTTTGTAGTCGGGCAATTGTCCAATTAGTCGGTTTCTATGCAAATCTTGTAGTCTCAGCTTTGATTGTATGTGATCGGAGATCCCTGTGGGTATCGTCGTTTCTAATATACCACGGTGGTTTGGACAATTTCTTCAAGCTCTTTATTTTGAAAAGATTTTGTCATATTGGCATTTGTTTTTTTTTGTTTTTTTTTTTGCTGCAACCTTAAAGTTGTACACCGTAGGTCCACGCTTGCTTGTATATAAAAACAGTTTGTTCTCGGTACTGAGCTGAACGTTTTTTCCATGTAACCAGCAAATTTCTCTATACAGTGAGCGTCAAAAGTGAGTAAACACAGATGTTCTTTTGAGTTTTCTTTAAGCTCTGGAAACAGGTCTAAAAAGCCAACAATCTGTAAAAAGTTTCATAACGAAATAACAATAATTAAGCATATTTTGTCGACAGCAAAAAATACTTTATAAATACAGTCAAAATCGGTTATAACGACCTTCAAGGGACTAGCGAATTTGGTCGTTATAAGCGATAGGTCGCTGTAACCGATATCAAGGTATGTAAATTAATCTGTTTTCAACTAGAGGTCCTTTTTTTCAAAATTCAAAATTTGTTTTTACATACATACATGTGAGTATATATGTGAGCCGAATAAAATTAATTTTCTACAACCACTCGTCACGTCACACTGAAAAATGTTCACTAAGTAATTTTCCAACCTACTGTTGAACAAACTCAAAACCACTAATAAACACAAAAATAAAAGAATAACATGTCAACAAACGGTAACAGATACATTGCAGCTAAAGATACATAAACAGTTTACAGTTTTAGAAAAAAATACAGTCGCGCCAACAGCTGCGTCGATTTTAGTCGTTGTAACCAATATTTTATTTCAAAAAAAGCAAAAAATCGGTCGTTGTAAGCGATGTCGTTGTAAACGATTTGTTATTCAATGGGATTATAATGGAGCTCAGTCAGGACCTAAGAATTTGGTCATTATAACCGATGTCGTTGTAAGCGATTTTGACTGTAGGTATACCTAAAAAATTTCCAAACTCCAAAGACAAATGAAAACCGCATTGGTGTTCACTCACTTTTGACGCTCACTGTATATTTGAGTTCGACGAACTCTTTGCGTTTCATTTTCACGTGCGAATTTCATTTCAGCTTTGCGTCGAGTGTCATTCGTAGGTATTTAGCTTCGTTCGCAAAAGGTATTCTGGCCAAGTTTAGAAAAATGACCAAGGAATAATATAATATAAACATTAGTTTTTTTTATATAGGGAAGTTCACGTGAACAGATTTAGTTTCATTGAGGGCGATTCGCCAGTCCCTCGTCCATTAATTTACTTTATTTAGAGCGTTTTGCAGTCGTTTCTTCGACTGTTTTACCTACTGTATATCCTTCGGTATATCACGTGTATATAACAGGTAGAGAAGCGGTCCAAGAACGCTTTCTTGCGGTACAACGGCCGAAATTTCTTTTAGCTCCGAGTATTCGTTTCCATGTCTTACACGGAAAAGTCTATTCCCGAGATATGATATGATTACTCGGAAAATTCCGGAAAAACGCGAAAAATTTGAATTTGTTTCGATGAAATTTTGGCATTTTTTTTTATTCTGGTAACAATTTGTTCAAGATCTCAAAATGCGTTGGCTATTGAATCCTCTGGCCGATGAATCTTTTCACAGTTGACAAGCCAACGTGCACAATGACCAAGAATTCGGCGAGGTGATTCGAGACGATTTGGTGGGTTTATGATATTGCTCTCCGCAGATTTTCGTCAAACGCTTCCCGTCATCCCGAAATCAACTGCTACCGATGAACTTAATGCATGCCTGAAATCGTCGTCTTTGTGGCGGCATGTCAAGAAGTTGAAATTGACCACGAACATGAGAGTCGCATTGCCGAACTGCTGCTGTATTCTCGAGACAAATGCTATGATGCTTGGTAATGGCCAAATTCTCGTTGATGTTTCGAATTGATTGATATCGTTCACGGCAAATTTTTGTGAGTTCCCATCGTCGAAGGAGGAACTCATCACCAAAGTGTTCCCCGGCATTGAACAAAATTATAAAAATCTTTGTTATATTATCACTCTGGAGTTTATCTGATGGCGTTAAATTGGGGGCGAAACGAAGTTCGCCGGGTCCGCTAGTTTGTAATAATATTGCTTGTTTTTTTTTCAACCGGTAGATATATCAAAAAATGACTTGATGATACATAAGACATTTGTTTGATTATATTGATGATTTTCCCTATACTCTATGGAATTTTCTGAAAATAATGTTTTGAAAAATTTAGCCACTTCGGAGGTCAGCCTTACTCCTTTTCCTAATGGTCTTCCTTCTGTTTTGCTTAGGAACTGTACCTGTTTCCTTTACATGAAATCGTATGCCACATTTTTAATTTATCTTTAAAAACTGGTACATTTTTCAGTCTCGTAGAAGAAATAAAATTGAAAACTATAGAGGTATATGTAAGCAATCTTCACTTCCAGTATTGTTGGATTCCCTTGTTACGGAAAGATTAAATTGTAAATCCTTCATTTGCAGTAATCAGCATGGCTTTGTAAAAAAAAGAGGTCCACTGTAACAAATCTTTTGTTTTTTACGAACTTTGTAATCTCTGAAATCAGTAAAGGTAACCAGGTTGATAAGATCTATACGCATTTCAGCAAAGCTTTTGATTGAGTTGACCATGAATTGCTACTGTATAAACTTAAAAATTTGGGATTTCCTATTTTCTTTTTAAAATGTCTTCATTGAGAGATTTCAAAATGTAAAGTTTCGTAAGAATATTTCGAAAAATATATCGGTAACTTCTGAGGTTCCCCAAGGAAGTCATATTGGACCTCTACTTTTTATTCTGTTTGTAAATGATATTGTCAAATGTTTACCTGAATATTCCCTGTTAATGTTTGGGATTACTTTAAAATTTATTTGAAGAAAATATTTCTCCCTAAAAAGCGATACAATCAAATATTTTCGAAAAATATTTCGTACTTTCCTATAATGTCATTTTGGGATCGCAAAATATGAAATTTTGAAAAGTTGCAAAGCAAATTTAAAAAACACGGAATCGGCTACAGTTGCAAATATTTTTTCGTAGGATTCAAACATTTTTGAAACATTTTACAGAAATATTCAAAGCAAATTGAAAGAACACAGATTAAACTGTTTCAAATATTTCTGTCGAATGATTTCCATTTCGAGCTTTCAAAGTTGGAGATTTAGAGAAATTGCAAGCAAATTGAAAGTAGTCGGACGATCTTCTTGCTTTCTTTAGGGAATGGCGCAAGTTTCCACCTTTCGGATTTTGGAAGAATATCTATCCTAATGAATGAACATTGAACCTGGTTCTTTTTCTTTATAAAGTGACGAGAGAGAGAGAAGTTTCTGGCAATGTGGAATTTGCCACAAAAATTACAGGTAGAGCAGTTCAAACTTCTCTTTAGTATTCGTGTCTTTCCTATTGTTGGGACTGGTGACGAAATATACACTCCCATGCACTTGAAAAGGGACAAGATTTCTTGTTTCTCTTTTGCGGTTTTTCAATAAAACAACATAATATTTGTATCGACATACATTTTTTTATGTTTTGATTTCAATTTTGTATTAATGGGAAGCAAAATTAAGCACCAAAGTCTTTCCGTTATTTTTAAACTAATAATTTTTGAATAAAAAAAATGCATTTTTCTCTTGCCGCACTTGAATAAGGACAGTAACTGGAAACAAAGATCAATAACAAAATGTTGCAAAATTCAGTTAAAATTAATTTCTTTTTATCTTGTTAAGCTTAGTTAATAGTATAGCGGCATTTGTTGGAAATAACTTCATAAATACCGCTTGGAAGTGAGTTAAACAGAGATTCTAGGTAGCTCTAGGAAATGTCGCTCCATGAGGCATTGATGGCTGCTGTTAATGATTTAACATCTGAAAATTGTTTACCGGACTCGCATACTTTCCGTGACCACCATCCCCAAACAGTTTCAATTATATTGAGATCAGTGGAATAAGGTAGTCACCTCAGTATAGGCACGTTTACTGTACGGATACACTCTTTTACCACGCGTGCGGTACGAATGGGGGTGTTATCCTGCTGGAAAGTCCATTGTACGGATCCAAATACCTATTCGTAGTAAGGAAGAGCCTTCTGCAGTATGCCTTTGTAGTTAGTTATTCGCGTTCATTCTCGATGACAGAAACTGCAATAAACATTGGTCATAATAAGAGATCGCACAACATACCATTACGGCTATGGTGACGAGACAGATAGTGTTTTTCTTTGCGTATGTCATGAAATTATTAATTTAACCATCAGGGTTTTCGTCCGAAAAAACTATTAGCTATTCCATGTCATGCAATTCCGAGTAAAAATCATGCGAGTCTCCTTACGAGTAGTAAGATGCGATTATTTTTAAATTTTAATCTTTTTAGATATCCAGCTTTCCGAATTACTCGTCTTACCGTGTCAACTCTAGCAATGATTCCCAAATTTAATCCGATCTGCGAGGCGGAACAGTGAGAATTTGATGCTTCTCAAACAATCCGTCTTTTTTCAGTAGATGTAGTAGCTGTTCCTCGCTTCATGTTGTTTCCATAGTTGCACATATTTTTAAGAAAATTCCAAACCACTGACTTGCTTCTTCCAATTTTTTTTTGGCAATATCGATGAGGATACACTCCTTCTAGCCAAATATTTTGCCTTTCTCTTCTGCACTAACCACTTTTTCTCACTTTTTTTTATTGAAAAACGATGAAAATATTCACGAAATAAAAATAAAAATACCTTCAACTTCAATAAATTGATCCACAGCAAAGCAATTGCCTTTGTCCCTATTCAATTGCATGGTCAAAGAAAAACCAAAATAACATATAACTGTAGAATTGTGAAAATTTAGTTTCGCTCCTAAAAGTTGCCTATTAGCTTTTACTATGTTCTAAATAAAAGTATAAAATAAATACCGATATTTAGTAATGAGAAAGAGAAGTACATGAAATGATTAAAAAATCTTGTACCTATTCATGTGCATGGAAGTGTATATATATTTGTGACGAAATCTCAAAAGCATTTCCTGGCTTTTGAAGACAGCTGTCTTTTTTACCTTTGTACAGGGTCCGCCAAATAACTTTTTTTTTTTGAAAATGCTATAAAAAAAAACTACTGAATATTTTCTCAAATTTCTTTTTTTATTTGAAAGTACAATCCTTCCGGTTAATAATGGAAAATAATTTCATTCAAATGGCTGCCTCGGCTGGCCATGCAGTAGCCTACACGGTCGGTCCAATTTTTAAGCACATTATCGATTGTGTGCAGCTGTATTTCACCAATGGCTTCACGAATATTGTCCTTTAAAGCGTCAATTGTCTCTGGCATGTCGGCGTAACACTTATCTTTTACGGCACCCCACAAATAATAGTCCAACGCACACTGGGGCCGATTGACAAGAAACAAAAGCCAGAAGTGAAAGCCTCTCGCGCAAATCACAGAAAAATAACATTAAACATATCACGCCACATTTTCTCGCTTTATTAAGCATTTGGTACAAAAACAACATTTTATTTATTTTTTAATACGCTTTTCTTATACACTGACCTTGGTTTAATCCAGACATATTTTAATTTTTTTTTAATTCAATCAGAATTTTTTTAAATTTTACTTTGAAATATTCAACGCACAAACACTCGGTATTGCTAATAACAGCTAATCTTTATTTTACCCCTTATTCTTTATTACACAACTTACTTCCAGCACTGCGAAAATTTGAGTAATGATGCACAGTTGTATTAACTTCACAGCCAAACAATTGTTTCATAAAAAACAGTTAGTTTCAATTTTGCATTTTGAGCATGCTCTCCATACAATCGGCCCCAGTGTGCAACGGTGTCAAATCGCAGCTCCGCGGTGGCCAAACGACATCAGCTCTGCGGCTGATAATGCGATCTTCAAAAACAGGGCGCAAAACATCGAGTGTAGCTTCCTCTTCAATTTTTGTGAACAAAAATTCGTTCAACATGGCGATCGCCATTGACTGTAACGGCCACTCCTTGCTCATTTTCGAAGAAAAATGGCCCAATTATGCCTCTGGACCAAAATCCGCACCAAACAGTGACTCGTTTTGGGTATATCGGCTTTTCAATGTATGCGTGCGGGTTTTCTGTGCCCCAAATGCGACAATTTTGCTTGTTTACATACCCGCCAAGATCAAAATGAGCTTCATCTGAAAAGATTATTTTTTTTTGGCAAAATCGGCATCTTCTCTAAGTCGATTTTTACCATGATTTTCAAAGTAATGTCGCAATATTTCCCAGCGTTGTTCAAGCGTATACACAACCATATTCGTTCAGCGGAAGGATAAAACTAATTATCTGTCAAATCAGACATGAGCTAAGTGTTACCATTCGCGAAATAAGCACTAGTTGAAAAAAAAAAAGTTAGATGTCGGACGCTTTAGTAGTAGAATTTGCAATCTGAGTGCTTTAATCTCGGGGTACCAATACCAATAAGCTAGTTACAAAAATTTGTTTCTCCTGTAACAGAAAAATCTTGCAAAAGTGATTTCGTCGTGGTTACAAAAATTAACTCTACCCGCGGATATTCTATAGTCAGACAGTAATTAATTCGAATGAAAACCCTACAAACAATTCATCGTTATCACACGCTGACCAAGCACACCGACTTGCTGACACTACTATACCCTACCCATGCTGTGCTATATTTAAATGGATATAAATTAAATAAATACAAAAAGAAGCACACACTCTGTTAAATACGAACGTGATCAATATGACAATTATTCACGAGAATCCGAACTTGAGGATTTTCTCTCAGCATTAATTACTTTTTTTTAATTTTATTTTTGCGAAAAACGAACCACCTTACGCGAGCAAGTGATAATCATTCGATGCTGCATTTAAGTGACACAATTAAAAAATAAAAAATAAAAAAAATATTTATTTTTGCCTTTCTTGGGAAAATACGCCTGAGCCGATAATTATAGCTGGAAAATGAGTCCTTTCTCCAGCAAGTAAATTACATTAATTAAAGCTGATTCGGAGCTATAAATCTGTCAGGGATGTTATTTTTTTTAAATGTATATCTCACGTTAAGCCGAAAACCGCGTGAAAGTGTGTAGAGCTTGAAATGAAAAATAATATACTACATACCATACATAGGTATAGTGAGCATAGTAGGGATATTATTGATTAAATTTATAAGTATAGCCGCGCCGACGAATGTGTGTTGGCAAATCTGTATACAAAGTGATAAGGGGTAAGGGGTTCTGTATATTTAATCGAATATGATTTTATTTCCGATGTTGAATTAAATTTGTGTATTCTTTTTTCCATTTTTACATCGATTTCTATTCAATTTCCTCAATCATCATCAATGCATGGATATGGAATGGACGCCGTCATCATCAATGTAACCATCAATCAACACTTTGGATGCGTATGATGGGCGCGCGTATACACCCATACACATTTGGAATTTTGCAGGTGTCCCATCGCAGCCCAGTAATTTCCGGGCTACCGATATCGGTGAGACCGCAGTTACGCTGCAATGGTCGAAACCGACACATTCCAGTGAGAATATTGTCCATTACGAGCTTTACTGGAATGATACGTATGCAAATCAGGATCATCACAAGTAAGTGGTTTTTTGTTTTCTATTATTTAACTTCAGATTTCAGGAGATGAATGTTTTTTTTTGTGTATTAATTTGATGTAGATATTTATTTTATTTTAATTTGTCCGAGTACATTGTCTTTAAATGTTAATTTGCAAAAAGATGATACCTACATAATCACCCCTATTCCCGTTTATCATAAACGCCTAATATTTCATTTTGTTTTTAGACTTTGTAGAGTTTGTATTTTTTGGGACAAACAATTTTAAATTGAACAGTGAACACATACAGTGACCGGCACAAGTATTTTGACAAAACTAAAGTTAATTCTGCTCATAATTTTAAACTTACTTTCTTGTAAATTTTGGCACCAAAGGAAAGGTCATTTAAATTCCGTTTGAATGATACAAAACTTTCCTTAACCCATTAGTACCCATTTAAAAATTTTAGAATTTAGAATTTTTGTGAATGTCTACTTTTTAGACTTTTTTCCTCGGTATCAAAAAAAAAAATGTTTTGATGCAAAAATTTTCTCCAAACAATTCTAATAGTGACTGCAGTCAACAAATTTTCAAAAATCTCTTCGGCAATATTTTTTATTGGGGGTTTCTGTGAAGATAGGTAGGATAGGATAGGTGAAGATAGGCACCTGCCAAACAAAAAAAAAACTTAAAAATCGTATATCTCGAAAACCACGGAATAGATTGGCACCATCCTTACAAAAGAAACTTTAAAAGTCTTATATCTCGAAAACCACCAATTTTGGGAAAAATCTTTGTTATTGGAAGTTTCTGTGAAGATTGGTCGACATTTTACAAAAGGGGCGTGGCACCTGCCAAACAAAAAAAAACTTAAAAATCTTATATCTCCAAAACTACCAATTTTGAGAAAAATCTTTGTTATTGGGGGTTTCTGTGGAGACTGGTCGACATTTTACAAAAGGGGCGTGGCACTTGCCAAACAAAAAAAAAAACTTAAAAATCGTGTATCTCGAAAACCACTGAACTGATTGAGTTCACATTTTGCGAAAATGTTTGTTAGTGGCCCGTGGGTGTTTCTGTAAGGATTAGTCAAAATTGGACAAAGAAAAATGACACCTTCCATACCAAAAAAACACCTTGCAAACGGTATTTCTCGACACTCGTGGGTAGTTAAAATTGTAAAATTGTGAACAGTGATATGCATTGTCCTGATAGACAAGAATATATCTAAAGGTCAGGGGTTCCCAATCTTTTTCATACTGCACAGGTTACTTCCTATACAGGTTATAATATTTTTGCGACGCCCTTCTAAAAGCACTCAACGGAACAAAGCAGAGATATGTGAATATAGAAGCCGAGATTACTGAAGATTCACTAAAGGGTTTTCCAATAAGGATAGGTCGACGTTGAAATGTAATAAAACAAGCTGTGTGCGAGATATTAACGAAATCCTTTTTTTTTTTTTTTTTTTTGTTAAAAGGCTCATGCATGTCATTATTTGGTATGGAACATAATACCATGTACAAATGTCCGCCGCAGCTTCTCACGTTGTCACGGATCCGAGTGGTCCAATCTGCAGCATAGATCCGGCTAAATTTGAGCGATGGCATTGGTTATGTTGGGTTTAATAACATCGGTCGATTGCGATTTCAGTCAACCCCACAAAAAAAGAAAATAAAATCTAGCGGGGTTAAATCGCACGATCTTGGTGGCCAAATAACGTCATCTTGGTGACCAAATAATCATTCATGCACGTCTTGCTGGAACCACATGTCATCTACCTCCATATCGTTCAATTTGCGCCAAAATAAATCGGTTAGCATCGTTCTGTAGCGCTCTTCGTTGATGGTAATAGCCTTAGCAACGTCATTTTCAAGAAAAAGTACGGAGCAATTACGCCGCCGCACCGGCCGGTCTAAAATCGCCACCAAACATCTTTTAATGGATGCATTTCCACCTCGGGTGTGTGGGCGTCATCGTCATCCCATATACGACAATTTGGCCTGTTAGCCTAGCAAATTGATCCAAAAATGAGCCTCGCCACTGATAATTATTATTGGTCGTTATCATTAACTATGCGCTCCTGGGTCAGTTGCATTTTGAATGGATATAGGCCCAAGTTCCGACGCAAAATTCGCCAAGTTGAGGTCTGCAAAATGTCGACTTCTTGTGCAAGACAAAACACAATCGCCAACATCGAGCTCAAAGCTGATGGAACGTCGTGTGCAGGCGACCTGTGCGTAGCGTCTTGTGACACCCCTAGGACAGTCCTTCGACGCCCCAGGGCGTCCGACCTCTGATAGGTAAAGGTAATACAATTCCTGGGCACGAGCAAAGCTGGACGGGTGCAGCTAGTCGATTATATTTTTCACGTCCCTACGTATAAATTTCGATCCGGCTCCTGCAGTAAGAAAATCTAAAACCCTTCCAATTACTTGACATTTTTTTGTGATGGGTTTCTTGCCGTATCCACCTTTTCTGAAATGCCATGTTTGGAGTCTAAATATCAAATTGTTGGAGTAGGTAATTGGGCCTTTAATTATCTCCACGAGTGTATCACAGTTTTTCGCAGCTTTACAATTTTAGAAAAACAAATCTGCCAAAAAAAACAAAACAAACTTCGTCACATATTGCTCGTTCATTGATAACGCGACCCAGTATAACATCCCCGTAATGAATTCCAACCGAATTTAAAATGGCGCGAATTTTGAATTTTCAGAGTGCCTACTTTGTCTCCACTTTCCGTTTTTATAACACTATACAATCCAAAGAAATCGAATTAAGCACACCAATATCTGGATTCTACTTCTTATTCAAATCTTGTCGAAATTGACACCAGGAAGTCCTGACATTCCCCTCCATTGTCTTCCCTATCACCACCCCATTGCACTCAAAATCTTACAACTTTTACTCACTGACATCTTTTCTTTACAGACGTATATCAAACACAGAATCATATACGCTTGATGGTTTGTATCCTGACACATTGTATTATATTTGGCTGGCGGCACGTTCTCAACGTGGCGAAGGAGCTACCACACCCCCAATACCCGTCCGAACAAAACAATATGGTAAGATTTGCATACAAGTTTTTCTAAAAAAAAAAATATCCCTTCGCTTAGTACTTAGTTATGAATTAAGAATTCAAACGAAAAAAAAAAATCTATATAGCTTATCAAAATATAGACTTAAAGTAGTTGTGTAGATTTTTTGTTACATGAAAAAAAGTGTCTACCATCCCTCCAACCATGGTGTGCTTTATTATATCCCATACTTGTAAATTCCCCTCCAAATGTCCCGATAGACGACAAAAAAAGATATATATCACTTTACAAGCTGCGTGGAAACAGGTAATTCCTATAATCCTTTGACTCCTGACATTCAGTAAAAAAAAAAAGCACCAACGAAAGTAAAAAAAAAAACTAAAAAAAATTACAAACTGTGACTAACAATGTAAATCACATCCGGTAGGTTAAAGGGAGTCCTTTTATGTAAAGGTGTAAATTTTTTTCTTTTGCGTATACGTATTTTTTTTTTCACGGCATTAAAGCCAAATCAAAAAAAAAACCGTTTGAAGCTATTTTTGTTTGTGTCGTTTAATGAAATGATGTGTCCCGTCCAGTCAGCGTTTTGCATTTAATTTTTTTTTTCTTTTATATTGGTTTTGGACACTCATTTTTTTTTTGTCTTACATTTACATTTAAAAGTGCATTTCCAAACATTTTACGATGAAATTTCTCCAAAAGCTTTATACCAAAAGAATGACCAAAAAGGAAAGGGCAAAAACTGATCAAAATTGCATTAAATAAAATTTCCCATCCTCTTTGGAGGCGATATCAAACATTCCTACACAAAGTCGCGAACAAAATTGTTTCCAGTTACAGACAGACTTGTTCTGCAAGTTTGGGAAGCCTTTGAGAAGTCACAAAAAAAAAGGCTATGCTGCTGTATTTTTGTTTGTTATTATTTGTTGGTAGCATCCGTTTCATAGATGAACTTAGAAGCCATTGTAGAACCTAAAATTAACCAACAGAAGGATATTATTTTTTCTCTGTATTTTAAATGCTGCATTTTTAGCATGCCTTAAGGGCATAGCTTCCCCTTTTATAATATCTTGGTTAAGCAGAAGAAAAAAAAAAGATTGTCCGAGTGTAGTTTGGTTCCTTTGCTGTGTGTCCAGAATTAGAGAAAATATGTAAATACGTTTTTTTTAGTAGAATATGAAATCACTCTCATATGGAAGCAGAAACAATTTTCATAACCAACAGGAATTTTTTCGTCATGGTGGTTTCCTTTGACAAGCCTTGAGCGGTATAGAACGTAACATTGCATGGTGTGAATAGTTGTCTTTTGGATACATTATTATTTACAGTTTAGACACATGTGGAACCGAATCTCTTGTTTAGAGACAATTTCTCAACTTACTTGACATTTGCAGAGCTGCTTGACAGAAAAAGGACGTTGTTTTTAGAGGTATACAAATTCAATCCAAACTACTATATTAAATGCAACGTCCTTCTGTTCGTTTCTCCATAACTCGAGAACCTTTCGTCCAATTTTCATTATTATTTTTTGTGATTTATAGATGTGTGGCCAGATTAGGCCGTAGGGTGTGAGTTGTTCACGCGTAAAGGGGTCGCGGGGAGTAAGGGGGGTCTTACGAACTGTTAGTCGTATGCACTTGAAAGTTCGTTTGTTGATTGATAAGTCAAAATGATTACATGCCTCATTCATCGTTTTTCAAAATTCCTCCTATTAGGGTTGAAAAAATGGAGTGCAAAAATTTCTATTTAATTTTAATTTAAAGAAAAGAAACCAGGGGCGGAGCCGCGGGCATGGCTAGTATGAAATAAAACTATAATATTAACTTTATTTAATAGATAATTTTATGCCATTACTGTATAAAAAAAATTTCGGTCATATGCGCGTCACGGCTAGTTCGACTGAAGCGCAATCATGAAGTCCAATTTTCGACAACTTTATCGAGCAACTGGGGGCTTATATCAGCAATAACACGGCGATTTCCATAATCGTCCAACGTCTCTGGTTTATCGCCATAGACTTGTGACTTCATATATCCCCAAAGAAAGTAATCTAAAGTTGTAAGATCACAGGATCGTGGAGGACAGTTCACAGGTCCAATTATGCGCTCAGCTAAGGTTTCTCGCAAAAAATTGATTTTGTCGCGCGCCGTGTGGCATGTTTAGCCATCTTTTCGAAACCCAAAGCTCTGACACGTCAATGACAATCAACTGAGAAACGAAGAAGTCAAAAATCATGACGGTAATATTCTGACCAGCATCGTCCTTAAAGAAATATGAACCGATGATTCCACCAGTCCATAAGGCATACCAACCAGTGAGTTTTAATGGATATAAAGGCGATCGTCTCGACAAAGGCTTCTAGGTTTTCTCCACTCGAAATTCGGCAATTTTTTTTGTTTACATATCCATTTAACCAAAAATGGGCCACATCGGAGACCAAAGTTTTGCGTTGAAAATGAGAGTCAAACTGAATCATGTTTTAACTCTTGAATCACTCTGTTTCAACTATTGCAAACGTTGGATCATGCAAGCTTTAAAGCCAAGATCTTTCCGTAAAATCTTCCACAAAGTGAATGGGCTCCAATTGCTCTGCACGATGGCGAAACGACTCACTCTTCAACACTGCGCTCCACAACGGCAATAACTTCCACCGTTCGCACTGTTTGTAGGCTTTGGTGATGGGTATTAGCCACTAAAGTATATGTACGTGGATTCATCGTGTCCGAATAATAACGAACTTGCTCAGATGGACGAATACGTCGACCGTAAAATGGACAAAAGTTTGCCGAACCGAATCATGGTTTTCAAAATAAGTTTAAACAATTTGCACTCGTTGTTCTGGCGTTAAACTATTCATCGTAAAATGCCAAAACGGACCACCCACAAATCAACTTTCAACTGTCAAATTGACAATCTGTAGAAATAGTGTTGCCAGTTTAAAAACCAAAGCTCTAAAAAAACACCCTTTAGAAAATTGCCTCTTCATTCGATTGCATTTATTAGATATGTTTCTCTCCGATTTTGGTCCTTCGAGCCGGCTAGTTTAAAAACCAAACCTCTAAAAAAAACACCCATTTTGCCTCTTCATTCGATTGCATTTGTTCGGTGTTTGTCTTTTCGATTTTGGTCCTTCGAGCCGGATGGCATACTATTTTTAATTTATTCATAGTTATTGACTTAATGTGATTTCAATAGTTCGTTAAAAATAAATCCATCATTCATTCAGTTTAAAAGTAAATTAGTAAACAATCATCATACATACAATATTCTGGAAATGCATTTTCAAACAAAAAAAAATTATTTACATTATTCTGTTAATTAGCAGCATACTCGTATTAAAAATAAAAGAAAAAAAAAACAACACCATCACATTAACAAAACAGTAAACAAAAAATAATTTCCCTTCACAACACTCACATAATGATAACATAAGTAAAACAAATGAATGAGATAAATTTACATCACTCAAGCAAAAACAAATAACACCAGCAACAATATCCTTTTGTTGTTGTGTTATTCTCCTTTTGAAACATTGAAACAAATTCATTTTAAACGCATTATCCTCAAGGGTGCTCATAAACTGAAGCACCAATATCTATCACTCACCTCGCACACAAACCTCTCAATTGTACTTGAAACAACATAAATTCCAAAACAAAAAAAAATCCATCAAAATTCCACGAAATTTTACAACCCTTACGGCAGTTACAAGTACTACTCATTATTTTTTTTTTTCCACACACTCATTTTAAAGAGACTTCATATTCAATAAATATGATTTAAAAACAACAAACAAAACTATATTCAACTGCAGGCTGTTATAGCTATACAATATTTTTTTTTTTTTTTTTTATATATATATTTTTTTTTCTGTATGACTTTCAATTTGTTTTAAATAATTATGTAGGAAAAAAAATTAATAATAAAACAATAATTGGCACACGTTTTGCAAATTATACGCAAGAGTGAGAATTATTATTATTGCGATTTTACTATGTGGTAAGGGATAATCTCCGAAACTTAATATAAAGCATAATGGAGAACATAAATGTGCGATAAAAATAAAAAAATCGAGAGTGTGTGTGCTTGGCGTGTGTTTGTCTTTTTATGTGTGAAAATAAACAAGAGTGCGTTTATCCTTTAGTGTATGAATAAAAAAGGACGAATTAGGTTTTGAAATATATCTTGTAGTTAGTATAAGAAGAGAAGCGAGTTGATTTCTTCCAATTGCAGGCGAATTTTGCCGTCTGTCATCTGGCAAATGGTGGGACTGACTCAAAATGAACATATTTCTTTCTATGTTGCCTCCTCTGATAAGAGTGTGAGGATAATACATGAAAAAAAAGAAGACAAAAGCAATTGCTTTTCTATTAATGAATACACCACTTTTTTGTCTAAACTGGCGCCCAACACGGGGTAATTTTTTTTTTAATTTATGTATCCCACATTCGCCTGCGGTTTGATGAAAAAAAAAAACTTGTTTGTCCTCGGTTCTTGCTTTCGATCTACCTTGTTAAATTGCATGACTGCCGATTTCACAGAGAGATTTTCAATTAAAAAATTATAAAATGCTATACTATGCACCTTGCACCTTGCACAATGCACCATGCACACACCTGTGTTCTGTTACGTCTTCGTTATGCTATCTTCTCTTATTATTATTTCATTATTTCGCGCGTTTTTTTTTTTTTGTCTTGTGTGTGTTTAATTTCCCGCCCGTAGCAGAGCATGTAATTTAATTTAAAATGGGGCATGTGAAGGAATAAAAAAAATTAAACCCCTGAATGAGATTTAATTAATTAATAACTACATGCACGAGTAAAAGTCGACGAACAACGATGAATGATAGTAGACCTCTCTCTTGTCTCGTTTTCAATTGATTTTAATATTTTTATTTATTGCATGAGGTTTCTATCTTTTATAGAGCAATTGTTTCAAGTTCTATTTAATTGAAAATAAAAATTCTGTTTTATTTTAGGAATGTTCAACCTACTGCAAGAACGCATGTATTCCTATATTTCTGTCATGGTTTCTGGTTAAAATTTTATTATAAATAGTCTTCGTTGATATAGTGTTTTTTTTTTTTTTTTTTTGTTTAAATGTATATTTTAATTAAAAATTGCATTTTCGCTTCAGAGAAATCAATTTGAGTTGTTATATAGTGGCTTGTCATCGTGTAGCACTTGGATATATTAATTTTTTTATTTATTTTACTTTTTTTTCGAGGGGGAGGTTCAGGTTATTGAAAAGTTTTAACCTCTAAGAAGAGAAGTTGAGCGTTGGAAATGGGTTTTCGATAATATTTTTCATTTGATTTTTTTTTTATTTCATTGTGTGTTGGCATGTCAGATCAAATGTGACATGTGACTATACTTTGTAGTACATTTATACCCTCCAGATTTAATAACCAATTTTCGATCTTTTGATAGCGTTTTATATTTGGTTTGCTGTAGTTAATCGATTTTCGATTATGTTGTTGATATGCTTTTCATTTCATTTTGGTGAATTGGTTTTCCTTTTTATTATTTTATTATTTTATTTTTATTCATTTGGTTTGTAAGTCGAAAGGGATTTGTGATGATAGATATTTTTTTGAGTCTTTTGAGTTGTTAATAATTTTCTTTGATGCAATCAGCTGAATTGATTTATGTTCTGATGTCCTTGTTAGGATGGATTAAAGAAGGTTAAGGAACAATTAATTGCAAAAATGTCCTTCCGTTTGAGGTATTTTTTTGCAGAACAATGAACTGACAATGAGTAGTGACAAGATAAAACTGAAATAATTTCACAAGCGTACAAAACTAGCATACCTTTAGGTTGAAGCTTAAAATAAGTGTTGGACAAGAAAACCATTTTTATTTTCCATATCCAATTTTTTGTAAGGCCTCCGAAAAATAGGTTTTGTCGAACTCTGCAAAATATGCCTCAGTTTCGGCAATGACCATCTCGTTTGTTGTGAATCTCTTTCCAATAAATTTTTAGCAATTTTTAGATACATATTTGGAAAGAAAAAAAATCAGATGGGGCCAAATCTGGTGGGTGTGGCAGTAACTCGTAGCCTAATTCCATCAATTTTGCCGCCGCGTAAAGTGGTCATTTGAATTCGCTTGTTGTCGACGGTGAGCAAACGCGGCACCCATCTTGCCGATAGCCTTGTCATGTCCAAATGTTGATGCATTTATATTCTGCATCTGCACACGTTCAAATAAGATGCCTATGGTCTCAACAATCTCTCTTATCTTCACTCGCTGGTCTGCCAATGATAGTCGATGACAGCTTGTGAGTAATGCACCACTCTGAGCTTTTCGACGCTGACCATCATTTTTAGAAATTGAGAACTTCATGTTCCCCAGTCCGAATTTGATGACTCCTGCTATAGCTCTCAGATGCCACCGTAACTCGCAAATCCAAGCCGCCTCCTTTCTCCCGAGGCTTTGAACTTACGACCTTCCATACCTTCAGTTCCTCGCCAGCTTGAGTATGGATAGTACATCCAGAACCGGAGGAGGTATCCATACGTACGCCAGTGTACGAAGAGGTAGGACTGAGGCAGGTATCGCGTCCACTTTAGCACCGGGAAAGATTTCCCCAAGGTTGAGTATGCATCGCGTTAGAAAGTCAAAAGATTCTCTGTTGCCACATCCTTCAACCTTAACGCCTTTACACCAACCCGCTCCGTCAAAGTCTGCCAATACAATGACATGGATTTTATTGACCATTTCAACTACGACGGATGTACGACCAACGACCACGTTTGAATTCATTGAACCAATATCGAATTTGTTGTCATCGAAGAAGAAAGGTCCAACTTTTCTTTAATTTCACTGCACGTTTTCCCACCTAAACTAATCACCGATCGGTAGTGCACTTTTTCCATTATTAGAAAAAATTAAACTTGCCCACCTCCAACAGTTACTACAACAAAATTAATCAATGAATTTATCTGAAATTTTGACAGCCGTTGTTTGACAGATGACACTAAGAAAAGACGTAATAGATTTTACATCAGTGCCATTATGTGTCTTCAAAGACGGGTACTTATCAATCACCCACCGTATGTACAGAGCGCGTCAAAAGTGAGTGAACATGGATGTCCTTTAGAGTTTTCTTTAGGGTCTTGAAATAGGTCTAAAAACCAACAATCTGTAAAAAGTTTCATAAGGAAATAATACCAAAATATATTTCATTTCGACAGTAAAAAATACTTAACAGATATTTAAAAAAACTGTTTTCAAACTCCAAAGACAAATGAAAATCGCATTGGTGTTCACTCACTTTAGACGGTCACTGTATATATTTTCTGAGAAATATGTATTTTCACCTACGAATACTTTAAATAACCTATCAACGCGATATTGCACAACGAACAATTTATTGATCCCAGTAACATGTTGCAAATCCGACTGCATACACAAGTTGGCTTAAATCTAAAATTGCGCCAATTAATTTTGTCGTGTATGGGCCACTTTAGGAAGAAACTTTCTTTAAAACTTGTTTTATGTACTGTAGAAAATTAAAAAAAAAAGTTGTAGGCGCTAAAGGTCTATATAATAGGCCCTCTTGGCCAAGCTTCTCAAATTTTTGGGACGAATGGAAGGGGCCTATAATTTGATGCCGAGTCCAAGTGGCTGGCTGAATGCACTTTTTCAGCAGAAATCATGTGCTTTGTCAACTTAGACAAAAGTATTTTTCGCGTCCTTTTTTTCATCAATTCTTTCCAATTTTCTATAGAGTTTTCGAATTCTGTCGTTTTCGACCCATGAAAATGCGGCCAGTAGGTACGTGTATAGTGCGCGTTAAATTCGAAACTAAAAATATATATCCGATTTTTTGAAAGTGATATACATTGTATGTCGTGTGACGCGGTGTTCGGCATCGCTTTTGTAATCGGTTAATAAGATTTTGAAAAAAAGGCCCATTTCGGTAAAATACAAGATGGCAGCGACTTTTCATACAGTGACCAAATTATACGCATCGACAAACAATAGGGCGTAATAGAGTGTGACGATGTACATGCTAGTTTGTTCGTTGGCCTGTCTTTTTAAAGTTTTAAATCTCGGATATTCTCCCAATATGCATTTTGTGTGTTCCCAGCTTTTTGGGGCTAATTTTATAGACGATTTGGGAAGGGGTAATTTTTTGGAGACTGGTTTTTTTTTTCGTTAATTTTCTGTTTTCTTTCTGTAAAATATGTGTGGGAAAATCTAAGGTACTTTTTCGACTCAGGCGAGGAAGAAAAGGGATATTTTTGTCACTGGCGTGGGAATTCTTATGATATGAGAAAACACTGGCAGCACTGAGTGTTCATTTATACTGACACTGACATTTTCAAGTGAAGTTTCAGCTCGGCTGACAAACTGAATAAGAGCCGTTCCAAAAATATTCCTACAGATGGGTTGCCATTTTCAATCATATGAAACATGCTGCCCCCCCCCCCCCTGCAACCTCCCTGCCTGTGGTCACTGTAGGATTTGGAATGAGTGCAAGCCCGTAAAAAATACGGGCTTTTTGAAAATGCTCATTTACGGGCTTCTGTATTTATTACAGGATTTTATTTGACGGAAATGTTATGTTTGCGGTTTACGTTCAAACGTATCGTTCCGAAGCCACAGAATATTCCTTTGCAAATCTTATCGAATACTGTATTTCATCTACCAACAGTTAATATCATTACTAACTTTTTCTAGACCTTCTGACAACTTTTTCTCCATATATTCGGCACCCAAATAAAGAAATACAAATATTCCTGAATAAACTTCAATCGATACTGAAACAATTCAGCTGACAGCAGCGTTAAATATTTTTTCATTTTTTAACTATTAATTTTAGTGAAATGTTTTACTAAATTAATTTAAAAAATTATTATTTATTTATTGAGTCCCTCTAATTATTTAATTCATTTGTTTATTTCAAAAGAAAAATAAAATGGTTTATGCAAGGTTATGCACTTTGTTAAAAAAATGTACATAGAATAATATATATGTATGTCATAATCATAAATATTTAGTTTCATTCTTCTTCAAATTTTTCTCTTATTTAACATTGTTGTGAATATTAAAAAAATATATATAAATTACAAAACAATTTTTGTTTACAATCTCCACAAAAAATTTATGTTTTTTTCTAAATGTTACTGCATTAAACTGCATGTTTTGCATAAATTTTATGATTTTGAACTTTTCCTTTCAAACAGAAAACATTTCATACTACAAAAAGCAAAAAAAAAACATTTTCTGTTTTTTTCGTTCGCGAAAAGGTACACAATAGGGCAAACGTTTTTTTTTTTCGTTTTTCAAATTCGTTTCTAACAAAATTCTTGCATAAACCATTGGTAAATTATTCAAGTTTAATTTATTTACTATATATTAAATATGATTTACTTTTTAATTTTAATTTTAATTTTTCTTTCATTTTTCTTTTCATTTTTACCCAAAATCCCATTCCTTCATTACAAAAAAAAAAAAAATGTTTTTCGCTGAAAAATATATTTTTCCACCCAAAAAAAATTTAACCTAATAAATTTCGGAACCAAACAAAAAAAAAATCCCCTTTTCCGAAAAACAACCAAACAAAACAAAAAAAAATTCGAATATTGTAGTGCCAGGTGCTCCACCACGAAATATAACCGCTGAAGCTACCAGTCCAACGACAATCGCTGTATCTTGGCTACCACCGCCCATAGAACGTTCCAACGGTCGGATTGTCTATTATAAAGTGTTCTTTGTCGAAGTTGGTCGTTCCGATAGTGAGGCGACAATAACTACACTTAACGCCAGCAGCATTTTATTGGACGAATTGAAACGATGGACGGAATACAAGATTTGGGTTCTGGCTGGTACATCGGTCGGTGATGGGCCAAGATCACATCCGATTATTGTACGAACGCATGAAGATGGTATGTATTTTTTTTTTTTTTTTTGTAATTTACTATTCAATATATAAAACTAATGTTAAATGACAAACTTTACTAATCATAAACAAAATTTTATTTACATTGTTATTTTATTTTATATAGTGGTGTTTCTGTTTTTCAAATGTATTCATTTCTTTATTTGTTTATTGAAAAAATAATGTTTTTTTTTCTTAATTTTCTTATTGCTGATCAGAACAAAAAATATTTGTTTTGAATTTTGTAAAATTTCCCCAACAACAGGCTGCTGCCTAAATTTTGGAAAAGGACCATTTTTATATGGAAAACATTTTTTTTAGGTTAATCTAAGCCATTGACAAGTGATTTTTTTGAAGTCAACTGGTGTCAGATTTTTTTTTTTTAAATAATATTTCTCTTTTTTTGAAATATTTTTATATAGATGTTGTGGTTTTTTTGTTGAATTTTTTTTTAACAATTTAGAATGTTTTTTTGATTTAAATTGTTTATTCTAAGACATTTTTTCTATTCTGTTAGTAGTATTTTGTTGTTAAAATAGTTTTAATTTTACTTTACTGCGTGTGTTTCGAAAAATGTAAAAAAAAAGGAAGTGGAGTTACTGGAGCAGTCGCGAATTTTGTCTTTGATCTTGATCATATCTGCCGTTTCGCTATTGAGATCCGATATTTCATAGTTAAAGCCAACTTCGAGGCGATTTGCGTAGTCAGGTGTTCAGTTATTTTGGGAAAAGAACATATCTACCACTTCAGTTGGTCTCCCAACTTTTTGCATTCCGTAGCCTAATTACTACCGTTTGTAGCACATTTTTTACTGAAGATGTTTAGGGGCATTATTTGAAGAGCAGCGGTTTCCCAGTGCACCTGTGAAGAACAGGCAGCTAAACGTTGAGTCTCCTTCAGAGCCCTGTAGTTGTTCTCAAAATGATGAAGTCAAAATTTCTCTCTCTTTCTCTCACCGACAAGTCCAATCTAATATTTGTTTTAAAACAAAATGGCTGACTTTATTGTATCGCAACTGACGTACATAGATAGGAAAGAGAGAGATGCAAATGAGCAGAGACCTGTAATTGTTCTCAAAATGATGACTGTCACGGAACGTCAATAACTCTCTCTCTTTCTCTCACGAAGAAATTCCGATCTAATATTTTTTTAAAACAAAATAGCTGACTTTATTATATCTCAACTGACGTACACAGATAGGAAAGAGAGAGAAAAAGAGATGCAAATGAGCAGATTTGACAACAATTAAAACAGTAGCTTTATAGCTTTATACCAACGCACTCCAAGTTGGTTGAGGTCCACTTCCACGCGCCACCTAAGGCGAGGTCATCCTATACTGCGTTGTCGCTCCGGGTTAAAATGGACATATTGTATTGTATTGTCCTATGTGTAGCACGGAGAACTCCCCGCCAGTCCACAAACCTAACCTAACCTATGGCGAGATCTTCCTCTACTGCGTTGTCCCTCTGGGTTGGAATCAAATACTCTTCGGACCGCTGCGCTAGCTTCCATTCGCTCTACATGTCGTAGCCATCTTAGTCGAGTGACACGTACTTTTCCCGCCAAGTCGATGTCGTTGTATATAGCTCGTAGAGCTCGCTGTTAAATCTGCTCCTTCAAAGGCCGTCAACGCAAACGGGACCGAAAATCACTCGAAGAATTCTGCGTTCGAAACGACCAAGAAGAATCCGTATGCTTCTCCGCCATAGAGCAGGACTGGGATGATGAGGGTCTTATATGGAGCCTCCTTAGTGTTTCTTGTCATGGCCTTATTAGTCAGTTGCCTCCGCTGTTAGGCCAATAGAAACAGCGGTTGGCAAGTGTAACTCTTCGTTTGATTTCTGCTGTGATATCATTATTAGAGTTTATAGCGGAGCCGAAGTAGACTAAGTCCCTATAACCACCTCAAAGTTGTAGCTGTGACTTTCTGTCCAATTCGTGGGTGTTGGGTATCCCTTCTTGTTGACGGCATGGATTTTGTTTGTCCCTCATTCACCACTAAACCCATTTTTGCCGCTTCTGTACTGATACTTGCAAACGTACCAGTGACAGCTCACTGCGTTCTGCCAATTATGTCCATGTCGTCAGCGTATATTGTGCCCCTGATGGTGTGGGCTAACGAGTTTCGCAGATTTTTCTCAAGAAAGATGTTAAAAAAGTCTCATGACAGCGCATCACCTTGTCTAAATCCCTTTTTGACATCAAAGGCCTCGGTGAGATTGTTTCCGACCTTTACGAAGCAGCGAGCATTCTACATCGTCATTCTGCGAAATCTGACAAGTTTGGTAGAAATGCCAAAACTAGACGTGGCTCTGTATAGCTCCTCTAAATGCTGTCAAATAGGTGGCGGGTATCGATTTCAATTTCTTGGATTTCCTCCAGGATCTGCGGTAGTGTGAATATTTGTGTCGGTTGTGGACTTACCGGGCTTAAAACCGCACTGATGGGGACCAATCAGTTCTCCATGCTCCAGTCGCTCACATCTATCTGCTTGTAGATATGATCTTATAGGCGACGTTGAGGAAACTGATACCTCTATAGTTGGCGCAGTTAAGAGGGTCTCCTTTTTGTTTTCTTCGGGCAAAGGAACCTGAGGTTCAATTCAACAGGCATAATTTCCTCTGACCAAATCTTGGAGAGGTTTAAGTGTATGCTCTCTCTATCAAGTCATCTCCCACTGCCTTAAAAAGCTCGGCCGCTAAACCGTCCGGACCAAGTTAGCCATTCCTAAGACAATTTCTTAGACTATATCTTGTTCGTTACAATATATTTTTCGACAGAACGCCTACCCAAATCGGGCATCAATATTTTTGTATTCCTTTCATTTCTGTTTATAGATGGAATTTTTGTTTACATTTCTTTACTTTTTATTATATACAAAATAACCATTTTCATTATATACCTACAAACAAATATATATATATTTAAATATTTTTTGAATGCTTAATGTTTGGGCAAAAAAACCACTCGCACTTTTTTTTTAATATATCTAATATATATAATATATATTGCATTTCTTTATTTTTCTTTCCAATTTTGTTTTTTGATTTTTGTGAAAGAAATATATAAAAATTTCTCTTCATTTTAACTGCAACCTGTATATTTAAATCAATATTTTCCTTTATCCCCCTACCCTCACAAAAAAAAATTGGCACAATATGCACTATAAAAAAAAATCTGAAAAGAATACGATTTTTGATAAAAAAAAAATTACGATTTTTGAAAATGTTTAATGTATTTTTATATATACATAAAATTAATATAAATATAATGAATTTTTTGAAATGCACTATTTTTGTGGTATTTTGTAAAGAGAGCACATAACAATATATCCTATACATGTATAATGTTTTAGATATTGTTTATTTTAATTTGTTCTTTAAATTTTTTGGTTTTTTTTATCACTTTTGCACACAATTACTTATAAAATATAAATATCCGTATATAACATGTTTTGATTTTTGTAAAAATGTGCAATATGCCCGAAATGAAAAACCCATTTTTTTTATAAATATTTCCGAATGAAATTTTTATTTATTTTTTTTTTTATGTGATATTATAACCAAATCTTTATCTCTACCCATACACAATATTTGCATGGAAAATCTATTTTTGTGTAATTAATTCTATTCAAAGAATACGTTTGTTTTTTTTAAACAAATTTACAACCAATTGATATTTTTTTTCTTCGTGAACGAAAAAAACAGAAAATGATATACATTTTTATATCTCTACACAAGACTTTTTTGAGAATTGTTTTTGAAACGCAACATGATGTGTTTTTGTTTTGAAATTGTTTTCGTTTTTTTTTTTTTTTGTTTTTGTGTTGATCAAAACGAATTTTTGTAGTAGATGAAATTCAGCAAGAAAACGTTTTTTTTTTCTCGTTACAATTTTGTTTATTTCTTTGTTAAATTTTGATTCTCTATTATTAATTGAATTTGATTTATTTCAGTTTTAAATGAAACTATATGAATGTAGTTTACATTTTTCAATGCACAAAAATATTTGATTTTGTTTGTTAATTATTTTATTTTGTTCAAAGACAATTTATACATATTTCTAGTTTTTAAGCACAGCTCGTATGTTTCGCACAAACATTTTTTTTTTAATTTTTGAAAAAAATGTGAAAGTAAACAGAAAGAAAAGAATATTTATAGCACAGCCTTGTATTTGCACAAAAAATATGTATAATTTGTTTAGATCACTAGCGAAAGGAAGGCATGAACATTAGGTACAATTGAAAGAGGTTTAGGGGTTAATTTGAGGTCTTAATATTAATTAATTCTCATGTAGAAATAGTTTTAATTCGACTGTGCATATTTGAAGTCATAAGACCGACTCTATGGAAAAATATGAGTAGATGTAATTCAAAAGTAGCGTGAAGTCATTTCGAACTAAGTTGAAAAATTAGGGAAAGAACTAGACGACAGAATAGCTTTTGACCTATTTGTGTGATACTCGCATATCAACAATATGTTACATATAGCCCGCAAATCGTACAGATTGTCACGTCTATGCATAAGGTCTGTTCTCACATATCAACGTTTACTTGTTTATGAGTACTTTACTCATTGTCGTACTATAGTCAAGTACTAGTCCCCACCAAAGGGGGGCCGTTTGTGCCAATTATTTATTTAAAAGACTAGAAGTACATATTTATTTCATTTATTTTAGACTTACGCTACAATCCGGGGTGGACCTGGGCCTCAACTACCACTCCTCCCCAGTTAGCGCGATCTTTGGCTGACTGCATCCAGTTGGGCACTCCAAGTTGCGGTTTGCGGTCCCTTTCCATTTGCACGCGCCACCTAAGGCTAGGTCTTCCTCTACAGCGTTGTCCCTCCGGGCTGGAATCGAAGACTTTTCGAGCTGGAGCGCTGGGTACCATTCTCTCATTTATTTTAGACATCAATGCTGAATTTATATTCCCATAAATATTGCAAGTCAATTGCAACGTAAGCGCACATCGGTTTCAGATTCGTTAATTGTAGCGCACATTGATGTGCGATTACGCTTTTTAAGCGCATAAATAAAGTAAAAGTGACATTTTTCGACAAATATACGTGGGAATTCCATAGACTACATGATATGAGGCCTGTTTTTGAAAAACGCATTTTTCAAATTTTACGACCCTACAACTCTCTCATCTTATTTGCGTGTTTTCAGATTTCAAGAAGGTCGGCTAGCTTTAGATGCACTCATTGTAGCGCACATTTGTTTACTTCACACTTCTTATTTGCTTTACTTTTGTTTTTGATGGTTGTTCTCTACCTCGTTGTCCACCTGGAGTAGAGTTGAAGATTCTACGGGGCATTGATGTCCATACGCTCTATATGTCCCACCCATTACACTTCTTAGGAGTATAAATCATTTTAAAGTGAAAATTTCCGACAAATGTGCGCATGTGCGCTTGTGCGCATTCCGTGAGCTAGGTATACAAAATCAATTCATTAGCCTTTAAATGTTTTCCAATTCCACTTGCGAAGAAATTTTCATCAATTAGACCAGCTTTATTCGCACTAATAGTTGCGCACACTATATGTGCGTTTACACTTTGTAAGATTAGAAACAATTTAAAAGAACAACTTTTCAGCTAATGTACCTAATGTTTATCTTTTTAAGGTATTATCTAAGTTCACATATCAAGAAAACTTTAAGTAGCACCAATTTATCAAAAGCAGCACCTTGTAAAAAATTTTTATTTTTGTTGGCTAAAATGTATCACAAACTGCAAGCAAACAAATCACTATAACCGCATAAAAATCGAATAAGCACTTTGTGATTTAATTTCCATTCCAACTTTTTATTTGAAAATTTTTTTTTTTTTTTTTTTTTGAAAACATACTTCAAAAGAATTTAGTTTCTTCACCAGCACACAAAATTGCACATATCTTATACTCATATACGACCACCTGTCAATAGCACCAGTATATATCTCTATATATAGCAAATTGCAACTTAAAAAAAGAGCACCTTGTATATGTCCTTAAATCTTATAAATATATATTTTTTTTTATTAACTGCGCACATATAGAAAGTCTCCTTAATTGAGAAAAGAAGAAGAAAAAAAAAAACATTTTAGTCACCCTTTTGTTGTGTTAGCCCTAATATGTGTATATTATTATTTTTTAATCGCACCATTCCCTATTTCATTTTCTAAAGATAATTGCATTCGCGCCGAAAGGATAGAGAGAGAAAAGTAAGAAAATTCTAGCTGCATACATCTTGTATTTTTTTTTAGACTTTTGTTAAGTTGTGAATTTCATTCTTCATCCTCATCATAAAATCATCTTTTTTTTTTCCTCCACCCCAAGTGTATAACTTGCACAATTTTGTTATTTAAATTACAAGGATCAAGCACACACATTACGAACACATGAGCGCTCGTCCGTAGTCTCCTCCTTTCTCATGCAAGTAGGAGTATTTTATAATAGTCTCTTGCAATCGCATTCACATGTATATTTATACATATCCCCCACACTTATTACTTCCACAAGTATGTATAGTCCTGTGTAGATTGTAAAAAAAAAAAAACACACAGAAATAAACAACCCAGGATGGAAGAGAAAAAAAAATTACGAAAGAATTGTGTGTATGGAGATAATGATGTCGGAGAGTCACCATTATGAAAACCTGTAACGATGTGTATACCACCGCATCGCAATTAAGTCCTTTTGAAGAGGACCTGTCTTCGCACAGTAGGTGTGTACCTACTACCCATTCACAAAGGTCATATGCTGTTAAATGTATATCCTTTTCAAACCCCCTACACCATTCGTCAACAATTGCATATAAAAGTTTTCGGACACATGCCTGAACAATAAATGTATCTAAGGTTGTTGCACTCTCTAATTCTATCGCGCTTTGGTGTCTGTCTCCGGTAGATAATTTTATCGTCATTAAATTCCTTTTTTTTTTTTAAATAATCCTTCACAACAAAGCACACACTTAATTGCAGTAACCTACAAGAAGTGTGGTGTACCCACAATGTGAATGTCATCAATGTGACAAAATGTTTTTTTCTTTGTAATTGGGAAAAATGCAAATGTACAGTTACAGTGTACACTCGTGTGTTCTTTTTGTGTGTGTGTGTGTGGAGATATAATGCAATTTTTGTACATTTGGATGAAATTCTTTATTCCTTTTACTCTTTTTTTTTTTTGCAAATTATCTTTTTGAATGAATGAAAGATGACTGTTTGTGGTGGTTGTTTATTTTTTTAACAACCTTGGAGTGACTTTTTTTTTTTTTTGAGTGTTTGAGTGTGGTGAGGGATATGGACTGTTGTGTGACTTACAGGCGAGTGAGTATGTAATCTAATAAATATTAAGCAGGCGTCATTGAAAGGTGCTCTTTGATCAAATCAAACGATAAATTGTTTAAAACATTCAAGGATAACACAAAACCATTGTAACTCGACATTTGATTTTTTTTTTCCACTTTAATTTCAAAATGTTTGCTTTTAAGTTGAACCTATTTCGTTAGAGAATCTTGCAATCTACCACCGATTTAAAGGCAGCGTTTCAAATGATAAATGCTTGAAACTTGTAAAGGCAGCAGGCACTGCGAGGAGCTTCGATTTTGTCGTTTTATTTTATTTGTGTATCCGTGGTTTCTCTTTTGCTTTATCACTCTTTTTTTGTAAAGATTGCAGCTCGAAAATGAAAATACTTTTTCCTCTCATCGTAGGGTAGGTACTGAGCATCATTATCTATCTCAAGGCTAAGGCTTTTCGCAAACGACTTTTGTAGAAGCTGTAGGGATGAGGAAGAGGAGGAAACTATTCCTCACCTTTGTTGCTTTCCAGCTCTCTCCTCTAGAAGGAAGCTTCACTTGGGAGCCTTCCATTTCAACGATTTGGGTGATCTGACAAACACAGACATCAGAAGACTCTTATGCTTTATATAGAGCTCAAAATGATGATGGACCTATGCTGCTCTAAGTGAGTTGGCGTTTTCCAGCTGGCTGCCACTTTCAACCAACCACCCATCTCATTATCCGTAGTTCAAAT
This sequence comes from Cheilosia scutellata, assembly GCA_955612985.1. NCBI lineage: Eukaryota > Metazoa > Arthropoda > Insecta > Diptera > Syrphidae > Cheilosia > Cheilosia scutellata. Next base: position 7,430,919 of record OY015314.1, on the reverse strand, counting down.
ACAATATTGGGCCTGATTTTATATCTGATTTTAATACCATTAAAACTTTTAGTACCTACCATTAGCACTAAAATCTTCTAAAGTGTCTGTATACACTAATTTTTTGAAGACGTTGGAAGCTTAATCTAGGGATCGGTCTCTAAAACAGACCCCAGTAAAACACTTGCTTATACCAATTTTGACTAGATTTTTTAACCTTGAAGCTTTCCTTTATTTTCTTCAATTAACTAGAAATTTTTCTCAAAAAATGTATAAGGACAATCAAAGCTACATTATGTAGGCTTAAGGTCGCACTTAAGTTCTCTTAAGTGAAGTGAAAAGTTTGGAATGTACGACTAATCCTATTAAACACTGGATTTAAATGTTAAATATTCCTATCGTAACCGTTCCGAAATGAAAATTCTTAGATTTTGTACGAATCGGAGAATTTGGCTGCATTGGTAATCGTTCCGATCAGTTCGTCAACATTTCTTTGGCAAAACGAAACGCACACCGGGTCTACGTTTCACAGCGATGGGTAGCGTTTTTTGCATCTGTTTTTGACAGCCACACGTCAATTTCTCTCCGATGGCCTTCGACGAAATATGCATATTTCAGACGTAAATTCAGTCTCCGATTAGCGTTGCGGAGAAAATTAATCAACCATTATAGGCCAGCTTACCATTCTACCCCTTTTTTCAATTTATGATAGTGAAACTCTGGTATTTCGTATGTACAGCTGTGTTCATGAAAATAGTAGTGCATCTCTTTAAAATAGTCAAAAGTAAATAAATTTTGACCGAAAGTAAAGAAATTTTGAAATATGTATTCTCTTCTTTGCATTCTAAACCAAAAGTTTGCATCGTTATATTTTTCAACGGAAAAAGTACCGTTTCATTTGGTTCAAGTTTTGTGTAGAGCAGCACTACTATTTTCGTGAACGCAACTGTATTTCTCTTTATACTCGTAGTTGCTGTTTTTTGATGAGGCGTCAACATTCGCCGCTGGGCACAAAACACTCCAACAACAGCCAAATGTTGATTCTTTGATTCCAATGTATTTAGTATTTACCTAAAAGTTGTTAAAATATTACTACTGGGACAAAGCTACTGCTCCGGTACCTCAGAAACGGTGTTTTCGAAAATTATATTTTTCACTTAACGCCAAGAAGGAGTCACCGGAGACCCCATAAAGTATATATATTCTGAATCAGGGTCAAATTCTGAATCGATATAGCCATATCCGTCTGTTTGTCTGTCTGTCTGTCTGTTGAAAACACGTTCAAACGAATCGACCTAAGCGAATGAAATTTTGTGAGATGACTTATTTTTATCGTCGTCAGATTTGTGTCGAAAATGGGCTATGTCGGTGAAGTAGTTCTGGTACCTCACATAAAAAACCAATATTAGACTCACGGGTTATGTACGAACTAACACAAATGTCTAATATTTTCCATGACTTGTATGCAGTGGAGGGTATCAAAGCATTCGCCAGGCCGATGATAACAATTTTACTTTTCTTTTATTCAGTTTTCTCTCGCAGATTTTTTGTTTTTATCCGTTTTGGGCGTGTGTCTGGTAAACTGCTGCAACCAACAAGTATTTCGTTGGTTTAAACCTCCGCTTCTTAATGAATACAGAAAACCACAAAGTTCCGAAATATCTCCTTCTTCCTTAAACAAACTTTACATTTCCCTCGTTAAATTGGTGTCCATCTTTTGGCATTTGATTTTCGTTAGTTGCCATCAAAAACATGTCCAATACGATCGCATTGTTGTCCAAACCACTTGTCTTTTAAGTAGGTACTTCAGAAACAGTGTTTTTGAAAAATCTATCTCTTGGTAAAAGGCTTTAGGTTCCTATAGGTAGAAATGGTCACCCCTATTCCCGTTGGCGTTTGTCGTATGCAACTCATGTTTCGTGTCGTTGTAAAACGATGTTCAGATTTTTTTTAATTTGTTAACAACTTTATTTCTTTTTCTATGTGTTCACCATTATTTCAATTCATTTGTCTCAAAAAAAACTTAAAAACGCCGACTAAAAATTGAAGTGAAATACAAGTTGTTTACGACAAACGCCAGGGAATCAGTGTAGCCAACATTTGAAACTTGTTCCCCCTAAAAGTGATGTCAAAACCCCCTAAAATTAAGGCAAAACCCCCTAAATTGACATTTTTTATAAAATGTTTAGTATTTTTAAGTGTAGATTCTGTAATTTTAAATGAATTAAAATGCTTTCATTAAAAACTTAAATAAACTTTGATTTATTTACTTCATTTGGAAAATTATTATGGATTTGGCGATATCCAATCTGTAAACGATATACATAGGATAGGTACTTCCTTACAAAATAATTTAGTAAAAATGTAAGACAAACCTTTCAATAAAACATCGCGCTCCCATATATTGGTGGATTTCTGACAATATTTTTTTTCTTTTTCTTTTTTTCTTTCGGCATATTTTCTGGTTTCTGAACAAATTAATTTATGAGATGAACAGCTGATTATCTGTCAAATGTTCTGGTGTTGCAGTAAGTATACTACTCACCACCAGATGTTGTTATTATCATTAAATTTAGGTCACACTAAGCAGATCTGTTGGTATTCAATTAAAAAAAAATTATTATACCCCTAAAAAATACCCTAAACTATTTTACCCCCTAAAAAACCCCCCATACACTTTTTTTCACCCCAAATTTAGGGGGGAAACCCCTAAGTTGGCTACACTGCAGGGAATAGGGGTGACTAAAAATAAACATCATGGAAGCCTCTTGGAAAAATTAGAAACTGGAAGATACATCATCCTCAGGAACGTGTAAACTTTTGCCAGTCTTGTTTAGGTCGTAGTCTATGATAGCATTTTTATTCTAAAGTCTAGCATTACCAATTTCCGTCAGCACAATCTTCTGATAAAAGCCCTCGCAGTGTTTGCTTCTTATTATGAACACTAATAAACGTTAAAAGTAAATTCATTGAAAAACCGTGCCAAATTATCCACTTTTACCTCCGCAACGTTTTCTTATCTTTTTTTCTTAATTATTGTTTTTTATTTTTTTTTTTATTAAATTTCAACTACTGCGAGTGGGCCATTATAAAGATACAAGTTTAATAAGAAAACTATTATATTTAAAATAAAACTCTACATAGAACAATTTTCTTTCTTTTTCTATATTTTATTCTCGGTATAAAATTGATTCGGGTTAATGGCCACTCAATATTGAAAATCATTATCTGTCTCCTATCTGATTTTTATTACGTACGAACCAAATAACAAAAAAAAAATTACAAACAAATTTTTGACTTTTGCGTGTAAAAATAAACAAATTTTTTGACAAACTCAAACGGGGGACATGTAGAAAAAAAGAGTGAGTACTTTAGATGAAAAAATAAAAATTAAAAAAGAAACAAAACAAATACAATTAATTTTTTTATATAAATTGTATTTCTGTTTTGTGTTTTGTAAAATATTTTTTAATTTTTGTTTATTTTTTAAAATCATGAACTAAACTCATATAATGCATAAAATATTTATGACTGACTATGCATCTAAGAGAAAAATAATTTTTTGTTTGTACTAACATTATATTTAAGAATTTTTGTTGTGATGTGCGTGCAATATTGTTTTTCTAATAATGAAATATAAAATTTATTTTTTGACTTTGCAATGTGAATAATTTTTTTTCGAATTACCATTGCTATGAGTCACGCCCAGAAGGGTCGTTTTTTGAAACAATTTTTTTCCTATGTAGTTTGTTTGGAACTTGTTTCGGCATCGAACGATGCAAATATTTGGAAAACAAATTCTAGAATTTTGAAATAACTTTGAAAATTGGAAAATGATTTATGAATTCTATTTCTTCTGACACCTCGATTGTTAAAATTGATTGTATTGTAAGAGTCGGAAACGGTAGTTGTTACTTTAGAATTTTTGAATATTTAAAAAGATGATTGAATTGCTTTTAGTTTTTTTTTTATCTGTGTGACGAGGTGTTCCATGTTTTTCAGGAAATATTTCGAAATTCAAAAATTTCTGTCAGTAAAAAATGCCAAAAGAAAATTTACAGAATATTTAACGTGTCACACTGAATATGTAGAATTAAATTTTTTAAATTCTGTTCAAATCATCATTAAGTCGCCTTTTTAGACAAAAAAAATTGGGATTTTTTTTTAAATTTCATTGGTTAGTAAGGAATTTGTAAAATTTTCTATCAAATATTGAAACAAGTTCCAGCAGGTGTTTTTGTTGAAACCAAATTTGTAGTTCGCTTCAAATTTATAATGTAAACAAAGAAAGTATTTTTTTTGTACTTTTTTTATGATAAACCAATATAAAAATATTTTTGAGTCTTTTTTGGAATTTTTGAAAACAATAATACAAATGTTTTTTTGTCTGGAAAATTTGTTTCCCTTACCTATATTTGTATTTTTTTGAAATGCGCCCCCGAAAATGGATTTGTTTTTTTCATTATACTAATCTCTGATGAATTTTTGCATCCGTGGATAATTTATTTTTGACTAAACCAAAAATTAAAACTCTTTTTTGAATGCATTCCACTTTTTTTGAATAAGCAAACCCAAAACAAAATATATGGACGTGGAATTTTGTTTTGTTTCGTTTTTTTTTTCGTTGGAATCTTTCTTAACTTCATATTTATTCAGTTGAATCTTTTGTTGTGTATTTTCCGATTTCTTTCAAGTTAAAGGAGACAGGTATGTTCTCTGCAAAAAAAAAAAAAAAATTAAAGAGGGGTTCGGATAGAAAGAAAAAAAAATATTAATAAATTGAAATTAATTTCATTTGTTTTGCATCGTTGTGAGATGTGGTGATGTTGTTTTAACAAATTAAACTTTTTTCTAAATGGATATCTATATGTATATAGAGAAGATTAAATATTTATGTTGACTGTTTAATTTTTTTTAAATATATAGAGTAAGTATGTGAAAAAAAATAAATAGGTATCTTTCCCAATGAAAATAAAAATGAAATCATCTTCTCGTTAGACTTCAAAAACAAACCCACGCAACCTGTCGTAAAAAATACGCTCAAGTGTATATCCCTAAGTTAGAAACAGACCATGAGTACTAAATCTGCTAGACTATAATATTTAAACAATAAAAAAACATACGAGATCGAATTTAAGTTGTTTACATTTATTTTTAATGCTAGATAACTTAAAAAAAAATTCGAACATTCTTAAGCTTAGTGTAATTTTTCTATGTGTAGAGCTTTCACCTAATTTGAGTTGTCTTGTGAATTCAATTTACTAAAGTTTTCTTCTTGTTCTAATAACAAATCATTAGTGCCTGGAGATCCTCAAGAAGTTCAAGCGACTCCATTAAATTCAACATCGATTCATGTTAGTTGGAAGCCCCCATTGGAGAAGGACCGCAATGGTATCATTCGTGGTTATCACATACACGTTCAAGAGCTGAGAGAAGAGGTAAGTAAAAAATAAAAAATAAATAGGCGGCGCAACAGGCGGTAGACACCCAAGGCCTAGCTTCTCGCAACCAATCGTTTTGTGTGAGTTTCTATTTTTGGAACGAATGAAAGGGACCTACAATTTTAAGCCGAGTCCGAGCGGCTGAATTGAGAAGCTTTTTCAGGACAGTCATACTCTCGGATGTTTGTCAGACGTTCGCGAGAGGTGGCGCAGTAGAAAAATACCTTAAGATGTAATTTGTGTTTTTCCGGGGATCGAACCTGGGATCCCTCGCACAGTAGTCCAGCACACTAACCACTGCGCTACTGCGCCCACATGTGATATACATTTATAGTGATTTTGAATGTTTTTTTTTGTGACCAATCTTCACAGGAACTTCTTCCTGGGCAAATACCTAAAATTGTCTGTAAATTTGAACTCAATCGTTTGGGTAGTTTTCGAGATATACGATTGTGCCACGCCCCTTTGTCCAAGTTTGACCAACCTTCACAGGGACTTCTTCCTGGACCAATACTTAAAATTGTCTGTAAATTTGAACTCAATCCATTCGGTAGTTTTCGAGATATACGATTTTGAATATTTTTTTTTTGTGTGGGCGGTGGCACGCCCCTTTGTCCAAGTTTGACCAACCTTCATAGGGACTTCTTCCTGGACCAATACTTAAAATTGTCTGTAAATTTGAACTCAATCCATTCGGTAGTTTTCGAGATATACGATTTTGAATGTTTTTTTTTAGTATGGGCGGTGCCACGCCCCTGTGTCCAAGTTTTTTCCAATCTTCAAAGGAACACTCCTGGTCAAATACATAAATTTGTCTGTAAATTCAAACTCAATCGATTTTGTAGTTTTCGAGATATACGATTTTGAATGTTTTTTTTTTTAGTATGGCTGGTGCCACGCCCCTTTGTCCAATTTTGATGAAATATACTTTACATCCTTTTCTCATACCTACCAAATATGCACAAAAAAATTTCATAAAAATCGGCCGAGCCGTTTCCGAGCAGTTCGACTACTAACACCCTGACACGAGATTTTTATATATTACAAGATTAGACTGTCTTACAGCCCCTAGTTCTTCAAAAATGCCTTACAAAAGATTCTGCCTTTGAGAAAAGATTCTTCGAACATAGGCAACCCGTTTCAAACATTGCAAGACAGCTTTTCAAGATTATGCGCTTAGCTTTTCTTAGTCATTATTTCTGTAAAGACTTTTAGAAAAATAGGAAACCCGTTTTAACGATTGCCAGCTTTTCGAAACTTCAGTCTTTGTGTTGAATTTCTCAAAAATTGTTATCTTTTCATTCATTCATTTGCGTTGGCCCGCCTATCCATGGGTGTAGGTTGCTCAAGTGGACCCTACATAGCTCTCGATTCTTATCTTTCTTTATTGAAAATCTCCAATACTGGTTTTAAATTTTGTCGAAAGTTTGACGGTTATCAGTAAAGCGGGGTAAATCACAAATTCCAATTTTAGATATTCGAATTTTAACATAAGAAACCCGCTGACATTTTCAAAAACTAACCACTTTCACCATCCACCTTTCTAGGGCAAGGGCTTCCTAAACGAACCACTGAAATACGATGTTGTCGATGCCTTAGAATACAATGTGACCGGTCTGCAGCCGGACACCAAGTACTCCATACAAGTTGCTGCGCTTACGCGCAAAGGTGATGGTGATCGTAGTACTGCGGTCACTGTAAAAACTCCTGGTGGTGTACCAGTTAGGCCGACAGTTAGCTTAAAAATTCTCGAACGTGATCCGACTGTTTCGATAGAACTCGAATGGGAACGACCGGCGCAGACGTATGGCGAGCTACGTGGATATCGACTGCGATGGGGCATTAAAGATCAACCTCTTCGCGAGGATATCCTACAAGGGCCTGGAATCACGAGAAAAAAATTCACCGATCTGGAGCGTGGTGTTGAGTATGAATTCAGAGTGGCGGGTAGCAATCACATTGGCGTTGGACAGGAGACGGTAAAAATTCTACAAACCCCCGAGGGTACACCGTCGGCACCGCCTTCGAATATATCGGTGCGATTCCAAACCCCTGACGTTGTATGTATAACATGGGAGCCACCGACAAGAGAGCACAGAAATGGCCAGATCACCAGATTCGATGTGCAATTCCATAAGAAAATCGACCACGGTCTTGGCTCGGAACGGAATATGACAGTGCGGAAGGCAGTGTTCACCAACTTGGAAGAGAACACCGAGTATATCTTTCGCGTGCGAGCGTACACCAAACAGGGTGCAGGACCATTTAGTGACAAGATTCTGGTGGAGACGGAGCGTGATATGGGTCGAGCACCAATGTCTGTGCAGGCTGTTGCCACATCCGAGCAAACGTCGGAAATCTGGTGGGAACCGGTGCCGTCGAGAGGTATACTGCTGGGATACAAAATATTCTACACAATGACCGCTGTCGAAGACCTGGATGAATGGCAAACGAAAACAGTTGGCTTGACAGAGTCCGCTGATTTGGTGAACTTGGAGAAATTTGCCCAATACGCTGTGGCTATCGCTGCCCGTTTCAAAACCGGCTTGGGTAGGCTTAGCGAAAAGGTTACAGTCAAGATAAAGCCTGAGGATGTGCCGTTGAACCTGAGAGCCCACGATGTGAGTACGCATTCGATGACGCTTAGTTGGTCGCCGCCAATTCGATTGAATCCGGTAAACTACAAAGTCTCCTTTGATGCTATGAAAGTGTTTGTAGACTCGCAAGGCTTCTCGCAGACTCAAGTTGTCACCAAGCGGGAGTTCATTCTGAAGCAAAGCATCCGAACGTACACAATCAACGAACTTTCGCCGTTTACCACGTATAATGTGAACGTTAGTGCCATCCCTGCGGATTATTCGTACAAACCTCCGACCAAGATCACAGTGACCACACAAATGGCAGCGCCGCAGCCTATGGTGAAGCCCGACTTTTACGGCGTAGTGAATGGGGAGGAGATTTTGGTGATCCTGCCGCAGGCTTCCGAGGAGTACGGTCCGATATCTCATTATTTCTTGGTGGTGGTGCCTGAAGACAAGAGTAATTTGCACAAGAACCCCGACCAGTTCCTCACCGAGGACCTTATCCCTGGTAGAAATAAGCCCGAGCGCCCTAACTCTCCTTATATAGCTGCGAAGTTCCCTCAACGATCGATACCTTTTACATTTCACCTCGGATCGGGAGATGACTACCACAATTTTACCAACCGCAAGCTCGAACGAGACAAGCGATACCGAATCTTCGTCCGAGCTGTCGTGGACACCCCCCAGAAGCATTTGTATACCTCGAGTCCGTTTTCGGAATTCCTCTCGTTGGACATGCGAGAAGCACCGCCCGGCGAAAGACCCCACAGGCCAGACCCCAATTGGCCGTCTGAACCTGAAGTCTCAGTGAATCGGAACAGCGATGAACCTGGAATGCTGTGGGTGGTGCTGCCAGTTATAGCTGCCCTCTTCCTCTCAATGTCCTTCGTGGTTGTTTACATAATCAAACGCCGTCGTCAACCCTGCAAAACTCCCGATCAAGCAGCCGTCACTAGGCCACTTATGGCTGCCGATCTTGGTGCTGGTCCAGCGCCCAGTGACCCAGTCGATATGCGACGACTGAACTTCCAAACTCCCGGCATGATTAGCCATCCACCAATTCCGATCTCGGAGTTTGCCAATCACATTGAACGCCTCAAAGCCAATGACAATCAGAAATTCTCCCAGGAATACGAGAGCATCGAACCGGGCCAACAGTTTACCTGGGATAATTCCAACTACGAGTATAATAAGAGCAAAAACCGTTACGCTAATGTAACCGCCTATGACCACAGTCGAGTGCAATTACCCCTGCTCGACGGTGTCCTTGGAGCGGACTACATCAATGCCAACTACTGCGACGGCTATCGGAAGCACAACGCGTACGTAGCAACGCAGGGGCCTCTGCAGGAGACATTCGCCGACTTCTGGCGAATGTGTTGGGAGCTCAAAACCACCACTATTGTGATGATGACACGACTCGAGGAACGCACTCGCATTAAATGTGATCAGTACTGGCCGACGCGTGGAACCGAAACCTATGGCCAGACATTTGTCACCATAACCGAGACACAAGAACTGGCGACCTACTCCATTCGAACGTTCCAAATCTGCCGACAGGGCTTCAACGAACGTCGTGAAATTAAACAGCTGCAATTCACCGCTTGGCCAGATCACGGAGTGCCCGATCATCCGGCTCCATTTTTACAGTTCCTACGACGATGCCGCTCACTCACCCCACCCGATTCGGGCCCGGTTGTTGTTCACTGTTCCGCTGGCGTGGGCCGAACCGGTTGCTATATCGTCATCGATTCCATGCTGGAACGTATGAAGCACGAGAAGATCATTGACATCTATGGTCATGTGACCTGTCTTCGCGCTCAACGTAACTACATGGTGCAAACCGAGGATCAGTATATTTTTATTCATGATGCGATCATCGAGGCGATCATCTGTGGGAATACCGAAGTTCCAGCTAGAAATTTACACACTCACTTGCAGAAGCTGGTGCTCACCGAACCGGGTGAGAATATCACGGGCATGGAAATCGAATTCAAGAAACTCTCCAACGTTAAGGTTGACTCGTCGAAATTCGTTACCGCCAATCTGCCGTGCAATAAGCTTAAGAATCGTTTGGTGCACATTCTTCCCTACGAGTCGAGTCGGGTGTACTTGACTCCAATACACGGCATCGAGGGAAGTGATTATATCAATGCGAGCTTTATCGATGGCTATCGATATAGGTCGGCGTATATAGCTGCTCAAGGACCGGTGCAGGATACGGCGGAGGACTTTTGGCGAATGCTCTGGGAGCATAATTCGACAATTGTCGTGATGTTGACCAAGCTCAAGGAAATGGGCAGGGTGAGTACAGTAAAGGTGTGTGATTTTGGAGAATTTTAAAATGCCTTCCTTTTCAGGAAAAATGCTTCCAGTATTGGCCACATGAGCGATCGGTACGATATCAGTATTATGTTGTGGATCCAATTGCCGAATACAATATGCCACAGTATAAGTTGCGCGAATTCAAGGTGAGTTGTTATACGCTTTGAAAGAATCGGATTTTTAGCGACTCTATTGCATTTCCTCGATCGACGTTGGACGAGATTTTTTTAATACATTCTCTATCTCCAGGTAACTGACGCTCGTGATGGTTCCTCGCGCACAGTGCGCCAATTCCAATTCATCGATTGGCCCGAACAAGGTGTGCCCAAGTCTGGTGAAGGCTTTATCGACTTCATTGGGCAAGTGCACAAAACCAAGGAGCAATTCGGACAAGACGGTCCGATTACGGTGCACTGTAGCGCCGGTGTAGGCCGAACTGGGGTGTTTATAACATTAAGTATTGTATTGGAGCGAATGCAATATGAAGGTGTGCTAGATGTTTTCCAAACGGTGCGCATTTTAAGAGCACAAAGGCCTGCAATGGTGCAAACAGAGGTAACTCTAACATATTCTTTCCATTTTCCCGACTCTCAATATCTCACTTGTTTGTTCTAGGATCAGTATCACTTCTGTTATCGAGCTGCCCTCGAGTATTTGGGTTCTTTTGACAACTACACAAATTGAGTTCGGTTCTGTTCGTAAAACTAACACGCTTCTGTGCTTCGTTCTGGAAGATTGAAAAAACGGGAAACACAAACTGCCGTCGATATAGTGGTAAATTTTTGGATTTATTTTTATTTAATTTCAATAATTCTTTTGCAACAAATAGAACAATTCGATTCAGAATCTCAGAAAATATGTACTTTTTAAGCCGAACACTTTAGGCTAATGATATCCGTTGTGCTTGAAACAGAAACACATGGTACATCTAAGAATGTCTTTTAAGTTTATACTAAAAGACTGTTATACATTAATTTAAGGTCTATTAGAAAACAAATTATAAATTTAGATTTAACATTAAGTCCTAGTGATTAGTTGTTAAAAGTTGATTTTATAGGAATGATAGATTAGACAGAACGAATTTTGTTGAATTTGGAGGGTGAAAGGTTTTTATTTTTGCTCGACCGTTTATTTAATTAAAGTTTACCTGCATAGGGGGGGGGGAAACCTCGCATTGTGGCAATTCAATGTCGTGCTGAGGAAGAAGAAAGACAAACGTGTACTCTTTTGATAGAGAAGTGTTGTGTATTTTTAGTGTCAGGCGTTGGTATAGTTGAATTCGTGCTAAAATAGATTTGTTGTGTTTGGAGAAGGATATTTTTATTCATTTTTTTTATGGACTGGATGCAAAAATAATTACCCGAAGGGAATAGTTTTATGTGCGGTGTATTGTGAGTGGAACGTACAGAGAAAACATCGACCATAGAGTTTTGTTTCCGAAGAAACTCTTCTTATAAAATATTTCCGATAGAATGTATATGCTGTAATGCTTTGAAGCTACGCTCATAGGAGCATGAGATATGCCACCAATACGGTGATTCATTTGCTTACTATATACTGAGAGGGAAAGCGATGAGTAACAACGATTCTCGCTAGTTATGATTGACCCTGACAATTTCTGTTGGGACATTTTTGTCGAATTTCAGTCTATAAATTATTGTTTGAGTAGACACAGTCACTTGAGTAGGAATGATAGCTATTTCGAACTACACGCTACACCACTATTTCATCATCAGACTCCTTTAAGTGATAGTTTGAATTCTGACAGTCACTTCTTCGTATAAAATCCACTTGGGAAGACATTTCTGCGTTCCCTGTCAGGAAATGAACTTGCATTTCGATTTTGTCAATTGACCAAGTGCCTGTCACTTGCGCCAACTCAGCTATGAGTCCAAGTCTGTCAACTGGTGATTAGAATGAAGAAGAAGACTGTGCGTTGTTGTTGCTACGAGGTGTTTTTGTTTATTATTTATTTCGCTTATGCAAAATGCCGATAGACAGTAGTGTTATTAAAACGCGTATTCTCCTGATCAAGGCTTTGCTCAAAAATAGGCAACTAACGAAACACAGAATTACCTTGTGTTAAGAATTCGGTTCTTGCGGAACTTAGTAGAACTGAAGAAAGCACTGACGGCTCCGAAAATAAACAAAGGTTTTTATGGAGACGGGAAACCTCATACATCTGGGCACGTCAAAATCATTTACTTACTTACTTAAGGTGGCGCTATAGTCCGGGGTGGATCTGGGCCTCAACCAACAAACGTCTCCATCTCCAGCTAGCACAATCTTTGGCCAGCTGTTTCCAGTTTCGCACGCTAAGTTGGTTAAGGTCCCCTTCCACTTGCGTGCGCCACCTGAGTCGCCGTCTTCCTCTACTGCGCCGTCCCTCGGGTGTGGATTCGCGTCCATTCGCTCTACATGACGTTCACTTTTCTGGGTAGGTAAATGTCGCTGTACAGACCGTACAGTTCGTCGTTGTATCTCCTCCTCCATTCAACGAAAATATTAGAAGAATTTTCGTCTCAAAACAACCAAGAGTAACCTTATCCGCTTTTGATAGAGTACATTCCTTTGCACAATAGAGAAGGACTGGGATGATTAGGATCTTATAAAGGGTCACATTAGTAGTAGGGCTTTGCTACTCAGTTGCTTTCTTAGCCCAAAGAAACAGCGATTGGCAGGAGTTACTCTTCGTTTAATCTCAGCGCTGGTGTCATTGTCTGAGTTCATAGCGGAGCCTAGGTAGACAAAGTACTTAACCACCTCAAAGTTATATCTGTCTATAGTGATATTCTGTCTGAGACGTGTCGGTGTTGGGTGTCCTTTCTTGTTGATAGCATATACTGGCCCTCATTGACCGCCAAACCCATCTTCAGTGCCTCCGTCTCAATACTCACGAAAGCACCAGTGACATCCCGCTGCGTTCTGCCGATTATGTCGATGTCGTTGGCGGACGGACTTTTGAAAGCTAGTCGTCGATTCGTTTCCGACCTTGATGGATCAGCGTGCATTCTCAATCCTCATCCTGCACAAAACAACAATCATTTGCTCATTATTAAATATACGAAGATCAGATAGATAGTGCTTCGACAGCCAAAATGAAGAACTGGGTCTTATAACACAACGCGACATATCGACAAGTGCCTGTTGAATTAATTGTCCACACGTGATGATAAGATCACCATTGAACTTTGTGTTACGGAAATGTGTAGCAGTTTGTAGGAATTCACTTGTTCTACAAGTACTTGTCGCATTGTGTTATAGGCCCCTTGAAGGCCACATGAAAACATACAGAGTGCGTTGGATGATATCCATACTATATGGGCAAATTTATTGTGACCAGTCCTTTCCTTTCCTTTCACTGCAGGCATGAAAATCGACAAATCGCACGACTGAACTAAAAATCAAATGCACGAATTTTTTAGCACCAAAATAAAACATTATTCCAGTGAATTTTTAATTCATCGCAGACTTCAAAAACAAAAAAAAATATATTATTTCCTTCTCTAAAAGTAAATACATATCAATTAACGGAGCTTACATTTTATTTAAATTGTGTTTTTTCCCCCAGAAGAGCAATATTAGTTTTTACATGTCAGTGCGGAGAGAGAGAACTTCCCTTTTTTTAGGGATGAATAATGAATAAACATTGTCAATTGTCGCTAAGTAATTTAAATCATTCCACTTAGTTATACTGTTTTAAAATTTGAATATAGCTTAGAGATATTTTTTTTATGTATTTATTATACTTTATAGATGATTGTGAATAGGTTGAGAAGCAACGGGCAATTTTCGGTGGTTGTATGATTTTTTTTAATCAATTTTTTTGTTAGATATAATTTTAAAACATTTTTGTTTTTATGACAAAATGCGCATTTGGCAAGCTATTTTCATGTACTTATAAATAATTTTTTTTTTGTATACACTTGTTTTATTGACAAAATATTTTATACTCAATAAAATATTATACATTATCTTAAATATCAAATAGAAAAAAAAACTGTAAAATATACACCAATACTGTAAAAAAAAAATTAAATTATATTATAAAGTCTGTATAAAAGAAATGCTATGTTGTTAAAAGAAGAGATATATCAATGAAAATAGCATTTATTAGGTATTAATTTTTTTTTATACAAAATTGTGGTAATTGACTAGATTTGCGGTTCATGATCGAATGTGTGGGAGGGGAATGAATATAAGTGATTATTGTAACAAGCTTGCAACCCCTTTAGAATGAATTGTATAGTGCAAAGTTCAAGGTAGTTGGGTCATTCTCTACCCTATCATGGTATCCGTTTGGAGAGCAATTTTATTTGCAAAAGCAAATCCAGCTGGAGACTTAATTTACGTTCATTCATAGTAGTCGACGACGGATATAAGAAACCTCTAAAATCCAAAAAAATTGTTTCTTATATCCGAGTTGTTCTTATATGCGAACACGTATATAGAGAAGAAAAAGACACGGTGTTTCCACATGCGTTTCTTATAAGCGATGTGTTCTTATATGAGTGTTTCTTATATCCGTCGTGGACGTATCGGTTTTCCGAATGTGCAACAACGCATTTTGTTCACTAAAATATATTTCCGCGACGAACAGAGGAGACTGTTGTAGGTAGCTGTAACAACCGAAATAACAGAAACGCTGGGCATTTCTATCTGCCGATATTATATCAGAGACCATCGGAGAGAAATTGTCGTGTGGCTGTCAAAAACAGATGCAATAAACGCAGCCATCGCAATGAAACGTTATGGAGGCTAAAAAAAAGTTGAAATCGCAGAGTTCTCAATAAAACTTCGAGTAATAGAGAAATTCGACTTAAAGAAGTTCGAGTTATGGAAGTTTGACTGGCAAAATTCTCCGACTCTTACAAAATCGGAGAATTTTTCTTTCTGAACGGATACCATGATAGGGTTGTCTGTTATCACGAGGGCACAATTTGCAGTCAAAGCGGTCATTAATTCGCTGTTTGTTACTTACCTAATAGTCATGCGGTTTTTGTTCTATTCGAAGCAAGATCGCAGTTTTTTGTATGCCTATAGGTTGAAGAAAAAATCTCTCTTACAACTGTCGCCGGAAATATGTAGGTAACCTTCCTTTCGGCACATAAATGACAACTCGCCAAAGTCGCAATCGGATCCAACATCCTACCGTCTGCGCCAATTTATATAAAATAAAAATCTTCTTAGCTTCTTTCATTCATTCATTCATTTTCAATGGCCCGCTTGTCCATTATGTGGGTCGCGGATGTAGGTTGCTCAAGTGGACACTCCATAGCTCCTGATTCTCCGCCACTGTCTTAGCTTCTTCGATTTGTTTGAGGTATCAGATAGGCATTCGCCGTGGGAACATCGAAATTCACTTGTCACACGTTCGGTGAGAATTTAGATATTCGCACGGTGATAGAAAAAGCTATCGTCTACCTATTGCACAAGATATTTTACACGACAGCCGGCTATATGAACAAAACAGACAGGGATTTTTGTATTGACGGTTTTTGTTAAGGAAACTATACAATTGAAGTTGTTTATTCAAAAAAAAAAAAAAAAAAACGTCTATCCAGGGGTTAATTTTTCACTGCGGTAAGGTCCATATCGTCGTTAGTGTGATCGTTGAGCGACAACTATCGATCAGTCGACAATCACAGTTGCCGATTTGACAGTCGCTTGTAGTCGATTACAAATGTCTGTTCGATGCTTTCTCTTGGAAGTGAAAAATGTTGTGCGTACGAATAGCTAATATCAATCGACGCAATCGACAATCACAATAAGGGCCAAAGTGTTTTCAATTGACACGGGTCGTTGCCAGCCAGATTGGTCGGGTCGGGAGGATTACCGCGCTCCATGAGAGTGTACAGGAGAACCGGAGGCAGTCAATGCCTCGCCGTGCACCAGAAATGGGCCTTTTGCATCGGGACATGGGCTTACGCCCGTACAAGATCCAACTAATCCAGGAGCACAAAGTTAATGACCATAGACCAAAGCCGTTTGTTCGCTGTCTTGGCTTCGGGGAGTTTAAAAGAGGACCCCAATTTTGACCGAAAAATCATCATTAGCGACGAGACGCATTTTTAGATGAATGCGGGTATGTTAACACACAAAATTGCCATAAATATGGGACGACGATATTTCAACGTCGTCGACCCGTCCTTATTCCAAACCCCTTTAGTAAAATCAGCTTCTATTCACATTATCTGTGCTTTTAGAAGGGCGTCGGTCGCAAACATTTTTCAACCTCTCTTAGGGAGTCGCAGTATGAAAAAGATTGGGAACCCCTCCCTATACAATTGTATTTAGTGAGCAAAAAGGGGGCTTATTCCCAAATGCGCGGCGGATCGCTTTTCATAGCGGATTTGTATTTTTGTACATATTTCCAAAAGCGATTTGATCCAATCAAAAGCGATAGCTGTATAGGTGACGGATTGCTGGCGGATTGTATGCGGATAAAAAATAAACTAAATTCCTGTGGCGGGGAAAAGCTGTCAAAGTGTTGGAAAAATAAGTAGAAAATTGCAACTCAGAATGGAAGAACTGGAAAGCACTGGAAATATAATTTTCGCCCTCGTTCGCATTTGAGAATAACCAAAAGCGAAGACGGTCCAAATGGAGGTATAACACTTCAATACGATCCGCCGCACAATTGGGAATAACCACCCAGTTTCTCCCTTAGATACATAATTTCAAGATAAAAAATCCCCCCAAATGGGGAAATTTCCCACGAACTTGCACCTTTTGTTAGTAACTTGCTCTACCTCTTCAAATATCACTAGAAAACGTTAAAAGTAACCCTGCCACTCAATTGCATCTTCTGAATCCTTAACTCTTTTTCTTTTACCACAATTTTAAACCTGCAATAGTTGATTAAAAAAAACACAACAATAAATATATACGTAAGTGTTAATTTTAGGTAAACATTTTATTCTTATTAATATGCGCAAATTTTCCCTTATTTACATTTTGTTGAGATTTTTTTTTTTATTTTTATTTTATTTACAAGAAAGATGCCATTATTATATTATATACATTTGTCCTATTTTACGTTGAATTTATATTTTAGCCTACAACGAATTATCATATCACTTTGATAATGTTTTTTCTTTAAGATATTTGAAGAAAAGAATGACTGTACGAATGCTAGCTATATTTTTTTTTTGTAGTTGGGGTACTTGACTGCCTGTTCCCAATCAAATTGTATTATGTAATTCGTCTGGTATATCATGATGGTATCCCCAAAACTATACTTCAATCTTAAAAGGTTTATTATTATGACAAATAGCGCTAGTAAAATGTATGCCTCTCGTTTTTTTTTTTGTTTTTTAACAAACCCAGAACAAAGGAAAACTAATCATTTTATTTAGTGTAAAGAAAAATTTTTATACTTCTTCTATAAAAATACAAACAAACAAAAAATATATAAAAACAAACAAAAAAAATTAACCGATAATAAATTGTAAATTTAAACAGCGCTTATAAAAGTAAATCCGAAACAAAATCGTTAACCCTACCCTAACATAAAAAAAAGACAACCACAACTTAAATCTATATTATACACTTGATAGAAAGCTTTATAAAAAAAAACGTATATAGTAAATACAAATTCTCCTCTTAAAATACCGAAATTGGTCATAAATCCTAGATGAAGTAATTAATTAAAGCAAACAGAAAAAAAAACTTAAAAAACAAAAAAACCGTGTAGATATAGGAGAAACAAGAAAATATTCTAATCAATTGAATGAGATTTAAGTTAAAAATAGAATTAACATATATAAAACATGCATAAATATATATTTACCATAAAATAAATCAAATATAAACTAGCAGTACATAATTGCATATATAAAACAAATATATATATATATTTTAAGGAACAATTAAAAAAAAAAATAGGTGAGTTGCGCCCCGTAAATGGTGAATAATTTGTAAGTAAGTACATAAATAGAAGAGAACATTATAGTAAACTTAGTTTCTAGGCGTGTAAGATATTTAATGAAACAAATAAGATTAACAACTATAACATTAATTTTTTAATTTAGTTTTAGTTTTGTGTAAGAATAATAATATTGTAATGACGATGATTAAATAATGTTTAGTTTTAAATAACAGAAAATGGAAAATATATTATGAAAAAGGAAAATAATGAAGGACGAGATTGTTTTTATTTTTCAATAATGGATTTGTCATTTTGACAGCACTGGCGAGAAATTCAAGGTAAGTTACTGTCACAGTATACAAAATAGAAGGTAATCAATAATCATATATTACGCATCTTTAATGGCGAACAATTGTGACCCCTGTCAATAATAGTATTGGAATAATATGCCCACATGATTCATAGCGGACAGTTGTGACAATCTACTAAAATAAAAAAAATGAATAGTTGGCGCAACAGGCGTGTAGACACCCTAGGCCTAACAACCACTCGTTTGTGTCTATGTTTCTATTTTTGAGACGAATGAGGGAGCTACAATTTGATGCCGAATCCAAACGGCTAAATTGAGAAGCCTTTTCAGGTCAGTTATACTCTCGGATGTTTATCAGACGTTCGCCAGAGGTGGCGCAGTAGAAAACAGATTTAAAAGTATAATTTGTGTTTTTCCGGGGATCAAACCTTGGACCCCAGCACACTAACCACTCAGCCACTGCCCACTGTGACAATCTACTACTTAAGTATATGAAAAATCATGCTTTTTTGACAGACTCTCGTGCTTAGCTATAGCGTCGAAGTTGCGTCTTACCAGTCTTGCTTCTTTAGTATCTATTTTCGGCTTTAAAAAGTTGATGCAAGGAACATTCGTTAGCCACTATCGAATGTATTATCGGCATGCCTCCATGTTTGCCATAAAATATGCACTTCGTTTCCCCAAACATATTTTACAACTTCGCCATTATATAGAGTTCATGCGCACCAAATTTCAGTACATTTTCGGCCTCCGTCGGAACGGAGAATTGTCCACAACGTATATACCTATTCCGTCGGAGGCTCAAATTACATTCGAGGTGACGTGCGGTATCCGTCTTCGAAAAAGAATAATTAAAATTCGGCGACGCATTGATTTGATATGACATGATATTGTTTCGTGCTATATCGGAGTTTTCCTATTTGGTGTTTCTTTTTTGCCCTGGAATCACAAATTTAAGCAACAAATACAACAAATTTACTCTGCTAACATTTTTGTCTTTATTCCTTTCATTTATCAACACTTCACTGCAAATCATAAATAAATTCTGCAACCCATTCCTGTCGGAGCATATCGGAAGAAAATTCGTATGAAGCTGTCAAAATATCAGTCAAAACGCACTTGATCGCACTGAAACGCAAAACGCCAGTGTGCGTTATATATTTGCCGGAACAATGATCCGAAAAGCTGTTCGGAAGCTGCTCAAAGCAAAAATCCTACCTAGAGAGTATACCTCTCTGGTGCACCGAAAACCATTTTGAAGCCAATTAGACGAACGAATATTTCGAATTTTATAAATTCGATCGAACCTAGTACAAATATCGCGCTCCTATCCATTGTTCTACCATTTTTTCCAATGCGCCATTTTGCCTTCCAAATTCACCCTATCGACAAACTTAAATGCGAACACTTGTCATACTAAACCGATCTGGTTTAATAGCTTTTCCAATTTTTTGTACGCCGGCATTTTGCATCGCTCTATACTATAATCTTCATCCATCATAACCTCTTTTAAGCGAGTTTCTCTGTCGGTACTAGAAACCAGCTAGAAACTCCCGTATGCCCTCTTCCATGTCCCATCCATAGCCCCCTGAATCTGAAAAAAAGTGATTTTCCTTGCAAATCGACAAAACTCGAAATTCTGCGACGAAAATTCTTCAAAATATCACCAGGCGCACAGCAATTGCAGCAGGTTTGCCAATGGCAGTAGCTAAGCTAGTGTCACTTGCTACACTCACCAAAATACAATAGTGGACGAAAATTGGTCCACAAATAGTTTTTTCTGAGTGTGAATCGGCTAAAACTCGAAATTCTGCGACGAAAATTCTTCAAATATCACCAGGCGCACAGCAATTGCAGCAGGTTTGCCAATGGCAGTAGCTAGTGTCACTTGCTACACTCACCAAAATACAATAGTGGACGAAAATTGGTCCACAAATAGTTTTTTCTGAGTGTGAATCGGCTAAAACTCGAAATTCTGCGACGAAAATTCTTCAAATATCACTAGGCGCACAGCAATTGCAGCAGGTTTGCCAATGGCAGTAGCTAGTGTCACTTGCTACACTCACCAAAATACAATAGTGGACGAAAATTGGCCCACTAATAGTTTTTGCTGAGTGTGAATCGGCTAAAACTCGAAATTCTGCGACGAAAATTCTTCAAATATCACCAGGCGCACAGCAATTGCAGCAGGTTTGCCAATGGCAGTAGCTAGTGTCACTTCCTACACTCACCAAAATACAATAGTGGACGAAAATTGGTCCACAAATAGTTTTTTCTGAGTGTGAATCGGCTAAAACTCGAAATTCTGCGACGAAAATTCTTCAAATATCACCAGGCGCACAGCAATTGCAGCAGGTTTGCCAATGGCAGTAGCTAGTGTCACTTGCTACACTCACCAAAATACAATAGTGGACGAAAATTGGCCCACTAATAGTTTTTGCTGAGTGTGAATCGGCTAAAACTCGAAATTCTGCGACGAAAATTCTTCAAAATATCACCAGGCGCACAGCAATTGCAGCAGGTTTGCCAATGGCAGTAGCTGGTGTCACTTGCTACACTCACCAAAATACAATGGTGGACGAAAATTGGCCCACTAATAGTTTTTGCTGAGTGTGAATCGGCTAAAACTCGAAATTCTGCGACGAAAATTCTTCAAATATCACCAGGCGCACAGCAATTGCAGCAGGTTTGCCAATGGCAGTAGCTAGTGTCACTTCCTACACTCACCAAAATACAATAGTGGACGAAAATTGGCCCACTAATAGTTTTTGCTGAGTGTGAATCGGCTAAAACTCGAAATTCTGCGACGAAAATTCTTCAAATATCACCAGGCGCACAGCAATTGCAGCAGGTTTGCCAATGGCAGTAGCTAGTGTCACTTCCTACACTCACCAAAATACAATAGTGGACGAAAATTGGCCCACTAATAGTTTTTGCTGAGTGTGAATCGGCTAAAACTCGAAATTCTGCGACGAAAATTCTTCAAATATCACCAGGCGCACAGCAATTGCAGCAGGTTTGCCAATGGCAGTAGCTAGTGTCACTTCCTACACTCACCAAAATACAATAGTGGACGAAAATTGGCCCACTAATAGTTTTTGCTGAGTGTGAATCGGCTAAAACTCGAAATTCTGCGACGAAAATTCTTCAAATATCACCAGGCGCACAGCAATTGCAGCAGGTTTGCCAATGGCAGTAGCTAGTGTCACTTGCTACACTCACCAAAATACAATAGTGGACGAAAATTGGCCCACTAATAGTTTTTGCTGAGTGTGAATCGGCTAAAACTCGAAATTCTGCGACGAAAATTCTTCAAAATATCACCAGGCGCACAGCAATTGCAGCAGGTTTGCCAATGGCAGTAGCTGGTGTCACTTGCTACACTCACCAAAATACAATGGTGGACGAAAATTGGCCCACTAATAGTTTTTGCTGAGTGTGAATCGGCTAAAACTCGAAATTCTGCGACGAAAATTCTTCAAATATCACCAGGCGCACAGCAATTGCAGCAGGTTTGCCAATGGCAGTAGCTAGTGTCACTTCCTACACTCACCAAAATACAATAGTGGACGAAAATTGGCCCACTAATAGTTTTTGCTGAGTGTGAATCGGCTAAAACTCGAAATTCTGCGACGAAAATTCTTCAAATATCACCAGGCGCACAGCAATTGCAGCAGGTTTGCCAATGGCAGTAGCTAGTGTCACTTCCTACACTCACCAAAATACAATAGTGGACGAAAATTGGCCCACTAATAGTTTTTGCTGAGTGTGAATCGGCTAAAACTCGAAATTCTGCGACGAAAATTCTTCAAATATCACCAGGCGCACAGCAATTGCAGCAGGTTTGCCAATGGCAGTAGCTAGTGTCACTTGCTACACTCACCAAAATACAATAGTGGACGAAAATTGGCCCACTAATAGTTTTTGCTGAGTGTGAATCGGCTAAAACTCGAAATTCTGCGACGAAAATTCTTCAAAATATCACCAGGCGCACAGCAATTGCAGCAGGTTTGCCAATGGCAGTAGCTGGTGTCACTTGCTACACTCACCAAAATACAATGGTGGACGAAAATTGGCCCACTAATAGTTTTTGCTGAGTGTGAATCGGCTAAAACTCGAAATTCTGCGACGAAAATTCTTCAAATATCACCAGGCGCACAGCAATTGCAGCAGGTTTGCCAATGGCAGTAGCTAGTGTCACTTCCTACACTCACCAAAATACAATAGTGGACGAAAATTGGCCCACTAATAGTTTTTGCTGAGTGTGAATCGGCTAAAACTCGAAATTCTGCGACGAAAATTCTTCAAATATCACCAGGCGCACAGCAATTGCAGCAGGTTTGCCAATGGCAGTAGCTAGTGTCACTTGCTACACTCACCAAAATACAATAGTGGACGAAAATTGGTCCACAAATAGTTTTTTCTGAGTGTGAATCGGCTAAAACTCGAAATTCTGCGACGAAAATTCTTCAAATATCACCAGGCGCACAGCAATTGCAGCAGGTTTGCCAATGGCAGTAGCTAGTGTCACTTCCTACACTCACCAAAATACAATAGTGGACGAAAATTGGCCCACTAATAGTTTTTGCTGAGTGTGAATCGGCTAAAACTCGAAATTCTGCGACGAAAATTCTTCAAATATCACCAGGCGCACAGCAATTGCAGCAGGTTTGCCAATGGCAGTAGCTAGTGTCACTTGCTACACTCACCAAAATACAATGGTGGACGAAAATTGGCCCACTAATAGTTTTTGCTGAGTGTGAATCGGCTAAAACTCGAAATTCTGCGACGAAAATTCTTCAAATATCACCAGGCGCACAGCAATTGCAGCAGGTTTGCCAATGGCAGTAGCTAGTGTCACTTCCTACACTCACCAAAATACAATAGTGGACGAAAATTGGCCCACTAATAGTTTTTGCTGAGTGTGAATCGGCTAAAACTCGAAATTCTGCGACGAAAATTCTTCAAATATCACCAGGCGCACAGCAATTGCAGCAGGTTTGCCAATGGCAGTAGCTAGTGTCACTTCCTACACTCACCAAAATACAATAGTGGACGAAAATTGGCCCACTAATAGTTTTTGCTGAGTGTGAATCGGCTAAAACTCGAAATTCTGCGACGAAAATTCTTCAAATATCACCAGGCGCACAGCAATTGCAGCAGGTTTGCCAATGGCAGTAGCTAGTGTCACTTCCTACACTCACCAAAATACAATAGTGGACGAAAATTGGCCCACTAATAGTTTTTGCTGAGTGTGAATCGGCTAAAACTCGAAATTCTGCGACGAAAATTCTTCAAATATCACCAGGCGCACAGCAATTGCAGCAGGTTTGCCAATGGCAGTAGCTAGTGTCACTTGCTACACTCACCAAAATACAATAGTGGACAAAAATTGGTCCACAAATAGTTTTTTCTGAGTGTGAATCGGCTAAAACTCGAAATTCTGCGACGAAAATTCTTCAAATATCACCAGGGGCGCAGCAAATTGCAGTAGGTGTTGTTGAGTGCTGTCTATGATATTTTCCAATATTGCATGATATAATTTCTGGGCGACTGGTAAATGGGGAGGAAATTTTCATGAACATTTTTCGCGACAATTTTTTTTTCCAATTTCGCTGGAAGGAGAGAGATTTTGATTTTTATTTTTGAATTGCGGGAGAACCGGCTGACGGATTTTAATGATTGACTACTCATTTTTAAGGTTAAAGGAAGTCTAGGTCTAGGTCTAGGAAGTTGGAAAAAATACTCTTTTAGTTGCTAGAATGCCACGCCCATTCAAATTAGAGGGTGGAAACTTTGAAAGTTAGTCTTTTCGTAGCAGAGTCATCTTGGACTTTGGGAAAAAACAGTTTCTAAAATGCCTCAAGCGAATTAAAAAAGGAGTTCTGACATTTTTCGAAATAATACTTGATTTACTTGGTAAGGACATTCTATTACGAGGCCGTAGATAAGTATAGGTTCTTCGAATTGAATGAAGTTTTCCTGATTCCTATCGGGTCCTATGCCCATTTAAAAGAGCCTAGAGAAGTTAAAAAAGAGCTTACCTACTTTAGATAACTTACCTCTGAAAGCATTTAAAACAACATTTCAAAACAAACCCATTTTTGATTTTCAATTTATTGCTTAATCAGATGCATTCATTTTTTTTTTTTTTGTATATTTTTGTGAATTCTTTAAATTCATTGCTTTATTTTTTCTACTCTACTTTTACTATTTCACCCTTTATACTTTAACTTGCGTCCACATCACTAGTAGTAGACTTGCTTTCTGTGTCACGTTGAATGGTCTTCTCTCTAATACCCAACCAAGGAGTTCGTTTCTCCAGCTCTAGGCGATACTTGGGATGACTGGCTGCATAAATCCACGGATCAATACAGGAAACAATTTTCGCAGCCGTTGCCGGGAGCATTGATGTGAACGGTGTGATGAGAGATCTAAATATATTGAACAGTTAGCGCATTTGTTTGACTTGGTCTGATTTTAGGTTCACTTACCTGTTTCCAAAAGCTGCAATTATAGAAACCAGTCCATATGGCGTCCAAGCACAAACGTATAGAAAATAAATGGTGAATGCAGCCTTCGCGATCCGTATCTCGACGCTTGTTGCTGCTGGATTGGCGGACAATGATTTCACGTTCATCTTTTTTGCCTGGTCTTGCAGCATCTTTTCGTGATCTCGTACCTGCAAGTTTAAAATATCAAGTCAGGCTAGTTGATTTTGAACACTTCTAGGAAAGATGCAATTACGTGGAAAAATAGTTTCCCGTAGAAAGTGATTATGACAGACATTGGAATGCAGTAGGCCCAGACGTATATAGCAAGCACAAAGCTCTTTGTATCCTCATCTTCTGTCAGGTAGTCAAAGGAGCATGTTGTTAGGTAGCCTTCTGCAAAGAATCAGGAAAATTTTAAATTTTAGTTTTTTTTTTTAGTAAGTAGTAGTAGTTTAGGAAGTAGTTATTTGGCGTATTTCTTTGGAAAACATGGGCCCTACTCTGTATTTCGTTCCGAAAGTGAAATTTTCCGATACCTAATATTTGGTAGCACAAATGTCGTTTTCGATTGGTAATCCAGAACCGTCCGGCAGCAAACCGAAAGTTCTCTTCTACTGAATAGAGAAGAAATTTGCTTCTGGATTTGAATTCAGAATCGCGGAGAGTTCTTCCGGACGGTTCTGGACGACCAACCGAAAACGACAATACTCTCTATTTCGAAAGCGGACTAAAATGTCAAAAGTATTGAAAATCGAAAGTATTACGAAGTAGGTACGAATTCAAAAGCGGAACGAAAAGCTATTTCGAATAGGATTGACTTTCGGAACGAAACACAGAGCAGGGCACCAGGGGGCTTCCCAAATACGCGGATTTGTATTTTTGTTTTTCCAAAAGCAATTCGATCCATTCAAAAGCGATAACTATTTAGGTGACGGATTGCTGGCGGATTTATTGCGGATAAACAATAAACTTAATTCTTATGACGGGAAAAAGCTGTCAAAATTTTGGGAAAATAAATGGAAAATTGGAAGTCTAATTGGAAAAAACTGGAAAGCACTGTTTGCATTTGAGAATAAGCAAAAGTCGGTTATTTCCGCTACTCTTGGAACCATTTTGGAGAAATTTCCTTATTTTATTGATATCCGTTTCGGCAATATCAGCAAGCTCCCCGAAAAAGTATTCTCCTAGAGTTTGCTTTCTAATCGAGGATAGCGCCGGGCAGTTACATAGTAGGTGGAACGGAGAGATGTTGTATCTTACCGTTTCAATTGGCACATGGGGCTCTCCTTTATCAGTAGAGAGTTCCATTTTCGTGCCGTTCCTTGCTAGTTCGTCTGCTTTACAGTTACCTGGTATATCTCTATGACCAGGAACCCAGCATAGCGTTAACGTGCAGATATCCGAGATCTCATTTAAAGATTTGCGGCAGTGCCTGACCAATTTGGATCTTAATATTGGTGATTCGAGTGCTTTAATAGCTGCTTGACTGTCTGTGTAGATGACGAGGTGTCTGAGTTCGATATCGATCTCACCTTCAGCAGTGTGGGCTTCGCGAATAGCCATAACTTCTGCTTGAAAGACACTACAGTTATTTGGTAGCCTAAAAGACTGGTTTAGGGTGAATGGAACTGAAAAAATCTCAGCTTCTACTCCGTGCTCCGTCTTAGACCCATCTGTGTATACTTCTAGCGTATTTTCGTCTATAACCGTATTCTCTTCCCATTGCTGTCGGTCGGGAATACTGGTCTTGTATTTAATATTGAAGTCCAGGACCGTGGTTACGCCCCACATAACCGAGGGGCAATTTCGTTCGAATCAAATTTCCTGGAAGAAGATTTCGTTCACCGGCGAGTTCATCCGCAAATGCGAGGCGAATTTGTTTTGTGTTGGTGACAATTTTCTCATGATTTTTATTTAATGATGCGCTTGTTTAGGGACTTAGATTAAAGTCAGGCTCTACTTAAGACATTCTTTAGTAAAAAAAAATCTTCTTACCTGGTATAAAGCAGCCCCAAATTTTCACGAATGGCATTATATTGAATGGCAACGCGAAAAACCATGTGAAAGCAATTAACGTTCCAACTTGAAAGGAATTTAAGCGCCCATCAATCGGACTTGAGATTGTTCTAAACAAAACGGACAGTTTTTTTTTAAACCAAAACTAATCAATTTTAGCAGTCATCTTACCTGTATCTATCATAAGCAATCATTGCATTTGTACATGCGGCTCCAAATCCAGCTACTCCTCCCAAAAGTGCATAAATATTGCATCCCAACTCATCACCCAGAATTCGACCCGCAACTGAATTACCCAAAAACATTCC
Source organism: Cheilosia scutellata (assembly GCA_955612985.1). NCBI lineage: Eukaryota > Metazoa > Arthropoda > Insecta > Diptera > Syrphidae > Cheilosia > Cheilosia scutellata. Next base: position 7,403,594 of record OY015314.1, on the reverse strand, counting down.
TGCATTTGACGCCATAAGTAAGTCGAATAAGGCCAAGTTAACAATTAGCATGTTGGACGGAGTACGAAGGACTTTCGATCTGTAACAAATAGACAAAGTAAAATTGGTCAAAATGTTGGCTAGTTAGTTCTCGAAATTTTACTTCATCCTATTCTCTTATACGAAATTTTGTAAAAGAGAAACCGAGAAAGCGAAAAGTTTCTCCAATGAAAAACTCCCGTACTATTCTCTTCAGTGAAATTCGTAAATCGTAATACAAAATATTTTGGAGAGTAGAGAAAAATATTCTCTGGGTGGATCAAAAGGTACCGGACAATTTTGAGCAAAAACAATTACGAACTTTTTAATTTTCAAGGCGGAAAATGAACAGACATTTACGATAAAAGTCTTGAAAACTTAGGAATTCGTAATTTCTTTATTAAATTCCCGAAAATGTGAACATTTTTGTAAGTCCGTTCCCTTAGATTTTTGCTTCTCACTAAGAAAATTTGCCCCCGTTCATTGAGTTACTTTATATTCACGTTCAGACGATTGTCGTTAAAATGATAAACCAATCTTCCAGAGGATCATCGTCATACGTGATCTGCACGCAGGAATATGACCACAAATATGACCTATTGTCTTTTATTCTACATTTTGGGATTTTCGCATAATTTTTTTTTAAACGGTCGTATTCCTTAAATCGATAATTGTGTTCTGTCATCGAGATCTGCACGTCTATTTCGAGATTCGAATCAAAAACTCCGTTGTGTCAATTTTTGTATTCTTATTCACGAACAATTTAAAAATACCATTCTTAGATTTCTTTTGTAGCATCCACTCTTGTTAGTAAAATCATTACTATTGTGGTTATTCCATTTTTAAAGTGGATGTACCTAATCTTTAGGGAATACCGACAAAGACAAACACACTGAATCGCACGTATAAAATACTCACGTCAAAAATATCCAAACTGCCATTCCATTGCCAAACAATGACGCTGAGAACAATGCCAAATATACAATAAAAAATATTGCGTGATGGTATCCAGGAGGCGCTTGAAAGCCACGCCAATACGGGTGTACCAGATGCAGTGACTCTATAGGAAAGTGCCATCCAAGGTATTTGTAGTTGTTCGAAGAACTTTACGAAAAAAAATGTCAATTAAATATTCGTTCGACAAACAAACGTTTATTGAAATTTACTCATTGAAGATGTCCGAAAACGCTAGTGGCCGTATAGTCAGATAAGTTGTGTTGCCCGATTCGAGGCCGCCCATTCTTACAACCATTGTATATTAATTAACATTTTTAGAAAAAAACAACAACAAAATTATATGCACTCTACTTGTTATTAGTATCGAGGAAACACGAAAAATTAATGACTTGTCGGCAATGATAGGGTTGTGCTTTTATATACCTTCTTAGAAAATTCCTAAGACGATGTAAATTCCTTACGACGGGGATTATGCCGGCTTAAGACATTCGTCATGTCAGCAAATTGCACTTTGCAATGTCAAAAATAAGCAGAAAGGGGAAGAAATTCTTTAATGGTGATTTGAACCACTGATCAACTGGTGGTAGTAAATAGGTTGGTTGCAAGAGGATTTGTATTAATTTCTGTAAAATCATTTGCCTACTATAATTTAATTTGTCAATGCATACGAGTGTTGTTTTTAAATGCAGTTGATGCTTCTTGACTTGATTTACTTCGTTGGGATAACATGCAGTTTCGGTTTGAACCATTTGGATACATTTTTAAAGACAGATAACAACTCAGTCCATGTGTATGCAATTTAAATGATTCCTTACTTGACAATTTTATTTGAAGTTGTAACGACGTGAACCAAACTAAACGGCGGAGAACTCATTTAGGGGAAAGTACTACACTACGCTCATCGTCATCTTCATCGGGAACATGCGTTTAATGTGGCCAAAGCATCAGGCATGACATGAACGGTCGGCAGACACAACGCAAGGATAGGTCGCGATCGAATACAGTGACGAATCCAGCCGTGCTACACTACACACTTTCAAAACAATATTGCTTCACCCGGCCAACTGATCGCCTTTCGGTATTGCTCTTATAGGTATTCCAAAGTGCAAGAGGCAACTCAATCAAACAGGCGCATCACAAAGCATTCTAGGACAATTTAACCAACGTAAACGAAATTACAGCGATCTTGCTAAGCGGAAACTCCAACCATAATAGTTCCAAGCTCATAAAATGTTCCAGTTGCAGAAGACGAACATTTTTGATGTCAGATTAGAGTGTTGATCAATATATCTGCTATATTACGTCAGCAAGATCATCCAAGATGCACGGATAGGAACAATATCCATACATTTTAGCACGCATTCAAGGCTGAGCATCCCACCATCCACCCACTGCTGAAGCAATGCAAAGGAAAATAGTTTTCTGTTCATAGAAATAGACACCAAATTGAGTTTTGTAAATTATATTCCTAAAACTAAACAATTAGGTAAAAAAAACCCTTGCCTCTCCATCATCATCGCAAGAGTTTCTCCAGCTGATTATTGCCCTGGGAAGTTGTAGCTGGTCCTCGATTTTTCAGCATATTAGCAAGTTGCAACAACGAGTTCTGTTTCTGAGTATTTGAAACCACCTTGGTAGCATTTCCTTTTTTAGGCTGTGCGGCGAGTACCTTTGGTTTGTTAACTTTCTTAAATGGATTAGGTTTCACCTCGGGCTTTAGCTTCAATCCTGCCAACTTATCCTTCGCCTTTTTCTTTTTCTTCTTTTTTATAGGCGTATCCACCACTGGCTCCTCTTCCTTTTCTTCTATTTTAATCTTTCGTGTCATCATAAGCGGTTGTTGTGATTTCTTCTGACAAAACTCACACTTAATTTCCTGCAAAATGATATTTATAGACACAATTGAAATGATGGTGACTCCCTAAAAACATACCACGTTGCTGGATATTCTCTTCTTCAACCACTTTGCTCTTATTCTCTGCTTTTTGGTTAGGGTTTTGGGGTCATTATTCAGAGTGTCGACTAGTTTCTGTGCCTTTTGTGTACGGAAACGTTGTGGTTTAAGATTCAGTGAAAATTTGCCCTCTGACCAAGTGGATGCGCATTTTGGGCACATTACCGATGGGGCGAATTTCGCTGCGGGAAGTTTCACATCTCGTCGTCCGATTTTTTTACAGGTTGTTCTAGGGGGTGAGAGATATTTCTTGAGATTATGGTGGATTTGCGTAAATTTGACTTACAAATAGTACGATCGCAGAAGTTTGTTGGTGCGATTTTCTGGTGGAAGAGCAATAGCAAGGTCCCATAACAGCTTTACTGCTAATTCTCCAGAAATTTGTTTGGTTTCCATTAAATTTACTTTTTTGTTTAACAAAAATATTGAGGACGGTGATTGTTTACAAAATGTTCTTTCTTTTTTCATCCAACACGTGTGACGTTTGAAATGTCAAACAATCAGCTGATTCAATTAAACGAAAGCTGTAGATGGGTCGAAATTATGAAACTATTTTCTGGGCGAATTGAAGTCTATTCGTAAAATAGGTATTGGCAAATTGAGAAAATAGATTTATATGGCCTTCGATAGGGTATTTCGCGAAGCTATCCCTTTCAGAAGTGTGCTTTCTCTTTCACTGAAATGTCAAAAAAACTTGTAGGAAAGCAAACGAAATTTTACATGGCGGGAGATAGGTTTTGCCCATTTTATTTCCGAAAAGTTTATAATAAAGTGCCAAATACAAATTGAAAACATTGCAGTCTTGAAATTTAGAGTTTCTTAAAAGTGTTTACAAAAGTTCAATAAATAAATTTGTAGAGATTGTTTCAAAAAATCAAAAATTAATTTAAACCCTATCTCCCGCCATATAAAATTTCGTTTGTTTTCCTACCAGTTTTTTAGCTGTCACTTTGTTTTTTTTTTCTCATTTGACACTGACGTTGTCGCGACCCATGATACAACAAGACAAGATAGCGCAATGAAGTTTTCATTTTCGATTTGTTCTGCGCATATACGTCATCAGAGCCCGATGTTCATTTTGACATTTGGCAATTACGTGTGTTTTATATGGAACGAGTTGCGTTGTTCCTTTAAATGTTTAAATAAAGTGGAAAATATAGAAGATTTGGTTTGGAATTCTGTGAATGTGTTTGGAAAAACAATTATCGTCCGTATATGTGTCTTTTTTTTAGTTGTTCCTTTCAATTAAGTCGCAGAATTACTTATTTTCTGCTCTGCTCGACGCGTCGTATGAAAAAAATTGATAAAAAAAACTTGTATTTTGAATCGAATGTGAATAAAATGTTTAAAAAACAAGTAGTTTAGTTAGTTATTTATTATATTTTCGTGTTCTTGTGTTTTTTCGTCCACTATTTGGCGATTAAGGAAGCGAATGCAAAAGTGCATGCGCGAGCGGAAGAAGTGTGTTTTTGATACGGCTATTGCAGATAAATAAATTAAGTGGTTCATATAGTTGCGTTAACTGGTATCATCATAGCTCCAGATGGCTTTGGGAGACCACCCATAAGCTGCAGACTCGAAATCCTACCAAAGAAAGTGCATTACTAAGCATAAATGCAACTGCATTTATAGTGCCAGTTTACCTACCCATTTCATATTGAATAATATTTATAAAGTTATCCTTCTCAAAATGCAGCCTATAAAGTCTTTATTTTTCTATTAATTGGGTCTCATCGTTTAAAGATAATCTTTATTTTGCCTTAAAACATTTTTTTGTCTTAGGAAATGTATGGAGATGTTTCTAATGTTTCTTTTTGTTTTTCATTAATTATATTTGCACTCAAATACAGAGCAAATATCCCTTTTACACATGTACTATTATTTGTTTAATTAATAACAATAATAATTTAACGAAATCGCTAATTTGTACTTTCGCGCCAATAGTCTTGTTGTATCATGTGCACAGCCTACGTCATAATTGGTTGACAGATGAATTCCGATGAACAGCAAGAATGAACGACATGCGCAATGCCATATCTTGTCTTGTTGTATCATGGTCGCGACCTACCCTATTTATGCTGGATTTACATTCCCACGCCACGCAATTTGGCATGACTTTAGAGAGAAAGATCCACAGTCAAGGATAATGGTGTGTAATTCATTAGCTTTATTTTGATACCAATTAATAAGGGTATTCACTTAAACGCGTAAAAGCCTCATAAATTGCGTAAACCGTCCGATTTTGTATGGAGAATAGTTTACGCAGACCTCATAATTTTCCGCGACGATATGGGCTCAGAAATCAACCGCGGAAAGTTACGCACATCACAAATGTCAAACTTTGACAGACAGTCGTATGAATTGTTTGTTTGATTCCAGATTTACAATCGATTTACGCAATTACATTTCCGAGGGGTGTTCACTTAAAGCACCGCAGAAATTTATACATTTACGAGCTGCATAAATTTATCAGATTAGTGAATACCCTCAATATTCTTTGATTAATCGTCTAAATCGAAAATCAAAATTTTTAATGATGCATTTGAATGATAGCTATAACTGTGGTGCTACTTAAATTAATAAAAACGAAAGAATGATACTGTCAATGGCGGTGTTCTTTTCTAGACCTCTGGCACTTATATTATTATAAAATATTAATTTTAGGGAAAATTAGGCAAAATTCTCCGCTAAATTGAGAAAATTGGATATAAGAAATTAGCTCTCAATGCAAAACAATTAAAAGTAAGTAAATTTGGAAAACAAAAATCGAGTTGAAGTTTCTCTTTAAAATTCGAATTGAAATGAATTAAAGATTTTAATCATATTTTCTAATGGAAAAATAATTATTTTTGAAGTGAAAATAAAACCAATCGCCATTTTTCTGCTAGAGCTTAAGCTTTAGTACGCTGCTCGATCCAAATTTTAGCTCCTATACAAAATTTATTCTAAAATTTAGCTATGCTAAATTTAAGCTAATTCCTTTAGCCGAGCGTAATGCAGCTCTATCTAAAAAAAATTAAATTTTCTTTTTAAACGGAGTCTGATTAGTGGTGTAGTTCGAAATAGCTAGTCCGAAATAGCTATCATTGCTACTAAAGTGACTGTGTATACGAGTTTTTGTTAATTCTCTCAAACAATAATTCATAGGCGTCCATTGGAACATTTTCAAGCTAAATTTTGACAGGTCGTGTTGTTTCTTTTTTTGCTGCGGACAAAAAATTGAGAATGAGTTTTATCAATAGGTCTGTTTTTTTCCACATCTGTCTCAGGGAAGTAAAGTAATGTAGGATTTTTAACACGCAATTACAACAACTATATAGAGTCTCGAAAGTGTGAAACAGTTCATAGTTGTTGTAGTTGCGTGTTAAAAATCCTACTTTACTTTACTTCACTGAGATAGATGTGGAAAAAAATAGACTTAATGACTACATCGACGTGGAATATCTTGAAAGTGAAAATTTCAGATCAAAGAAAAGCAGGCAAGAAAAAAAATCTTGTCGATGAATTTTTGAAGGAAGTTATTTTCAACGAACAACACTGTTATTCACAACGCACCACCTGTCAAAATTTAGCTATGATGGTTTTAACTAATGTTGGGAGAGAAAAATTAGGAGAACAGCTAGAGTTTAGTTTATATTCAAACACACTCTAGAGCTACACTATTAAATTTGAAAACTCTTTTGTATTGTAACAGAAAATTAAATCAAAAGCACGTCCCATTGACATTATTTGTTTCACATTATTAATTATTTATTTCAGATAACCCAGCAGACCTACAATAATCTTAAGCCGAAGAGAGAGAAAGAAAAATGTCCGCTACTCTAATAATTGTGCAAATTTCTGACGTTAAATAATTTTCTGACGTTTATGAAAATGTTGGAAAGAGAAGTTCACCAAGCTCCAATCTTTAAACAGACATTTATCCTGTTTCAGTGCTATTAATTAATTAATTGTGTTTTGATTACTTTTGAACATTCTAGCAAAACTCAAGCAAAAGAAAGCGTCAAAAAATTAGCCTATAGGATAATTTATCATCTTATAACCGGAGCCGGGTAATTTTTAGACAGCTTGTTTTTCACCACGATAGTGTCAGAATTCTTGGAGGATAATTTATAATAATTATTTATCACAATTGTGACTCGGTAAATTGATTTCCACGCCACCTACCAAGATTTTTACGTACCCGAATCACAGGATAAGATTTGTGACAGTTGATTTCATCACAGAAGTTCCTAATGAAATTATAAATTGGAAGCGCGCGCAAAACATTCTATTTTAAATTTATTGTATAGACATTAACAAATTTGATGTCAGAATGCCTCTAGAAAATGTCAAAGTATATAAAACAAGTAAAATATTTGTGAAAAATTAAGAGATGTGAATAAAATCATGCCTTAAAAAATTGTAAACAAAGCACTCGAAGTTACCAATTATAGAACAATTTTTTTATCGTGTTATCTGTTGCCCTTTAGGATTTAAAATAACTCATATTTGGATTTAATTTTCTCCACACGCAATACAAGATTGCGGCAGGTTTTTAGTTGAGAATGCTTAGTCCAAAAGGAAATAATATAAGAAGATATCCTTGTGAAAGAGGAGTTAAAATTTGTTCTTTTTCAAATGGCGGCTACAAATAAGAAAATTATTTGGATTGTTCCGATCATTATGAACTTTTTTGGGAATTCGGTGCATAGATGTACATTATTTGGATTCCTGTACGATGTGCAATATTTAACTCCACAGTGTTCCCCAGTTTTTAATGTATAGTTTCTTCTGCCATCATTCTTGCACTTGACCACAAAATCTATTCAACATAGAAAATATTAACTTCAACATATTTAATTTCAATTATCACGTATTTTTCACAATTTGTTTTCACGAGGGAAAGGTACAATTACATTTATTTGACCGAAACATATTTAAAAGAATCAAAATCTATTTATTAGTTGGTTTTTATAGCTGTTTTTTGGTATAGATTTACTTTTTAATATCCCTTTTCTTAAATTCACTACTAAATTTGGTAAATAACAGTCTCTACTTATTAAATTTAATTTTTTTATTTTTCGAAACACAAATTTTCATACGATTTGACAGTTAATGGAGTGACTTATCCTGTGATTAGGGTTCCGCCGAAATCCGCTAGACGCAGTATGACCGAGTGTCAATTGACACACGGCCTAAATCGATAAAGGTATATTCAATGAAAATTAATTAAAAATTCACCTCCGCATCCTACATACCTACTAAACTACAGGCACGCCACCTAGCCACTTAATAGTTTACCAACAGAACAGCCTCCCAAACTCTACGAACACAGCCTAATGCACACAAGTTTTGTTTTCCCTGCACACTAGTAAAAAAATTGCGTTGACTCAGATCTCTGAATTGAACTGCGTGTTTTCTTTTGCTATTTCATCATTTAAAAACCAAACTACTTTGCGACTCCATTTTTAGTGATTTGCAGAAATTGAAGCTGAGCGGAACTAGAACCTTCCCGAACTTATTTGATAACACGAAATTTTATATAAAAACCCAACCACGGTCATAGAATACGCATAAGTAAAACAATCCCAACCGCGTCTAGAAGTGTTGTTTAAAAACAAAGAAACATTTACAACAGTGAAAAACATAAAAAAAAACAATCATGGCTACTTTGAAAATAGTATTCCAAGCTGGCGAGAAGCAGATTGTTCTCTATGGCCAGGGAATGAAGCAAATGTGGCAAGTGGAAACTCATGTCTTGGAGCGCCTCGGAAAGGAGCAGAGTTTGAGGCTGGACACTGCCCAATTTCGTAAATATTGGATAGGTGAGTAGCGGAAAAATATGATTAATTGTTGAAAAATTATTGATAAAATGAGTCACGCAATACGCCAAGTACCTATACCTATTCGGGGGTTTTGTTTTTATTTTGAACGTTGTTATCAGCGGGCTGCCATTTTTTGTCGATATCAGCTGACGCAAAATGGTAGATAGAGACACCATTTTTTGATGCGCATTTAACACAGTATTTGTGTACATGCATAGATACTGAAAACGAAAAGTTGCATTTATCCCACATCCCCATAAGAAAGAAGTGCAGCGTTGTCAAGTATCATATTGAATGCCAATCTCTTCGATTCTCTATTTCACAATACAAAAACTGTATGCATTATGCACTTTTTATCTACCTGATGGAAAATGTCTGTACCTACATATCTTATTTCGGATGCAATCTGCCTGTTTCCAAGGACTGGTTGTTGATTTGATAGCTAGTGGTGGCTTTTGGTTACGTTAAACAGAACTGATACCTGCAGCTAAGAATTAGACATGACTCGGCAAATACTTAATTTGTTTGGAGCTAACCTGCTATAGTAATAAACTTCGCTGCAAGTTAGCCGAACATTCTGCAATTATCTTTCATAATAAAGCGGAGCTCATTCGCATCATCTCTGCCAAAACGCAGTCAAAGCAAGAGAAGAATCATCCCTTCCCAAAAATGCATTCGCATACTCTGCCTAAATGTTTCTCCATTCCAAAAGCCTTCATGAATGCATTTTAAAAGATTGGGACTCATTTCTATCAAAGTGCCCAAGCATTTTAAATAATTTCAACCATCAAAATCTTGTAACAAAATCCACAGTCCCTTTTCAGTAGTTAGGTAGTATTTCGAAAACTCTAGAACAAAGAAATGAAGAGGATAAACCTTGAATAGGTTTGTAATGATAAATTTTGCAATTTCAACAACCTGTAGCTACCTGAATAGCGATGTGAAGGGTCCAACGTCCACGCACGTCAGTGCAAAAATTTTTTTTACCTGAGTCACCTGGAAATGGAATCATTGAGTAACTACCTAAATTCGAAAAGGTCAGTTTTTCTAGAACTCGTTTGGCGTGTTTATACGTTTCCTCAACACTTTGTTAAGTGTGTGAGTAGAAATATATGTAAATTAGATTTTTTGACAACATAAAATTGAAAAACATAACCTCTATCTAAAAATCAACTTTTGGTACCCATTTCAGATGAGGAAGGCGATCGTATTGAGATTATAAACGACGCCGACTTTGAGTTCTTCCTTAAGCATTCACAACGTACTCCGAAAATTTACTTCGAGGCTTTCTATCCAGGAGCAGGAGAGACCTCAAAGCAACCGGAACAGCAGCCGCAATCAAGTACTAGCTCACCATCACGTCGTGAGACTGGCAATCTTACTGTTCATGCCACGGTCGAATGCGACGTCTGCAAGACTAAGCCATTGAGTGGCTTTCGGTATAAATGCTTGGAGTGCAACAACTTTGATTTGTGCATGAAGTGTGAGGGTGAAATGAAGCACCCACTGCATTTGATGCTTCGCATTCCAAATAGCGAATCTTCAACATGGCAGAGCATTAGTCCAATTGCAGGATGTTATGCTAAGAAACGTTATCAAAAGAAGCATGCTGCAGCTGTTGCTGCCGCAGCTGCTAATGCTGGTTTTTTCACTGATGTCCAACAAGGGGAAGGAAAATCCCGTCACCATCGTCATCATCGGCGCCATTGCTCCGCAGGTCCAACACCAGCTGGTCACGGCATTTGGTCACATTTTTACGACATGATGCAAGATTTAGCCGAAGGCGGGGCTGTGCAAACAGATGATGCAGCCAGAGAGACTACACCAGAGGGACAGGAAGAGGCAACTGCTCCACCATCACAACAGCAGGAGACTGCTGCTCAAGCTCAGCCCGCTCCATCAGCACCAGTTAAGCCACAAGCAACAACCGAAACAGAAGCCCCGACTGTCAACAGCCAGTCAAAGGAAACCAATACATCTCCTGATCGTTCATCGGCAAATTCTGCACAAACTCCAGGTGGATCTGCTGCTCCACCATCGTTCGAGAATCTACAGAACTTAATCGATCCACACTTCATGAAGGCAGGCATTCAGATTTTGAACAACTTCAGTGAGATGTTCGGCAAGATATTGGATCCAGCTGTTGCCGTTGATGTAACTCGCACCAATTCCGAACCGGAATCGGTGGTCATTGATATCGATTCGACAAGCGGTAGTAGTCCTGCTTCAGCTGCTACACCTCCATCAACACAAGAAGCAGCTGCTAATACACAGGAAACGTTAGCCGTTGGTTCGGGTATTGTTACCCCGATGGAAACTGAGGTTTCACCACCAACACCACCAGCTACTGCTGCTGAGTCACAATCACGTTCACGCAATTCGCAGAGTGAGGAGAACGACTGGACTATGATTGATAATAACGTGGCTACCAGTGTTGAGGCTACTGCTAACGCTGCTGCAGCCACATCTACAGCGGCTGCTGCTGCTGCTGCTGTTGCTGCAACGGCCCCCCCACTGGACTTTGCCAAACTCAGCCAGCAATTGCAATCACACATTGAGACCGAGAGGAGGCTACTGGAACAGGGTAAAACCGCTGTTGAAGCTTCAAAACCAATTTTCCCAACCATATCTTTTCCGACTTTCCCAACTTTCCCTTCTACCGTTGACACTTCAGATGTAGTTGCTCCAACCCCAGTTGCTCCTGTTACATTAGCTTCTGCTCCAATTGCTCCAACTCCAGTTGCTCCTTCCCCAGTAATTCCAGCACCAGTTCTAACTCCAGCACCAGTTCTAACTCCAGCACCAGTTCCAACTCCAGCACCAGTTCCAACTCCAAGGGCACCCGAAGTGGTTGAGAGACGTGCTGTTGCTGTCTATCATCCAGGTGAGTCAAATTTAAAATGCTTAATCAGTCAAACAGTCGATTAACTTTTGTTTTGTTTCACTTAGATCCACGCATCAATAATGCTGTTCACGCCATGACAGCCATGGGATTCAGCAATGAGGGCGCTGCCCTGACTCAACTATTGGAATCTGTAAATGGCAGCATTCCTCTAGCTTTGGACTTGATGTCGGCTGCACAACGTTAAGCGGTGAAGCAGCAAATGATTTAATATAGTCTGTAGTCGTATTCTTTATATAATTATATAAAAACTATTTTATGTATGTCTCAATGTATATTATGATAATCCATTAGCCATGTAAGCTGCGTTATCGACGCCCTATAAATGTATCTTATAGAAGGAAATAAAGATTTTATTTTGTTCTTCTAAAATAAGTCGCGTATTGCATTTCCCAGGTGGCAGGATATAACTTATGGAGAGTTCGCACTAAGCGGTCGAAATACAGCACAAACCAAGAGCATATTATTTTAGAAGGACTGTGCAACTTGACGTGGAACGATAGATGTCAAAGTTTAGAGATTGTATTACATATTTCACAATGTGGCGATTTCAACTGACTTGATTTAAGGTATTTGATTTTTTTTTGTGATTTTCTTAAGATTCCACAACAACAAATTATGCAACTTTTGAGCAGATATTCACTCCTATTCCCGTTGTCGTTTGTCGTAAACGACTCGTATTTCACTTCGTTTTTTAGTCGGTGTTTTTAACTTTTTTGAGACAAATAAATTGAAATAATGGTGATCACATAGAAAAGGAAATAAAATTGTTAACAAAGTTTAAAAAATAATCTGAACATCATTTTACAACGACACGAAACATGAGTCGTATACGACAAACGCCAACGGGAATATGTAGGTGTGATTTACATCCGTCATAAGCCGAAGTAACTGTCGCAACCTGAGAAAAATTCCTTGGAAATTAACTCAAATGAATCACCTGCTGCACAAGTTCCAGAGATGTCTATTAGGAGGTTGGGTATACCTTAGCTTTCTAAAACCCATTCAGGACTACGAAACTACTTATACTGACCCACTATAAATCAACGAAGCAGCTAAACTTCAAACTAATCATTTAGGGCTGAGGCTGACTAAGCTGCCAGCAAAGGCTAAATTGCAGTGTATCATTTTGGGTAGGTAAGTAGGTAAGGTAAAAATGCTTTATCAAAAAATTCAAAGTGGATAGTTGCGGACTAATGAACTGTATTTCGAAAATCCATGTATTTTGAATAGTTTGCTGTCCGATTATTTTCTCTTGTTTTCCAGTTTTTTTATTCATGGATTCGAAAAACTAAAATTTGAATATTTAACTCGAAAGTACTTGGCGCCATCTAGACGGAATTCAATTTAGTCTACACAAATTTTAGTGCCACCTAGCGATCATTTCATAGACAATTACCGTTTCTCCACTTGTATTAAATACAGAAACCCCTTCGAGTATGAATTTGGAATTCATTTCGAAAACAACGGTTCGTAAACTTAATATTCGAAAATATATTTTGTAGAGTTTTCATTTTAACGGAACGATGTGGGAACCTGCGGTAGCACATTAGGTTTGTTTGACGTGGACCCTATGTCGCAATAGACCGCACAGGGTTAGCCCTATGGCGTTCAATATAGCACTGAGTTCGCACTGACAATGAAAACCTGTGTGAGCACTGGGGCGCCCTAGTTGAGCACTGAGCTGACCTTAGGTATTCAGTCAGCGCAATAGTTCAGTGCTGGATTTGGCTGTCAATCGTAGCTGTTATTTGTGTGAAATCATGTTTTTGTGAATTATTGACTTGTGCAGCACTAGTAAGTGTTAAAAGAAATGTGATTTTCAACATTACAAATTTTATGTTATTGCTGGTGCTGAATCTGTATATTACTAAATTTTTTTAGTGACATGTCTCAGGGTTGCTTTTAGTGTTCGATGTGAAACTAAATTTCTGGGATTTCCTTGGCTTTTTTGGCAGCCACGAAAATTCACTGACACTTCTCAGTGCCCACCAGGGCGCGTCGAACAAGCCTATTGACTTTTAACGCGAGAACATACCAGGCTTAATTAATATATCAAAAAATTGTTTCTGTCATGTAAATATTCTAATTAATATAACCCGCTCCATTATCCTTTTCAAAATGGAGAACGGCCTATGCATCTACGGGAAATGTTCAGCATCGTCGATAAAAATCATTGTCCGGCTCTCTTTCGCCTCAGAAAGAAGAAATAGTTACCTCAGCAATTCTTGCTGAATTACCCCCCGAGAAGATACTTGTCTTCCTGACTGTCTTCGGAGTAAATAAATGGCTCTAGGACCCTACCAGGGAAGGCACAATAGGCCCCTTTAAAGAGGCCGCAGTGCCAGGGCCGATGAAGGCTCTCCCGACCAATAATCTAATCTAATCTAATCTAAATTGTGACAGATACATGCAGCAGAGTCTGAAATGAAAATTTGATTTTTTAGCTGAAGCAGCGTACGCTCGGCTAAATTGATTCGCTTAAATTTAGCTCAGCTAAATTTTGGAGAGAATTTTGCATGGGAGCTAAAATTTTGCTCGAGGTCGAGTACTAAGCTTAAAGATTATTTCGTTTCAACTGTGGTCGGATTCGGCATAAGTCCCTTCCATTCGTCAAAAAATTAATAAAAACCTCACAGAAACGAATGGCAATGAGCAGCTAGAAATAGGGTCTCATATCGGACCAGTTGTTGCGCAACTACTAATTTAATGGCAATCAAGTCAAAAGTGTCAGCCGAACCAAATCGACCTGAAACATGGAATGCATCTCGTAAATTAAAGCTCGCAACTCAAAATCAAGAAATCTTCGTTCTTTTAAAGGCATTTGGTCTTTCTGTTAAGTACTTACGTCAATTATTCAACTACATTCGCATATGCAAATATTAAAAGAATAAGGCCGATGTTAGGTCTCTAAAAAAAATTCAAGTTTTCAATAAATTCCCCAAATGAAATAAAAAACCAGTAAGACAATTATCTTCGACTATGCCGAAGCTCAAATACCCGGTACTATATTAGGCGTATTTTTTGGGAAGTGAGTATAACAAAATCAAAAGTGAGTATAACCGTTTTGCATGTAAAACCAAAAGTGGGTATAACAAAACCAAAAGTGAGTATACCAGTTTTGCATGTAAAAGTAAAAGTGAACTAGCTATAGATTTCCAAAAAATACGCCTATTATTGTAAAATAAAAAAATATTTTAGTATTAAAAAATTATATATTTGTATGGGAGGTATGGGTAGTTTTTATTCGATCAAGCTCCTTTTTTGTCAAAAAATTTTAAATATTATTAAAACAATACGTGCAAAGTTTAAACTTGCTATATTTACTGTAGCTATTTAAATTTAATTTTTAACATAAAAAGCTATATAAATCTGATACTTTTGTATGGGAGGTAGTAGTAGTTTTCATCCGATCTTGCTCATCTTCGAACTTAGCCTCAGTCTGGTGGATAAAAGCTTACATACCAAATTTCAAGTCGATAGCTCTTAAATTACGGCTGTAATCGTGCGGACAGACAGACGGACAGACGGACAGACAGACGGACAGACGGACAGACAGACGGACATCGTTAGATCGACTAAGAAAGTGATGCTGATCAATAATATATATAGTTTGTCATACCTACAACGCCTCCTTATGGGCGTTACAAATGGAATGACAAAGTGAATATACCCTCACCACAGTGTGGTACCGGGTATAATAAATAATAGTTGGAGCAACACGTTCGTATAGGACCCAGGAATAGCTTCTAGCAAGCATTCATTTGTAGGAATTCACATTTTCTGAGGAAAAATGGAAGGGAGCTAAAATTTGATGCCAAATCCGAAGGGCTACATTAACAAACTTGCCAGTATAGTCATACTGTCTGATGTTTGCGAGGATGTTTGTCATACGCTTTGCGAGATGTGGCGCTGTAAATAATATCTTAAGATGTAATATGTTATCGAATCTGTGACCTCTTTTCTCGGTAGTTGAACTATTAACCCCTTAGGGACCATTCACATGAGAGCGGACTAACGAAGTGATGAAATGCGAACAAACCACTTTTGATGCATTCATGATTGGAAAATTGCAAATTTTAATATTCCAGAAATTTCGAATTCCAAACTTTTTGCCGCTAACGAGAACACCCTCGGCGCGAATTATTGTCAAAGTTAAATAAATGGTGCAAAAGTGCAAGATGACTCTCACGTCATACTGTACCTGGAAAATAGTTGCCCTTATTCTAAACAAAATTTTCATCCCCACTGTTGAACTGAACAAGGTAGCAAACCACTTTTTAGCTAAGATACAATTTGAGTTCGAATTCCCTCCGAATGTGGTGCTGTTCTAATATAACTCCGAAAAAATCTCGGAGTGGTTGTGTTCTAAATATAACTAAGTAAATGAGCAACTTTTATTTTCGAAATGCAGAAGTCAAACAAATTACATAAATGCACTTCGAAAACCAAAGTGTTCAGAATAGGTTGAAATATGAGATAAAATTTGGTCAAATCAAGTGAAGGCCAAAAGAAAACACTCCGAACATTCACAATAATGCCGACTACAATATTTTTAAAAATATAAAATGTCTTGCGTCAAGATTGCAAGTCATATATAAAATAACGTTTGATGAAATAAATATTAAGATTGACTTTCATTCCCATGAACGTCGTAACTAATGACAAAACAAGGTGTCATTGGAATGAAAAATATTCTGGGCCAGAGTGAGTACAAAGAAATTTTATTGTAAAGTCAACTAAAAACTGTTAAATCTAGTACAGAGGTAGGTATCGTTGGTAGGTCTTCCAAGCCGTCAATGAACCGTTCTCCCATACAAGAGTACCAGCGTTCTTGGAAGGCTGGCCAGTGACACAGAATATGTTCCACAGGTTCTATTTCGTCCTCATCCCTGCAACTTCTGCAAAAGTCATTTGTAAAGATACCCAGTCTTTTTTGACCATGCTTCCAATGATACCAATGATACAGTGTCCGGCTATTACCCCGACGGGCACTCGTATTTGGTTTCTTTCAAACGATTTTAGGATCTCTGAGGTTTTAGTGTCAATTGCGGGCCACAAACTGCGGGTTATGGTACGACCGGAAGTATTGTGCTGCTTATGGCTGACCACACATAAGGTAATTTCCATTGTTGGTAGTTCCTTCTCTATAAGACTGATTGTAGGTACTGCTTTCTTAACCGCATAGATCTCTGCCTGGAAAAAGCTGCACTTATTTGATTTCAACGCAAATACTAAATGAAGATTTTAAGAAACGAAACGTTCATTCCCTACACGCAAGTATGGGCAATTCCTGTTACCAAAATATTTACATTTTCTCCAACAGTAAGACATATTTGGGGCGACTACCTAAAACTACTCATAACACGAGCCAGCACCAATCAAGACGCACTTTATCCATAATGATGCCAGAACACGGTGGCTAAGACAGCTTCAATTTTTGTGATGTCAAAACCAATCGGTGGTATTCTGATTAGATTTGCAAAAAGCTGCATAAAGAATTGGTCGTAAACTGACAGATCAAACAATTTCTACCAACCCCTATCTTGAAAGCCACAAACAACTTCTACAACTATCAATATCAAGCCAAGAAATATTGCCGAACACGCTAGGAAATCCCAAAGAGGGTCTATACTCCTGTAAAATGTTTGTCGGCTCTAGATAGGGGCGGTTATAAGACTGATTATTCTATACGGCATCGTTGTGTGGTGGCCGGCCTTGAACAAAAGTTCCAATCTAAAGGTCTTAGAAAAGACTAAGCGCTTGTCATGCTTGTGCATCACGGGCGCGAGCATTTTGAGGACATCTCCAACCGCCGCTCTATAAATCATGCTTAACTTATACTTCCACTAGATATTGTAAAGAATATACCAGATAAGTAAAGAATACGCCACAAATTTGGCAATCAGATTGGGTTCCTGGTCACTGTGACATCCCAGGGAACTGTGCAGCAGACGAACTAGCAAGGCTAGACTCCTCTGGTGTGGATGGTATAAGCCTGCACAACGTGTATGCATCACTATCCTATACAAATAATTCACGCAGACGTAGCAAGCAGAGCAACACCTAGGATACTGTGATACCTACTGCTAGGCTGGATACAAAAAGATCCAAGGAGCTTCTTCGACTTAAAAGATCCAGCACCTCAAAAGTCGTTAATGTCATCTCCGGGACTGTCCATTAAGTAGACACGCGTAAAGGCTGTGGAGATGTAGAGGAGGATGAGTCCATCACTCACTTTCTTTGCAGTTGTCCTGCTTTATAGAAAATCTAAGAAGGGCCCACTTAGGAAACTATTTTTTTTAATGATCTCAGTGATCTATAACAGCTCCAATAAAATTCTTAGCTTTATAAATGGCAGCAAATGTGGTATGACTAAAGGCCTAAGAGTTTCCGAGAGCCACTTTAAGCCAACAAACTAACTAACTACCCATCATCCCTAAGTCCTCCGTCAATTGGGAGACCATCTTTTGCTAGGCACTATACGATTAATAGAGACGAGCCACATCAAGCTGAATATCTTCGTAAATAGATAGGTATGCCTCTGAAACGTATTCAACATTTTCACAACAAATCCTATCTGACAGAGGGCGATAGGATCGATCTTTGCATTGGAATCTGTAAACCCAGGACGACGCAACAATAGCGACTCGTCCACCAATTTATATATAATGTCGAACCAGCTTTTCAATAAAAACCAGTTGCACTACCCTCCTCTTAATTGTTGCAATGCAAACTACATTACGAAGACGACAACTTTGTAGAGCAAAATAAAAACCTAGAATCTGCTCATTGTCACTGTGTATAAAAAAGGACTCAATCTCGTTTCATTTTCTTCTAATTACATCAAAAATTTATGTCACGATTGCGGTGTACGCGCGTAACGCTGCTGCACACGAAATTTTATTTCCTCAAAGAGAATCCTCGCCCAGACACAGAATTGCGACAACAAAACTTACAAAAAAAGGATTTCTTTCGTTTCACCGTTTAAAAGTGAACTGAAATTGCCGCCTGCAGGGAAAGTTTTTCGGAAAACCTCTCAAAGGAGGAGCGCTAACAACATCAACAAACCCAGAGCTTCTTCCGAAAAATGGATTTATGCAAATAACTATAAAATTACTCAGATTGCTGGGGAAAATCCTTTTTCTTCATCTTCTTCAGAACGAGAATATCTAAGACGCACACTAAATAGATCGCACTATCATCACACACACCTCCCTCGCATACATCTACTACAACTATACTGCAAAAGGGATGCGCAGCAAAGTAAATTTCATTTAAAAAGTTTGCATTCCAATAAATTTCCTTGCAAACCAAAGGATCTAACCGTCGAAAGGAGGGAAGGTCTACCTCCTAGACCCCAAATCTTCTCAACCAGCCAGCCAGCAGTAGGATAGTCATTTTTACTATTTAAATGAACTTTCTCGGTAAATTAATGAGGTGATATCTTTTTGTTTAAATAGCAGGATATCCCAGTGCCGGAAGAGGATGAGATTAACAGGATAATTGCGCGAGGAGTTAGCAGAGACGTATATAGTTAAAATGCATTGTATGAATAAATTATAACAAAGTTTCGGTTTGAAGTGCCTTGAAAGCCTGCACAGAGAGTGGGCGCCATACATTTTTGAAAGTTCCTCCGACGAAAACAGACAATACACTCACACGCACAGAAACCCCCCCTCCCCGACATAGTTGAGTAAACTCGTAATTATCCAACTAAGCCCACGTTAATTCCATTCGATTTATCTAAATAAATACCGTAGGATGCGCACACCAGAACATCACGCGTCCATCCGTTCCTGAAACTGAATTATTCAAACTATGAATGCTAATGAACCCAACGCGCGCTTGGACTGTCTGCGTATAACCATCTGTCTGTGCGTCCGCCATCATTCCCACTCTGCAAAGCCTCAATCAAATCAAAATCGCAAATGTTTATAGTGTGCAGTGCAGTGGCAAAGTGTGAACTCTTGCATTGTGTATTCACGACCAATCTACGACGACAAAGTGCCGCCTAAGTGCCCAATGCGTTGCATCAGTGTCCTGGATATAATAAGTATAGTTACCCTGAACACACGCACTATACGATGATGATAGATTGCCGAGCGGGTTTCTAATTATAATTGTTGCGTTAATAGGGACGACTACGACTACGACTCCGACTACGATATACACCGACACCGAGTCTCTGTCAAAATCTGAGCCAGCAACGAAGGACACACTGCGAGAGTGTCGTTCAATTGACTACTCCAGCACGTTCGAGTAGTCAGGTCGGTTCGGGTCGACCCAGACAGAAGAAGGCACACGTATGTGTGTGCGAAAAAAGTCCTTAATTAAACTACAATGCTCAGGGAAATGATGGCGATTTCGAAAGGACATCTTTTGAAGTGCCATAGGGCACTGCTCCACACTCTGCTTTTGACAGTTCAATTGCTTTCGATTGCGTTTCACGAAATTGTACAACTCCTTTTTAATTAGTTCAATTTTACCTATTGTATCCTTGCGGAAGGGTGCTCTCTTCAAAAACATAAGAGGAAGAGGACGACCTCTCCCCACCTTACTGACCATGAGTTTGACTACCCCATCTGTAAACATGACGATTGAAAAATTTGTATTTATGTCGCTCAAGAGTTGTGAATTCGATTATGAACTGGTATCGCAAAAAAATAGAATGAAAAATCGGCTTACGTCCATCCTCTCTAACATCCCTTCAAAATAAATAAAAGCAAAAATTGTAAAACCAAAAAATCAGGAACAAAAAAATGAGAAAACAAAGCAAGGATATGTGTGCTCTATTATCTTTGTTCCCGCTCCATGCTGTATATACATACATACATATATGAATTGCTGTGGTGGTGGCTATAGGGAATTTTTGAGCCGACAATTTATGGGCTTATGAGGATGCCAGGAGCAGGACTCAAGTGTAAACAAACGGTTGGAGAATGTGGGCGAACTAAATACGAATTTTTCACAAAATAATGTTTTTCCTCTGATGGTTCTTACTCCCCCTCCCCCTCATTTTGCCGAAAACAAAAAAAAATAAAATAAAAAAAGTGACGGTGATTGGTGGCTACAACGTCAGTTTAGGTTATCAGTCGTTTTGAACTTGAAAAAAATCAGTGAAGCGTTGGATGTAGAGCTAGACAAACTGACGTTGCGATTACGGATCAATGTCAGCGTGTGTTGTGGATATACGGTTTTTCACAAGTTGAATTAAGATATCTATTTCAATTCAAGTGGTGGTCACTAAGTCACTTTTGCTTGACGGATACTCGCAGCTCTTCTACTTGTGCAGCCTCATGTTGAGAAATTAACGCGTTTTTGAAATAGGTAGATATTTACCATGTTGAGGTCCGATTATTCAATTAATCAAACTAGCAAAATTTGAATTTTGCGCCATTTAAAAGTACAGTGATGCCAACATAAAAAAGATAACAATGTTACAGCTGACAGTTCGGGGCCAAGTTTTAAAATCCGGAATCGCTAAACGTAAAATATAAAACGCGTCAAATTTCAAAATTTTCAACTCCAAATTCAAAAACCCTTAAAAATCTAATTTGTCCAACTTGTAATTTTATATGTAAAAAAAACTTTAATTAAAAAAAAAAAAAACAAAACAAAAACAATTCATATTTCACATTTTCGTTATGTGAAGTTATGAAGTTATTTTGATTGACATTTGACGTATGTTATATTATTAACTTTAGGGATGGAATGAACTTGATTTTCAGTTTTTGGGGTTCAGAATTGGGCTCAATTTAGCCAAAAGCAATGAAAAAGATGTAAAGGTTTGAGTGAAAATTAGAAAAAAGACAAAAAATATGAGGATTTTTTTAAAACAAATTAAAATCGCCAAAATGTAAAAATATCGCGTCGCCAAACCGATTTTCGTGTCGCCAAATCAAATTTCAAATCGCCAGTTTGGCAGTAAATCGCCACATCTGACAAGCCTGTTCGGGGTTATTAAAAATGGAGCGCTATATACGAAAGAACAACGCATTTTCATTGTTGAGCAATATATTAAAAATAATTAAGGTTTGTCAACTACAGTCCGCAATTTTCAAACAAAATATGGCCGCCATAGTGATTTAAAACGAAAAGCTCTCTACAGCGATTTTCACGAAAGATTTTTATGAGTTCCATGAGCGTTTCTGGAGCGTTTTTTGACGCGCTTTTGATGTGTTCTATGGGGTATTTTTCAGACAATATAAGGTCGTTTTTCTAACGTTTTAGGGACGTTTTTGGATCGTTTTTTGATTTTCTGTTTGGGTAATTTTTTAAGGGCCATTTTGGGTTTGCGTTTTTTGATTGGTTCTGGCGTCTGAAATCGTTCGGATTGCTTCCGGGCGGTTCTGGACGACCAACCGAAAACGTAATTAATGTGGCGTTTAAAGCATGTTTTCGATCGGTATTTAAAGAGACCTTTTCTGACACCTTTTAGGGAAGTTTTGGGAACATTTCTGGAGTCGTTTTACCGTTATATGGATGGTTGGGTGTTATATGATTTATGGAGAGTGTTTTTAACGTTTTTATTTTAAGCAACATTTTTCGGCTCGTTTTTTGGTTAAAATTTTGGCTAATTTTTTGGATTTTTTTTTTCATTATTATACAATGAAGAAACCTGTCATAATTTTTCTTGTCATGTTTTTGAGATTTTATTGGTTTGGTACAATTTTTAAAGTATTTTCGCCAAAAAGAAGAATTTCCAACACAAATTGATAACAACGCATAAAAATAAATCTTACTAAAAAGGATACCAAAGAAACGAACCGAGAACTCAGAAACCGATTAAATATTAAAACTCATTTGATTTGAAACGTATAGTTCCCTTAACTGTCTAGCTTTTCAAACTCGTGTCAAAGATTTGGTTAGAGAAAATTATGCCTGATGAATGATGCCTCAGCATTGTTTTCCCGATCCAGAAGAAAGGAGACCCTCTAAACTGCGCCAATTATAGAGGCATATCAGTCTCATTAACATCATTTACAAAATCCTGTCGGCCGTACTGTGTGAACGCCTGAAACCATTCGTAAACGAACTGATTGGAGCCTATCAGTGCGGTTTTAGGCAAGTCCACAACTGACCAAATATTTACACTACGGCAGATCTTGGAAAAAAAACGCAAGAAAATCAAATCGATACTCACCATCTATTTATCGATTTTAGGGCCGCATATGACAGCATTTAGAGAAACGAGCTATACAGAGCCATGTCAAGTTTTGGCATCCCTGCCAAACTTGTCAGATTGTGCAGAATGACGATGGAGAAGGCTCGCTGCTCCATAAAGGTTGGAAACAATCTCACCGATAACTTTGATGTCAAAAAGGATTTAGACAAGGCGATGCGCTGTCATGTGACTTTTTCGACATCATACTTGAGAAAATTGTGTGAATGTGACCTTATGTCGCTTTCCGAAAGCGTCATAGAGCCATATTTCAAAATATGAGCTTATGTCGCATGACCTGACCTTATATCACCACACCAGAGGTGGCAAAAATGGATTTAGTGGTGAATGAGGGAAAATTCTGTCAACAAGAAGGGACGCACAACATCAACGAATCGGACAGAACGTCACGATAGACATCTACGACTTTGAGGTGGATATAGGGACTTTGTCTACCTCGGCTCCGCTATAAACTCTGATAATGACACCACAGCCACAGCAGAAATCAAACGAAGAGTTACACTTGCCAACCGTTGTTTCTTTGGCTAAGAAGGCAACTGACTATAGTAAGGCTTTATCCGGAAACACTAAGAGACCCTCATCATCCCAGTCCTGCTTTTTTGCGTAGAATGGGCACCAACGCTACAGCTCGTAAAGTCATTCGATACCAACCCGGAGGGACAAGGCGTATTGGTTGAGGCCCAGGTCCACCCCGGACTGTAGCGCCACCTAAGTAAATAAGTAAGTTCGCTATCCGTACAATTCACACCCTAGTCATCAGCGAATCTTATTGTAGTATTTTTATACCCTCCACAGGAAAGTATATTCACTTTGTCATTACATTTGTAACGCCAAGAAGGATTCACCGGAGACCCTATAAAGTATATATATTCTGAATCAGGATCACATTCTGTATCGATTTAGCCATGTCCGTCTGTCTGTTTGTCCGTCTGTCTGTCTGTTAAAAACACGGTAGCGTCCAAACGAATTAACCTAGGTGAATAAAATTTTGTGAGAGCTCTTCTTTTTACCGTCGCGTCGTCAGGTTGGTATTGAAAATTGACTATGTCGGTCAAGTAGTTCTGGTACCTCCTATACCAAACCAATATGGCATGGCAAACATTTTGCATGACTTTTATGCAGTGGAGGGTATCAAAGCATCGGCCAGGCCGATGATAACACTTTTACTTGTTTCTAAGTGGAGTTGTGTTTTTTAACTCTGTCGTTTTGATGGGGTCTTAGTGGGTGGATGCTTCACACTACTATGTATCTCCACTAGTACTTATCTTTCAAAATGTATAGCTTATTCATAATATAATAGTTTGCTTTTTGAAGTTAGCAAACCTTTTAAATCCTTACATAATGTCACACTATACCCTATCCTAACAAAGACGTTTTATTACCAACATATTATTATAAACGCAATCCTCTACAAAGGACTTTCGCTACAACAGCCTAATATAAAAAGATCGCTTCTCCCAGATTGTATGTGTGTGTTATTAACTATAACTTCACACAAAATAAAAAAGGGTATATCGCATCGTATCGTTCAAAAAACCCTTTTTTTTTTTGCTCTAAAGCCATTCCTCCCATAATTCAGAAAAGAGAAGATGACGTTATTACATTTTAACGACTTTCATAAATCAATGATTGTATTCAACGATAACAACGCTGTGAAAATAAGGATGTGTCGACACAAGCTCATTGATTTCTTAATATAATGTTGGAAATTAAAAAAATACTCAAAAACCCCTACAACTGAGTTTTAACTCATTCGTTTTGAAGGGGTTTTAGTGGGTGGATGTTCCACACTTCTATGTATCTCCACACTAATAAAATAAATATTTATAAAATATCCTGAATGATGTTCGATTTTGTCAAACTTCTATGAAGACAAAGTAGTCTAGTCACACAATCTGCACAAGGACAGTGCACCTGCACATGTTCAAAAACCTCAAAACTTTTGTCAAAATATTCCAGAAACTAGATTTTTACTTTTTGCTAGCACCCTACCCACCTACGTGTGTTGTATCTAACAATTGCACTTAAGACATCTTATGTACCTCAAATAGGTTCGCTTCGAATAAGAAACTTGTAGAGACTTTACAAAAGAGACATCCTTAATACAATTTTAAAAGTTCAATAAAAGACATTTCGAAAGTTTAAATAAAAACTTTGTAGTTATAGTCCTCGCGCACAATGATGCGTTCCTCCTGTCCCTTTCTCGTTGTCACAACTTGACAAAACACAGAAAGACTGCTGAAAAAAAAAAAAAAACTGATAAGTCAAACCATGAAAGGACGATTCTCTGTGCCTAACTTTTCCCTTCACCAGATATCGCCATATCGAATGAAAGTTTTGTTTCACGAAAAATAAGAAAATTGGTTCTGAATGCATTTCCAAGGTTAGAAGATACGAATGCCATTTCGCACATATACCAACTTGAATATGTGTATTTAATTTCAAGTTGTGTGTGGCTTTGATTTTAAATGTCCCCGATGGGCTACGATATTTGACTCTATCAGGAAACTTTGGAACAATTTCCATAAAAAAATACTGCTTCAAGAAAAGTCAATTTAACTATGAAGTTGGGTATAGGTGTTCAAAAGCGAATTCTCATGTTTTCAGGATGTGACACAGAATGAACTCATCACACATGAGGTATAGTATAGCCGTATAGCGTATAGAGGGGCGTGTTTCCCTCACTACCGGAATTGCACTGCAAGCGCACGAATTTCATTTAAAAGTGCAATAAATCAGGTTTATTGCCATTTGCGCGGGTATACACGTCCTATACCAAAGGTGGCATAATACGCGCGGGATGATCGTTTAGCAGGGCGTGTATAGCGTAATGGGTTGTACGTGTGTGTGCAATGAACTGACTCGCTGCCAAAGTGTTGTTAACTATTATATGCCAACAAAAGTGAAGTGTGTGCAACGTTAGGATAAGGGTGTTAATGTCGGAATGTGAGCTTGACATGATTACGTTGTGTTAAGTAGATAATTACATGTGGGTGTGCGGTGCGGTGGTGGGGTGATTGCATGGACTGTATAAGGCCATATTTGATATAGTAGATATAACATCGATATCTATGAGAAGTGATTTGTTGCTGTAACTGTCTTTAATGTCGCTTATTTCGTTGAGTACCTAGTAGCACCACATTGTATATCGAAAACACATTGCCGGTCATTTAATTATACTTCCAACCCTTTGACAAACTGAACAAATTACCTGAAACCCCATATAAATTTCTACTTTTATTCTCATTGAAGATACCTATCCACCCACTTGGAGCAGGAGGAATAAAATGTCAAAGACAGTCCACCTCAATGGATATAAAGAATAGCCTCGCACCACTTAAACTTTACGATTAATTTCCCATAGGAATAGAGAGTCCATATTCTGTCCTGGCCAAAGGAGTTTCAACTTTCAAGTAAACTTCTTCTTCTTCGCCTTGTAATCCTTCTGACTTTTTACCTTGAGAAAGTGCGATTACCTCGGAATCAATACGGCTTTTAATTAAATATATAGAATAAATTCGCTAAAAAAAAAGAGGAAGCCAGGAAGACAAGAGAAATACGCAACAGGAAAAAAACCAATCAATACCCAATTACTTTACAGTAAATAGGATTAAATTAAATGGATGAACGCGACGGAGAATAGAGGACGAGAGAACCGGGATGTAATACGAGAGATTGGAAGAAATTGCGCTTTGCAGATTTACGGTGGAAATATTTTACCTTAAATGAAAATTTACCTCCAACTTCAGGTAATTTGCATATGAGTTCCATAGGAAACATAACCTCACACTTGAATGAAATCCTCCTGCCATGTTTATTGTCCATTGCTGACCTCCGATTACGTCGTGTGTTTGTGTTGACAGAGTGATTGGCAGGTCCAGATTCAGACAGACAAAAATATACATTCAATGACCCCTGTCGCCAGCGTGTGTGCGTAGGTACTGGACGAGTCAATCAAACGTAAACATATTGAATTGTTTGAGGTTAACTGCGAGTGGGTGGGGACTAGACACGGCTATGAGTTGAAAAAAAGTCATATTGTTTGGTTTTAGGGGGAATTTTGGTATCGAAAGGTTTTGGGGATGAAAAATAATCCTTTCCGGGGGGAAATTATAAAAAGGGATTCAGATGCAGGTTCAGGTTCTTTAGGCTTTGAATTTGAACGGAGAAAGAGAAATCGTTTATTATAGATAGCTGTCCGTTTGTCCCCAAAAAAATAAAAACTCACCCAAACGAATGGTTATGTGAGAAGCTAGGTCTAGGGCGTGCCTAATGCCTATACATGGACTTGTTGCGTCTTCTATTTATTTATTTGTTTATATGCAAAGGGTGTCCCATAATTCACGAACATTTTAATTTTATCAACTTCTTGTTGTTCCAAAATCCATTCAATGAACTCTCTTCGCGCTGCATGGTCAGTAGTCTTCAGTTCTTGGGTCAATTGAACTTTGTAAGCATGAAGTTCCAAGTCCTTCGTGAGAATTCGCTGTAGACAGCTTCTCGAAATGCCCAATTCTTTACTACGGTGACGAATTGATGTGACAGGACACCCAGAGTGTTTTTATGATCACTAATTGATCCAGTCTTCCTGAATTTTGAAATTATTCTCTTCACAGTACTGAGTGCGGAAGCGAGGACCGAGGAGTAACAACGATTCGCGCTAGTTGGGATTGACCCTGACAGTTGATGGTTTTAAATCACTATGACGGCCATATTTTGTTCGAAAATTGCGGACTGTAGCTGATAAACCTTAATTATTTTTAAAATATTGCTCAACAATGAAAATGCGTTGCTCTTTCGTATAGCGCTCCATTTTTACTAACCCCGAACTGTCAGCTGTCACATTGTTCTCTTTTTTTCCGTTGGCATCACTGTACTATTAAATGGCGCAAAATTCAAATTTTGCGTGAATTATGAGACACCCTTTAGTAAAAAGAAGCAAAAAAAAAATGTACATAACATTCACCTGCAACAAGTCAAAAAATGTTGAATGTCGAGAAAAACCAGCGAGAATGACAAGGAGTGGTCACACCCGGAGTAATCCACGCGAAGCAGCCTTTCGAATGAGATACTCAGGGTGCAAGAGGCGATTTAAAAATCCAGCACAACGTGCAGTTGTTTTAGAAGCGGCCACGGAGGAAAAAGGTGGCCGGCAATGTTCCCTAGTCTCTGTCAGGTTTTCCGAGTACACAATTTTATGATTTTGAATTCATCACATAATTCACACTGCATTTTTGCCGTGGATTATAAACTGCCCCAATCTCAGAATTTAGGAAGTAGCATTTAGTCACCCGATTACTCTGATGTGCAGAAGTTATACTCGAATCCCCTTTAGTTCCAAAAAGTCCCTGGAAAGTCGACTTTTTTCCAACAATATACACCAGTTGTGGTCTGACACTAGTTACCGTCTGATAGAGTCCGCAGTTGCCAGATTAAAAAAATGGCTGGAGCCTGCCGGCTTAGAACTATTCGACCACAAGACCGATACTGTCTTGATAACCAGCCGAAAGTCTATGGAATTTGCAAATTTTCGAGTTGGGAACCAAACACTTCGGTCTAAGGAGTCTCTAATGTACCTTGGATTAATGCTCCATAACTGGATGAACTTTAAAAAGTACGCTGGCAGGATGGCCTCACAGATGCAAGCAGATCTTTCACGAATGCAGTCAAACATCGGTGGACCTGGATATACCAGAAGGATTCTTCTATCCACAGTGGTTAGCACAATATTTCTATACGCTGCACCGGTCTAGGAGGGGTCTCTAAAAACAAAGATAGACCGACAAACTGGTCGCCATTGAGGACCGCAACTATCACCTTACGGAGTTCTTATCGGGGCACGGGGTACCTTCACAGATTTGGTCATGATAGCTCGCCTTTTTGTCCCGACTGTCGCCCAGTCGAAGTAAAAGACACCGACCACGCAATGTTCCATTGTAGGTGCTTTGCGGCGGAGAAGAGCGAACTTACCAACCCCCCAAAATCTAATAAGTCATATGTTGCGTTCAGAAGATGACTGGTTGGAGCTATGCTCCTTTATAACGAGGGTACACGAAGAATTAAAAAAATACAAAGAAGAGCCAAAATGGCAGTACAAGAGGATTTAGCGTGAGTTACTAATTTTTAACATGATGAAGTCGTACACAAATTTACTCATCAGATCGTCGGGTATATGTACTTGTCTTTCGTCAGAATCGTCGTCAGAATCAATGTCAATTGTGTGCTCATGCTCGTGTCATTGTGTCCCAAAATCGATTATAAAGTTTGCTTTTTCATGATGTGAAAGAAACCTGAATGACAGAGGCGAGTGACCATAACATGACAGGCGATAGAATTACATGCATTTGGACTTCCGTCACCAGTAATGATAATGAGGGGCGGTGGGCCCCTATACTCATCGTCTGCTTGAAATTGCGCGCAGATTTTGTATTTCTACTCATTCGTAACTAAGACCCAATGCACACGGAGCAACTGGAAAAAAACTGATCAGCGATGCGAATTGACAACTAGTTGAGTTTGATACCCTACCCTATGTATAATCAAATGGGACGACGCACATGACGCTACTGGTTGAAAACTCGTTTGCGATTCACAAAAACCAGTTTCTAACCAGTCGTCTGAGTTGCATGTCGGGTTGCCTATTGATTTCAGTTTCAAGTTTGTCGAAGATTAGCGAACAACAGACCAACCAGTTGCTGGTGGGGGAGGTTGAAAAACATGACGACACTGAATGAACTAGAGATTTTGATTGGTGATGACTGATGAGTTTCCTCGTTGTAACCCGAGTTGCCAACTGATTTAGTTTTTATCCAGTTGCCCGTAGACATTGGGCCTAAGAGGTATCTTTTAAGATTTCCACCGATTCGAAAAAAATAACTGACTTTGTTTACATTCACTCCTCCGTTCTCGAGAAATCTAGAAACAGGGAAGGTGGTCACATATAGAAGGCCAAACACAGTCTTAAAAGCCTTCTAACTTGAGCTAGATCGGACAAAAATCTGTAGAATTGTTAAAAATCAGCAGATCAATGTTACTAATGGTGATTGGGATAGTCATTTTAGGAAGCATGCTAGGAGATTAGGTTTAACAAAACGGACACGTGCAGGTATTGAGAGGACCTACAACATGTCCCAGAGAGTATTACTCAACTGTATGTCAAGATAGCTTGGAATAGAACAAAACACCTTCGAAGCTACGTCTTCGACAATTTGAAGGAGGCTGTCCTCTCAAACAAAATTGGAAATCATTTTTAGGATCTGTGGGTAAATTTAGTTTTTAAGTGGATTGGTTTAGGTTTTGACCGTGAAGGTTCCCAAGGGAGTGCGATAGGACCAATATGGTGCCAGGTCTTCTGTGATGAACTCACATACCCTATGCAACCTAACCTAACATTTACTTCTCCGTACAGCTGCAAAATCGAAAGTGCATCAGTCATTCGGACGAAAGACAGCACTAGCAAAAAATGGCTATATAACACAGAATAAGAACTTTAGGAGAAAATCCGACGTCAGCTTGTCACAGATTTACACGATTCGTGACATATATATAATAGAAGTTTAAGATCTAAGTTAGATACCCAAGTATTAGAAAAAAAAAAAAAAAAATAGGTGTACGAGTAGATACCCTTAAAACGAACAACGATTTTCAGAATTGAACGACAAAATTAGTAGCAGACTGTCTAATGTAAGCCTTTCCATTTACAAATTCATTTGGGTAAGCTTATATACGTTGAAATCCCGGTTATGTGATTAGTACTCATTTGAATGGAAACCCATATCCAACAAATTATTAACGTCCAATTTCCTCATTACCTATACCGTCAGAAATAAAAGCCGCTCTTTCTGTGGAATTCAATATAGCGCCGCGCAGTCATTAGGTACAATACCTTTCGAATTAATCACTACGCAGATCGCGGGCAGTTTCCCTGTAATTCACCGAAAATACAAAATCAATATGCATCGAATTACATTCCGATTCGCAGGCGAACATAAAACCCATCGCCATTTTGGAAAAACAACCTCAAATAAATCAAAGACCGTTAAAATGCTCGCAAAATCCCAACATAATGCACGAACGCACCTGCACCTGGGGCGTAAATACCTCTATACTCGCCTGGTTGGCAAGAAAAAAAAGGAGCACCATTGAACACAGGACATCAATCAAACTCATTATCACTGAGCTTGCGGCCGACGGCGGCGGCCGGTGAGCCTTGTATAAGTACTCATTTCATAAGTTGGGGATATGCCGAGTTGGTTAATTTAATTGCAGCATATTTGGAAATTAATGCAACAGATGTTTAGACTTTGACAGGCTTCCGTAAATTTTTCAAGCCCTCTGGCTTGAGTTGTTTTTAAATTTTCCCTAAAATATTCGTTGTTTAAACCAATTTGTTGGGCGATAAACAAAAAAAAAAAAAAAAAACTATCTCAGTGCCTAGTTGTCAATTTACTGCCATCTACACCTGGCAGTGGGTACTAATTGCATAGTGGTAGTTATACCAATATATCCATAAAATATAACAACATTCATGGCATGCCAATGCCAAAGTGCCGGCTACCATGGTAGCAAAAATCACATTTTACGAGGACGACATTGTCGTATGTATATTTTTTGTTTTGTGCGGTGAGATGGAAGAGGGTATGGAGTATGGACACAGGACGAGACAGGACAGTGCTGCTCCTGCTGTATGCCTGTCATTGATAGATTACTGGAGATAGTATGTTGTCCTTTCGCGCTTTTCCACGTTTAGTCGTTGTCGTCGTCCTGGCCACTCGTTTGTTTTGCTGTTCTTTATTTTTGTTTTATGAGAGAACAGTATATTGATGTAGGTGGTGGGATAGTCCATGCGGGACTACCTTTAATCAGAGCTAAAGTATTTATTGTATGCTCCTCCGTGCTGTGGATAAAAGGTGGCGTCACTGGATTGATTACCATTCTCTCTCCCATCAAAACAGGACTATAGCATCCGAGGTATAGTCTGCTTTCAATATAGGCAACCATCTGGTATGGGTATTATTTTTGGGCCTAACTCCATGTCGGAGATGCACTTAACTCGGACAGGATGTGCAGCAGGAAGAAGCTTTAAATTTTGCGTTTAGTCAGTCAGGTGGGGACAACAAGGTTTGGGTCGACACGACAATATGTGTGTGTGTTTAGTTCGATAGCGGCATCAGGGTACCTAACCTATAGTCAATTTTGTTTGCATTACATTGTATAGCGGTAGTAGCGTGGACTTTTAATGACAGGAAGGTGTTTTGTGCGGGTAAATATTTACAATGCCAAGATGGGAGGATTTTCTATCTTCCATAAAGGTTCTTGTTGATGCAAGGGGGGGGTAAGGATGCGGAGCTTGCTTTAAGTAAAATATTAGAGTGCATGAACACACTCATTGAATATAGTCAAGCTTGTTTGGGGAAGGTGTTTTAATAGACTTTGTATAGAATGAAGAAGCTGAGTTTGTCTGTATAAACTCGTTGTATGAAAAACGCTTTCTATTGGGACGATAAGGTACCACCAAATATGTCAAATTGAGAAATTTAAGTTACCACCCTATTCTTTATGGTGAAAAATAACTTTTGTACATTTTGGTCCACAAGCGATTAATTCCACTCAATGTGCGCTACTTGTTAACGAGCCCTAATGCAAAATTCTTCAAGTGATATGCGGTCTTTGGAGGAGGTGATTTAACAGCAAACTCGCTATACAGCGACATCGATCTGGTAAGAAAAGTACTTAGCACTCGACTAAGATGGCTAGGAGATGTAGAGTGAATGGACATCAACTTTTCGGCCCGAAGAGTCTTTGATTCCAACACGGAGGCACAACGCAGTAGAGGATGACCTCGCCTTAGGTGGCACGCACAAGGGGAAGGGGATCTTCAATCAACTTGGAGAGCGCAACTGGAAGCGTTTAGCCAAAGATCACGCTAACTGATGGAGAGGCGTGTTGGTTGAGGTCCAGGTCCACACCGGACTGGTGTTCGTTTAGTGACAATGCACGCAGAGCAACTGAAAAAAAACTAAACCCGTTGGCAACTCGGGTTGGAGACCAGTTACGGACTCAGCAGCGACTTGACTCCACACACGAGGAAACTCTTCACCAATAAAAATCTCTAGTTCGTTCAGTGTCATCGTGTTTTTCAACCTCCCCCACCAGCAACTGTTTGTTCTGTTGTTCGCTCATCTTCGATAAACTAGAAATTGAAATCAATAGGCAACCCGACATGCAAATCAACAGACGACTGGTTACAAACTGGTTTTTGTGAATCGCAAACGAGTTTTCAACCAGTACCGTCATGTACGTCGTCCCATTGGACTACACAGGTTATGACTTAAAGCAAACTAGTTGCCAACTCGCATCGTGGATCAGTTTCTTTCCAGTTGCTCCATGTGTATTGAGTCTTAGATTCGCAAAAACTCGAGAACTGATAGACCGATTTCGATGATTCTTCTTTTGTTTTGTTCGTCTTGAATCAGGGGTGGTTTAGCAAAAAAGAAAATTCGGATAACCTTTAAGTTAAACTTTTGCGACCCGCAAAAGATACGTGGATGTATTTTGTTGAAAAACATTTTTTTTCTTAATGTTTATGTAACTCAAAACTACACTTAATTTCTAGCCCTTATATTACCACACCACCCTCAACAACACTGTGTACTGCCAGGATTTTATAGAATTTCCAATACATATACCTTAACAAGTAACATCGCACTCACACATTATTGTAATGTCAATGGATAAGTTGTACTCGCCTGAAGGTGAGTTGTCATACCTATAGCTAAACTCGCTCAACCTTCAGATAGATACCACCGGCCGATACGTGAAATTGCTGCGGCTGTTTGACGTCGAACTTCAATGGAATCTGCGTTTGTGGACATAGGCTAAATTTAAAGTTCTTAATCATCTGCGCCAATCCGATCTTCGTATGCATTACACCAAACCTAAGTCCAATACAATTTCGCGGACCTTCACCAAATGGCAACCACGTAACAGATTCTCGTTTCACTTTCTCTGCCGGCGCAAAGCGTTCTGGATCGAACTGCTTAGGATTCGGGTATATCTCGGGATCATAGTGAATACTCCCTGAGGGAATAAAGATTAAAGTTCCTTTTTCGATTTTGTACTTTGGATCGTCCGTATCGTAGTCCTGTTTGGCTACACGCTGCAATCTTGGCAGGATAGGGTACATTCGCAGGGTTTCTAAAAACTCAAATTAGTCTTGACCATAGATATGAATTTGTGTATAGCAATTTACCATCAATAACCTTTCCCATGAACTGCATTTCAGCAATACTCTCATATGTCAGCTCGCCATTATACTTTGCAAATACGTCATCCAGTTCAGTTCTCAGCTTGTCCTGTACATCCGGATTCTTAGCCAGCTCGTAGATGGCAAACGACAGAGTCGATGAGGATGTCTCAAAGCCGGCAGAATAGAAGACAAATGCCTGTGCGGCAACCTCTTCTATGGTCAAACCCGTCAGGATCTTCCCACTTTCGGTTTTAATCGGCTCCTTGTTCTTCAAACCGATTAGAATATCCATAAAATCATTGCGTTTGATTTGATTCTTCTCGCGATATGCGACAGTGTCCTTAACCATGCCCATAAAAAATGTTTGCACATCCCTTGGAACAATTTCCATTCCTAGCTTTCGCGATATATTCGGACAGCTATTCATAAAGTTTGTGATCACCGAATGATGTCTGTTATCAGAAAAGATCTTTCGAATATAATATAGAAACTGGGCTTTGGGATCCTTGAGGGTATTACACTCGATGCCAAATGCACATGTGCCAATCACATCGGCCGTAAACCGTGCATTGATGTCCTTAATTTCCACAATTGGACCGTCAGCTTCAACAAACTCATCGAACGTTTGTACGAATAGCTTGCTTATTTCGGCCATTGTTGAGAACATGAACTTCATCTTGCCCGGGGAGAAGGCAGACGAAAGCTTGTTGCGCAGCTTATTCCACTTTGGGCCATCAATTGCGAAGAGATGCGCACTGATAGGATCATCACGTTCATTGTAGTATACACCACGATTCACGAAATTACTGAAGTCTTTAATGAGAATCTTTTTGATTAGCTGTAGATCTAAAACCAAAACCGCTGGATTCATTAAAAAATAAAATCCACAAAAGGGCCCGGAGCCCTTGTACTTGGTGTAGAGGTCGCCCAGAACGTCCGAAATATGGCGCGTTTGTCGAACGCCTTTCATGTTACCATAGAAAAAAGACGGTTTGTCGTGCGGAACTCCTCGCTTCTTCCAATAATTCATACGATCGCGGATTTTGTAAACGATAAGCGACACGAGAGCTATTATAGCGCACAGTAGTGCGGTAGTAATTTCCATCCTGAAAGATACGGCTTGACGAGAGATTCAATACTATGAATTCACTTCTAGCTGATGTTCACTGAGATTTATATAGGGCTTCTTCAAAGGACTTTGGAATTTCTTCAACTACATTTAAATGTAAACTATGAGCGATAAGCCGATAAGCAGCAGAAAGGTTAACAAAAACAATCCCAATCGATCAGAAATGAGAACCTTATTTTATTGACGATACGCATCGCTCTAGGTAACTAACTGGACAGACTGTCAATGGAAACAAATGCTCATGAGTCATGAGGATGATTTGCAACTAATTTTCAAAATAAATCCGCTTATCTTGTGTCAAGCTGACGGTTCTCAGCCGTTCTCATCTATTTTTGTTGTTTATGTTTTGATAATTATCGAATACATAAATACGTTTATTGTTTTCACAGTTTTTAATGATGTTGTTTATAGCGAAGAGTGAATACCACACCAGATAGATCTATAATCAAAGCAAGCATATGAGTCACAAAAGGGATACAGTTTGACAACATAGCCATTAGCCAGGCATCTTCTGATCTTGATCTTATCGATAAAAAATTTTGTATGAAAATATAGGTACACTAACAATTTCAAAATTTGAAACACAACGATTGAGCTCAAATTTTACTGTGAAGTTTGGTCAAAATTGAAAAAATGGCGTGGCACCTCCCATATAAAAACCAGTAAGACAATTATCTTCGACTATGCCGAAGCTCAAATACCCGGTACTATATTATTGTAAAATAAAAAAAATATTTTAGTATTAAAAAATTATATATTTGTATGGGAGGTATGGGTACTTTTTATTCGACCAAGCTCATTTTTTGTCAAAAATTTTTAAATATTATTAAAACAATATGTGCAAAGTTTAAACTTGCTATCTTTACTGTAGCTATTTAAATTTAATTTTTAACATAAAAAGCTATATAAATCTGATATTTTTGTATGGGAGGTAGTAGTAGTTTTCATCCGATCTTGCTCATCTTCGAACTTAGCCTCAGTTTGGTGGATAAAAGCTTACATACCAAATTTCAAGTCGATAGCTCTTAAATTACGGCCGTAATCGTGCGGACAGACGGACAGACGGACAGACGGACAGACGGA
Source organism: Cheilosia scutellata (assembly GCA_955612985.1). Classification (NCBI taxonomy): domain Eukaryota; kingdom Metazoa; phylum Arthropoda; class Insecta; order Diptera; family Syrphidae; genus Cheilosia; species Cheilosia scutellata. Next base: position 7,367,311 of record OY015314.1, on the reverse strand, counting down.
CAGACGGACAGACGGACAGACGGACAGACAGACGGACAGACAGACGGACATCGCTAGATCGACTAAGAAAGTGATGCTGATCAATAATATATATAGTTTGTCATACCTACAACGCCTCCTTATGGGCGTTACAAATGGAATGACAAAGTGAATATACCCTCACCACAGTGTGGTACCGGGTATAAAAACTTAAAACTCTTATACCTATTTCGAAAACAGCACCGAACCTATTGAGCTGACATTTTTAGAAAATCGTTCTTATTGACCCAAAGGTATTGCTGTTTGGTCAAAATTTGACAAAGGGGCGTGGCACCTCCCATACAAAAAATAAAAATACTAATTATATGTCTCAAGAACTACCGAAACGATTGAGCTGACATTTTCAGGCATTCTTAGGTATTGGCGAGGGAGTGTTGCATTTGAATTACGAACTAGTTTCATTTAATCACCTAACAAAACTTTAACTGTAGACAGTGCGGGGCCAGTATTGCCGTTTTCAATGAACTGGAGTGAGAAGCTTGATTGGGATTCATAATGAGCAGGGGCGTAGCGAGGAGGGGGTGGGGGGCGTGAGGTTGTCGCATCCCACCCTACCCTTTTCAAGAGTCGGCAAATCAACGAGCAATTTTCAAAAATTATGTCTTATACCCTATTCACACCAAGCCGAAAACCGAGTTTTCGTCAAAAAAGTTTAGAAAACTCGTGGATGCATTCACACCGAACACCAACTCGTTTTCGTTTGACGTTTCAAATTGCTGTAAAGCAAGCTATGATATGTTTGTGGCGACTAGACTTTTATTTTAGTTACAAAACTTCGCTCGTATTGACATTATATACAAACAAAATTACTGAAGCTACTTGATAATCGTTAACTTACGGTTAAATGCATAAAATAATTAACATAATCAACAATCAAAATCAAAACATCTGAAAATACCATTTAGTTATGGCAGGTAGTGCTGCCGTTCTAAAATTATAGAAAAAACTGAATAATTTTCTCTTTATGGTGCAAAGATAGCAAGAGATTCCACATTTGTAAACAAAAAACTAGAAGAAACGACAGCACTGAGAGAGAGAGCTATCCTGTCAGCAGTTTTTCTGAGCTCGCTGAATGTTGCAAAAGGTGTGTCTGCTTCAACAACCCAAAGATTGTACTCGTTTTCGTGGCGTTTTCATGGAAAACGACCTCAAACAACTCGTTTTGAAAACTGCAATATGTATGGGAAAACTTCTGTTTTCGATTAAGTTTTCGACTGTTTTCGCGAAAACCCAGTTTTCGGCTTGGTGTGAATAGGGTATTAGGTTTGGATTTTTATTAGGTAGGTTTTAAACTTGTAAATGTATACCTACAAGTCGGCATTTTCAACGGTTCCACATGAACTCCTTAAAATTTAGCAAGTTTAGATTCGATTCTAAAAAGGACGGTCGGCATCGGTGAATTTGCCGACTGAAATCCTTAAAATTTAGCAAGTTTCGATTCGATTTGAAAAAGAACGTGCGGCATTTCTAATTTGAGGTTAAATTCGAAGGAATATGGTAGTCGCTAGTTTGTGGAACTTGGCTTATTGATGTGGATTGCGAACTTTGACAGTTCGCGGCAAGAATATGTTTTCGTTCGCGACAAAAAGTTTGGAAAACGAAATATCCTTATTTAAACTTTTTATATAAACTTGATTTCTTAATAAAGCTAATGGCTGAAATTCACGAACTGTTGCGACCTAGAAAAGTGTTAATTTGAACGGACTATCAAAACTTGCGAATATTCGTTCGATCGTAGATAGTTGGTCGCTCTCATGTGAATGGTCCTTTAGGTATTGGCCCAGGGGTGTTCCTGTGTGGCACCTCCCATACCTACAAACAAAAACAATCAAAACCTTATATCCCGAAAACCACCGAATCGATTGACCTTAAATGTACAGGTGTTCTTAGGTATTGGGGCGGGTTATTTCCTGTGAAAATTGGTCAAAATTTGAGAAAGGGGCGTGGGACCTCCCATACAAAAAAACATCTTCTATTGGCCCGGGATATTTCCTGTGAAAATTGGTCAAAATTTGACAAAGGGGCGTGGGACTTCCCATACAAAAAACATCTTCTATGGGGTGAAATTCGATGACGTTAGATATAAATCGATAACCGCTGGGCCGAGTTTCATGATTTCTATACAGTCGGCAAGTTTCTGAAATAAGTCGGCATTTCAATGAAAGGCAACCAACTTCAAGGCTCGAACCCTCGCTAATGAGTAAAAAAACAAATCATTTTTAGGTGTTACGAAGTTCACCGGGGCATCTAGTATTTAATAATTTAAAAAACCCCTAATTTGCAATAATTTTATTATGTACAGTGAGAGTCAAAAAGAATGCGGTTTTCATTTGCCTTTGGAGTCTGGAAACAATTTTTTTTTTAATATTTTTAAAGTATTTTTTGTTGTCGAAATGAAATATGATTTGTTATTGTTATTTCGTTATTAAACTTTTTACAGATTGATTATTTTCTTTTTTAGACCCTAAAAAAATGAAAAGAGCGTCGGTTTTCACTCACTTTTGACGCTCACTGTATGTCTCTAATGCCTTGGTCATGTCATGTCGTCTCCTATTTAAATGATTCTATTTTTTATTTCAAGTTTACTCATCAGAAGACGCGATTTGTCATAAAGGCTGCACTTTTATGACAACTTATTCCCCGTTGAATCATGCAAAGTGTCAACAATACAAAAAATTCCGGAAGAATCACAAATGAATCAGAAGTAGGTAGTACTTCTAGATAATTCAAGTGTCCTTCACATAATGCAACAATGTTTAAAGGAATTGTCTGCAAACACTCCCAACCTATCCCCAATTTGATAGACATTCCCCGCCATAATCATCCAATCTCCACGGTTTTCTCCTTCACCAATCGACGTCACTTCGAAGAGGGGTTCTTTCCATTTCAACCCCTCATTTCTGCACAAAACATTATTCCAGGCGCAATTCACCCAGCACACTTTGGCTCCTTTCACAAAGGAAAAAAAACACACACCAGTTGCACACCATCCTACAGCCGCGATGGAAGGTCAACTTATACGGATTTCATATATGCTCTATAATGAGGGTAGGTATATCAATGTTCAGGTTCACCCCTTTTGGTCCTTCTTGGGTATTTAGCGCAATTATTTATGACTGTTTTCCTTCGGTCAACTATTATAATACTGCACCTCTGTAGTTCCGCAATATTAACACATGAATATCCCAATAACATAATTAACACATGAATTCGCGCGTTAATTACTTCTCAGAGTTATAGACTTTCATGTTAATGTCTTGCCAAGTAACAGTCCCTTCCGACATTTACATGTAACAGAAGAGGAAATCATTTGAAGCGGCATCCCATGCCTAACAAACTATACCCAACATGACAACGTCGTCGTCGAAACGCAACAACCCCCAAGGGGTTGTTAAACTGATTTATGTCGGCTACAAATGCAATTGCTTAGGCAGTGCCGCGGTGTCGTTGCTATGAAGTAAACTGCCTTTTCAAATGCTGAGCTGGTTTTTATGATGATGGAATGCACGTACAGTTAATGTGGGGTTTTGCCCGAAGGGAGGTGAGCTTATTTAATGTATTTTTCTGTCGCTTAGATGGGGTTGTAAATGCCGTGACACTGATGCAAGGAGTATGGTGGGTTAGCCAAAAGCTTTTCTCTTGCAAGTTGGAAGTTGTCTATTTACTTCGATTAGAGCTAGGCCGAATGTCTTAAAATTGTTCATTGAAAGTATTTGGTATACAAAGTCTTAGGCGCAATGCACACGGAGCAACTGGAAAAAAACTAAACCGGTTGGCTCGGGTTACAGACCAGTTACGGCGGTGACTTGACTCCACACACGAGGAAACTCATCACCAATCAATATCTCTAGTTTGTTCAGTTTTAACCTCCCCCACCAGCAACTGGTTGGTCTGTTCTTCGCTCATCTTCGACAAACTAGAAAATGAAATCAATATGCAACCCGACATGCAAATCAACAGACAATTGGTTACAAACTGTTTTTTGTGAATCGCAAAAGAGTTTTCAACCAGTAGCGTCGTGTGCGTTGCCCCATTTGATTACACAGATTATGACTCAAAGCAAACTAGTTGCCAACTCGCATCGCTGATCAGTTTTTTTCCAGTTGCTCCGTGTGTATTGGGCCTTAAGCTTTTAGTGACTTTCCAAATCAACTTAATTTTCTAAAAAGTAGATAAAACTACCTCATTTAACTCGTTTCGTTTGTACTCCCAGCCTTAAAAATGGAATTGAAGTCGACGTTATTGCAACTGAGTCCATATCAATTATCTACCCTCAGTTTTGAAGATATTTTGGTAGACAGGATATCTTCATAACTGGAAAAAAACGCAGTTTACTACACCTTCTGTTGGTAGCACAACCCTCAGATTAGCGCAAAATACCTGGAGACTAATGCTAGACAAAAAACTAAACTGGAAATTGAACACTAATGAAAGAATCAAAAAAGCCACAATAGCATCTCCCAAAAATAGGCTCTGGATGTATTCGTACACGGCTATGGTGGTCGGCAACCAATAAATCCACTTACCTAAAGGCGTCAATGAGGGTTCAAAGATTAGCGCGCATCGGCACTACTCGCACTACACTACTCCAACGGCAGAACTTGAGGCTATCCTCAGCCTGCTTTAGGTAGACATTCTTGTACAACTATCGGCCGCAATTAGTGCCATGAGAATCAGCCAAACAATAAACTGGAAATTGAACGAAACGGGTCATTCGATGATCCTACAGAAATATTTTGGCCTGTCACGGAATACATCACGTCTTCCCTAGAGTTTACAGGGCCTTTCTCGAGCATCTATATCCCAGCAGGGAAGAATAGAGAGACGGACTCGTACCTCACATTCAAACTACAGCCGTATTTACAGACGGTTCTAAAACGGACACTGGGGCAGGGTATGGTGTCTTCTCCGAATCGCTGCGGGTATATCAAAATCGATACGCCTACCTGACTATAGTAGCGTCTTCCAAACAGAGCTCCTGGCAGTGACAACAACTCAGCCCGTGAGTCTGTGGTAAGGAAAAATACCACTTGGAGGTATTATATTATTATATACACTACCATAACTCGAACTTCTTTAAGTCGAATTTTTTCTATTACTCGAAGTTTTATTAAGAACTCTGCGTTTTCAACTTTTGGCCTCCATAAGTCGAAGCTTCTATAACTAAAATTTATTTTCTTTTATTTTCAGAGTTCGACTTATGGAAGTTCCACTATATTACCTTCTCTATCGACAGCCAGTCAGCAATAAAAGCCCTTACTCCAACAGAAATAAAATCGAAGCTTGTGAAGTACTGTCGCGAGAAGAACTCAAGGCTCTTGGTATAGGTACAGCACAAGGTATCGCTCTGCTGGGTTCCGGGATATGAAGGCATTCCACACAATGCGAAAGCAGAGGAATTAGAAAGACAAGGTTTGACAGCTGTTGCAGAACAAGCTGGTCCCTTTGTGAACATCCCATCTTGTACACTCAAGCTTGAAGCACAGAGAAAAGCCACAAGAGAGACGAACGATAGATGGGCCGCCTTAAATACTTGTAATACCACAAGAATGGCCGTCATTCATACTGAGAGTATCATAAGGAAAGATGGGAAATCCCTGCCCACACTTGTAGTAATCAATACGAGGCACAATATGGAGAAAATGGGCTTAACGGGTGAAGAACTTTGTAGAGGCTGCGGTGTTGAGGGAGCTCTTGAGGACACAAACCCACTTTCTATGTCACTGCCAAAGTCTCCAACACAGCAGATATAAAATCCTAAGGAGTCACTTCTTCAACGACCTAGACGAGCTTTCCAGCACATCAATAGACAAGATAATGAACTTCATCAAATCATCAAGATGGTTTGTATGTAACAGCACAGTAAGTAAGTTGAATACAGGGTTTTATAATGGGTAAGGGACAACCTCTTCCCCCTTTATAGGCATCACAATGGGTCAGAAATGATCTAAGTGTGTCACGGAGCACCCCTCGCCAGCACACAAACCTAACCTAACCTATCTGGAAAATCGTTTTAACAGTGTTCGCTTCAGGCTTGTCCTACTGGCCCCGTTCTTGGCCACCTCTGGTGTTTCACAAAGCAGTCATTTAGACCCTTCGCCTCTTCTCTCCACGGTAACAACACCAACACTTTTTAAACCCAACATGAAGCCAGCCTCCTTTAACAATATTCAGATAGTCTTTTTATCTGGTGCCTCAATAGTTGTCTAGAACGCGCATCTCTTTAAAACAGTATCTTCTTTAACAATAAGCCTCGTAATTTGCGCTGCCTCCGTCTCTTCTATCTACCAATCCATCGCGCTACTCGCAAAGCTCTAACGAATGCTGTGGAACCCTGGAAGTTTCAACTCCTTTTCTTAAATGAAATCTTCTTCCCTATAAATTCAATGCTAAAAAAAATAATAAAACGTATTGATTGTTTCTTCAATGTGAGAGCCGACTAAAACAGTACGATGATCAAGGAAATGTAGACTTGACAAAAACGCTCGCAAACTGATTTAAATTGGTCTATATGAAATTCATCGCACTCTTAAGACTTGAAATGCGAATATAAGAAATAAAAAAATCTTCCTCCCTGGCGCCTGTCATTCAATAAAGTTGCCAAATTCCCAAAAATTTGCTGGGTCATACCAAACAACTTATACAAAGCAAAATCTCTATCAAATCATATTTTGTAATAGCCTCTCCCTATCAAAGTTTTCTAAATTGCCAACAATTTCTCTCCTCACACAATATCCTGTCTATGTCAAAACATCAACCATCCACATCAATAAAAGTTTGGCAAATAAAAAGCAAGACGCCCCAAAAACCGCCCTCCTTTTATACGAGTGTATATATCTAATCTTCAAGTGCAAACGAACGACTGTGTCTGGTCTCATTCTTCGACGATTTTTACGGTCTCTTAAATAAAAGAAAAAGAAAATTCGTCAATATCACTTCTTTAGAACTCAAAACAAACTTCCAGATACACCATAGGGATATCGCAATGCTGGGGGGTAAAGAAGAAAATCCCCCAAATGACAAAAATAGACAAAATTGGCGCCCAACGCAAAACGACAAAATACGTTCTCAATCATTCATCCGATGTGGAAAGTTCTTCTACGTTGTCTCTTCCTTTAGGCAAATTTAATTTCGATTTCTTGTATTTGCGTGTTTTTTTTTTCTTTCGGCCAACGATTGAATGGGACTATAGATACGAATTTGATCTAACTGCTATTTGCGCTTGTCTTCATTTGATTTTGTTCTTTATTCTTTTATTCTGTAGCAAATGCCATTGAAGTTGTTCTCTTTTATACAAGTATCGAATGCAAATAAGAAAATACGAAGGCAAATTCCTTTCTAATGACACCCGCATATAGAACATCTCACTTGCTGCACGGGGAAATGTCACATCAAGGATGAATTGATAATAATTTCTCGGGAATATTGATTTTTCATTAGCGACACTGTGTCGTGTCGTCCATGACATCTATATTTGTGAAGAAGGATACACAAAACTATGCACTGGTATAATAGTATCATTGCCATGGAAAGTTTATTCTGTCAAGTTTATCCCTAGATAGCCATCTGATACTCGTAGTGGCGAAATATGAAACCTTTTATACTTGCTTTTTACAACACATTGATGACAACGATACGCAGGTGTACACTTAGCCAAGTCGTTGTCATATGCAATGACAGCCAAGCAAGACAGTAAACTTTGTAGACTATACAAAATTACATATTCCCTAGCGGGTGCTTCCAGCGAGCTCTAGGATGGTGTACTCTACTCGGATATTTGTCTAGGACTAGGTTATGATTATGTGGACTCATATTGGATAAATGGATATGCGGAGGGTGGATAATTGTGCGAAATTGGTCAGTTGCAAATGGTATTTTTAATGGCCTATATGTATAGCTGTGCTGCACTTTTTGTAGCCTTGCCCTAGGTAGGGAATGTGCTGCTATTAACATTAAATATTTAGCGAGTAATTGTCCTGTCGATTGCAACGAAGCTCCCCTACGAGCAAGTGGGCATTGAACCTGAATTTGAATATAAGAATATAAAAGAACAAAGGACAAAACTAGTTAATAGACTGTCTGATTGGAACTACTTCAGGAAGAAGAAAGTATTCAATTATCATCAAACAGTCGATCAACTAGAAGAAGCTGTGGAAATATTTACACTGAATAGGATATACAAAAAGCTACAACTCCCAAAACAACAGACAAGATTAAACAAAACCTTTATCCTCGCGAAGGCTGTGAAATTATTGCTAAAAAGAGTAAAGCTAGAAAACGTCAAGCGACAAAACCACATTGAACAATTTAAATAATAAGATAAAAAAATCTACAAGAAAATTTAATAATGAGTCTTTGACAACAAAGAAAATGAAAAGGGCCAATAGTCCACATTCCTCCAGTAAAAACCAAAGAAGGTAACTGGGCAAGAAGCAGCCAAGAGAAAGAAAACACTTTTGAAGATTATCTTGAAGATGTCTTCAAACCTTATAAAGATAAAGGATATCAAGGGATCGAAGTATAAGGTGTGAAGAAGATAGATCTATTTATCTGGTAACAGCTAAAGAAATTTCCAAAGAAATTAACGAAGGCATAAATATAACCCTGGGGTTCGATTTAAACAGAGGAGAAGTTTTAAAACAATTTCCTCGAAAAGGTTTTAAAAAATCGGCCAAGTCGCGCCCCGAAGGTTCCGTACTTTGCCAGAGATGGTGTCTTGGTGCCATGAAATAAAGTCTTATGCAAAAAATTCCAAATCGTAATTTTGGACTTCATTGCACTTTTGAAATTGCAATAAAGTCCAAATATAGATTTGGACGTTATGGTTTTGGGTGTTATTACCTAATGCCAATATGCCCAAAGGGCAGACAATTCCAGTATTTTACAAGTTATATGTACCAAGATCAAGATCTCCATCACACCTTTAAAAATATTGACTTGGACATTTTTCACAGAATTTTGCATTTAGCACGGTCACAAATCCAATATTGGCTTTGACCAGGACATGAAAGAAATTTCGGAATATCTGTCATCTGGTTCCAGGTTCGATCCCCGGAAAAACAAAAATTACATCTTAAGGTTTTTTCCACTGCGCCACCTCTCGCGCGAACGCTTGACAAACATCCGAGAGTATAACTGTCCTGAAAAAGCTTCTCAATTCAGCCATTCGTCCCAAAAAATGCACACAAACGTGTGGTTCTGATTCGGTTGAATATTTGAATGGGGTTCACATATTTTAAATAAAGTGGTTCCCGAACTTTTTCCCCACATGCCACTCCTAATAAAGGATTGCAAGATCTCCCCGATATGTTGGTACACTTTAACAAACTTTATGCTCATCTCATTATTATACAATTCTACTAACCAGAAATACCATCTACTAGCTTTTGCCCGGAATTTGGTACTCACAGATGCCTTCACAGTCATCAGTTAGTTCGCTCTTTTATATTTAGATATATATTGTCCGTTGGCCTTGAAGTAAATGCGGACAAGACTAAGTACATGCTATCAACAAACAAACAAGCATTTGTCCACCGCCTAGGACAAAACGTCACTATTGATAGCAACAACTTCGAGGTAGTTAAGGAGTTCACCTACCTCGGAGTAAACATGAACTCCACGAATGACACCCTAGTGGAGATCCGGCGAAGAATTACCCTAGGAAACCGTTGCTACTTCGGTTTGGCAAAACAATTGGGTTCAAAACTCCTAACTCGAAGGACGAAATGTGTGCTCTACAAAACCCTCATCCTGCCAGTTCTGCTTTATGGCGCCGAGTGCTGGACGATAAGCAAGAAGGGAGAGCTGATACTGGGCTCCTTCGAAAGAAAAATACTTCGGCGGATTTTTGGTCCTGTGTGCGAGGAGGGCGAATGGAGGAGAAGATACAACCGTGAACTCTATGAGCTGTACCAAGATGTGGATGTAGTCCAAAAAGCCAAAACACGTCGACTACATTGGCTCGGCTACATCGAGCGAATGGACAATAATGCTCCAGCTAAGAGGATCTTCGAATCCCAGCCCCAGGTTCGAGAAGACAAGGAAGACCGAACCTCCGTTTCAAAGACCAAGCCATCGCGGATGCCAGAGCGCTTGGTCTCGACAACTGGAAGCAGCGTGCCCGGGATCGTAGAGGATGGAAGGCTGCAGTGTCTCAGGCAGAGACTCTTCACGGGTCGGGAGCCCGATAAGTAAAGTAAGTAAGTATATATTGTGCAGGAAACTTCCCTAAGGAGATGTTAGTATCTCTGAAAAATATAATTAATTTGTTAGTGAAGCGTTGGGATCTCGAAACAGATCATACTGTAGCAGACTGAGGCACTGAGCCACTGATCTACGGGACAAAACATATTTCTTAGCTGGCAAAAACAATGATACAATGAGCACCATCTTTATATGCTTGTATACATCATAAAGGGAACCTCTGTGCAAAATTTCAGCTTTCTAGAGCAAAGGGTTTGGGCTGGGCACTGATGAGTTATAGTGAGTTGTAGTTTCCATTTACGTATATACAGAATTTTCGAGAAACTTTCCTCACCAAGGCGAAAATCTTTCAAATTGAAAACCTTATCAGTTTCAGCGCCATATCCTCTTTCTACAGGAGTATTTACAAGTGCATATATGCATAAATCCACCCTATAGAGCGCTCCACTATATGCTACGATAAACAAAACGTTAATTTCCTCTTCCTTCCGGTTCCGATTGCAATCTTAAGAGCTTTTCCATATGCAAGCCATGAGCGAGCGCAACATCCCGCACCATATGCATGCATTCGCATCTATTATATCCATTAAATGTACGCTCTTATGAATTTCCCATAAAAAGCAAATTTCATATAAAAAGCAACAGTCCTGGCATGGCACAGATAATATTTATCCTTTTGTGCTGCATATCCACCTCTATGCGAAGACTATATCCGGTAAAAAGGGATTTTTCCTCCTGGTTACGAGTAGATGCATACAATCATTCAGCCGGTAGCCATTACAAGGCAAATTATGTATCCTTTATGCAAAAATTCTGTGTATTGTGCTGCATTATTTCGAAACATTCACACACTCATCATTCTTGGAAGAATAAAAAATATAGGTACATGAAACTGTGCGCACCGTTTACACAACAAACCTCCAATTAAATTGCACAGCGCTCGTCGGTCGTTCGTTCGCTTTGGGGTGGGATAAATCCTTTAAGGATTTTTCGTTTTCCTTGAATCATGCTGCAATGTTTTCTTTGCTATCTCATCTATTACTTCAACGAATGCCATCCATCTTCAGAGCTCCTTAGAGACGAACAAATTCTACCAGCGAGGATATCCTTTATAGAAGATTTCTCTTTAAACAATGATAGCACGGAGAGGATGAGAATTCAGCTATTACGGAGATTATCTCCGGCCAGGGGTGCTGCGCTTTCAATTTTTCCATCAGTAAATGTAGTTAGGACACAGCCATAAACAACTGTGCCCTCCTTGAGGATGCCATCAGCGATTTAGAACGGATTGTATTCCACATTTTAATGACATTTTTGTCCTGTCAAGTTGCGATGGTCAAGAGGCAATTTGCGATCCAATTTGGGTTACAGAATTATTAGAGCACATTCCTTCAGAACTTTTGACTTCTTCAATCAAAACCACATCCATCTCTATACCTCACTCTAACCAAACCTGAACATATTACCAACTGTCAAACGTGTCTAACTTCCTCCCTCACTTAATACACTTCCACTCACTTGTCGCGGGTTAAAAATTACCGCCATTTCCTCATTGTCAAGTTATTTTCCACCAAAAGTGTCAGTATATGTGAGCATATCACACTGCCTGCAAATACCTATCCATGGGCCCCTTTAACTTTGGGAAATTATGCCTCACCCTTCGTCGTTCTGCCATCACCCATCCCGATCCCAGTGTATATGTATAGGCATGAAATGTTGGCATTAGCCCAACCACGCGTAGGCGAAGAAGAACAAGGAAGTCACCGAAAAATAGGATGTGGAAGTTACGAGTATACCGGGGGTATGGGTATAAAGGATGTTGTGGGGTAAATTGTTTGTCTGCCTGTCATATCTACCCCCACTCAGTGGAAGAGGGAAATTTTGTGATGGGTGTTAAAATTCGTGGAACAACCACTAGTTCTGCTAATTTGTCACCGGAAAGTGATAAAAGTATTCGACGTGGTTTTGCGGGCTTCCGCAGTATGGTACCATTAGCAGGTAATTTGTCAGAATAGCGGGGTTATTATTAGGAACGAGTTATCAAAGAAACTCTGAGTGTCTAGTTACATTTTTAGTCCATTTTTTCATCATACTGGAATACAGATGGATCGAGAACGGACAAAGGAACTGGTGCAGGCGAATTTGGGTCAGGAACTAAGCACTACGAATCCATGGGCAAATGTACCAGCATCTTCCAAGCTGAAATATGCGCTTTAGACCTCGACAGATTAGTTCGAATCGTTCTTTAGAAAAACTATGTAACTGTAATCCATATAGCAGTGATGTCAGATAGTCAAGCCGCGCTATTAAGGCACTTGACTCCTATATCATAAAGTTGAAGCCCGTATGGGAATGCTTTACAACTGAGTAACTATCTGCTGGATACCTGGTCACGCCAGGCATCATGGGTAACAGGCTGCTATCTCTGACAAGACAGGGCGCAGCAGAGCGGAGTCCTTCATAGAGCCTGAACCATGAACAGAGCCTTGGGGTACACTCAGGTTAAACAATTTTATTTCGGTCCTTAGCTCATCAATTTTCACACTTTGTGACCTATTTTTTTGGTAAGCCTTAAACCAATTAAGTGTGGCACGTACACTTACCTAACCTAACCTAAACCAATTAAGCATAAAACCACGATATCCAACCTTTTCCAGTTTTCCAACCAAAACATTGTGATTGATCATGTCAAAAGATTTGGTAAAATCAATGAACAAGCCAGCTGTACACTTTTTACCATCAAGATGACATATTGATTGGGCTCAGAACTGCAGTAGAGCAGGTTCAGTAGATTTGCCTTTCCGAAAGCCAAACTGTAGGACTAAAGTAATTGTTGATGTCTAAAAAATTTAATATTCTGTTCTGTTTTTCATTAGTTTTTTCAAAAATCTTACTTAGCACAGGGAGGAAAGAAATAGGACTGTAGTTACACAGTTCTACAGCAGATCCTTTTATGAACAAAGCTATAAATTGTGATGTGCTTTTTCCGAGGCCGATGTTTTGCTCTCCGGATCCAAGATTTGCCCAAAGAAACACTAAACTCTGGTTAAGAGGTACCTACACTTTATTTCAGTAACCAATTTATAAACTAATGTCTTATGATCAACTTAACAATGATTAGATTCCTAAGTTGAGGCAAACGTTGAGTATACAGTATGCGATCCAACGAAAAGCGTGGCTCCGTACTACAGGAAGCGGCCCAACATGGCTCCGATATAAAGCAGGACAGCCAAACGGTCGGACACTATGCTGATTTGATTCAAGGCCAGCTTCCAAAAGGAAACTTAGTCACCAAAAATTTCAAGGTCAACTTCTATACGGGAGCCTAGATTGGTACAACGTTTCGTTACAACATCAGCACATTTTGCGCAGTTGCAGTTGATGGCACTGTGTCCTTTGTAAAAAAAATAATAATAGTTTAAAAAACTAATGAAACGCTTTTATAAGTATACTGCACTAAAAAGCAAAATAATAAAAATTAACCAATCAATTTTTAAGGTTTATCCTGCAAGGGGCTTAGTGTAAGCCATGTTTGTGTAGTTTACATTCAAATAATACAATACATAACTACAAACATGGCTTACACTAAGCTCCTTGCAGGATAAACCTTAAAAATTGATTGGTTAATTTTTATTATTTTGCTTTTTAGTGCAGTATACTTATAAAAGCGTTTCATTAGTTTTTTAAACTATTATTATTTTATTTTTTGTTTTTTAGTGCAGTTTTTTTTTTTACTATCATTTTATTGTATTGTCATCAAAAACTGAACCAATTTCAAAGTCCTAAGTCAATGGACATAATAGGTAGGTAGGTATGTATTCCACATAAATGAAAATTCGCGACAGATATGGTTTGATTGATTTTACTACGCGTACCTACCTATACACTTTCCATAGCTGCAGATTTCAAATATAAGTATGTACGATTGTGAATGTGCATAGCATACAAACTCCTTATATGCACGTACATATGTACATAGTTTGGTTAATGCATAAAGACATCAAATTCAACTACGCCATACGTCATAATGAGCATGCTTTCTGAATGCCCGCTGTATGACAATTCTATTTTTAGAACGCAAATTAAAACTACCCTTCCTAAGCACAACGGCGATCGAGATAGCAATTGTTTTCTGCATTTGGCCAAAAAAGATCTAGTTTCAATTTATTATATCTCGCCCTTTGGATGGACCAGAATGACGAATGTTAGCTCAAAATACTCGGTGAAGTATTGTCTAACAATTAAAAGGATTTTTTGAGTTGACCTACATAAGTTGAGCGTAGTAAGGTCGAATAGAAAAGTTTGCCCTTTTCTCAACCCTTATAGGACGAATCGGTACAAAGTATTAATTAGGAATGTAATAGTTTTGACTTATCTATTGCCATATAAAGATTCAAGTTAATACGGCTAATGGATCATGTGTTATGAAAAAGCCTCCCTTAAAGGGGCAGGGGAAGTCAAAATCCAAAAATATTTTTTAAATATTGCATTGTCTTCACAACCCAACCAGCATTGAAAATTTCAAAGTTCTAAGTGTGGTATCACGACAAATGGGAATCTTCTTTTTCAGTTCAGGGCACAATTTAGTGAATGTATTTATTTTTTAATCTCATATTTCTAGGGTGTCGATAGCATTTCAATCTAAGTTTATTTTTAGCATTAACTTTATTCACCAACGGCCGTATTATTCACTCGGTTAAAATACTAAGATAAAACACTTTTAAACCACGAAAATAAAAAATAAACCATCTATTTTTAAACCTAAAAATGTAAAGCTGCCTATATTATGTATATTCACTCTGTTTATGTGGTTTAGGCTTTTGGTATGTTTTCGTTAATTTGAAGTAATAAACAGAAACACATGTGCTGTGTGATTTTTAAAGAGTTTAAAAAGGTTCTGAATAAAAAGGTTCTAAATTTTTTTTAGTTAGTAGATTTAAAATTTTTGGGACAAATAAATAAAATTTCAGAAATGTAAAACCGGTCGTGCTCTGTTAATGGCATTGGAACAATGGTGCTGAAATGGAGTGAAAACGCGTCGCACACCTTGGTATACCTGGCAATTGGTTTTAAACCGAGTGAATAATACTGCCGCACGCAAGTCCCTAAAGATCCAGGGCTTAAGTATTTTTTTTAATTTTTTCGAAGTTAAGAAAGAGTAACAATTATAAATATGCTTCGAAAAATCACTATACGAATAGACGTCATCCCAAAACTCAAAAACCAGATTGTTTCTGAGTCTACTGAAGTTAATATTCATAATTTTGTTGAGTGGTTTTGAAACATTAAACATATATGCCGCCTATAGAAACACAAGAAAAGGATCACTTCATTGTTAACTAAAATAGAAACTTTTAATACATCCGCACTTACAAAATCGACAAACAAAACTGAATCTGAAACACCCTGCACCACCCGCAGCGTAATTTTCATTCGTATTAGCAAAGAAATTAAAGCCGAGAATAAAGTTATCACTCCTTTCAAAATTGTAAATCAATCCTCTTCTTATGAGTGAAAGTCCTGATTAATCATACCAACCGCTCACTCGAATTATGTCACCAAAAAGGGATATAGTATAGGTATTGTTGTCAACTTATTTTCATATTTTTGAAATTTGACTGCCACCCTTCCTCCCAAATAACTCACAACTTATCTACTAGGTGTCATCTCTACACTGACAATCGAAAACTTTGCGCAATTAGCCCATTTTCAAATCGCATGTCCACCCCATTAAACCCCATCCCGCAATTCGCATGAAATCCCTGGCATCCACAACATTTGTTATCCCTACTTTCTGTGGATTTTCCCAACTCTAACCCCAATAAAAATGTTGTTCACATTTCGATTTGCCCCAGAAAATCCTTTGGTTCGAGTTCATCCTTCTTCCGAATCAAAGTTATCCAATCCTGTCGGAAATAATATTTGTCCACATTATCAACTTCCCTTGCGCAACAACAAAACAATCGAACATACACACACACGTAGCCATATAGATGTATAGTATAAATCCCTACCACTGTTTGTGTCAATATTTAATTTGCCTTTTTGCCCACCACTGCTTCCCGACGATTTCCAGATTTCGGATTAGTAGCATCGATAACGATAACCCAGTAATAGCAAGTAGAGTTTCTTATCCCCCTCATTGCCAAGGACGAAAATTGGCTCAACCCAAAACGAACGAGTTCAAGTCATAAATTATTTTCCGATCACAGCACCGAACTACATACATCTATAGAGGATTACTACTCAACATCCTATCGAAGTTGGCATTCTCATCAGTTGAAATCGGAGGCCAGTATAGAAGAAGGATACGATGAATGGGATAATATGTATAGGTACCCGAAAAACGGAGACGAAAAAAGGATAAACTCGTATTTAATAGATTCTAGGCAGTATGCCAGAGCGACGATGGAGATTTGTCTGCTCGGAGGGCTAATACGATTTAATGGTGTGGAAAATTAGAAACCGATTGTTTAGGGTGTATAGGGCTATGGACAGCCAGACTATTTGGCGACATTCACCAGCAGATGTTGTTTTTACGCCAACCAAATTGCTGCCAAAAATATGCCCATGCAATTATAATATTTTTTCTTAAGGACAGTTATGAGGTTCTTATCCGTTCATTGGTTAACCATCTATAAGTCCTGGTAGTCATCCTAATGACAGCAATATCGCTTTTATTTATCGTCTCCTTTCAAAGCTGTCACTGTATATCTAATTTGAAATTTTTATGCATCCATTATTTTTAAAGATGTCAATAAAGAGAGGGGCGATTGCGATATGGTTGACAGCCAAGCAGAAGACCTACCACTACCATATGAAGGTTGTGAGTATCCGTGCCGTTTCGTTTCATGTACACCAGAGGAGAAGCGTGCACTGGCTTTAGTACATGGGGTTTTATACAGTCTCTATTCCATGGTGAATGACCGATATAAAGTTTTATTTTCCTTTCTGTTAAAGGATTTATCGTTTGAATTTTGTCATTTTGTATATACACTGACTGTTGGTGTAGGACGACATTCCATGGAGGGGAGGGCTTATATAAGCAAGAAGGAATTATGGTGAAGTTGTGCCACAACAAAAAAAAAAAAAAAACATGTCTGTGATGCAGTGCTTGAGATTTAAAAATTCATTGGTCAAAAGTTCACAGGAGACGTGCCTATCTCTTAAGTCAACCAGCTAAAAATGTTAGTGTAGTTACACTAGAAATGATTTTTTGAATACCGATAGAAAACGAGTCAAAAAAACCCCAAAAAACATGAAAAAACGCCTCAAAAACTTACCAAAAAACTCGAAATAGTTAAAATAAAATCCATAAAATAGCGCAAAAAATCTGCCAAAAAACTTCCCGAAAAAGCGGCAAAAACGCTCTTAAACACTTTCAAAAACTCCCAAACAAACGGCAAAAACGAGCCAAAAAACATGAAAAAACGCCTTAAAAACTTCCCAAAAAACTCGAAGGAGTAAAAATAAAACCCGTAGGAAAAATAGCGCAAAAAATCAACACTTTCAAAAATTCCCAAAGAAACTGCAAAAACAAGCAAAAACATAAAAACAACGCCTTAAAAACTTCCCAATAAACTCTCCAAAGAACAAGACAAAACACTCACCAAAAACGCCATGAAAAACGCGCCAAGAAGCACCATAAAAACATCTTTTATTTTATTATATTCGCATTGGGAATGGCCAATGACTGCTAGATGACTAGCGGCATGTAAAACTCCATCTAAAGTTCACTTCATTTTAACAGCGCAAGGATCACTCCATTTATGTTTTAACAAAATTCTGTTAAGTTCGAAAAATTGATACCGTAAGAAGGCTTTACACGCAAAAAAACGCCCCAAAAAACCATCCAAAAAGTGTGTTTTAAAAAACAAAGAAAACATCCCAAAAAAACAATAAAAAAACGCAAAAAAAATTTTAAAAAGCAACGAAAAATGAGCCAAAAAGATGCCCAAACACGCCTCGAAAAACTCCCAAAAAAATTGCAAAAAATGACACGAAAAACGAGCTCAAAAATACTAAAAAAAAATACCTCTAAAATTGCCCTTAAAACGCCCCAAACATGCCAAAAACTATCTAATATCGGCTCGAAAAAACTCCTCAATAAAGGAGCCAAAAATGAACCAAAAGAAAGCTTAAGAAACACATCGTAAAACTCAACAAATAACTCGACAAAAATGCCCAAAGAACGCACCGTTGCACTTAAAAACATTCGAAAAACGCCCTAAAATCGGCTAGAAAAAAACTGCTTAAAAAAGAACCAAAAACGGATCAAAAAAAACCTAAAAAACAAATCGAAAAACTTCCAAAATATTGTCCAAAAAGTTCACTCAAAAAAGTAGAACAAGTGTCCCATAAAAACCGCAAAAAAGTGTTAAAAAAAACACAAAAAAATCCTAAAAAATGCGGTAAAAAAAGGATACGAAAAACACGCTCAAAAAGATCCCAAAAAATTTCCCCTGGTCGTGCCAAAAACGATCTAAAATCGGCCGAAAAAAACTCCTCAAAAAAGAGCTAAAAACAAACGAAAAACAAAAAAAATAACATAGAAAAACTCGTCAAAAATGCGCAGAGAACGCACCGAAATCGCCATAAAATCGGTTCGAACAAAAATCTTCCAAAATGCGTCAAAAACGATAAAAAAATCCGGTAAAAAGAACACGAAAAACGTGCTCAAAATCATTGCCCTCAAAAACGCCCCTAAACATGCCTAAGACGATTTTAGAATCGGCTCGAAAAAACTCCGCAAAAAAGCGTCAAAAACGACAAAAAAACATAAAAAAAACGCCTCGAAAAACTGCCTAAAAAACTCACCAAAAATGTCAAATCATCTAGAGAATTTTGATACCGTTTGCGTTGACGCGATTTGAAAGGAGTAATCTCGTACGTGAAATTTACAAGCTGTTCAACGACATCGCGACCTGGTCAAAAATCAGTCAGCGAAACAGACGTCTAAGGCCTTCCGCACACGGCTGGAATCGACATCGTAGCATAAATGCGATGCGATGTTCGAGAGGCATACAATGTCCTGTCGCACACTTGTATTTAAAGGCAGAACCGCACGACATGACTCGTCCGTTGGGCGTAATTGTCACAGCATGGATGCAGTGTCGATTGCTCATCGTTCCTCGTGACGACTGTATGTACGCTTGAAGTTTGTTTGTCTGAGTTTGGAGAATAGCATTCGATTCCAACTCATCAGAGGGACAACGCAGTAGAGGAAGACCTCGCATTTAACAGCACGCACAAGTGGCTGTGGGACTTTAGCTAAAAATCCCGCTAACTGTAAAGGCGTATACAAAATATCTCTTGCAAACTTCGCATTGAATATCCTTACAACCCCAAAATAAATACCACCTCTCCCCTCAAAATTTTTTTTCAATACACACGAACCTTTAAAGCCATTAAAATTGTTTTCCCTCTCAAAACAGATAGGTACATAGAAAGTGCCATCTCATTGAAGCGCCACAAATCACTGGCGCGGAATTCATGAAATATAAATCACAGTGGCAACAATTTCCCAACCACGAAATGAAAAATTCAAAGTTTTTCAACCGTTATACACACGTTGGGTTCTCCATTAAAACAATCCTAACGCGACGTGCAACCCAACCGGGGGTATATTTAAATTCCATTCGCACCGACTGCTACGGCTGTGTACCTACAGCAGATCTCGACTCCGAGGCATTCGGGTGACAATTTGCCCCACAAGCAAATAAATTATGAAACGTTTTCCATTTTATTTAATATCGTGTTGACACTCCCTCACTTAGGATTGAACAGAGAAAGGACCTTCAGCTTTCAGCAGCCCCCGAAAGTCGTATTCGCGCTCAGAAATGGTGACGAATATTTTGCACAGATTAAGGTGTTAGAGGTGGGGGGCTTTAAAAAGGTTCCATAGACTTGAAAGAATTCGGAAATCCTATTAAATTCCTATGCCAGACTGTGTAAATGTATGAGTGCGAATAAGTGTATCCATGAACATCGATGGGAGCTTATCAGTTGAAGATGTATCCAGGCATCAACAGACAGCCCAGTATCTGTTTTTGTGTTTTGCTGGAGATTTTTATTCTGATTTTATATGCCTTGCTGGAATGGAGAAAGGATTTTCGGGATGTAATTGGATGGAATTTAATAAACCTAGGCATGCTGCCCTGCGGGGGTGTTTTTTTTTTTTTGTTTTTTTCGGAGACATTTGGCCTGGCTTAAGGGGTTGTTTCAATTTGACATCCTTTATCCATTTGATTGGATTTCATCCAATCGTATTGTTCATCTTTGGCTCCTGATACAGGACTAGACGAGAAATTGAATTGTCTTTCGAAAATTGGTTTAAAGTTGCAGTTTTAACAGGATCAGCTGTCAGTTATTTAAAACAATCTCAGGAGAGGGAAGCGAGTGGCACATCATCGTGCAGTCATGTGTCACTAATCCCGCACTGCCTTGACAAATTCCCAGAAATCCAGTTGCCGTCTTCAAGGAATCTGATTCCAATTGTTCTATGCTAATAGTTACAACATGTGTATAATCTTGCATTCCCTTAACAACCATTGTAATCTGTAGATACATTTTGGAAGACAACTCACAAGATGGAATTCAAACACAATAGATATTTGCATCGACATTTGCCATTTTCCCTATACTCTGTCCTTGTCGTCGCGTCGGCATCGCATCGGTTGGGTGAGGGGAATACTGAATACATATGCATATACATCCTTGTAGGAGATGTTCTTCTGGGTGGTATATGTGTAACCCATCAGACTTTAAATTTATCCGATTAGGAAGAATATTTCTCGAGATCGTAATTAAAGTAATCCTTCGAATGACTACACACACCACATGCATTCAACTCAAGTCGTATATAAAGGTAATTAAGGACCTGGAGCACGTACATATATGTTGTATAGATTTATGTTCGCTCAACTCAGTTAACAGTCAGAAACAAAAGGCTCGGAGTGCCTTAGGGTTCAAGTGGTTTTACCGAAATTTTCTGAGCCACATTATACACTCACACACAAAGTTGAAGACTAATTGGAGGATATGTAAAGCGAGTAATAGGAAAATAATTGAAAGGACATGGATTTAAATTTCAAACTCGTAAGCGGATCATATAGTTGAGTCGGAGTGTGGAGGTGCATGAGTGAATACAACAGCTACAGCAACTCTCATGTGGTGAGCATAAGAATGAGGTATTGTTTTCGATTACTTATATTTGTGTCTTTCCAGCAGGATATGCGATTTAAGAAAGTTATGCTTGCCAGTTATGTGGTAAATTTAAAGGTATAATTGTACCTACTTAATTTTATGTGATTAAATAAATAGTTGAGGCAACAGGACCTTTAGGCAGCCGGGGCCTAGATGCTCACAAACATTCGTCTTGTGTGAGTTTTTATTTTTCGGACGAATGGAAGGGACCTACAATTTTATGCCGAGTCAAAAGGGCTGAATTGAGAAGCTTTTTCCGGACAGTTGTACTCTCGGATGTTTGTCAGATTTTCGCGAAAACAAAAACCTTACAATTTTTTAATTTGTATGTTTTCCAGGGATCGAACCTGGGACCTCTCGCACACTGACAAGTGTTTTTCACGCGCCACAAATTCACACAAATTATGGTTACACTAAAAAATAAAAGGCTGTTTTCAAGGTATTCGAGAAGATCGCACTTTCGGTTGAAGAAAATATGAAAAATGTATACATTGAAACAGATCTAAAATCCGACTGCACGAAAACGGCATTTTGACTTGGTGGTCCATCTAATCCCTCTATAGTTCTTAACTACTTACAGGGGTTTCAAATCTTCAAATCTTCAAATCTTCAAATCTTTATTGCTCTATATATAAAAACAAGTTGTATTGTGTTTGTAATAGATGTTCTCTGTAATGTGTGAACCGATTTTGTTTCTTGAAATTTCCCATGAAAGGTGACATCAATACCAAGGTTTTTATGTATATACGGTCTTTGTATGTGTATTAGTTCATGAGTTATAGGCATTGTAGTGAACATACGTATATGAGGAAATATTTGAAAGGTTATATTGCAAATTGGAAATAAATGGAATATTGGAATAGTTTTGACCAGTCTCATTGGCTTGGGTATTGACTCGAGAGAGTTTATGTGAAGTTTGGTTAAAATTGGAGAAAGGGGCGTGGCACCTCCTAAACAAAAACAAAATTTGCAAACGCTATTTCCCAACACTTTTTATTATTATTTTTTTTAAATACTTCTCTGGGGAAAGGCGAACCTATATGTTATGCCCCGTTCACAATGTGGGCGTGATAACTAGACGAGAGCGAGGCGAGAATCGCTGTAATTCCGTAGCAGCTATATAAAGGGTGGGCCATTTAGCTGTTTATTTTTAAATCATAGGTTATTTTGACACATGTTCATTTTATTGCCTTTTTAAAAAGGAACTTGTATTGGCCCACCCTGTATAAATATAAAAGAGGAAACTAACTAACCGTGCGAGGGAATCTTCGAGGGAATCTCTGTGTACTAAATCCTATAGTTGCTCTATAAACTTAAAAGATTTTTTTTTTTTAGATTGAAAGATAGGTAGGTTCGTTAGTTGTACTCCGGCGCTAATTATGGTTCTCCAGTTTTTTCATAGGCTTTTGAAAACAAAGTACTTTTTCATGAAATCTTAGGTACCTACAAGTTAAGTGTAATGAAGTCGGATCTTCAGTCGGGACAAAAAAATAAATATACCTATACTTAGGCCTAGCTTGAAGATACCTCCTTTCATACCTAACCTATTGTCGGATATTTTTTAAAAGTCTGCAAAAAAAAAAAAACTCACAAAGGCGAATGGTTGTGAGAAGCTAGAACGTAGGTCCTGTTGCGCCAACTATACACAAAATTCCACCAATGTAAAACCAGAGTTAGCATAGCAGCCATCTCCCTTTAACGTCAAGTTGACAACCTTTTCCCCATTTCGATTGTCACTTCCTTTGAAGCCAAATTTTATTCATAATCCTTTACAATTCTTCCCTCAACTGGTATACGCACATGACATTAACTGCCATAACTCACCGCCAATCACATAAAAAAAAAATGCACAACTTGTCTACAACCCCAACCATTTTTGTGATTCAGTTTTCAATTTCCATTCGATTTCATTCACTCCAGAGGATATTTATAAACTTTCGGAGCGCGCGCGAAAATCAGGATAACTACATACACGTATAGAATAGCACACTCAACTCAGTTATCAGCTTTATGTAACCTTTCCCATTCCCTGATATATACTTTCGGTGAATAACCGTTTATTTTATTCAAATGAATGTAATAGTCGAGGTCGGTGGATCATTCGTCTTCGACTGAAAATGAATTCGAAATGAAGTCGGTAAATTTCCTGGGAGGTCGGTTCGGAGAACTGTGTCGAATTCCTAAACGAATTTATAGCTTCATTTTGATGATATCCTTTTCGGCATTTGAATGGGTATAGGGTATATGCTTTAAGTATGATGATCCCCAGTCTGGGTATAGGTATATGAAGAAGCAATTGAATTAAGTTCGGGATCGTTCCCGAAAAGCGGCTCCTTTCATCGTGCTATTTCTTCACTTCTTCTTCTTCTTCATGTCTGCCACCATCGTTGTGTCGTGTCGTTCCCGTCGAATAACGCTATAGGGAGCGTCTATTTTTGGGAAGTGTATAGCACTTGTTTATGGGTCATTTAACTAAGTTGCAGTTATAAGAAAACGATGTTAACCACCACCCCTAACATTGTTATGGTAGTTGTCTGTTTGGGTGTAATGAAATTCACATGAAACCAGAAACAATGGCTGGAATGGGACACGAGTGCTGTAATGTGTGTTGCCAATTAGTTGGAGTGGTTTCAGTTTAGCGGAAAATAAACGTAACACTCTCTCTCTCTCTCTCTTTGAAATGCAGAGAGGGGTGTGCTATGGCTAGAGTATAAAACATAAAACTTCCGCTTGATAGCTATTGAACTTGGTTTGACAATTATTTTCGCTGTTTCCTATCCGTCTTTCTTTATTTTTATTTCGTTGCCTGGCTTCCTGTAGGGGTTCTTCTTGCATATTTGTTTTTCAGTTCAACTGTTTGTTGGCACTTTTATTGCTCCAGTGTGTTATATGTGACATTTCCGGTGTATTAACTTCAGCCTCGGGATGGATACAATGTGACAGTGTTTTACAGGTAAGTGGGTTTTATAATCAAAAAAATGGGGAGGGTTTTAAAAAGAGGTTGTGGGTTTGGCTTGGCTGGGAAAGGGAATGGAAACGAATTCAATTTGTATAATTTGCGAGGAAGTTGTTTACAGGAAAGTTGGAAACACCTTCAACCTTCGATTGTAAACTGTATTTGACAATTTTTGCGTCTTTTGAACTATTGGTTGAGTGGAATAGGTACCAAGCGAGGGCTTCGAAGTTAAAAAAAAATAAATAAATAGGTGGCGCAAAAGGCGGAAGACACCCTAGGCCTAGCTTCTCGCAACCATTCGTCGCTTCGAAGTTAAATGTGGAAAATTACAAGTTACAGAGATTATAGTTTTTTGAAGGTATCTTCCATACTTCCATTAGTACCGCTGCTTTCTCTTACAAAATGCAATAGGGAATCTATTTGTCGATGTTCACTTCACGCAAAAATAATGTGTGATCAAAATTAAAATGATCCACTCCACCTTCACTTACGTAGGCTCTGTTGTATTTAGCCTTTCCCAGGTATGGCGAAGCTGTCTGGGTCGATCTTTTGTTTCTGGAACTAAATGGAAAATTCTAAAATTAAAAATAAGCAAAAAGAGGATTTGAAATCCCAAACAAAAGCAAGGAAGACGACTCTAATGAATAGGGACCTCAGTCTTCCATCTCCGACTCTGAAAAATATTTAGAAGAGGTGCTGCTAGCTAGTGATAGTGAGGATGCGGATTGCGGAGGATGCGGATTGCACATTCACTGACACTAGCATAGCCTGAAGTGAGGTGGCTGATACTCTCACTTCTGTAGACAAATGCAGCGGTGGGCAGGCAGGTACTCCCACCAATATACAGCAGGGCAAAAGTGAGCTGGCTGGTATACACTCATTCTAGAAGCTAGGGGTAGTAACGAGGTGGCTGGTACTCTCGCTAACACAGCTAAGGGAAGGAAACGAACCAAGGAAACCGGGGGCACAGCTGGCAGGTACACTGTCGCTTCCGGGTCCTCCAAAGTCGTGCAGTCAGGGAATGATTTGAGCGCACATCAGCTGAACTGGGTAATGTCACTTAACGCATGACTTAAAGTCGAGAGTGCGAAGCGAAAAGTTGACCAGTTCAGCGGATGTAATGCAAAATCATTAAGTACCTGCGACAGGACTCAACTAGAGCGGGCCAAGGGAACTTTGACGGCGGATGCTGTTTTCTGTTCCATGCAGTGTGTTCCAGGCAGAGGTTCTGGCCGTGCTCAAAGCTGCGGATCTAATTGATATGGGATCAATATCCAACAAGAATATCGCTATCTACATAGATAGTCAGGCTGCACTAAAGCCGCTAGAGTCCTTCATCATCCAATCTGAACTAGTTAGGAGCTGTCCACAATGCTCAAAGCATTATGCGCGCAGAACCATGTCATATTTTGTTGGGTAACCGGACACTGTAACATTGTAACGAAAAGGTTGACGTTCTGGCCAAAAACGGAGCAGAGCTTCCACAAATCGAAACTATTGAGGGCATGAGTCCATGAGACCACCAATAGCCGTGGCCAAGAGAATGACTCTCGAGAGAAATCAGAAATAGGGCAGACCAGAGATGGTCGGATATAGTAGGTCACCGAGTCTCAAAGGCCTAAGTTGAATTCAAGGAAATCTGTAGTATTATTAAAACTCAGCAGATCAAAGCTACAATTGGCAGTAGGGATACTCTCCGGGGCACTGTCTTCTAAGGAAGCACGCTGTGAGATTAGGTTTAATAGATACGGACTCGTGCGAAGATTTACATGTCGCAGAGGATATTACTCATCTTCTATCCTGTGAATGTCAAGCTATTGCTCAGTACAGGAGGAAACACATTGGAAGGTACTTCTTCGACAATTTGGAGGAGGTTGGCCTCACAAATAAAATTAAAACAATTAGGTTCTGTAGGGAAATTAATTGCTTGGTCGAATTGGTTTAGGTTTTGACCGTGCAGGTTCCCCAGGGATGGAGATGGGCACAATTTGGTACCTAGTCCACTGTGATGAACATACACCCTATACAACCTAACCTAACCTAACCAACTTAGGGTCCACCAAGGAGTAGATAAATTAGTCTCCCAGCAAACCTCTATACCTATTGTTTTTTTTTCTCCAATCTTGTGTTTGAACAGAGCCCTAAGCAATTGGAATACAAAAATCAACACAGCGGACAAAATTAGTCTTACCCTAGTATCTGGTTCATATAAAACAGTAGCGATACATAATCCGGCTCGAAGGACCATTTTTTTTTTTAATTCGTAGGCAAAACACTTAGAATTTTTACTAAATTTTCTTCCTATCTATTTATATCTTTACAAAAAATGGTCCCTACAAAATGAAAGACGCTTTAAGAGTGACGTAAAAGCAGCTGCTCTTCATTTTGATAAAATTATTTTTAAAAAAATGTCATAAATGCAATAAGTGATGCTCTGTTTTTAAAAAGTATTAGAATTGTTTTTATGAGTGTACCTAAATTTAACATAATTCTAGTCTCAAACCATAGCCTGATGATGAATTCGTGGTACAATTTCAACCAAAGACGTGTTTGTTTATCAAAGTGCAAGCTATGGTTATTTTAACAAAAATTCATTAAAAGTCTATACACGCAAGGATGACTAACAACTGCAATCCAGAGAGTCAACATTTTAAACATTCCTATGAATAAATTACCCAAACAACGTAATTACAAAACCCAACGCTGTCGAGTAGCTATTTTATATGGTGTAGCAAAATTTAAAATCTCCTAAACATGGCAATAAATTTAATTTTAATATGAATTTATAAATTACACATCCGGGAGTTGTGTTCTCAAATATTTTAGCAACTCTCTAGCTCTCTCTAATAATAATATTCCCCAACGAACAACATCCGTCTGCAATATCCTTTCATCCCTGGTTTTTGTTTCTATTTTTTTTTTTTTTTTTCATAAACCACGTTAAGCTAAAGTTTTTAACATTCAACTCCCAACTGAACAATCTTTTGTTCCCTTAGTGCAGCAGCCCAAAAATTGCAACATAGAGTATACGAGTCCTTTTGGGGACATGGAACAACAAAAAAAAAAAAACCAAAGGCTGTGCATAAATATCGCTTAAATCAAAGCGAAAAGTTTGAGGGCATAGCAACTCTCTTGCGCTGGGACCAATTGTTCCAATTTTCATTGGCTTTAGTTTTAAATTAATTGACTCCCAGGGGGAGTTGAGTGGAAGGACCCGTAGTATATCCTGTGATTGATTTCCTAGCAATAGCGCAACTTTTTCTCACAACTTCATGTTGAGACAAAAGAGGCAAAACATAAAACAAAACATAAAGCAAAACAACATTAAAGTGAATGATCGTGATTCAAAAGGACGTGCCCACTATGCGTGATGGCCAGTCTCGATTCGGTATACAGAAATAGGATAACTGAACATGAAAACTTGTCCATTACGAGTTTCTTCATCACGATGTACGAAAAGAAAGCCAGAACAGAAAAGAGCGAGGATAAATAAACTTTTCTTGACACTGAATGTTAGCTTCCTTCCCCAAAATGCTCCTTGCTCCTTAGCTCTGTGCCGTCTATAATGTCTTTGTACATAGTACACAGATGAACAATTTCCAGGAAGCTTCATCTGGAGCGATGGTATCCTTAATGATGATCTTATTAAAAAGTTGATAGAACTTTTGCAATTTCTTAATTCGGTTAATTATTTTATATTTGCTTGATGGGTGGCGTGGCGACTAAGATGAATGGGGGTGGGGGTTAGTCGGTGTTTTTTTTTTAACATGAATTTCTCTCATTTTTGTGAAAGTTTTCTTAGGAGCAATGGATGGACTGGACATAGAGGTGTAATTAAATTAAGAGATGAGCGTGGGGAACAATGTTTCAGAAATGGGTGCCCGTTTGATGGGTTTTTACGAATTGATGCGAGTGTTTCTTAATATAGTTTTGTTACTGTTTCAGTTAAAAAAAAAAATTGTAACCATTTGTATGGTATGTTACCGATTCAGTGTTCTATCTTAGCTTGGAGTTGGTTAAAGCCCCTCTACGAATGTGTGAGCTAGCTAAAGAGGATTTTTCACACTTGACATCGCTTGACACTGCCTGAGTTAAAAAAAAAACTGTGTATAATTACTAGACCGACTTGGATGATTCTTGTTTTGTTTTGTTCGTCTTGAAACGGGGGTGGTTTAGGAAAAAAGGAAATTCGCAAAACCCCAATTGAAAAAATCCGAATTTCCACTTTGCATGGGAATATACAATAGAAATAATCGCAAAATTCGAAAACCACAAAACCAATTGTGCTCAGTCAAAATTGGACAAAGGGGAGTGGCACCTCCCATACAAAAAAAAAAGCTTAAAAATATGATATCTCAAAATCCACCAAACTGATTGAGATAAAATTTTGAGAAAACATTTTTTATTGGCCCAGGGGAGTTTCTGTGATGATTGGTGGAAATTGAACAAAGGGGCGCGAATTTATTTAAACTACGACCGAGTTTCATTTAATGACCAAACGAAACTTAAACAAAGAACTACAGTTTGAAGTTTAATTGGGATATATAATCGCTTATGAAAAGTAAGGAACAAATCAATTTTGGGTGGTAGAAAGTTCACCGGGTCATCTAGTAGTTAATCTTTATGTACCTATATACATATAATTCTTCTGTACGTGTTTGTAACCGAACTCCTCCTAAACGGCTGGATCGATTTTAATGAAATTTTGTGTGAGTGTTTGAATGGGCCTAAGGATGGTTTAGATTCACAATTGTACCCGATAGGGGGCGCTGCGATCCGATTCCACAAAATCTCAAATAGTAACCACTCAACAATTGCCGGGCCCGCTAATTGTAATTATAAGATGGAACACTTTTTATTAAAATCGATATATTCCAAGTTCGGCCAATGACCTTTAAGGTATGTTTATATTTTTCGTCAAAAATTAAAATACAAATTTTAAATACAACTTACACTGTTGAAAATGTTAAGTTACACTCACCTGAAAAGACACAAGGAAAGCGAATGAAAAATATGTTTGTATACATTCGGTTTAGTAGTTATTAGCAAATTAAATTCAAGATCTACTTAAAAACTTAAAAATAAACTTAGATAAACTATATGATTTAAATTGGCTTCCAATCTATACAACGAAGCATGGAAATAGTCTGGGACTGAGTGTGTATAGACGAACATTCAATATCTTTTTAATAAGAATGTTCCTATCAAAATAAAAAGGACTAAACAAACAAAGTTCCCTTGTTGGCTTACAAAACAAAAGTAATCGAAAAAATTAAAATACGTAATCTGTTACACTCAAGATGGAGGAAAAATCTCGTGTCACGGTGTTTGTGGTCGCACTCCTCCGAAACGGTTCGTCCGATTTTTATGACATTTTTTATGTATATTTGGTAGGTATAAGAATAGGTTTTAAAGTATATGTATTTTGTAAAAATTGGACAAAGGGGCGTAGCACCGCCCATACAAAAAAAAAAAAAAAACATTAAAAATCTTTTATCTTGCATACCACAGAATCGATTGACCTCCGATATTAAGTATTGGCCCGGGGATCTTCCTGTGAAAAATTAGACAAAGGGGCGTGACCTCCCAACAAAAAACAAAAAAATAAAAAACATTGCAAACGCTATTCTTCGACAGTCATCGGAGCCAACTTTTGGAAAATTTGTAACATTGATATGCATTGTCCTGATAGACAAGAATATACTATCTGGAATATACGATTCCTGGAAAAAATCAAAAATTTTGTGTACTACATAGCATTAGGGTGCTAATCTGTAACAGCGTTCCCTCCCGTGCTACTCATTTGCTCATTATGAGT
The DNA here is from genome assembly GCA_955612985.1 of Cheilosia scutellata. Lineage (NCBI taxonomy): Eukaryota > Metazoa > Arthropoda > Insecta > Diptera > Syrphidae > Cheilosia > Cheilosia scutellata. Next base: position 7,337,090 of record OY015314.1, on the reverse strand, counting down.
ACATTTTTATGAACTGAGTACGATACTACGTTGCAGCCGTCGCATACTACTATTTCATACCATAAACATAATTATTATTATTTTTTTTTTTTTCGAAATATGTATGTATGTACATAATATTTTTTTTCCTAAACCTGACACTTGAGGCGTACTTAATTACTTAAGGACCTTTTTACTTTCCCCTACAATTTTAGTATGATTAACTGTCTATATTTCAATATCAAAAAGTGCCCAATTAGCTATAGCACAAAATCAGAAAACGTTTTGTAGGAGAACAAAAATTGTCTTTATAATGGTCAGAGATTTGTTTTCTTTAAAAATTGTTGAAATGTGCATACTACGAATACGAAAAATGCACATTTTGCAGCTACAAGCTACGTAATTCTAATGTTATATTTTTTTTTTAAAGATGATGTACAACTTACTCAATAAATATTATTTACTAATGGAGCTAGTATACTCAAGCTAAAAGCACTATTTATTTCAAACGAAGTTGACTCTGTATACACTGGAACTGAGTCAAAGTTTCACCAAAGACCAAAAATTGACTGGTGAATCTGCCCACTGACTTTTTGATGCATTTTTATACTATTGGGGTAGTAACTTCTATATTTACGCAGTTTTGGCAATGCTTTTCGTATTTTGCACTTTTTCAACTTTTCAACAATTTTTAGAGAAAACTGAAAATTTTTAGAGAAAACAAAATGGTTTTGTTTTCATACTAATTTATTTCATGTTTAACAAATCAGAGGTAGTGCGCTAATCTAGTCAAATTGATCGGAATTATAGCTTTTTGAACAACGTTCTTAATACATTATCATTCTTCATAGTTATTGTTCGAATATTCGAATTCTAACAGCTTGAAAAAAACCTGCTCAGTTTATTTATGATATTTTTTGACTTAGCAATGTAGTCTCAAAAACAATAAAATGACAACTCAGCAATTTATAGAAAAATCATACAAAAATTAAATACATCGCCACACCACATGAACATAAAAAAAAAATTAATTTAGGTACTATTTTGATCAAATTTGTCTTTCAAAATCAGCATGGCCGCGGGCGGTTATTAGGTTAATAGATTACTAATTGCAGAAACTGATGGATACTCGTAGGTATGTCGTATAGTCTAATTTTGACCACTTTTATACATATAACCGGAAAGTACACTTTAGGTGCATTGTGAGACGTACTACCTTCGAAGCCATTTGACGCAGTGTCGCAGTAATTTTTGAGAAAAACTGAGTTTTCTACCAAGTTAAGAATGACGATTGTACCTTAAAAATGAGTTTTTGGCCAAAGCGTATATATCGACTTATTGGAGACCCGACACTCACATCGAATCTACAACGACCGTTGGTGCAGAGAAGACAAGTCGCTGATCTATGCTTGTTCTATAGGTACTTCCATGGTGGATGTTTCGAGGAACTCAAAGACATTATCCCTCGAAATGCAACTTTTGGGCGCCCCACAAGACAGGCTGCTAATGCTCATGATCTGACCATACAAGTACACTTGACAACCGCGAGGACATCAACTTTCCAAAACTCCTTCTGTTACAGGACAAGCAAACTTTGGAACTCGCTTCCTGGGGATATCTTTTTCCTGAAGGCTACAATTGGCAACTGCTTAAGTGCAACATACATCTGCAAGCATCTCGGGGCGCTGTTGAAGCGTTATAGGTTCGCCTTTCCCGGGAGAAGTACTTAAAAAAAAAAAAAAAAATCTACCGTTTTCGAGAAAGATCCAATTTTCAAAAGTAGGTACCGATGTTGAAATTTTCAACGAAAAACTGGTAAGCAGTAATGTTAAGCATGCCTAAATTAACTCAGATATCAATTTTGGTTCAAAAAAATGTCTAAAAAATCTAAATTGTTTAATATTTCGTAAAAATTTTATATGGGAAGTTGATCCCGTAATATTAGGGCTAGCATAAAAAAATAACGACTTCTAGCGATGATCCCACAAACTCTAGATACGAAGTTTGAAACAAATCCGTCGAAGCGTTTAGGCGGCAGCTCTATGGGACAGACGGACATATGGACGGGCAGAATTGCGAGACCTACGTTTTTGAGTTCCCCTGTCATCGTAATATTAAAACTAATTAAAATCTCGAGTTCGAAATTTTGTACGAAAATAATATCTTTCTCTTACTACATATGCGAGAAAGTTAAAAATCAGTTCCTTAACGAACAATCTGAGTATAAAGGCTTAGCTACATTCGACACAAAGTAAAGGACTTGCACGAACATTTTTTTCCCCTTTTCACACCATCTTAAATCTGTATTTTTCTCTCATCTTTTTACAAAGTGTGTTACATGAAAGTTAGCTATACCTCTAACTTTCAAGTGACACACTTTTTGAAAGCGCGATAAAAACTACTAAACTATGGACAAACAAAGTTTGCGCCAATTACTGCTCTCGCCAATAGAGGGATCTGATGCGACTAGAATGTCGCATTTTTGTTGTTTACGTGTTACCATGGAAACGAACCTTTTTGAACAAAATGCCATGGAAACGAACCATTTGAACAAAATGGGTTTGGGTTTACTTTCTTGTCAGAGCAATAAGCCTTTTAGATAAGTTTATTAGCACAAGGGGGTAACTGCGTTTGTTTGTGAGCTTGCACTTTTGCACTTTTTGACTTTTTGACGAATGTAGTTAAGCCTGAAGCCTTTATGCTGCCTCTTTAACATAAAAGGCTGATGAATGTGCAGCTACTTGGCAATGTTCAACTTATTCCTGCACAGCACCAAAGTATTATGTACATAAATAAATAAATAAATAGGTGGTGCAACAGGCGGTAGACACCTTAGGCCTAGCTTCTCGCAACCATTCGTTTGTGTGAGTTTCTATTTTTGGGACGAATGGAAGGGACCTACAATTTTACGCCGATTCCGAACGGCTGAATTGAGAAGCTTTTTCAGGACAGTTATACTCTCGGGTGTTTGTCAGACGTTCGCGAGAGGTGGCGCAGTAGAAAAAAACCTTAAGATGTAATTTGTGTTTTTCCGGGGATCGAACCTGGGATCCCTCGCACAGCAGTCCAGCACACTAACCACTGCGCTACTGCGCCCACATATTATGTACATGTCACGTAAAAATAGAATGGGTTCAGAGCTTTTTGCAATTTAGTAATCTTTTGTTTGACCAACAAGCTTTAATGTCGGGCTATTCCAAAATAAACATAATTCCAAAATTCCAAAATTAACATAAAAAATAATAAGAGTTTATGCTATTACAAGGTCTTGAGAAATAGCTTTTGAAAAAATACTTCACTGTTTAATTATTATTAGACAAAATATAAAACAGAAAAAAAAGAGAGTGTGACTTATATACATCAATGCAAATGCCCTTCTTCCTTCAACCATTGCCTATCAACGTGCGTTCTGCTAAATTACTCTCCAATACGTTTTAACTAATTTCGTTGCATATTAGTTGGCGCAATGCCTCCTGCTAAAACGCTGCTGTATTTATGCTTACATGTTGTATCGCTAATCGAATGCGTTATCGGCCATTACGTGAAAACAATATTACATGAATACAAATACATATAACGATCAAAGGAATTGGCGTAAAGTCCCTACAATTCTATCAAACTCAACAATCTGAATAATTATTCAGAGGATAAAGTTAAGCCGCTTTATGATACTCAACAACAAATTGACATGCCTTTCACTGTGTGCGGGTGTGGTACACTTCCCCAGTTAGTTAAGGTATATGTATGCCATTTTTACCTGACGTACAGACATCATTATACCATCAGCCACATTTATCCATCCACCCACCTCATCGTCCTACCATTCCCAATCATCGTCGTCATTATTTTTGTGTTTGTGCCAATTAAATGAAATTTCATCGCAGCTACTTTACTTCCACTTCCGCCTGGATTCTGGGCGTTCGCATGGCAACTTCAATAAAAGCTGCGTGGGTGTATGACTTGACTGTGTGGTGTGCAAATAAAATATTTCCCTTGACATTCTCGTCATATAGGATACGGTTTCTATGAGACACAAAAATAAAAAGGCCCTTCCCGCCGTTTTTCACCTGCATAGTAACCTTTGGGGAGCACGTTTGATTTTATTTTGTTTTCTCTACTTCCTGCACATCATTTTCGTATGAGTGTCAGTGTGTTGTGTAATTTTCATTTAATTAGAAAGCATTCCGGGGAAAAGTTGTTAATAGTGCTATAGCAGGCAGGCACTAGGCAGACACAGACACACCCAGACACAAGGATATAAAAAGTGATGCTGCTTACGAATCGCAGTTTAATTACATTAAACCGATGTTATCAGTTGAATTAATTTCCTCGTCACACCGTCACGAGTATATATATCAAGTGAATATGTAGAATGTAGATGCTTTGCAATGTATCCTTGTACCATGTACCTAGAGGCATATCCTGAGTCGACTGAATCCAAACGTGTATGCACATTTCTATTGTTCTTTGCTTTATTTAAAGTTTTCTCAACATAACCATAGAACGCGAGTTATAGCTCTCTTCTTGATGACCAACAAAACAGTCAAGCCGGTTTTTGTCTATTACTTAATAGTCCTTACAACTTTTGCCAAATGCTCTCTGTCCTTTGTTTCTGCTGTAAATTTAATTAAAGTTTGTTTTTTTTCCTTCGAGGCTTTTTCGTAAGAACGCATGTTTTTGAAAGGACTTTCTTGCCATTAAAAACCGGATCAAGAAAGTTTAATAGAAAAATACAAAACAAAAAAGGACTTCCTTTTTTAATTTAAATTAATGACATGATTTGGGGAAAAAAAAAAAAAACAAACAACGAAAATAAAGTTCGTTAAGATTTTTGAGTAGCTCCAGTTTTTTTTTGTTTGGCACATTTTTGAATTATGAAAGGATTCGAGTGTGAAATGGGTTACCCGTAAACGGAAGAGGAGTAGGGTTAGAAAATTAGATTTTAATTTATTGCGACACAGATTTAGTTGAAGGTTAAATTGAAAATGTATACACACAAAGAATGGCGACAAAGAGTGAATGAAGGCAGTTATAGAAGTGATGAACCATTAAAGATGTCATTTAGAATTTAGATAAAAGTTTTGTTTAAAATGCTTTTGTTTGGGTTTTGGGTTTTTTTTTATTAGACGTAGCTATGATTTAAATGCCATGACATTTGCTGTTTATCAAAACTAGAAAAACGTTCCATAATGACCATAATTTGGTCCTTTTGAATATTACATAATTATGTTATCAAAGGGTGGCAATGGTACTCAATACTTAAACTAGTCTTTGGGCTTGTGGCTTTTGTACGTACTCGTGGATTTCAATGCTAAAGTCCAAACGGAAAACATCTTTGACGGGTTAGTTGGTAAGCACAGAATCAACGAAACGACAACAGACAATGGCTACCGAAAAATTGATTTTGCAGCAGCTCGAAATATGGTGATAAGTAGCACTAGTTTTCCAAGACTAAGGATCCACATAGCAACCTGGCGGCCTCCAGATGGTCGAACCGCCCACCAAATCGACCATGAGGCACGTATTCAACATCCTCGACGTGCACACATTCCGAGGGGCAAACGTCGACTCTGACCATTTTTTTGTCGCGGCTAAATTGAGAGCTCGACTGTCCAACGAGAAGAAGCTGCGAACTGCCCAGAAGAAGAAATTCGACGTTGGACGCCTTAGCACAACTGGAGTAGCCAGAGCCTACAGGGAGCGAACTCTCCTCTGTGCACACACCAACCACAAACGCCAACAATCAGTGGTGCCAGAGAAAGAGCCCGTGGTATGATGATGAGTGCGTGTATAGGAAAAGGGTGACAGAAGATGCACACAAGAAAACGTTGCAGCGCAAAACAAGGGCAGTGAGAGAAGAGTATCGAGCCAGGAAAAGGGAGGAAAAAAGAAGATCCTGCTTACGTCGAAGAGACGTTGTAACATCCGAAGGTTTTAGAAAAAAAGCAAAGCAACTGGCTGGTGGCTACAAAACCGGAACGCAGGCTCTTCGAGACAGCGAAGGGAACCTAGTCACCGAAGCGCAGGGAATAGTAGATGTGTTTAAGCAGCATTTCCAGCAGCTGCTTAATGGGCTTCATGTAGAGAGAGTGATAGGGCAAGAAGAGAACCCACGTCCAGTCAATGAAGAATCAGTTCCACCACCTAGTATAGAAGAGGTAGGCTTGGCTAAAAAACTGATTAAGAACAACAAGGCCGCAGGCTCTGATTATCTGTTTATCAGCGGAGCTCTTTAAATACGGTGGTGATGTTTTGGTACAGAGCATCCTCCGAATCGTCAAGTAAGTATAGGTGGAAGAAAACATGCCCGATGACTGGACTATCTATGCCCCATCTACAAAAAAGGTGATCATATGTCTTGCAAGAACTATCGAGGCATATCCCTCCTTAATGTCGCATTCAAGATCCTATCCAACGTACTGTGTGAACATCTTAAACCGTTTTGGAACACACTAATCGGCACGTACTAGTGTGGCTTTCGCCCCGGCAGATCGACTATAGACCAAATTTTCACAGTGAGGCAAATCCTGGAAAAGACCAACGAATTTAAAGTCGAAAGTCACCACCTATATTCATCGACTTCAAAGCCGCGTATGATAGCATACAGCGTCAGGAGCTCTATATCGCGATGGCCGAATTCGGAATCCCGGCAAAATTGATTGAGCTGTGTCGCGTGGAAAAGACAAGGAAGACCGAACCTCCGTTTCAAAGACCAAGCCATCGCGGATGCCAGAGCGCTTGGTTTCGACAACTGGAAGTAGCTTGCCCGGGATCGTAGAGAATAGAAGGCTGTAGTGTCTCAGGCAGAGACTCTTCACGGGAGCCCGATAAGTAGATACATAAGTAAAGTGTGACTGCCTTGCATTTTGAGGAATGGCATCCATTCCCAATGACTTTAAAAAATGAAATCGATTTTTAATAATTTATAGATTAGGGACCTTAACCGCATCATCCGCATAGTCAACTTCTTATAGCAAATGTCAATCACATCACTAATCGCAATTAAAACTATCAATTATAGTGAAAGCATACAACCTTGTGGGATACCACTTTAGAAGGCAAATTCTTCTGCCAGCATGCAGTTCGGCGAAATTAAATTTCTTCCTATAGGTACTGTCGTTTGGGCAAGTTCTTTCAAATCTATCCCCATCCAGTTGTTCAGAAAACCTTGAGCGATGATTTCAATGGTTTTTCACTTCCTTAGCTTTTTTTTTTTTTTGTTGACAGGAATCTCCGGTGAAATATGAAAATTCCAGTGCATCATTGAACTTTATTTAGGTACCCTTCGTATACTGTTCGGGTAGGTATGCTCCATCAAAGCTCCATGGAAAAAAAAAAATAATAAATGTCCTCCAATCTGAACTCTATTCAGTCATCTAAACTCTGAAATGCATCTCATAAATCAAAACTAACAGAAAAATCAACGAATGCGCATTCCTCTAGCACTGGCACATAACAGTAAATCTTCCTTAAAGTGAAACAGACGACGAAAACGATGAACGGTGAAAAGGGAAAAATTCCCCAAACGGCAGGCAGTGCCATGGAAAATATGAAAAATATGAATCTTGCTCTTCATCATATTGCTGGAATACATTTCCTTTCACATCGAATTGAAATCCTTTTTCTTCCTCTCCTTTGAAGGAAAAAGATTAACTGCACTTGGCAATAAAATGCAAATGTTCATCTCTCTCTTTCTCTAAACTACCAACGAGGTTCTGTAATCATTTTCAAGGAGCAACGAACACGAGCTTCTCATATTACTTGAACTATAGAAAAGAAGGACACGAAACGAACAAGACGACGACGATGCGACGTCTCATTGTGATTGTCATGGTAATCGCACATCACACACATTGCTCACGCGCATATGAAAATGTAAATATTAATGGAGTGGAAATAAATCTTCTTATATGCCGTTATCTCCGCCAAGGGCTTTTTTCGGCAGGACAATCGTCTTTTGTTTGTTTATCCCTCCCTCCCAGGGCGCCAAGTACTGAACTGACGCAGTCGTCGGACTCTGAGGCACCTGTTATTAATTTCAATCATTTCTTGAACATAGATCATCTTTGTCTAGACAGAAATAGGATGCAAGGATGCCTTTCTTCTGTGCGGTCATATTGAGGGTGCACAGAAGTCAGTAGTCAATATATAATTTAGTTGTCATGGGATATCATCAAATGAAACCACATCAAAAGGACGATATGAATGTGATTGGGGGTGAGTTAAGTTTGCAATGGAAAAAGCTTTTAAAGGATATGTTGACAGAGTGCAGTTGAAGATGGGTTTAGGGGTGTGTGAGTGTGTGTGCAGGAACAGATGCTACGAGTAAAATATGAAAGATTATCCGTTTGAGAATGAAAGGAGATTTGATGGATGTGATGTTAAAAGGACAACAGCATATTTTGTGGTAAAAGGTTTTTTATGAATGCTCCGGTGTCTCTGTCTATCACTGTCTTCTGTGTGTTCGGTTAGTAGAATATGAGCACCTAAGTCCGTCATGCAGCTGTCAAGTGTGAGTGGAGATGATTTTATCTCGTTGAGTGTATGATGATGAGTGTATGAAGGCGAAAAGTATCGAAGAAGGCTTAAGGACAAGGAGTACGTTTACAACAGAACTCTGTGGCACATTCAAATAAATACAAAATAAATACTTGGCGTAACAGGTCCCTATAGGCACTATCTAGGCCTCTCTCTCTCTCTCCACGCTTTGCACCGCCAATGGTTGTCCATTTTGTCCAATAATGGCTAATTTTCGCAAGTTTTTTTTTGTATCCCTAGAGGCCCTAGCCAATGGAGGTTTGAATAGGATTGTTTCTGGATTTCATCGCAATACCTCTTAATTTGATCAAAGTAACGCTGCAACAGGATGTTGAGACCTCGACTTTTGGACTGGATCTGTACGCCACTAAATCTGTCTGAGGGAACCCACAAGATCCCTTGTGTAAATATTCGCTCCTTGTGTTAAGCCGTTTTTAATTTCAAAGACTTTGTCGAACTCACGTTGCCATCTTTGACAACAAACTTCTTTCCCATAAAAATGTCATAAATCATATATGTATATGTAGCAATGGTTTTTGCATACCCAACCTAGTCAGCTTATAGACGAGCCCCTCCAACCATACGGTGTCGAAGGCCTTCTCAAACTCGACCACTGAATGTCGGACACGTGCTCTACACGTCAGGGCTATCGAAATGTCAAACTCCGCTCTCTCATGCTCCCCGATGCTCTCCGATGACCGAGTATAAATGTCAAAATTGAATTCTGCGGACACTCAAGTTGCCACAAATAGACGTCGACTAAGTCGAGAAATTCTTGACTTGATTTGTCGGTGTTGCGGACATAGACGTTCAGACGTGGGAAAATTATTCACGTCACCAGTTCATCCCAATAAAAACCCAGCAACATGAAGTTAGAGAGCTGTCAGACTTACAAAACTAGATTCTTGAACGCCCTCACTGACTTGTTGCACATATCACGCAAAACTTGGCGTTGATTCCAACGTAACCACTAGATCTCGTGGTTCGGAATGAAATAAATTGGAATCTTTCACTTTTTTAAAGTGACATCTACTCTAATGACGCAACAATTTTGAATTTCAACCGTTTTACCTGGTAAATTGACTCACGCCAATAGGTGTCTCTAGCATTCTATGGAGAAATCAAAAATGGTTGTCGCACTCACTCCGTTTATCAATGCCATCTATTCTAAACAGTGACGCAACAATTTTGAATTTCAACCGTTTTACCTGGTAAATTGATAGGTGTCTCTAGCATTCTATAGAGAAATCCAAGATGGCTGTCATTTCGTTTGCATTTATTTTTTGCTCCGAACCACGAGCGCTAGTTTATGTTGGCGTCATTTTCTGGGAAAAATTTTAACTGACATTTCACTAGCAGTCCATGTCAATAACGCAGAGTTTTAGAAAATTAAAAGCCCTAGTGGCGGAGTTGTCAACTCAAAACGACGCCATGCACCGGTTTTATGTCTTGACTATGCCTAGTACGTTTATATGCTCGTAATCTTCTATCATTTGAAATTGCACGTACAGTGAGCGTCAAAAGTGAGTAAACACTAATGCTTCTTTGAGTTTTCTTTAGGTTCTGGAAACAGGACTAAAAAACCAAAAATCTGTAAAAATTTTGATTAAAAAATAACAAAATTGAGCATATTTAATGTTGACAGAAAAAAATGCTTTATAAATATTTAAAAAATAATTGTATCCAAACTCCAAAGACAAATGAAAACCGCATTTGTGTTCACTCACTTTTGACGCTCACTGTATATGTCTTTCTTATCAAGCGGCATAGAACTTGGGTCGATTTTTGTATCTCTTAGATAAGGCATTTGTTTGGCTTTCTAAAGACAGATTTTTAAACAGTAAGATATTCCAAATTTAAATTCATCTACAAAGTACTTGGGTTTAAAACTCCTAACTCGAAGGACGAAATGTGTGCTCTACAAAACGCTTATCCTGCCAGTTCTGCTTTATGGCGCCGAAAGCTGGACGATAAGCAAGAAGGGAGAACTGATACTGGCTTCCTTCGAAAGAAAAATACTTCGGCGGATTTTTGGTCCTGTGTGTGAGGAGGGCGAATGGAGGAGAAGATACAACCGCGAACTCTATGAGCTGTCCCAAGATGTGGATGTAGTCCAAAAAGTCAAAACACTTCGACTACATTGGTTCGGCCACATCGAGCGAATGGACAATAATGTTCCAGCTAAGTAAATCTTCAAATCCCAGCCCCCAGGTTCGAGAAGACAAGGAAGACCGAACCTCCGTTTCAAAGACCAAGCCATCGCGGATGCCAGAGCGCTAGGTCTGGATAACTGGAAGCAGCGTGCCCGGGATCGTAGAGGATGGAAGGCTGCAGTGTCTCAGGCAGAGACTCTTCACGGGTCGGGAGCCCGATAAGTAAGTAAGTAGTACAAAGTACTTGAACTATAGCCTAGGGGACAACTGATCTATGGACATTTCATCCATTTTGAATTGTGGCGTATGGGGTTCTCAGAAAAAAGTAGGGTCTTAATTATGCGCTGGTTCAAAAATAATCTACTTAGACTTGAAAATCTTTGTCGTGGGCAAAGCGAACCACCTATCCCATGTCTGTGGATGAGATGTCTCACGCGGGGCTTATTCTGAAGTTTTGTTTGTTTTGTAGAAGGTAATCCAGACGCCCAAAAATCTGACACCATTGCATTTTCGGATACGTTTTCTTGTCAACTTATTCTTGAAAATAATCGGTCCAATGTGCACCAGAAGTGAAACCTATCCACAAAGTTAGAAAATCGAAATTTGAAACAAATTGTCACTTCCATAATGGAGGACCCATATTTTGCAAGCATACTGTCGGTCAATTTGCACTATTTAGTAATACATACTTCCCATACAACCCTAGGAACCCTCTAAAATCTCAACTATTTACACAAGTTCCATTTATTTTCACACCATTATATTTTCTGTCTCTCACAAGACACATACACCCCAATTAAAGCGGCAACTTGTAGCTTCTGCAACCACAAAGGACTACCCCACAACATATAAATTACCTCGAAAGGCAGAACAAAAATGATAAGCTGAATTAATATGCCTTGTGAACCGCACCAACTGAGAACCGCAATTAAGAATGCAAATTCATTCCACCAATGTTACCGCACCGCAATAGAGATTTATTTTTATGTTAGTCTTTCACAAGGGAATCCCCAGGAAGTCGCCCATATTGTCCAAACTAATAACCCGGTAAATTACAACAATATTAACGGGTGCGCGCATTGGTTATACAATACCCGCCGCCCCATCCCTCAGCCAACTTAATATGCAATCTAAACTTCGTAGCCAATTCAATTCAGCAGACGGTTGCTTACCCCCAACCAAACCGCCCACAGTCAAATGCCCTTAAAATACAAAACGGCACTGAAATGAATTGCGGTAAATTGGCCAGGCATCCGCCGCAACAGGATGTTTGCGCTCAACTGGAACTGGCCATAGAATGCACAAGTTCGTTTGCGCGGGTTACCCATTTCCCTCCCCCATGGCCAGAGTGGAGATGGAGAGTCGTCGTAAACATCGAATTTGAAACAAACTCCGGCCGGATGAATGGCAACAAGGCTTCCTATTCCGCTTTGAGCACAACACTTTTCGACTCTTTTTACCTCAGTTTGTTTGGAGTGCGCTTTCGGGCGAAGAATATAAATTGAACTTGGTTTCGAATTCTCAGATTAGCCACAGGGAAGAGTGTCAGAAATCTGTAATTTCCAATTATTTCGGTCCAATGAACCCGAAAATGAAAAAGAACACAAATCTTGTGTCAAGGGTCACCCCTTATGCATATGCAAGCAAGTTGCCCCTCCCCCCAACCATATAAGCACAGCACACCTTTCAAAGGCAAGTCGAAGAAATTATGATTTATCGTCTAGGATACGCGGCATGTGGCATATGGCTGCCGGTTCACCACAATCCTTCAAGGGGATAAGCTATAACCACCACCACAGACTGCTCTGACGAAAACATATGTATGTTCGGTCCAAGTTGGCTTACAGCGACCGTCTTCCACATGAGTTAACTCCTGCGCCGCCGGGGGGTTATATAGTGACATGGATACTGCCGACCATAGTTGGTGGGTGAGTCGGCCAGGATAAAATGATTTTTAACAATTCAATTGGCTCTACATCTACACCCCCGTTACTGACGGTTGCTCCTTTGTAGTAACAGTTGCTGATGGGGAAATGCCGGCATAAGGATGGTGGGAGTGATACTTTTATATTAGATTCCTGGTTGTTGCGTGTTGTGTAGCTTAAGGCGGATTTCGAGACTGTGTTGCTGTTACCTTTGATGTCTTTTGTTTGAGCTTTTTTTTTTGCTTCCTCTTCTTTTTCCTTGAAAATGCAATAATAGAGAAGAATTCCGGAATCACTGGGGACACTCTCACAGAGTTCCTTTGATAAGGAAGATGAAGCTTTACAACATCCGGGACGAGGAGAGCAAACATTGGTATCATTGTTTTGACTTGTGGGAGTTCCCTACAGCCATGCCTTGTGATGGTAAACGGCTTAAGAATTTTCTGTAAAAGTTGATTAGAGTTGATCAAAAGTAGGTAACCAAAAAATGTGTTTGTCAAAATTTGTACTGTCATCTGTAGCGGAGGCAATAAAAAAAAAAGTCTCAAACGTGTCACATAAAGGGAAGTATAAGTGTACTTCCCCATTAGCCATATGATGTCCTTTCTTAATGCCCATCACGCTCATAATTTAATGGTGCAATTTAAACCCCAATAAAGTCCATTTTCTTATTCCTCTCTCAAGGCATCCGCAGTTATCATGCACGAATATTAAAAATTAAAACCTACCCAACTCTGACTCTCGTGCCATTTGTTTAACATAAATTTCCCCTTAACAGCTCACGTAGAAGAATCCTTTAGGAGAGTGCAAAAAAAATAAACTAAATCCCTCATCCAAAAGTCCATCTAACCCACTAAGAGGTGGTGAGAGTCAAGGAGTCTCTGACTCTGACTCTGATAATCCTTCGCCTCTGGCAATTTACCTGTCCGTACTGTGTGTGTGCGTTCATATTCTATGGCTGTGTGTCAGTTTAAGTGATATTTTCGCAAGTAATAAACGACTCGCAAGCCAAGTCTTTCATTCCGGCTCGCGTTCCGCACTCAATTCCAGGCCCGGGGTTAAGAAATAAAATTGCACCTTATCACGCTTTGGCTTGTGCGCTAATTCATTTTCTCCACACAGCTTACAGCTTACCAGTTTCAGTTCACAATTTAACTGTCACGCCAACTGGCAAAATGTCAGAATTCTCTTCCTGCTGCGTGATGGTTGGGGCGAAATAAAAAGAAGAAGAAAAACAGTCATCCCCCTAGCGGTAGGGGGTGGTGGGTTATTACCATATCTTGACGGGTGATTATTTCATAATAACTTGCGTATTATCCTTTCTGCATAAATGTACTGCATATCCTTTGTTGTAGGGGATGGGTGTTCTTTTTTTTGTTCTTGCTTCGTATATATGCTTTAAGGATCTTTGAGTCATAATCCGCCTCCGACTCTTGTGAAATTTTGAATTTAACCATTTTGTTGCCCTTCGTTTGGCAGCTTATTTGTTTGTTGCCTGTTGGTCCTTGATATGCTTTTACATGCGAACCGTAAAAAGGGAATTTATTATTATCAGACTCAGTCGGTTGGAATGGAATATAATGGCAACAACAAGGAAGAAAGCACGCAGGATAATTTTTTTTTTTTTCGTTCTATACTTTTTAAAGGCTTCATGCAATTTTAATGGTTGATAACGGCGCTTGTTCCTGTACAGAGCTGGTAGTAGGTATATTTTGTTTGTCGTGCCTGTGCATGTTATTATAATTCAAGAGTAAAAGCATCGATCTGCTAATGCGCATCGGGAATAGAAGAAGGTTAATCCATTAAGTAGGGCAAACTGTAAGGAGTTTTTTTTATGCATTCCACTATGAAAAACAAAATCCTTGTGCGGCGTAGAATGTTTTAGACCATGCAATGGATTGCGCGAGGTTTATTTGAAAGATCTTTTAGAATAAGTTATAGCCCATATCATTTGCAGTCTAAGAAAATAATTGCTAATCTTTAGCGCACAATATTTCCCATGAAAAATGTTTTCCAGACATAAACGTTGTGTGCGTTATGCCTATATGAAGGCGCACATATAAAATAATAAGGCCTACTATGAGTTTTTCAGCCAAAATAGACTAGCGCACACAATTTACTCTAAGCGCACATTTATTTCACCACAGCCCACATCCCGCTCTAGATAATCGACAGTTTGGTATGATCGATAAGCCTATGCATAGAACTGGGGAGTCTTTATTTAAACTAAACTATGTGCGATGAATAAGGAGTTTCTAAGACATTTTTTCCATCTAATTGTCAGTTGTGCGTTTATCATTAAAACATGTGCGGAAAGTTAAACAAATGCCTTTTTGTATTCTATCGAGTCATACGTCGATGTATGTGGAAGAATCAAGAAGTTTACATCAAATATTGGACACATTTCATAAATTCCTATCAACAATTTAACTGAGGTGTGCGAAAGCAATAAAAGTAAATGAATTTGTTGCTAAACGCTTGACATTCAAGAAATTAGAATTCAATTCGAAAGTCTAACCACTTTCCACAGAGAACTATACGTAAGCATGATCTTATGTTCATCGTTATCGTGTGCGTTATCAGTGAAACTATGTGCGATACGAATTTTTTTTATTGAACTTAATATTTCGAATCAAAAATATAAGTTCCATTTGTTAGGTAACAACGAAACTCCAAGAAAACCATGTGCGCATAGACTAAAATATGATACATTCCTTTCGAAAATTAAGAATGGAAATCCACTTTTCTGTGCAAACATAATAGGTAGATAGGGTAGGACGTAGGAGTCAACTACTTATGGGACAAATTTCGACAAAAGCCATTGCGTCATCAACTAAGGTGTACGGAAACAATTCAGATTGACGAGAACTATGTGCGTTATGCTCTGTCCTCAATATATTTAAATTGCCACTGACATATTAAGCATATAATATCACATTAAAAGGTAGAAGTACAATACAATTTAACTTTTTTTTAAGAACTAAATTTAAGCGCACACTCCACTTATACTCTGTCCTCTGATTTTAAGTCAGTAAAAACAAACGAAATGAATGCAACTATTTATGTTTTAAATGTGCGCATATACAATTCGATTTTAACAAAACTATGTGCGCAACAGACTTACACCTTCGGTAAGAGACTTATCATTCGAGAACAAAGTGTTTAACGCACACTGCACCCTTTCTTTCAGGAAAGGTACAATGAAACTCCCACCGATTAAAAGTCCATGTCCAATGAAAAAAGAATATCCTTTCGAGGAGCCACATACGAGTATATGACAAGAAAATATTCTATAGAAACACCTTGACAAGCACGTTTCCTTTCCTCAATTTTCTCTTTTCAAGGATAACGAATCCATCCAGCGACAACGTCTGCAATTCAATTGAACATTAAAAGGAGAAATCATCACTCGCACACCATCTCCATCGTCTATGCACATCGTGTACCAGATGAACAGGAAACGTATAATGTACACCCGAACACACGGTCTATAAATTGTGGTGGAAATATCCTTCCATTTGAATTACTTCCTCTTGACTGGAATCAAAGTTGAAGACATACACAAGAGATGAAGGGAAAACAGGTAGGTAGGTATAGGTAGGCACCAACATGTCTGCTGATTCAACGAATATTGTTGGTGTTGTCGTCGCCATTCAGTCTCGCGTGCGCTCAAGATGACAATGAAGATACGTGATGCCACATAACGCATTCAGTTTGGGTTCTATCTAGCCTTGAGGTTGGTGCGCCATTGTTAAGCCTTCCTAATATACCCCTTGGGTGACATTAGCCTGAATTGCTGGCTGCTGAGTTTCATAGAGTTTTTCTGCAGTGTATTAAGATGTTCCTACCTCTGGGTATGGTACCTGAATGATTTCTCTTTTCGGCAGCGACTCAATGTCGCTATGTGTATCCCGACTAATGGATGATTGGGTGGAGGATGTGCTCTGCGTGCATTCTTTCTGTGTGCGCGGTATTTGTGGTTGAATCGGAATCAATTTGTTTTGAATTTCCAAACCGATATGTGCAAGGATAAGGCATTGAGAAATTTGTAAAGAAAGTTTTGGCTTTGGAGTTTGCAATTGTATTTATTCATGGCAGCAATTGATTTCGATTTCAAGGAGTTGGGGATAGAGGCATTTTTGGGGCTATGTATTTTTGTGTTGTTGGCGATACCTATGTGTAGTAAAACTTTATTTGAGTTTTACGATGTAAGTTAGGAACAAAGTAAATGGGAGATACATTGCAATGCAACTGCAACTGACATTCATTCAAGTGACCCAATTCGCTGGGAACTGCTGAGTAAAGATTGGCTTATTGTACCGAAACTTTGAAGGTTGTTTATGTTTCGAAACCATGCGGAATCTTCTAGATAATGAAGGTTTTTAAACTCGAATCTAGGCCCTTATTAGTTATATAAACTTTCTTTGATAAATATGGACTCAAGTCTGTGCTAAGAAAAGTTTCTCATAGTCCAATTGGGTGTCAGAAAGCATATCCGGCACAGCGTGGTCCAGAACTCTTTTTCGGTCCTTCGAGCAACATTCTGTTAAATATGTAACCGAAACCGATGAGCTCTTTTTCTAAGAACGTGTTATGGTCTTCAAAACGGATCTTGTTTGTGAATTTTTTGGTCTTGCGAGCAGCATTCAGTTAAATATTGAAACGAAATCGATGAGCTCTTTTTCTAAGAACGTGGTATGGTCTTCGAGACGGATCTTGTTTTTGGAATTTTTGGTCCTTCGAGCAGCATTCTGTTAAATATGGAAACGAAACCAATGAACTCTTCTTCTAAGGAATTGTTCTGGTCGTCGAAACAGATTTTGTTTGTGACATTTTCGGCCCTTTGAGCAGCATTCAGTTAAATATGGTAACGAAACCGATGAACTCCCTTTCTAAGAACGTGCTTTGGTCTTCGAAACGGATCTTGTTTGTGGAATTTTCGGTCCTTCGAGCAGCATTCAGTTAAATATGGAAACGAAACCAATGGGCTCTTTTTCCAAGAACGTGTTATGGTCTTCGCAACGGATCTTGCTTGTGGAATTTTCGGTCCTTCGAGCAGCATTCTGTTAAATATGGAAGCGAAACCGAAGAGCTCTTTTTCCAAGAACGTGTTATTGTGTTCGAAACGTTTTGTTTGCCTCTATCTCTTGACCTATTTTTTGGTCCTTCGAACCGTATGGCAATTATATCGTATGAATATCTGCCGTCCACCAACCTTTCGCGTTTCTCATCGTCTTAACTGACAGTGATACTACCATTTTCAAAATCGATTATGTCCCATTATATATGTTCCAAATACCCCCATTAATTGGATATGCATTTTGTCAATCTCGATAAGGCCGTCAATTGTAGGGTTCGAAGTCGAACAGCGACAATTGTAGGGCGAAACTCATCCAATAGCTGATTGCTATATTTTTCCATTTGTAACGCTGTTCATACCCTGCTATTACGCATAGCAAAACCCGCCCATATTAAGTGCTTTGTTTCGCAATAAGACTGCAACATGTGATTCACTGAATTCACTTTCTATCTGAGTCGCCAACAGTACCCCACGTCAATCTCTATTGTGAAAGGTCACTTCTGCTCGTTAGCGAATCCCATGTGAGGCTAGAGACCTTCAAACAAAAATATATCCCTTTGGTGTCAGTATCGACAGACTAATCAAAGTGTGTTGCCTCCTTGGGGAACTCCACGACACAAATCCACTCAATACAAATGAACCCATTTGATTCGATTTCACGGCTCATTACTACGATAACCTCAGTCATCATGGGCTACCCACCAAAGATGCGTGCATTAAGTGCTCTCAACGGCAGACTAGCAACTGAAAAACCCAAGGAAACAGTACGAAGCGATCTACAAAAGCTGATTCGTACCTTTTACAGCCGCAACAGTATTCATGGGATAAATAATTTTATTCGGGAATCCACTGGAATCTATGAAAGGTAAGCATTCTCTAATCGATGAATCAACTCCCTTATATAACCATTTTGACCTAGATGCACATGGTTCCTCGTGTTGACCCTGACCATAATGGGAATGGTTTACGTGAGTTTGATACTCGCTCAGCGATATTCCGATCGCAAGTTCCAAACTGTCGTCGATAGAACCACTTATCCAATCTACGAAGTCGTATTCCCTACCATCACCATTTGCAACAACAACCGATTGAATTGGAAGCGCATCGAAGCAGCCAAGGACAAGTTTCTTCCCTTGGAAAAAAATCAGAAGAAACTAGATTTGTTTGTCGATTTTGTAGCCGCCTTCGATGGGATTAGTTTTGGAAAGTTCTCTGCGTTCGAAAATGTATCGGATAAGCCTTTGAATTTGTTCAACGAGGTGAATTTTACAACTGTCTTTGCGTTCATGACCTGGACATGTGCCGAAATGTTTGGCGATTGCAAGTGGAGGGATGAGGAATTCAAGTGCTGTGACAAGTTTTATCCGCAGAAAAGCGAGCTGGGATTGTGTTATGCATTTAATGGTGTGCAGAATGAAGAGTCTAAGAGGAAGGAGTTATTGGATCCCTTTTATCCATTGCATAATGCAAACTATGGACCACAGAGTGCTCTGAGGGTTAAGGTGTTCATTAGGCCGGAAGACCACGTGCCAAATAGTCAACTGGCGAAGGGAATTATTGTGAGTTGATAATGCGTGTTGTGGATAATAATTGTTAAGCGTTTGTTTTGTAATAGGCGATGGTTCATGAGCCGCCAGTATGGCAAAAGGAAGGATTTTTCATTCCATGGAATACGGAAACTGCATTGGAAATTGAACCGGTTATATTTTTCTATGACAATAATACGAGAGGTGTACCGTCCAGTATGAGGCAGTGTGTGTTTGATGTAAGTATGCGGGAGAGTTATGTGGACATTTTTAACAAAGGATGTGAGATCCATCATAAAGTTAGACAACAACAAGCAATTTGTTTGAATCCAATATTTAAAAAATCCCTTCATTTTTATTTTTGGTTCTTCGAGCATGCTTTGGATTTAATATTTTTTTACAGAAACTATGAGCAGATGCTTTGAGAATAGTGGTCCTTCGAGCCAGATTCTTAGTGAGATCAGTGGTATAACTTAAAAGTCGGTTGCAAGCTTAGGAAACAGAAGTACTTTCGCGTAATATTACGTTGAAAAGTATTTATGTTTCGAAACCATGCGGAATATTCTTGATAATGAAGGTTATTTAGACTCGAATATAGGCCCGTATTAGTTATACAAAATTTGTCAATTTTCTTTGATTAATATGGCTCTAAGTCTAAGCTAAGAAAAGTTTCCCATTTCTAAATGGTCATACAAGTTTTGACAGAGAGCATATCCGCGACAACGTGGTCCAGAACTCTTTTTCGGTCCTTCGAGCAGAATTCAGTAAAATATGTAACCAAAACCGATGAGCTCTTTTTCTAAGAACGTGTTCTGGTCTTCGAAACGGATCTTGTTTGTGAAATGTTCGGTCCTTCGAGCAGCATTCAGTTAAATATGGAAACGAAACCAATGAGCTCTTTTTTCTAAGAACGTGTTCTGGTCTTCGAAACGGGTATTGTTTGTGGATTTTTTGGTCCTTAAAGCAGCATTCTGTTAAATATATAACCGAAACCGATGAGCTCTTTTTCTAAGAACGTGTTCTGGTCTTCGAAACGGGTATTTTTTTGTGGATTTTTCGGTCCTTAAAGCAGCATTCTGTTAAATATGGAAACGAAACCAATGAGCTATTTTTCCAAGAACGTGTTATGGTCTTCGAAACGGATCTTGTTTGTGGAATTTTCGGTCCTTCGAGTAGCATTCAGTTAAATATTGAAACGAAACCAATGGGCTCTTTTTCTAAGAACGTGTTCTGGTCTTCGAAACAGATTTTGTTTGTGAAATTTTTGGAACTTCGAGCAGCATTCTGTTAAATATTGAAACGAAACCAATAAGCTCTTTTTTCTAAGAACGTGTTCTGGCCTTCGAAACGGATCTTGTTTGTGAAATTTTTAGATCCATGCTACATCTATCTGAGAAACTATTTTTTGGTCCTTCGAGCCGGATTCTCAGTGAGATCTGTTTTATAACCTAAAAGTCGATTAAAAATCATAGTCAATATTAAGTGTTAAAACTGTTCCGTGGCAATAAGGAGGTGATGTGCGGTTGCTCATAAAACAGGATAGCAATCACAAGGGGACACTAAAGGCCTTTAAACACAATCCAAAATCATAGCTTTAATTTGGTCCTCCGGGAATTAGATCGCCAGGAATATTATTTCGACATTAGTCTCTTTTCGGGGCACACTCTTCAGACTCCATTGCGATCTGTGAGCTGTTCCTCAATTGAAATTGAATTTGAATTTCCTCTCGTATACTACATAGCGCCCCACACCCATAATGCCATCAATAAGCTCCTTGTCCATATTTCCCTCTCTTCAAAAATCAATCCCCAATTATTTTCGGATTTTGTCTCAATTGCCATCATCTTCTTCATGCGCTGCTGCTTTGTTTCATGCAAATGAACTCTTACACCACCATCAGGACGAACGTAATAGCGCTGACTTCAAATCCATACCAGGCTACGTGTACATGATCGAGAATTGTTATTCCCAGTGCCATCAAGAGCACCTGATGCGCTACTGTAATTGTACCTTGGACCTCTTCTTTCCGCCAGGTAAGGCGCCGCACTCTTGTCCACTTGTCGTAAATCATTGATTTTCAAATCCCCACCCACTGCTATACTACTATAGGTGACTTTCCAACATGCCGGGCGTCCGACTTTCAATGCATCTACCAGCACCGTGGTAAGTTGTAAGCCGCTTACCAAGAGTTCCCCCCCCCCCCCCCTCCTAACTTGACTCTCGTTCTTGTTCCATGGGCAAACAGATTACTTTCGCTATACCAAAAACAAGGGCGAGGAGAAGTACGTCTTCAACCAGGAAGAAGGAATGACATGCAAGTGCTTCCGCAACTGCTTCTCCCTGAATTACATCACCGAAGTGCGTCCCAGCTACCTGCCAACGAATATCCTTGGCAATTTGTCTTACGTGGATCTGGACATACATTATCGTTTCGATTCGATTATGGTCTACAGGACGGGCTTGGTCTTCGGCTGGGTGGATCTGATGGGTGAGCGCTCAACGGAGATGCGATTTTATATTGGAAAAGTTTCTCAAGGAATTTGCTTCTTTTTCTTTGCAGTGTCCTTTGGAGGAATCGCTGGTCTTTTCTTGGGATGCTCGCTAATTAGCGCTGTGGAAATTCTTTACTTTCTCATCGTTGACATTCCCAGATTCATCTATCAGCATGTGAAACAGCAAAGGACAACGACAAAAGTGGTGAATTGTCAGCCGTGGGCAAGAGGCGGGTACCTCCCGAATGACCTGAGGCAACGAAATCTGGGGATATTTCATGTAGATAATGTTTTAGGGAGACATTTCAAATAGAGGACAATATATAAAGGGAGTTGAAACATGTGCTTTTTCGTCCTTGTCAGCAGAAACCTAATTTAGTGCTTCGAAACAGAAAGAAGGTATCTTAATGTAGTCCTCCCGAATCGGGCAAAGGTCTCGGGGGGTAAGGTGTGTGAGTGTAACTGCTCAAATTAACCTCGTATCCTCCCAGGAGACTGCCTCTTTTTGGTAAAAAGGACCTCTTCAATTATTCATGAGTTGGTATATGTGTATATGTGAGTGTGCGACAATTGGGGTGCCAATTGCTATGTCCTGTCGGAGACTATATTATCGTGAATGTCAAAAATTTCATATTTCCACTGTCACAGGACACATTTTCACTTACTCACATATGCTTCCATATAAAAGGAATGCAATGTTTTGCATTCGAAAGCATGCATATAGTCAGTACAGTAGAAAGTAATTCCATTCAAAGGACACTCTCAACTGGACAGAGTGACAAAAAGGTGCAAATGGAAAAGTTTCTTTCTTGAGGGATTCCTCGCAGATTTTGCTTACTGTGTATAAGTATACGTGTTCTCCCTTATGAGTCCTTGAAATTTTCCTAAAGCTTATTTCGTTTTTTGCATGAGATTGAAAGTCTGAGAAGGAGCTGACAAAACAAAACTCCTTCCTATTTGGTCTGTACATTTGTGTAGCGTGACTGTCTTAAAAAGTTTTTGTTTTTCAAAGGACACGAGTGTTTCTCTATGTGTGTGTGTTTGGTTTAGTAGACCAATAAGTATAGAAACTTTTGTTTGCACACAGAGTGTTTATTTATTTGCTTAAAAGGACTACAACTGGCTAAGAGTGTACTTGAATAGTGTTGAAGTTTTTTTTTTTTGGTTTGATGAGAGAAGGTCCTTTGTAAGCATTGATACTGCGGTAGCTTTGCTTACTTTTAAGAATGTTGTGTGTCGTTTTTGTTTTTGTGCTGTGAGTTAAATTAAAGACGTGCTTCCTGACTGAAGGAGCATGACTTGTTGTGAAGAACAAATACAATACAATACAATGAAGACTGGTGGAATTTCTAATACTTCTTTGTCTGAGCTACATTTGTCGAGGAATGCTATGTCGAAGCGCCTAGCTGGTGACAGTTTTATATTAAGAACACATCTGTCGGGAGAGAGAGAGACAACTATATTTTTTTTTCCTTCGAGCAGTATAAGGCGGGCGATTAATCAAGGTTGGAAGGTGGGAAAAGGACGCGGCCTAGGAAAGCGCATAAAGCCGCGAAAGCGAAACAACATAACCCTTTGCAGAATAGGAGGTTCGTTGCTTATTTCCTGATGGGGAAATTTTTAAGCTAGAATTGCTATTTAACTATTTAAATCCGGCTAAGTCCATTTCCCGCACAATTCAGTGGTCAACGATGGATGCACGGAGCTGTCCATGTCAAACTCCGCTGCATTGCCCTCGCATGAACGGAATTTAAAACACCTCACATAATGTACAGGCAGTTAATTAACGTTTCTTTTTGTCCATCTAGTAAAGCCACCCCCATCTGTGTATGACACACAACACTAGTTACAAAATTGTAATAGATTAAAGGGTTGATTGAGTTTCGACACGTGCTACTAGAACTAGTTGCTTCTGACATCTACTTGCCATCAATGGCGAATCAGAGTCAAATGAGTAAAAGTTTCAAACGGTTATGTATTTTTAGGGATGTTTGTCATGCTCATTGTTGAAGGGCGAATTCGAAAAGGGTTTTACTATTTCTATTTTTGGTATTTGTATAAGATAAAAGCTGCATGCGACAAAGGGCGCTGTAAACAAGTTGAAGCTTTCAACCTTTAAAAAGCACAACATACGAATTAGCCAAAGCTCTATGCCTGTAGAAGCACTGGAAGGATGGATATAAACACATACTCGATTTGATTTTTCAAATAATGGACATAGAATTCTGACAGGAATAAAAAATCGAACTGCCGAAAATTGTGACTACAAAAGAAGCAGGCCTTTCCTAGGTACGACCAGAATGAGTTGATTTATAGTCCGCCCAGGAAGGTCGACATTTTTAGAAAACCCTCTTGATCAATCGTCACCGGTGATTCCTGGATAGATGAGATGTTGGACGTCGTAGGAGGGCATAACAATCACAGCAACAAGCTGCTTTCTAAGATTTTCTTTCTTTCTTTCCAGCCACACTCCTTACAAGCGAACTGTCAGAAGTTACAAGCAGGGGTTTCGAATAAATAAGAAAGAGACATAACGCCTCCGGGAGGAGCTGACTACATCAGTCAACTTCATTTTGACACTTTGAACATCTCATTAGAGGCAACAGACGGGAGTTAGACTGTTTCGATCACCCTTAGTCTTTGCTCTCTCTCTGAAGGACAAACTGTAACCCTTCTTTTTCGGTACCAAGCCATAGGATGGTTTGCTTCAATCAAGCATTTGCTTCTGCTGAGCACCTGCCTCGTGGACGGGTTGTCAAAGGAAATAAACAGGGGGTAGTTTGACATGGTTACCTTCCAATCCAATCCCTCCACTGACTTTTGGTCAAGCAGAAGAACGGATTGATTCAACCACTCATTTTTTCCATGTACCAGTCTCCCTCGTTAATGATAGACTGTCAGAGGCAAAATACAGGAGGCAGGAGGTTACCCTCCGTCCCAACCCGAAGGTAAACCACCACCAGGAGATGCTAAATTCAAACATTTTAACCAATTGAGATGACTGTTTCAGTCATCATTATGACCTCCTAAGTCCTAAGTAAGGTGCCCTGTCTTTAGAACAGCCACCTAACCT
The DNA here is from genome assembly GCA_955612985.1 of Cheilosia scutellata. NCBI lineage: Eukaryota > Metazoa > Arthropoda > Insecta > Diptera > Syrphidae > Cheilosia > Cheilosia scutellata. The sequence continues at coordinate 7,312,324 of OY015314.1, read as the reverse complement.
AACCTAACAGAGATGTGAATTCCTCTATTTGGATGTGGTTTCGTTGTAAGCGGCAGATTTAGGCAAAAAGTCTTGATCTTTCGACACGTTAGTGGAGGCTTTACAACTATCATCAAGGCTAAAGGCGAATATCCCGGACACCGCAACAATGAGGAAATACTGTGAGCAGATTTAACGTTGAACAGCTACAATCGCAACAAACGTAACAAACCGCCAGAACCTTTGCCGATCACGTCTCCCCCAAACCCTCGAGAAGTCCTATGCAGCCAAGAAGTCATCAGAAACGTCGCAACTGATGTGCTTGGTTTGATGAAGAGTGGCGGCAGGCACATGCAGCAAAGCAACTCGGCGCTGCAGAAAAAGACGAGAGCAGCTCGTGAGCTATACGAGCAAAAGAGAAGAGGAGGGAACACCGGCTTCTCCGGAAGGAAAAGAAAAATCGACGAAGTAGAGATGTTACTCCAGGAACAATGTTCGGAAGTTTTAAATAAATAAATAAATAAGTAGCGCAACAGGCGGTAGACACCCTAGGACTAGCTTCTCGCAACCATTCGTTTGTGTGAGTTTCTATTTTTGGAACGAATGGAAGGGATAGAATTGAGAAGCTTTTTCAGGACAGTCATACTCTCGGATGTTTGTCAGACGTTCGCGAGAGGTGGCGCAGTAGAAAAAAACCTTAAGATGTAATTTGTGGTTTTCCGGTGATCGAACCTGGGATCCCTCGCACAGTAGTCCAGCACACTAACCACTGCGCTACTGCGCCTACATATTGAATAATACAAATATAAAATAAAACACTGAATTCCAATTGATTAATGGAATAGAGAAACCTCTGTTTTAATTTTGGAGTTTAGTGCAAACCTTTCTTTTCAATATCCATAATATTGTATCAGAAAATTACCCAAGGAAAATTATTTAGCAAAATTGACACACGGCCCAAGTAAACTAGATTTTTGAACGTCCCCATTGTCAACGACTAATTTTCAGAGACTGTCCCTGTGAATAGACTGTCAAAATTATTATGATACGGAAATTATAATTATTAGATATATTAAAATATTATCCTCCTCTGTTCCTATTGGTTAATTTATTTACTCAGGAGGATATAAATGACAGAAAACTATTTGGCCTCCATTATTTGGCGAAAATGACAGACAGTCATTCATAGGCTGACAAATCGATAAAGTGTATTTGCAGCTTTTTGAGTGGGTGTTGTCCAAAAATGAGGGAAAGACAACAATGAGCTTTTCAAAAGCACTAAACACATGGAGGAATCATGTTGGTTATCCAATACTCATAATAGATGTCGCTACCACATCGGGAAAAATTGAATATAATATGGGAATAGTAACCTTGTTTTTCACCGTTTACTATAATTTGTAAAAAGTGGTTGTAGTACTCGTTACAGTACCCGTTTCTTTGGAAAACTCATTTTCCCTGATTTAGTCCTTTGGATATCCGTCTCAATATTAAAATACTACCTTATCGGTATAGGATATCCGTTAGCTGACAAACACAATCCACTTTATATCCCATCCATTGAGTAGCTCAGTTTGAAAAATGTCCCGTTACTCGCTCAGGGGAGGGTGAATTTTTTTTATCCGAATTGTTGGTTCTGTTTATGGATAATTTTAATTTCCGTCGCGAATGGTCCGTCATCTGTTGGCAACTGTTAGAAGTTGTGTTCATCGTTTGTACCGAGTTCATTGACCTCTCTTCATTGGCACACTTACTTCAGCTACTTACTGTTATTCAACACAGTTTATAAATGTTTATGTTGATGTTCGCCACCCAGCATCGTTTATTTGTAACCCAACGACATTTCAAATGATTTTCCAATTCAGTGATTAAGCCCTGCAGGCAGACCCTTGTAGTAGAATAATCCTACAACATTCCATGGGGATAATCATATCAGCCGTTTAGTCCCGCACCCACCTATACCAAACCAATTTCACTTTGGCAGTCAAATTTCCAAAGCGAAAGTGGTGTGTAATCATTTTATTGCGACAAAGTTTTGCCATTTGTGTGACTTCCTTTCGGTTGTCCGTTGGATTCGGTCTGTCTTCGTCCTTTCCATATCCAAGCAGCCCAACGTCTCCAAATAGAGGAGGGTGGGGTTGTGGATTTGAACTGTGCATAGAATCGATTCATTGGTTGTTACCACTATCGCTTCTTGTTGATTTTGTTGATTTGGTTGATGGATGCTTTAGGTCGTTTCGTTGGTCGATGGTCAAAATCTGTTTGTTGTTTACTTGGTTTTCGAATAGATAGAGAGAATGGGATGGGTGACAATCCCGGGGAGAGTATACCAATTACAGTCAACTGGATTTGCTGTGTTTTTTAGTATTCCATCTTTCTCTCTCTCTGGATAATTGCCATTTAGCTAACAGTTGGCTGCGTAGTAGGATAAACAATACTGTTTGTCGGCCAGTCGTTCAAAACTAGGTGACCAAAAGAAAATCAATTAATTAGCCTTGTTCATGCACATAAACTGTGTGACTTGTTTGCTTTGTTAGGCGCTGAGGAAAAGTGAGATTGGAAATCTGTTTGTTAGACTATTTAAGTGATGTATTGGATGGATGGGAATAATGCCTGTTTTAATGACTTCATCAATAGACAAGTTGTGAAATCCTCTTCTTTTTTAACGCTCAGATGGATTTAGAGTCTTTGTGGGTTGTATCGAGAGGTCTTTCTTTTTTACATTCCATTAAAATCGAAAGCGCACACTTAATTGCCTCATGGTTAGGTAAGCGCACATGTCAATGAGTGCCGTTTACTTGAATCCCTTTAAACTTTATAATCGATTTCCTCTAACGCGTGTCGATCATAAAATAAAAAGCAAAAAAAAAAACAACTATTCAATCGAAGCGACTTTGTTCGGTAGGTGCGCTAAAAGGTGGGACAATACAGCCGAGTGGAGTCTTGAATTTGATTTTAAACTGGACGAACTTGATTTATTAGTAGGTACTAAAAATGTACCCTTTGTCAAATCTCTGAATTACATCCTTTTAGAATCGCAAGGATATGCCAAAAGATCTCATGATTAACTAAACGCACATGACAGTGTGCGCAAAAGATTTTTCGTGTGTTTTGTTTTCATTTGAATTGAAATGTGTTACTAACAAAGTTGCAAGATTCGGACAACACTATTACAAGATGAATTCTTGCTGTTTGAGAATTGCTACTCATGTGCGCTATTCAATTGAGTACCTATCTTCGAATGTGGGTTAAAATAGCTACTTCTTGGAAGATGATGTAATATTCAAATCGCACATAGGTGTGCGGAATACAAAATGACATCAGCTCCGTTTTCTGTTTTTTTTTTTTTTTTTTTTCAAAAGTTCTGCACAAGCATCGAGCATTGGCGATACTGTCCAAAGTTATTCAAGTTTTTCAACGCCACGTACAATTTTAGCCTCTGACGTGGCTTAGAAATCTACTCGTGAGTTCGAATGAAGATTGGAAACGCACATGGGTGTGCGGAAGATAAAATGTTAAGTTGTTAGTTTTTTGTGGATGAGTTTTTTATGGATCATGAATCGTGGAGCGTGGGTTATTGATCATTGTTCATTGATCATTGATCATTGATCATTGATCATTGATCATGGATCATGGATCATTGATCATTGATCATGGATCATGGATCATGGATCATGGATCATTGATCATTGATCATGGATCATGGATCATGGATCATGGATCATCGACCATCGATCATAGATCATGGATCATGTATCATGGATCATGTATCATGGATCATAGATCATAGATCATAGATCATAGATCATAGATCATAGATCATAGATCATAGATCATAGATCATAGATCACAGATCACAGATCATAGATCATAGCTCATAGATCATGGATCATAGATCATAGATCATGGATCATGGATCATGGATCATGGATCATGGATCATGGATCATGGATCATGGACCATGGATCATGCATCATAGATCATAGATCATGGATCTTAGATAGCCGAAGCTTTGAACCATCATTCCTATTGCTGTTTGTGGCGTCCCGAATAGCCCGAATATTAATAAATAATTTAAAGGTTCGCTTTCGACTAGCACTAAAGTAACACAGCAATATGGGCAAAAGAAGGCAGAGCTATAGAGTGAGGGATGACATCGTTTAGTAGTCCCAAAGCCAAAAGGCAGTTCTACGCCTATCGTTTCAATTGTAGTATGATATTTTTTGCCATTTCTACTCCAGAGTACCTACTTATACATTTTTTTACCGCTTTTCATAAGAACGCTCCAGCAGATACCACGCACTCACTTGTGGGCTAATATTTCATACATGAAGAATCGCACGAAAAATTAATATTCAATTGAAAGCGAACATAGAAAATCTAAATAAATAAATAATATCCTGCGTTGGAATTTCTTTGTAACCAAAAAGGAAGTGACCCAATGCGGCCCACTCTAAGTAAATTCTGCAGAGTAAATATCTCCTTTTTCAGAAGCACACACCGATGTCATCACGTTTTTGTTGAAATATTCTTTCTTCTGTGATTCAGAGTATACAGGTTCAGCCAATATTCTAATTCGAATGTTACATGAACCGCAACGAGACGAATGCTACCATGAGCTTTGATGTCTCTGACAGAAGATACGACCGACAGGAGTACCTCCTTTATCACATCACCTACCATCATCATCTTATTTGGAAGCTAAAATGTTTACATGTTGTCGAAAAGTCACACAGTTGTGAAATGCTGGCTGATGTGATGCACAGCACATGCCTGGGTTGCTATTCCTTTACTATATGTAGTCCTTCGGAGATGGAAATTCGTGGTGTAGTTTTTATTTCTCTTTATTTTTTTTTTCTTGTCGTTTTCTTCCACTTGTTTGCAAATGCACAGCCAGAAAGAGACTCTACGTGACTAATGAGTTTTCAAAGGATAGGTTAACCAGTAGAGAAGAGTCAGCCAGCGGCAATAGCAATGCCACTGCTCTTGGGTTGCCCTTAGGTGGGTAACTTTATAATGGATGCAGGATATCATGTTAGGTTGTTTGGATATCATCATCAAAAAAGTATAAGGATACCTGCGGTCGGGGGGGGCACTTTCCTTTCGTATATACGAAATAATTGTATTTCCAGCGATGTGTATATGTATATGTGCAGTAGAGTGGCTTCGTTATAAGCTTTGCCATCAGGTGAAAGTAGTCAGAAGGTCAAATTCCGCACAATGTATATGTTGGCTGAAATTGTCCAAAATGAACTGTCAGTCGCAGGGTTTTGCAGTATGTCCTTCTGAGAGTGGATGATTGGTCCTTCTGTTATGTGAAATCGAAAATAGCTGCAATAGGAAAATCTGGGGACAAGTGGTACAGGTGCTGTCCTCTTCCTTATTCTTAAATTCAAAACAACCTCAGTTTAAATTTAAAATCGTTCTTGCACTCTAACGAATTGATTAGATGAACCAAATTAAATTATCTACAGGTCACTAAATTGGTGTACGATTTCCAACAAAAAATAAAATTGTTCATTAATAAAAAAAAAAATTAAATAAAACAATGGTAGGTAGGTGATGACGGGAAGGTTGCCCACCAACGTAAAACAGCAAACGTCAGCGGCAACAAACTCGAAATTGTTTCACTAAATCACGCACACATTTTCGAAATCAAATAAATTTTCCCACCCATATGGGGATGAAGATGAGCAGTTGATGTGGAAATATGCGGAAAAAGGGTTTACCATCCCGCAGCGCCCCTAAAACCAATACAAAATGTAAACGATTCAATTTCGATGTCATACTCGTATTATAGTTAACTGTATTGGTAGACGACGACAGTGGTTGCGGGGAGCGGAAATTATGAAAATTTCCCACACAATTTTCATTATTTTCCCGCAAAGGACGCGAATGCGAATGCGAATGTGTGCCCGGAGCCCGGTATAGTTAGTTAGTTATCCACTTTATATAATTTTTGAAAATTGGTTTTTATTTGTCTTTTTTGTTGCTGTTATATTTGGCTTTGTGTGCTTGTATTTTTGTGCTGTGATTTTTCTTGTCGACACTGTGGTGTAGCGTGTTTTCGGATTTGTTAATTAGGTTATTGGCGGTTTGTCGACAGGACTTTGGCCAGCGGAATGGGGTGTCGGAGTCACAATGAATTTGAATTCGATTCGTATTTGAATTTGTTTTTGGGCAAATTAAAAATTCAATACACGTGTTAAAAATTAATAAAAAAAAAAAAAACATTGCGACTCAGCAAAGGTATAGGCTTTAACTTTAATATTTAAACGGGAATGTGGCGAATGTATGGGATTAAGTTAGAAAACGGATTAAAAATTGTATTTAAATTCAATTTGCTTTTATTTTTTATTTTTTTTTTGCGTGGTAATTTCAATTAAATGAGTTCATTGAATAGGAACGGATTTAATGGATAGGGTCGATGAACTTGGAGTAACTTTTTGGCTTCATGATGTAAAAACAATTACATGCTGAACCAATTTTGTTATATGAACCTATTTATAGGCATCAAAGGAGGCAATCATAGAAATTACTCTTGAGTAGGATGGCAGTATGGAATATTGGGAAATAAATGCGTCATTCATTTTTAAATCCGTCCAGTCTTTTAACGTTTATGGGGATATTTACCTACCGAATTGAAGTCCACAATATTTGACATGAGAAGCAATAAAAAAAAACCAGCTTTCCTGGTTTACATAAAAAGCAAAAACGTGATCATCTATACATATAATAAAACTGTAGGAATTGTCTTTGTCTCTTAAAAACTCGAAAACTACTGGACAGATTTCGATGAAACTTTTTTTTAAATGTTTCTTAAGACTGTGAGACTGCTATAGGCTATAGCAGCCAGACACCCTAGGCCTAGCTTCTCGCAACCATTAGTTTGTGTGAGTTTCTATTTTTGGGTCGAATGGAAGGAATCTACAATTTTATGCCGAGTCCGAACGGCCGAATTGAGAAGCTCTTTCAGGACAGTCATAGGCGGCGCAGTAGAAAAAACCTTAAGATGTAATTAGTGTCTTTTCGGAGATCGAACCTCTGGGATCCCTCGCACAGTAGTCCAGCACACTAACCACTGCGCTACTGCGCCCACGTGTCAGATAGTGTTAATATAAAAGTCTCGTTAGATTTTGTGCTTTGTCGGCTGGTAAACTTGAATTTGGCAAACGTCACCGTTTTGACATCTTTCCCCATGAAGGACTTACCAAGCATTGACATATTATAATTTTGGTGGAGGCAAACAAGAACCCCCATTTATTAGGCTTTGTGAATGAAAAGAATGTTTGCAGGGTCCCTGCGTTCCTCAAGGGTATATTTTGGTTAATAAGTTTGAGAAGGTTGCGATATGAAGGTAAGATTAGGCGGTCATTTCAAGAAAGGCCACAAAGAGCAAATTAAAGAAAACGACGTTGGATGCTCTCGATTCTGGAAACATGAACTTGTTGAAAGGGAAACCACTCTTGGCTAGCGGACTCGAGGAGGGGGCAAATAAAAATTTCAGGGTAAACGCACCCTTCAACCGATTACCGAACTGTCAATGTCAAAATATTCAGTAAAATCAAAATTTTCATCATGGTGAAGTACACGAGGGAACAACGTTTACAAATAAATAAAATTTACTATCTACCGAAATTCCGAGTCGGTGGTCGCAACTTGAAGAGCGTTAACGCCAATTTTCGACCGTAATTCTCGTCACAAGCAATTCATAGTCTAGTGAAAAAAAAAAATTGAGTCAGAATATTCGCTGCTTGATGTTGCCGTGCCAGTGAGACTACATTTTGCCCGAAGTGTGGAAAATATTACTGCCGTAGAGGCGTCCGTCGCAAACGAGCCAAATCAGTCAATTTCACGGCGTTGCGTTCTCAAGAATTGGGCCTCTCCCAGACCACATTATGGCGAATTTTGCCTAAGGGTCTTGGCCTACACCCTTATACAAAAAAGTTTTTATTTATTTATTTATTTAAAAAAGAAATTGTCAAGTTGTCAATGAAAGACCCTTTCAAAAGATCTAGTCAGAAAGGGGTCGCTGAATTCTTTGGACCATCTTTTAACGAAACCAAGTGATGAGTTAGCTTTGGTAATTATCTCATCAATATGCGAATGGAAATTAAGCTCCCTGTCGCATAATATGCCAAGGTAACAAATGGATTCCACGAGAGATATATTGGTGGGCCGTGGGTATAAACTCTGGGAGGAGACTTCTTGAGAGAGTCTCATAGATAGACATTATTTGGAGACATTAAGTTCTAAACAGCTTTTAAAACACCATTAGGTGGAAAAACAATTTAGATCTTTTTGGAGGACACTGGAATCACATTGTGAGGAAATGGGTTTGAACAATTTGATATCGTTAGCATAGAGAGAGTGCTGCGTGTTGAATGACCGTTTCGAGGCCGTTAATTGTTTGGATGAAGAGAAGTGGACCTAGATGACTATCTTGAGGAATACTCGAGCTGGCCAAGATAGGGGCCGAGAGAACCGACTTGCAACGAGCCCTATAAAAACGGTTTTCCAGGTATGAAGATATCCATTTTAGCAAGGGTTCGAAACCGAGCGCAGACAGTTTGAAAAGTATTAATTTATTGGAAATAGTATCAAAAGCCTTACTGAAATCAGTTGTAATAATGTCGACTTCTTTTTCGCTTTCTAAAGTGCAGAGGATATGAATTTGACGAGCCAGTGAACACGAGCACGGTTTTCTTAAAGGTAGATCAACGACCACTAACCTTGTCGAATTCATATGTCAATGGTACCAAGGGTAGTCGTTTGTCAAAAGGGAAATGATTTGAATTGAAACTGTCATGCTGACAGCAATTCTGCAGTGGTAGAAAAAAACACCTTACAGTACCTACCTAGAGATTTTTTAATCAGTACAACATCATCATACACTTCAAAATCTATCAAACAATTAATAGAGTTATTTTAGCAGCAGGAAGTTTTTTTTTCATTTTGGGGTGAAATGTTGTTTAAAAAAAATTGTTTTTAATGAAGAAAAATAAATAATTTGAAGGGAAATATTACCCCATGCAGGTATCGTAAATTGGTAATCTTAACAATTCATAACTCGTTTTATTCAAGTAAAGAACGAACACATTTGGACAGTTCCTTCGCTGGAATTCGGCAAGTTCGTGAAGAGAGTCAAGATTCAATCAGTCCTTTGAAAAATTACACTGCAAAAATGTCAAATCTATATTCAATCGTTGCAACAATCGAAAACAAAATTTTAGAAAAAAGTGACTTCAAAAATGGTCAATGTCTTTGAACGCCTCCGATACTTTTTGAACTCTGTCTAAATGGCCAGCTGGTATGGACTCTCGAAGTGCTCAACACCGTATTTTTGCCTGGGAAGGACTATTTTTAAATTCGGTAAGTTAATTCTATTGATTGATATATTTTCCAATTTTGACTATTTGTAAATTAATTGTTTCTTATCTAAATCCGTTTGTAAAAAAATTATTGCGAGGAGAAAATTCTTAATGACAGTGACAAGTTTAGGTTCTGATAAGTTTGCTTTGTGTATTTTTTTTTTGTAACGATTGTAACTTATGCTGTTCTGGCTATAAGCTCAAGGGCATAACAGATCCATTGATTTTTAATGTCCCTCCACTAAAATTCTTCGCCAAATTCTTGAAAACGCAACGCCGGGAAATTAACTGATTTGGCTCGTTTCCGACGGACGCCTCAACGGCAGCAATATTTTCTCCACACTTCTCCAAACGTAGTCTCACTGGCACGGCAACATCAATCATCGATTGAAATCGAAATTGAAATCGAAATTTTTTCACTAGACTATGAATTGCTTGTCTACTGGGACGAGAATCACGGAAGAAAATTGGCGTTAACGCTCTTAAAGTTGCGACCACCGACTCGGAATTTCGGAAGTAAATTTTAATTATTTGTAAACGTTGTTCCGTTGTGTACTTCACCATGATGAAAATGTTGATTTTACTGAATATTTTGACATTGACTGTTCGGTAATCGGTGTAAGGGTGCATTCACATTCAAAGTTTGAAGTTGTCAAGTCGCTAATTAAAGACTCTTTATATTCGAAATTTAATAATTTTGTCTTGCTCCGAATTGTCGGTAGCTGACTTTTTTGTCTCCGGTTATACCGAAAACCGCTGTAGCGCAGAGGTTAGTGTGCTGGACTACTGTGCGAGGGATCCCAGGTTCGATCCCCGGAAAAACACAAATTACATCTTAAGGTTTTTTTCTACTGCGCCACCTCTCGCGAATGTCTGACAAACATCCGAGAGTATGACTGTCCTGAAAAAGCTTCTCAATTCAGCCGTTCGGACTCGGCATAAAATTGTAGGTCCCTTCCATTCGTTCTAAAAATAGAAACTCACACAAAACGAATGGTTGCGAGAAGCTAGGCCTTGGGTGTCTACCGCCATTTATGTTGCGCCGCCTATTTATTTATTTATTTTTTATACCGAAAATGGCTGCCGATTAAAAGAATAAAAAACTCTGATAATTGGAGCCTTGCTGCTCAAACCATTGACATATGGACTGCTAGTGAAATGTCAGTTTATACAAATTTTGCCCAGAAAGGCAGAAAATGATGCCAACATATATGCGAGTTAGCACTCTTGACAACCATCTTGGATTTCTCCATAGAATGCTAGAGACACCTATTGGGCGTGAGTGAATTTACCAATTAAAATATAATATGACTGTTTCAAACGTATTTGGAGCTTAAAGAACTCTACCGGCTACCCGGTCGTTGGGAATACATTCTTATGTGCGCGTTCACACCTGCAAACCGACACCGTCCATAAAAATGTATCGCAACGACCGTGTAGCCGGTACCGGTTTGCCGGCTGCCGGGTATGTGTGAAATGGGCCTCTTAGACGACTGACTGATTCGGTGCTGATTTCTGACCAGGACCAGGACGATGTCGTTGAACAGCTTGTATGTTTCACTTATGAGATTTACTCCTATCAAATGGCTTCAGTCCAAACGGAAACAAAATCTTCTCGAAAATTTGGTGCGTTTTGTTTTTTTTTTCGATTTTTTTGGGGATATTTTAAGGCATTTTTGGAATGTTTTTAGGTGCGATTTTTCTTTTGGGGCAGTTTTTCGATGTTTTTCTTAGGTTTTTTTTAGTTCGTTTTTGGCGCTTTTTTGAGGAGTTTTTCGAGCCAATTTGGGCCGGTTTTGGGACCTTTTTAGTTGCAATTGATGCTTTCTTTGGGCGTTTTTTGACAGTCTTTTGGGGAGTTCTTCGATGTGTTTCTTAGGTTTTTTTGTTCGTTTCTGGCTATTTTTATTTTAGGTTTTTTTTTTTTGCGTCGATTTTAGATCGCTTTAGCCACGTTCAGGGGCGATTTTAAGGGATTTTTTGAAATGTTTTTGAGTGCGATTTTTTGTGTCCTTTTTACCGGATTTTTTGAGATTTTTTTTTTTTGGGTTTTTGGGCATCATTCTGGTGCTTTTTTGTGTTTTTTTTTTCTTAAGTTTTTTGTGTGTTTTTTTTTAGTTTTGTTCTGTTCGAACTCTCAACTGTCCTAATGTCGCATCTGATTGCTGCCCCTTCGGCTTTTATAGCCAGGAAGTTGAAGCGCTTACATGTGTCACATCAACATTTTGTTGATTGCATGCAATTTCCTCTCAGGTTTGCCCTTCTGCAATTGTAGATACGGACAAGTTTCTAAAATGCTTCTGTGTTTCGTATTATCTGGCTCGAAGGACGAATTTCAAATGCATTTTCTTACTGAATAACGTTAAGTCCACGTTATTCAGTAAGAAAATGCATTTGAAATTCGTCCTTCGAGCCAGATAATACGAAACACAGAAGCATTTTAGAAACTTGTCCGTATCTACAATTGCAAATAAATTATTAACTGTCTTGGATCTTAAATCTTTGTTTCATTGCTCCACAAACACACGATGGTCTTTAGATAACCTCAGACATTTTTTTGCAGACATCCATCTCTATAACGCATTTAGATATGATATGGATTTAGAATCCATATCAAGGAAGACGAAAAGTTGATTTTCTTTACAGCCTAGTTAGATCACAAAAAGTCATTCATAAAAATGTCGTCACCCCTTCCAATTCCAAAGGCACATAGGTGACCAAAACGTAAAATTATCCAAACCTCCATTCTCGACCACAATTCACTTGAAGCAAAATGAAAATTTGTAACCAATTACTTTCCCTAACCTAACAATAGACCAAAAATGTACACCCCTTCAAATTTTTGGCAACAAAAATTCTCCATCCCATGCCCTTGGGGTAGGGAATAATAAATGAATAAGTTTTTTTTTTTCTAAATTGAAACAACTGCTGCGATTTTTTTTCTTAGTTGACCCTGTCGCCAACCTAACACAGATTTGGATTTCACAACCAATCTACGTCAGCATCATCATCATCATCAAAAGAGAAGAAGGCCACCGCCAACAGAGAGCACCATCAGTGCACACAGCATAAACATTAAACTCCCGTGCCAGTCCCATCGAATATTCGTCTGTTCTGTGTGCGTAGCGTACCTCGATCACATCCGTTTGTCCGTCCATTAACTATTAATTCCTGGTGATGAAAAATCTGATTCACCAAACCGGGCTCGAGCGAGAAAGAGAGTCCTGCTGTCAATTTCTTTTTCATCGTTTTTGTGTTAGATTCATAAAAAATTCATTGAATTCGGGCGATAAAGGGGTTCAGCAGGCTTCAGGTTTGGCCGCGTGTCCTTTTTTTACATTTTGGCCCTCAATGTGTCCCGGCTGTTACTTGACTGGTGTGACACAGAAACAGCCTCTGACAAGGTAATTGGGGTTTTGTCGTCTGTTCGGGTGATTGCTTTCATTCTATCGGTAAAAGGATGCAAGCAGCATACAACAGTATATGGAGAGGGGGTTCGTTATTTTTTAATGGAAGGACATGCCCGCGAGTCTAGTTTTTGCTTCAATGCATGATGAGAGTAAGTATACTTTACTTAATGGTAATTATATTCTTCTTGTTTTTATTTCTCTCGTCCTGATGTGACAGATTGAGAGGGGTGAAATGAATTGATGTCATTTTTTTGGGAGTATGTTCATAAAACAGGGAAAAATTTGACTTTGGGGGTTTTTGTAAAGTTTAAATACATTTTTTTCTGGTGTTTTGCATATGCTTTTGAATTTTAATTATGAAAATTAATTATATTAATGAGGTTATTGCTGGTTAAATATTTGAACAAGGATGTGGTAATTTGTGTCAGATTACAAAGGAATATTTGAGTTTGGAATTTCTAATAATCAGTGGTATAGCGAATTTATGACAATGGCTATACATTTTTTTATTGATGGTGCTCTTCAAGACCCTTTCGATTTCCCTACTGTATATTTGGGGGGCATAAATGACACTCTTCAGGCATTAATATTAACTAGAGGTGTAAGTAGAACCAATTCTAAATTATTTAAACAATAAAGAGAAGGATTACGATTTTTACAAGATGATTTTATGACAAATTGTGAATTGGAATGGCCTGTACTCCCAAGTCCCAATGACACCAGGTCAAAAAGTTTAGAAAAGCGACTTTATTCTCAATGCCCAGATGACAGTTCAGTAAGTCAGTTGTCATAATTCGTACGATGATTGTTATGTTTGTATACAACGTACGATTCAAAAAATATTCTAATCGTCTTCTAAAATATGAAAATGAGTTTGACACCTATTGATGAGAAGTGAAGAGAAGTGTCAAATATATATGTAAGTAGCTTAACAAAACGTCAAATGTACGTTATTTAAATGGAGGCAACAGTCAAACCTATCTACCTACCTGACAATTGAAAATCGAAACCAAGAAGATGCTCAATAAAACTCTTAAAACTTTTGCAAATAAGTTATGCACACATAGAATTTTCTTATTTTTGTTTACTAAATGATGTAGAAAATAAATAAAAAAAATGCACTCACCCTTTTTAAAAAAATATTCGAACCCTCTTCGGCTCTTCTTGTCACTTCATTATAGTGTTTATAAAGTACAAATTCATTTACGCGAACGCGACCACGAACCGAATTGAAAATGTTAAAAAAAAAATCACTTTTGCATTAAATATTTTACATAATGGACAAAATTTGGTCGCACTTTTTACTTGACTTCTTTTCGAAATAAAAACACAAATGAGAATAACAAAATATAGAAACAACAAGGAAAACACTGCACAATGCAATCTGACCGCACTTTGCAGAAATAAGATGACATGGGAATCGAATGGACACGCACAAGCAAGAGCAGTCGAGCTCAAGCCGAGCACTTTGGAGAAGGAACATCAAACTTTAACTTTAACGTTACTTCTGAAATGAATACGATTTAAGAGAGATGAGAGAGAGAACGATAATTATTGCAAACGAATTCGGAAGCGGAACGAACACTCGGTTTAAAATTTTAAAGTCGAGCACTTCACTAGACGCTGCAACACAACTAGACAACCGACTGACACCGACACGGACTGACTAGCCTTAAAAACTTAACTTGACTTGCAGTTGCAGTCAGCCGTCAGCGCCGCGGCTTGGGTCAAAGTGAGAGAAATATTTTCTTAAAAATATGTCTGCGACTGATAGCACAGTATAATAGTAAAGTAACTGATAATACGAGTAAGAGTAGTGTATATAATAAAGCTTGTGTTATGAGAGGGCCAAACGACTGATATTTTTCTACATTCAAATTCAAAGGTAAAGATTCTAAAATGTCAGCTGCTATGAGATTTAAAATCAATTTACAAAGCAGCCTTTTTTTGGCGACGGAAATAATTGAACTACATATTATTGAGACAAAATAGTAAAAATTAAGTTAACAGTAGTGTATTATGGCGCTCGCTTAGTAATCAAATTTTGTACCTAATTCAAATTGTGACAAGTAGGTAAGTGTTAAACGTCTTTTGTAAGTTCTCATCTTTATATATAAAAATTGATCGTTATTTGTGTTCGGCTACTTAAAACTTGAAAACCATCGACTTGATTGAGCTCATTTTTCAGACAATCTTAGGGATTGACCCAGGGGTGCTCCTGTGAAGATTGGTCAAAATTGGGCAAAGGGGCATGGCACCTCTTATACAAAAAACGTCTCTATAACCGCTGACTGAGCTGATTTTCATGATTCTTTTTTGTTTTGTTCGTATTGCTGTATTTCAGGTTTACACAGAAAGAAAATCGCAGAAAATCAATGTTTTCTCATTTTTCGCATTTTACGAAAAAACTACAATATTGCTTTAAATGTTATCGAAAAGTACAATTGATTGTCATTAATGACATTTGACTTCACGACATTAATAAAAAAGTCCTCTCACAAAATGTTATCATGTTTTCAACATACAGAGAGACGAACATGGCTAGGTGAGTGTGAGTTCATCACAGAAGACTAGGCACCATTGGACACATCACCATCCCTGGGGAACATTCACTGTCAAAACTTAAACCAATTCGTTCAGGCAATTAATTTTCATACAGAATATAAAAATTATTTCAATTTTGTTTGTGACGCCACAGGCCAACCTTCTGCAAATTGTCGAAGAAGTACTTTCCAAACTGTTTCCTTCTGTACCGAACCGAGCAATAGCTTGACATTTACAAGAAGATGAGTAATCACCCTTATTCCCGTTGGCGTTTGTCGTATACGACTCATATTTCGCATCGTTGTATAAATGATAGATATTCAGATTTTGTTCGAACTTTCGATAACGATTTGATTTCTTTTTCTGTGTTTTTTTCAAATCGTTTTCTCAAAAAAAGTTGGAAACACCGGCTTAAAAACGAAATGAAATAATTAGTCGTTTACGAGAAACGCCAACGGGAATAGGGGTGACTATTCTCTGTGTGTGACATGTATCTTCGCAATATGGACTGGACAAGAACTCTGTCTGGAACTTAATGTCACGTGCAGTTCTATATCACTGGAGTTTATATACCTGACCCTGTATTCTCCTTAGTTTTGGAATCATCCGTATAAATCGAAATTTCATTGACGGACATGGCTAAATCGATCAGAATTCCGATTTTCAGTATCTTAAGGTGGGTTTCCACTTATCATTTAATTGACAAAGTTTGACAGCTATGGTTTGTTTATGTCATTGAACTACACCACTGCTGACTGATTTCCATTTATCCCAATTATTGGGAACAAATCATGTGTCAGTTCATTGACAATTAAATTTTGAAAAATGGTTTTGTCAGCTCGCTAAAAGCTTCGAATTTTTTCAAAGGGTGAAACCATCATTCAATAAAAAAAGAAGTATTCATGCGAAAGTGACCTACCTACCTTGTACATGTACAGTACATATATCAATATTTGTCTATTCATTGTCCAACAATTGAACATGATGCCAATTAATTTTCACTGTCAATTAAAGACAAATTGACATTTTGTTTAAAAATTCAGCTAGTTCAACTTGTCCTGTGAATTATTTGTCAGTTATTGACAAGCGGTGTTGTTCGGGCACCAAGTGAATTCAATGACAGACAGTTTTTTTCCACTTGCCAAAACAAAATTTACCGTCCACACAAGAAACATTTTAGCAAAATGAAAAAAGTTTCCAAGGTAAGAGAAACGTTTCTAAAACATTTTCAAAACGTTTTAGAAATGTTTTTCTAAATGTTTGTTTGAAGTGGACAATAAAGCTTAAATTTAATACAATTTACAAATTTTTATTTTCGAATGCGACGTCGGACATTTTTTGTGCGGAGAAAATTCGCAGTTTTTTTTTTTTTTTTTGTAAGTGACGCTTTCCATAGCGATAGCACTTCTTGGAGTACGAGTTGGAGATATGAATTTATCGTGACCAAAGCAAAGTATGGACCGCTGCTTCCGGAGAAGTAGGTAGTTCACATATTTTAGCCGGTTAGTTGTAATATCTACTAAATAGAAAGATATTATTGTCAAAATTTGATGCCTCAATAATAAATAATTATTAGATATAGCGTGCCCGGCAAACGTTGTTTTGCCTGCTCGTACATTTTTTATTTGTCATTTTACTTATGAATTTTTCTTGTTGGGTGTATATTATTTGAAATTTTATTCATGAGCTTTTTCTTGCTTTTTAAATATTTTTTATTGTTGAGTGTTTATTATTTGAAATTTTGTGAAATCGGATCGCAGCGCCACCTACCGGGTCCAGTAATAAATCTAAACCATCCTTAGACCCATTGAAATATACACACAAAATTTCATTAAAATCGGTCTAGCCGTTTAGGAGAAGTGCGGTAACAAACACGTACAAAAGAATTATAGAAGGACTGTTCGTGAAAAAATCCGGAAAGAGAAACTAGGCTTGACAATATTTAATGCTGAAAGAAACGCATTATGCTTAAATTTTGTTGAATTATTTATTATTATTCGGCCGCGCTAAATAATTATCTTCGGCTAATTTTTTGACACTTATGAAGTGTTGGAAAGAAGTTCACCAAACTCCAATCTTAAAAAACAGAGATTTATCGAATGTTACGGTATTAATTTATTGAAATTCAGTGATTTATTTCCTCTTAAATATTCTAGCAAAACTCAAGCAAAATAAAATGTCAAAAATTAGGCTATAGGATAATTTATTATCTTGCTCCTGGACCAGGATAAATTTTTGACAGCTGAAGATTCGTTTTTTATCCCAAGATAATATTTATGTATTTATATCAGTTAACATACGGCCTTAAGAACAAATAATTTATAATTTATTTATTTATTTATAATGAGTACCTATAAAACCATATGATCAAAATTTAACGGTACTGCGATGTCATATTTCAGTATTGTCGGACCGCGCAAAAGTTTCAGGATTTTTTCTCGTACAGTTCTTATTAGATATGTAGTTCAAATTATTTCCGTGTCGCCAAAAAAGGGCAGATTTGTAAATTGATTTGAAATCCCATAGCAGCTGACATTTTAGAATCTTTACCTTTGAATTTGAATGTAGAAGAATATAGTCGTTTGGCCCTCTCATAACACAAGCTTAATTATGTACACTACTCCTACTCGTATATCAGTTACTTTACTATTATACTGTGCTATCAGTCGCAGACATATTTTTAAGAAAATATTTCTCTCACTTTGACCTAAGCCGCGGCGCTGACGGCTGACTGCAACTGCAAGTCAAGTTAAGTTTTCAAGGCTAGTCAGTCCGTGTCAGTCGGTTGTCTAGTTGTGTTGCAGCGTCTAGTGAAGTGCTCGACTTTAAAATTTTAAACCGCTTCCGATTTCGTTTGTAATAATTATCGCTCTCTCTCATCTCTCTTAAATCGTATTCATTTCAGAAGTAAAGTTAAAGTTAAAGTTTAATGTTCGTTCTCCAAAGTGCTCGGCTTGAGCTCGAATGCTCGTGCTTGTGCGTGTCCATTCCTTTCCCATGTCATCTTATTTTTGCAAAGTGCGGGCTGATTGCATTGTGCAGTGTTTTCCTTGTTGTTTCTATATTTTGTTATTCTCGTTTGTGTTTTTATTTCGAAAAGAAGTCAAGTAAAAAGTGCGACCAAATTTTGTCCATTATGTAAAATATTTAATGCAAAATTCAATTCGGTTCGTGGTCGCGTTCGCGTAAATGAAATTGTACTTTATAAACACTATAATGAAGTGACAAGAAGAGCCAAAAAGGGTTCGAATATTTTTTTAATAAGGGTGAGTGAATTTTTTTTATTTATTTTCTACATCATTTGGTAAACAAATAACAACATAAGAAAATTCTAAGTGTGCAGTGCATAACTTCTTTTCAAACGTTTTATGAATTTTATATAAGATTTTCTTGGTGTCGATTTTCAATTGTCAGATAGGCAGATAGGTTGATTGTTGCCTCCATTTTAATAAGGTACATTTGGAGTTTTTTAAGGTTTAAAATTATATTTCACTAATCCAATCTCTTCATTGATTTTCTGTTGAAACGGAAAAAGCTTGTAGAAAAATAAAGCAGATTTTATAAGGCTAGAGCTGAGTTTTTTTTTACAAATATACACTTCACATTCCCTATTGCCTGCCTTAACTTCTCAATTGGTAAAAAATATCTGTTTTAAAAACACAACAATTTCAATTCGGCAATTTTTTCTTCCCGTAAAAAAAACTCCAGACGTAGATACCTATACAAAATATGGTTTGTTTTTCTACAAGGTTATTAGCTTTCACTTGGTTCTTTCTTTTTCTCATTTAATACTGACGTTATCGGGAATTAGGTTAGGTTAGATTAGGTTAGGTTAGGTTCACGTCTTCACGGGTTGGTCGAACATGGTGTGCCCTTTTTTGGGGGCTTAACCATTGGTGTTTTCGGGAACTACTCTGTTAAATATATTGTTTGATAAAAATCTTTTCATTTGGAATCGGAGTCAAATATAGTAGATAGGTATTTGACAATAGATTGTTTGACAGCGGTTAAAAAAGGCTGTTGCTATTCGCCCGTTGTTTGAGACACGGGTACCTACGTAACCAAATTTCAAAGTTTATATTGCGTCAAGTTAGGGCATGTGGCTCGCTACGCTCGCGGAAAGGACTCTAAATTCCAGTATAATCATTTTCGGACATTATGCCGTACGTTTAGGATCAAACTTTTATATTTATAAAGAGTTTTTAATGAAAATAGGATTACGTTACGTTGATTACGTACCCGTGTCTCGAGCATCGGTAAACGTCAGTTCAGTACAAAATCTGTCAAAATGAACGGGCGAATAGCCACTTCGGTTCAAAAAAAAAAAAAATATACAGTGACCGTCAAAAGTAAGTGAACCAATGATGTGTTTATTTGTCTTTGGAGTTTGAAGTTTGGAAACAATTTTTTTTTTAAATATCTATAAAGTGTTTTTTGCGTTGTCGAAATTAAATATCTATGTTTTGTTTTTATTTCGTTATAAAACTTTTTACAGATTGTTGGTTTTTAGACCTATATCCAGACCTTAAAGAAAATTAAAAAAAACTTCGATTTTCACTCACTTTTGTCGCTCACTGTATATATTTTACATTTTATCAGTGCGTGTAATCTTGGTACCATATGGTGATTAACTCTGTCAGATTAACTGTCAGATAACCAAGTATAGAGCCGAAAATGTGTTTTAATTGTAGATGGATACTTTCACGTTTTTTTCGCCATGAAAACAAAAATGTTTTTATATAGGTACCTTCATAAAACTTTTGACATCATTTTAAATATATTGTACTCTCCCACAATTTATACTCTTCTCTTCTTCCTTATGAATTGTGACTTACAATTTATCAACATGATGAACAAAGCCATAAACTATTCTTATATAAATTACTTAAAAATTGTTTGTTTATCTTGATGCACGAATTTCGTAAAATTATATTTGGAACTGTGCGTAGTGGCTCAGTGGTCAGTTTGCTGGATTACTGTTCGAGGAGTCCCAGGTTCGATCCCGGAAGAACACAAAATACATCTTAAGGCTTTTTTGAAAAAAGCTTCTCAATTCAGCCGTTTGGACTCGCTGGGCCTGTGGTGTCTGCACGCCTGTTGCGCCAACTATTTATTTATTATATTTGGAACTCCAAGCTGTCATTGCTCAATGACAATTTTTGTAGATCTCCGTGATCGTATTGAGCTACCTACCACTATAACTTCATCCCAAAATAGTTCGGGCTTAAGGTTCATTATAGACTTCACATTTGTTTAACAATCAAGCATCCGGTTCGAAGGACCACATTGCGCTAAAATTGTTATTCCTTCTAAATGGATTGTCATATCTTATTCAATCAATCGTTGGGTAATTAAGTAAAATTGGATTAGCTAAAAATTCGCGCATACAAATAAAAAAAAAACTCAAATCTCCTTAAAATCGCCCTCTAACAGCCATAATCAAATTTTCTCTCAAAATATACTTCAGTTAGCCATAAAATCAGAAACTAACCTCAAAGTTTAAATTAAGTTTTCTTATCTTTCGCCGCAAAACTACACCAACACTGCAACTACGCGACTGCCAGCCACTGTACGCGAGCGGGTGACAACAAACAGCCGACGGTGTCCAAGACCCCGAAGGACTTCACCTAATTAACCTGAACTACTGTGCGTTTTCATTATAAATGAATGCTGTTAACGGAAAACGCAAACAATCTTCACTCAAATGAGAATGAAGGGGGAAGAAACAAAAAATTCCCACTTTAGTACAATATATACACAAATACTCGACACACAAACCCTAAGGATATGAAGCTAATTTTCCAAGGATTGGAAATATCAACCAAAGAAGCAAAGACCCAGCGAGTGGTGAACTTTATACAGTTAACGTCGGTTTTGGGTGTCCCGTGTCCCGTGTCCCTGTCCTGTCCAATGCCCTTCTCGCACATCTGTCTCTCGTTTGGCTCAGGCTCACCTCACCTACGATGAATACGATGCAAACGACGGACCATCGTCGAGAGGACGATGGGTGTTTTAGTTTTTCATGTGTTCGCCTGCGGCCAAATTGCCGGGTAAAGCTGAATGGTGAATTACGAGATTGTCCTGTTCTCAGGATCAAGGTAAAAGCATTCAATGAAAATGACTCCTGTCGCCTGTATACGCTGTATACAGTATACCATGCCAACATAACACACGTAATGGTTGTCACGACGACACCGAGCGACGCGGCGCTTTATCTCTGTTTTGTGCAGCGTTTATCTTTGTGACCGAACTTTGTCCAATGTATAAACCCCGCCGCGCGCTGTCGTTCTTTTTGTCGTCCCGTTTTCTGTGGTGGGTTGGTACACGACTGTGGTATTATGGTCGCGTCCATAATATAGGCCTAAGGACATGATGCCGATGCTGACTGTTGCTGGTTGGTCCAAACGGTTTTATCATTATTACATTTTTTTTTATGAGAAAAAGGAACTTTTCGCCGCAGGACGACACGACTACTTGCTTTAGATTTAAAGATTTTTTTTTTCTTCTTTGTCGCTGTTTAGTAAACAAATTTGCGTTTTCGTGCCGCTTAAATACGGCAATAAACGTGACTTGACATAGTAATCTGCCAGTTAAAATAAAAAAAAGGGGGACTTGTGCCGCGATCCCTTTTCTTGTTTTTTTTTTTTTTTTTAATTTCTCTGAAATGGGTGACGGTTTTTCGTAAAATTTCGCTTTCTTTTTCTTTCTTTTTATTTTTGCCGCAAGGAATTCTGGGGAGCCTTGGAACTATGATAGCATCTTATCAAATTTAGCACTATTGGAGGGGGAGTTTTGTGTCGGGAAAGGTGTTGTTTTTGGAGGTACCCTGGGGACAATATTTACCAAATTTTCTAATAACACAAATGACAAATAAAATTTTGTACAAAAATTACTGGATGTAGTATATACCAAGGAGAAGATGGACTTGATATTAGGGTGATGGTTTGAGGGCGATTTTCAGAGATTTTTATCTCGGTCTGGAGGCGGGTTTCGTCGTTGATTAGAAACAGTTTACCTGCGGTTGACTGTCGTGGATTCGTGGGGACATGTAACCGCTTTTTGAATGGTTATAAGGTTGCGATTTCGTTTATACCCGATGTCATTAATTTAGCTAACGAAACTGTCGTGGCTACCTAGCACATATTGTAAGGAAATATTCCAACAAAAGAAGGATGCGACTTTGGTCAATATTGACAGCAATCGCAAGGGACTACAAATCAGAGATTTTTGTCTTTTTTTCACATTTTGATTTTGACATCCGAAGTGTAGTTTCTCATGCAAAATTAGTGGGATGATGCTTTTGTTTGTATTTCTATTTTTCGGGACCTTATCATGTCTTGATAACAGCGGCTAACTTCCTATAACGAAGCATACAAATCTCAATCATCACCTGATGATGTAACCAATTTCACAAAACATACACTCCATCACACAAGACCAACACTATAATGAAAGCAAAAATATGGTCCTTCGAGCCGGATAATGTTTCTCTTGCTGTCATGAATTCACCGAAAATTTCATTAAGGAAGGTCAAAACATAGACACACAAGTATACCATATACCGCACGTGCCCTCTAATGTGCCCCGCGGTTCGCATCACTCTAGTTAAATTTGTAATGCGGATTTGCCAGGTCTTTGCGTTACCTCTTCTAATCCGCAAGTACATCCACAAATAACAGTCTAAAATACACCGTCGGCTTTATTTGAAAATATTTCAACTCTTCACTATATATAGATATACCCTGCATATGCATCCACATACTATGTGCACTCATCACTCGCCTGAAACGCTCAGAAAATTCCGACAGCCCAGTAGCAAGCAGCATTGTGCGAACCGTTTTGTTGTGACACAATAAATGCTGCTAATACCAAAATTATCAGCATCCGTAACTTGCACCAATCAACGCATCTAACGAGTCCTAAAACTGTGTAGAATTTGTATTCGAATCCCCGTCTGTCGACGACACTGCGCTATACAATCCTGTTGGTGTATTATTGCCAAATGCAACATTCCGCACACACAAAGAGCGCTGCAAATCGAAAAACAAATACCACTCTAGTTAGTGGTTCCTTGCATAATTAAATTTGCGTGCATTAGGCGGGCGCAGGCTGAGGAGCGGTGTCGTCGGGGTTGATAATAAGGACCGAAATGAGTGGGGTGCGTGGGCATGTATATATGACGCAATGAAGTCGACTTTTAACCGCATTGCTGAGCATGCACAATGATAGTGATAGTGTGGTTGCGGGGAATGTGTTTGCTGTCAGCTTTTTGGCCCGAATGATCCTCCCGATTGTTTAGGCATTCTCTTTTGCCATATGCGAATGAGTACAGTATAATGTGTGGCCAAAGCGTGTGTTGTCCGTGCACAGTAGGTATTTGGAGGTTTTTCCAGGAATCCTTTGAATTTAGTGTTTTCGGGATTTTCTTCTTTTTTTTTATTTTCTAATGAACTAGATTTGTGAGTGATTTTGAACCTTTAGCTAGAGGAATTTATTCAACGTATACACAAACAAATTTCGATGCGGGAATTGTATTTAGGACACCTCATCGAGGAAATTCGCTGGGGTTAGATAACGAAGGGAATGGACTTGAACATTTCGAGTTTTATTCTTATATAGAAAATCTAGAAATTAGCTTTTTGAACGCCATTTTTGAGAGCATTTGGTAGGGATCTTATCTTATGTTGAAAATGCGTTTTTAACATAGACAAGAATTTTCTTCATTGGATTAGAAACTAGGTACCGCTCTAATCAATCAATTCAAGTTATTTTTGACGGTTTTAAGTCTGCAATTAACCACACAGTAAAAGTTCCTACGAAAAGAACATTTTTGTCCGCCCAAGAGAAGTTGTTTCTAGTTACAAATGCCTCAACATATTTACGCGTCTTTTCTTCATTGGATTTGAAACTATCTTCCTGATCGATTGAAGTTATTTCTGACGGTTTTAAGTCTGCAATTAACCATACAGTAAACGTTCCTACGAAAACAACATTTTTGTCCGCCTAAGGGAGTTGTCCGCCCAAGAGAAGTTGTTTCTAGTTACAAATTTCTCAACATATCGACGCGTCTTTTCTTCATTGGATTAGAAACTATCTTTCTGTTCGACTGAAGTTAATTTTGACGGTTTTAAGTCTGCAATTAACCATAACCATACAGTAAAAGTTCCTACGAAAACAATATTTTTGTCCGCCTAAGGGAGAGTCAGCGCCCAGTTACTCAAAATTGCTATAATTGCGTATACCTAAAGTTATGTGCCTCATTTCATTTTGATCGCTACTTCTCCGGACAGAGCGGTTCATGATTTGGTGGTTTGGTCCACGATCCAGGTCTAGGATCCCACGACGTGCTATGGAATCCGTACCTTCATCAGGCGTCCTCTAGGTAGACCCAGGATGAGATGGTTAGATCAAGTCCATAATCTCTCCTCTACCCGTATGGGGATTGCCCTTGGTGATTTAGAGTCGATGGCGGAGAATCTAGAGCTATGGGGGGTCCACTTGAACAACCTACACCCGGCTACCCACTAAATGAATAAACGGGCCATCGAATTTATTGCAAACCTAGGAAAAAGATGTTTTAAAAAAAAATCAATTTCCGACTATGA
The DNA here is from genome assembly GCA_955612985.1 of Cheilosia scutellata. Classification (NCBI taxonomy): domain Eukaryota; kingdom Metazoa; phylum Arthropoda; class Insecta; order Diptera; family Syrphidae; genus Cheilosia; species Cheilosia scutellata. The sequence continues at coordinate 7,287,415 of OY015314.1, read as the reverse complement.
CTTGTATATAAATAAAGGCATAAGGACTCCAAAGACCTATTAACCAAATTGTATACGCCACAACTTCATATACGAAGAAAAAAGGCTAATCCCTACTAAGCCCACATATCAACGAGTAGCTACTTTTAAATCCACCAAAACGCCTCCAGCAAAGCTTCGTGTCATTCATCATTTTGATTTGTTCACAAATCCACCCTGGGGACAGCTGCTGTCTCCTTCGAAACCCCCAGCCCTGCAAAAGAAAACCTCCTCAAACACAACAAGGATGTCCTATACACATCAGTGTTTTGCTTTCGTCGTAACGTAATTCGTGTGACAAGGTGTGTTCATCTGTTGATTCGCATATCCAGACAACCTGACGTGCGACATCTCCAATCAAATGGAATTAAATGACATGCTATGTAAGATGTAACAACAACCAGAAGAGATGGAACGCAATTCTCAACAACAAGTGTCACAATGAATGAACCTCTCCTGCCCATCGTTTGGGTTGCTGTGACGCAAACACGACAGCTGGTCGATTTTTGTTGTTTGTGAAAATATCCCCATGGACAGCTTAAGATGATAGCCTTCCATATTCCACCTTAATATCCTGCTTGATAGCTTTGAGGATACCAGTCGCTGGTTATCCTTTTGATTTTTCTTTTCATTCTCAAAATTGGCTCCTATAGGCTATTTGCACAATCATCTACCGACCGCGCTCGCGAATTGCAATCGGGTAACTGCGTGTCATTACATTCAACTGCTCTATGTGTGTGTATGTGAAAGTGAGGGGAGCCACACTTAAGGACTAAGCATAACCACAGACCCAGCCGATGGTGTTAATAGCAACATTAACAAACAAATCTTGTGGTTGGACGTGATACGACTACCTAATCAGGCAAAAGCGAAGAAAACCCACGGCTCTCACCGCAAGGACATAATTTGGAGTGCGCGTCGCGCAATATGCCTGCCTGCCTTCCTTATCAAAAATATAACCCCCTTCACAGATCCTTAAGACTCTATAGTAGGTACTCGTACTCCTCTCGAATATGTGCTGCATTTCATGTGCGGTATGTGTGTTTGCAAAGGTGTTAGCTATATCCTTCTGCGAGCTCCTTGCTGGATTTTTCTAATGTTTGCCGTGTGATGTTAATTAATTTCACTCCACACTGAGGTTGTGCTCTTGATGAAAAGGAAATTTCAAGGAGCGTGTCAACCTTGCTTCCTGTGTACAATAGGGTGTGGTAGGAGGTAGGATGAGTATAATAAAAGGATTCTCTCACAGCGGCCCAGCTAGTTTCCGCGTGCGGTGTGTGCGCCTTAACGGTGTGTTCATTAAACAATTTTATGGTAACTATTAACAACTTAAGTGTGTGCTAAGTGTGGTTGGAATGGAAAGTGCGAGGCCAAGGAAACTGATAAGCTTGTGCATAAGTATAGGGGTGACGGTGGTGGTCCGTGTGCTGAGAAGAAATAATCGTTTTCATTAAAACTGAGGTTATGGTTGAAGGCAATTAGGCGATGCAAATGAAATGACGGCTCTTACACAGGACACAGCGCGAGGTGGGAGTACTACTTTTAATTGTTTGATAAATCGTATTTTTAGTTGATTGTTAGCTTAGGTGTGCGGTCTGTTTTAAGGAGGATTCTCTAGGATTGCGAGTACACAATTATATCAAATGGGCTTAGACGTTGTCTAAGAGTTCGTAGACGTAGACGTAGACGTTGTTTATGGACGGTTCGCACATTTGTGGATACAAAGCGGCGATATGATCAGACAAGTGGAACTGAAGCTATATTTAGAACTTAATGGTATGGAACGTTTTTTCGGGTTTTTTTAGAGCACTTTTTTGGGAACAATTTGGGAACTTTTCCGGAAAAATTTGGAGAATTTTTGGGGCGTTTTTCGTGGCTTTTCAGAGCGTTTATTGGCTCGTTTTAACCGCGTTATTTTTGGAACGTTTATGGCGCGTTTTTTGGCGCATTTCGGAACGTTTCTTAGAGCATTTTTAGGAAATTTTGTGATGTTTTTTTGGTGTTTTTTTTTTCTTTTTTAAGCTCTTTTAAAGCGCTTTTTTGGGTTATTTTTGGTGAGTTTTACGAGGATTTTGCAACGTTTTTTTGAGATTTCTTAGGCTGTGTTTTGAAGATTTTCTTGGGGCGTTTATCGGAACGTTACTTGGGGTTATTTTTGACTCTTTTGGGACGCTTTTCGAACGTTTTTTGGTTTGTTTTGCGGAGCGTTTTTTACGGCTTTTTGAGATTTTTTGCGCCGTTTTTCGGGGCTCTTTTGGGACGCCTTTTGGGGTTCTTTTTGGTGAGTTTTATGGGGCTTTTCGAGGGGCTTTTTGACCATTTATCGGGAAGCATTTCTTGCGCCGTTTATCAGAACGTTACTTGGAAGGGTTTTTGGTACATTTTTGGGATTTTGTTTCGCTTTCGGAACTTTCGTTGGTTCTTTTTTCGGGGCGTTTTTGGCGTATTTTTAGAAGATTTTTCGATTCTGTTTTCGAAGCTTTTTGCTGCATTTTCTTTTTATTTTTTTTGGAGAATTTCTTGGTCATTTATCGGAACTTTACTTGGGGTGATTTTTGACGCTTTTTTGGGATGCTTTTAAAACGTTCTTTGGTTTATTTTGCGGGGCGTTTTTGGTGTATTTTTCGAGATGTTTTTATTGCCTATTTGGGGCGTTTTTCGCCGATTTTGCAACATTTTTGGGGACCTCTTAGGGTGTATTTTAGGATGGCTTTTGGATCATTTCTTGGGTAATTTATCGGAACTTTACCAGGGATGTCTTTTGTTTCGTTTTCCGGGGATTTTTTAACGTATTTTTGGGGTGTTTTAAGGCATTTTTTTGTTTGCAGCGCTTTTCGAGGCTCTTTTGATGCGCTTTTAGACGTTCTTTTTGTTGACTTTTACCGGGCTTTTGCAACGTTTTTCGAGGGCTTCTTAGGGTGTCTTTTGGTGAATTTCGTAAGCATTTATCGGGAAATTTCTTGGTGTGTTTTTGACTCTTTTTTGGGACGATTTCAGAACGTTTTTTGGTTGGTTTTTTTCCAGGATATTTTTGGGACGTTTTTAGGACATTTTTCGATGCTGTTTTGGCTCTTTTTGGTGCTTTTTCTTTTTGTTGTTTTTTAGAGCATTTTTCGGGATGTTTTTTGTTTGGTATTTAGGCCGAATTTTGGGGAGTGTTTGGTGCTTGTTTTGGAATTTTTTACGTTGTTTTTCAAGGCTCTTTTATTCCTTTTGGATGAGTTTTAGGAGACTTTTTCGGAACGTCTTATAGCGCGTTTTTTTTTTTTTGAAAGGTTGCGCAAATGTTTTTGGACCGTATTTTGATGTATTTTTCAAACATTTGGTTTTTGGATTTTTTTTAACGTTTCTTAGTGCGGCTTTTGCAGCATTTCTTGGGCGTTTATCGGAACGTTTCTTTGGGTGTTCCTTGACGTTTTTTTGGAACGATTTCGGAACGTTTTTTGGTTCGCTTTTTCTTTCTTTCTTTCTTTCTTTCTTTTGGTTCGCTTTTTGGTAAGTATTACGAGGCTTTTGCAAAGTTTTTTTTTGGGGTTTCTTACGTCTTTTGCAGCATTTCTTGGGCGTGTTTCGAAACTGCCAAACCATTATAACCAGTGATTGTATATTTTTACAAATATTGAGTTATTATAATTAAATTACTATTCTCTTAAAGATTTGCATTATATTTAGATGTACGACTGACTACCTATTGAGGGTAGCTCTTCATTTCTTATTGCATAAGAATCTGCGTGCATGATTAAATGCAATCAATTCTTTGGAGATCAAGTTATAAATTCGTGTAAATGTCTCCACTTTGGATTAGCCAGAGTTGCAAACGGCCAATTTTCTAAATTCTAAGAACATCAGAGACTTTTGAAGGCAAACCATGCATCTCTGGAAAACTTTACGACACAACTCGCTGTGCAAAGTGTGTCCTTCGCTTTCATCTACTTAATTATTCTACATCCCTTCGTTTGCTTAGCTCTCATGTCTAGATGTCTGTTGCACAATTTTCTGTTTCTCGATATAGCTCCACTGCCACTCTATCACTGTCCCGCAAACCACCGGAAAGAAAAATAAAGACTCACTCAATGCTCATCTGCAAACAGGCAGCCACCCCACCACCCTCTGAAGACGCAAACTGTCATTGTAAGCACGAGGGAACGTTTTTCTCTTGCAAGCCAACAGCAGAATGGCAACTTTTTCCAGTGTGTCATTTAGTAGACACAGTAGTTAAGTCAAAATATCTTTAGGTAGGTAAAGTCTCCGGCGAAATGACACCCACCCAGAACCCCATGTATCTATCCGACAAGGACGATAATCAACATGCAATAAAGTTCGAATTTTTCTTTCTAACTGAGTCTCGCTGAACTTCCCATCTCTTTAAAGCTGTATTTTGGCATGAAGTTCATCGTGGGTACGGCGATATGTGTGTGAGGTAGGTTTGGGCGTTTAATCCCCGAAGTTTGCTCTGTCATGAAGTTTTCTTTGCATGGCAGGATGGAAATCCTTGATAGATATGTGTAGTGTGTGGTCTTTTTTTTTTTTTTTTTGTCCGCTTTCAGAGAAAAGAAGCGATGCGATGGTTGATGAAGACTACAGAGAAAGGAGCGTGCAAGTTCTATAGTATAGTTTGGTATGATGGCGAAAAAAAAACACGCTCCTTGCGCGTGAGTCTATGGACTTTTTACATGTCATCGTCGAGAACAGCACCACTAAAAGCCACAGCGGTAGAGGTCGATCCTCTGGGATGATGCATACGACTTATCCTATTATAGATGAGTCCTGAAGGATTCATATTTCCATTAGATGTGTTCAGTGAGTCGAATTTTTTTGCCCCCTTCCCAACTGAAGGAAGTGCAAAATTTTCTTTACAAAGATGAAACTTTATTTCTTTTATTTATTTTTTTTTTTTTAATTTTCATTTAACTTTATCGAATTTTACGAAGACGATGTGATTTTATTTTGAAATATTTTTTTTTTTTTTCGTTAAGAGTATGTATAACTTTTTTTTTTTTTCGTCTGTTGGTGATGGGCTACAAGAGGAAGTTTACACCACAACCTTCTGCTTTGTCGATCAATCGATGGTTTTTGTTGACTTCTTTCCTTTTAACCAAAAATTTTGTTTTGACTTGACTTTTCTCTTTCTGAGCGAAACTTTCTTGGTTTTCATAAATAATCTAGTAATTTACATGTTAAGTAGTTCGTGGAGATATTTGTGAAAGGAAATTCACAATTTAATGGGGGAAAATGAGATTTTACCAAAAAGGCGTTTGAGGATATCATAGGAGGTACTACACGAACTAAATTGTTTAAAAGGATCAGTTGCCGAATTGGAAACATCACCAACTCTAGTAAACTTTCAAAATTCTAACCTTTGCTTGCTGAAATAAATTTTCGTGCGGGTTTGTTGCTCCCTAAAAATGTCCAAACCGCATTTTTGGAACAAAATTCAGGGCGTCAAACGAAGAAGTTAATAGGCCAAAAATGCACTGAGAACATCACAAGGTAGAGTTAGCTCCAAAAATGGAGTTTGCTTTGGTTATAAAATTCAATAAGTATAGACTGCCGATACTCGCCGAAAATTGTTTAATTGCTTTGGCCATAAAAAAATCGAAACAGATTCTTTTTAAAGAATATTTTGCCATCCCCCAGCTCCGAGTTTTATCTTGGTAGGTATATTTTTTGTGCGACTTCTGCCCACTTTTTGTACATTTAGCACAATAAATTTCATTTCATTTCATTTTATTCGTTAGCAAAAGCCTTGAGATAAAATCTCATTTATGGCTTTAAAAATATACATTTTAGAATTAAAAGATATAATGATTAAAGAAAAAAATTCCATTTTCTGTTTATCACTCAAAACTTTCCTCAATATACCGAATAGATTCTACTTTGTGAAAGCAGTTGTCAATTACCAAAAAAAAAAAAAAAACCAAAGTGAATGCGAACTCTATACATTGACTGAAAATCAGAGCTATAAAAAAAACCCACAATAATATGCTAGGAAAATTCAATTGCATGTGGATTTCCCCGAAATGCTAAAAGTATGCAATGACATTTTTGTATCATATTTCGTTCTTTGTAATCACAGACACATCCATTTCCCCATGCAGCAACCAGTGGCGTGTCTGTAGTTGCAATTGTTGTGGGCAATTTTATTTTCCTTTTGTATCCTTCTCTTTGTGCGAACAAAGGTTAAATTATTTTAAATAACAACTCGTTAACCTATAGGCATGAGAGCATGACTGCCATAGGCCCGTTGTCTGCACTATATTGATGGGGTGAGAATGTATGGCTGTCCATTCTCTGGCTCTGGGTATAATAACAAAAATGTATCTGCGGCTTCCGGGATAAAAGTTGACCACTGCGGTCACATGCCCACCGACACCAACACTCCAACACCATCCCATAGACAGTCATTAAATCGAAGTTGAATGCCAAAAAACTGGTCGCCGAGAACGAACGGGTTGATAACCGTCAAATTGATTTAATGTCATTTCGGTTGGTTTCTGATGATGATGATCGTGATGCGAATAATGCTCCAAGGATTAAAATGCCTATGATTGTGTGTAATTTGTAAAAAAAAAAAACAAAATAAGCGAAAAATATCCGTAGATACACGTTCTTTTATTATCATTCTGGGTGAAATCCGTTATTTATGATATTTAAGTTAAAACAGCAAAAGGCTATTAAAGGCGGACAGGAAGTAATTGATTGGCAAGTGATTTTCATGGAAATTATTATTATTATTATTAAATTTAATTAACTTCCGCGAGAATTAATATATATTATAATTGCATTGCCATATGGAGAAATGGATATAGCTTCTAGTGGTTGAAGACGAATTACCATTCATAGGGGATGATGTTTAGTAAATTCTTGGTCGTATTACTACCTTATCCCCTTTACCAAAAAGGAGATTTCATCACCAACCCGTCGTATTAGCCTAATCGCCACAACCATTTTGTGGACTAAAACTATTGTAGACAAGAATGGCGTCTCTATCTCTCTCTCTCTCTCTCTCTCTCTCTCTCTCTCTCTCTCTAACAGTTGTCCACATTTCTTTTTGTGAATTTGTGAAATGACAAAAATTTAGTTAATCAATCCTAAGCCCCATAGCTTCCAACTCGTCACTTTAGATGAGTCTTTATTAGAAAAATCAGTCCACTTTTTCACAAGTGACACATTGACATTAATGACGGCTATATATCTTCATGCTTCTGAGTTTTCATTGGGCTAAACTGTTCACGTGAACAGTTCTCTCAGTTGACGTTTATGTCCGCAACAATGACAGATCAGACTTACTACTAATGCTGGGTTTCCACTTGTCGATTTGAAATTGACAATTGACGTATTTTTATGCCAATTAAAAAATTGGCAAGTGGAAATAGCAAAAAATTGCTTGTCAATGAATTGACTAACAGCGTTTGTCAATAACTGACAAAGAAACCACTGGACAAGTGGAAATAGCTGAATTGTCAAATAAAACGTCACTTTGTCTATAATTGGCATCGAGTTCATAAGTTGGTCAATCAACTGACAAACGATTTGTTGCCAATAATTGACATAAGTGGAAATGAACTGACGGCAGTTTCGTTCAATGACATAAACTCGAGAGCTGTCAAACTTTGTCAATCAACCGACATGTGGAAACCCACCTTAAGTTGTCGTCTATTTGTGTCAACATGTGTCTGGAGAACTCATTTTTGACATTTCTATTGAGTTATCGGAGATTATGGAAGAGCGCAGTTTGACATTTCGATTGTTTTGACGTAGAGCACCAGTCAGCAGAACCCCTTGAGAAAAAAATACAATTATCAAGAAGTGACATACCGACAATAATTCAAGTAAGTTTTTGAATTCAAGTAAATTTGAGACCACAAACTTGAAGTCGACTTACGATGACTAGATGCTTGAATGCGGCCAATGACACAACACAATGACGCCACACATTTTTGAGAAATTTAAAAATCCGGCCTGACGTAACATGACACATTTCCACTAACCCTGTCATGCGTAGACGTCAAAACTAGACAGCGCCAATGCCAATGGTTTTGACATTGTTTCTTCATAAACTTAAAAAAAACACGATTGTCGCTTTCCTTAAGACTTTGAAATGCCAACTGTTTGAAATATGGCCACTGCATTCAATTTCAGTATAAGATCGCATTGACTTAAGCTGGCTTACTCTAATTGAATGCTAATACGTAATAGTGTCACTATTCCAAAATAATATATGGAGCCGCTTTTTCTGTCGATTTTTGTCGCGTTTTCTGCCGTTTTTTTGGCACTTGTTGTGGGTCATTTTTGAAGTTTTATTTGGATTTTTCAGGCGTTGTTGTTTGTTTGTTTTTTGTTGATTCATTCCGAGAGATTTTGAAACAAAAGTTGATTAGACGTCGTATTGTTGAAACTATTCGAATTGATTGAATTCAATGGCCTTTTTCTCGCCGTTTTCATTTTATTTCAACACAAATATCAACAACGAAAAAAATATGTCAACAAAATTTATTGTCCAATAACTCCTCTATACGATTACAACAATATTATCCACTATAATGACAAACCACTTTTCCCCATCACTCTTTTTTTTAATGTCATTGCCAACACTCACGTCTTTGAGAATATACGAACCACAAAATTCCTACTCTCAATTTAATAGTTCTGTTTGTTTCCGCGCGTTTGGAAAAGAACCACACTTTTATGACAGTTCGTTTAACAGTGTCATAACAAAAGTCAAAAACAACAGTTAATTCAATTATCTACTTGTCAATTACGATCAAATCAACATTCTTTACTAGCTTTATTTATGTCAAATTAAATTTTAAAGCTGTGGACAGCTCAGTGAATATTTTTACTACGCATTGGTATCCTTGTTGGTACGCATTCAGCGTATGTACTACAACACAAATGTCAATCCACTGGTTGTCATTTACATTTTAAATTCAATTGTTTGCATTATTTAGCAAATTGTGCCCGCTGTCTGTTTGGTTAGTTTAAATGATCAATACAAATGGATGTTGGTCCCGGTCCCGGGGCATCCATATATACATACAATATCCAAACCACGCAGTGAAAATTCCGACAGAAATTTGCCTTTAAAAATATTAACCGAGAGGGGCTTAATTAATTGGCGGCGGACATATTTGTACATTAAAAAAAAAAAAACAGCTTATTATGGGGATTCTGATGATTGCACTAAGTTATTAGCTGATTGTTGTATTTAATCTCTTCGTGTGTTATCATGTCACTTTTGATGTAGTAAGACAGGTGTACCTGTACATGTGTGTCGGAAAAGTTTGTTAAAGAATGAGCATTTTTACTTTAAATGTGGACTTTTTGCTCAATCAAAGGCGGGAATACTTACGGTGATATTTTGTATTTTTCTGACAGAATTTCTCGATTTTCTTGGGGTTTTGGTTTAAGCGATTTTTTACCAGTTTCATGGTCAATGGAAATCAGCAATATATCAATAATATCAACAATTGTTATACACTTTTATAATATTATACCAACAAATTGATCAAAAAAATTTATTCATTGATTAGAGACAAAGTCCTTCCCTTGAAGGTGGATTTACTGTTATACATACCTACTCTTTGTCATTGGGTAAGTTTCTTAATCGGTGGAATATTTTGTAACAAACGTCAGAATTTTCCGTTTTTGTGGCCAATTTGAATATCTTGAAATCTTGCGAGAAACTCCAGCTCTATCTCCATCTGGTCATTCGTTGATTCTCTACGTGTAATTTAATAAAATCACGAATTTAGTGTAGAAAAAGGAAACAATAATGTACACAATTTTGTCAGTAATGTAGGCAATGCCATTCATGTCAGATATTTTGACAATTTCACAAAAATATTCCATATTCGATATCGAATCGCTTTCCATTTTTCGATGCTCTTTGTTTGTTTCTTTGATCAATCAATCAAGTTAGTTTTCAGGTTTAAAATTACGAATTTAGTGTAGAAAAAGGTCACAATAATGTACACAATTTTGTCAGTAAAGTAGGCCATTCATGTCAGATAATTTGACAGTTCCACAAAAATATTCCTTATTCGATATCGAATCGCTATTCCATTTTTCGATGCTCTTTGATCAATCAATCAGGTTAGTTTTCAGGTTTAGGTGCATTTGAGTCCAGACAATTCAAGTCGACTTAGGATAACTAGATTCTTGAATGCGGCCACTCTTTATTGTAGGTAGTCATTTGGAATCAGAGAGAGGTTGAATAGAGTCAGCCATTTTACTTCAAGATGGTCGCATTCAAGAATCTAGTCATCGTAAGCCGACTTGAATTATCTGGATTCAAATTTACCTGAACGCGAAAACTAAGTTGAATTGTTGATATGTCACTTATTGACAATTTTATTTATTTTTTTTCTCCTGAGTTTCGAGTTTCTGATTGGTGCTGTACAACACGTCAGATCATGTCAAACTGCGCTCTCCCATATGCTCTCCGATAACCCAATTGAAATGTCAAAACTGAGTTCTTCAGACACATGTTGACACAAATAGACGTCATCTTATGCCGTTTTCGATTGGTCGTCCAGAACCGTCTGGAAGCTTCTGAAAGCGTTCGAATGGCACTCAACTGACAGTTCTTCCACTTAAAAAAAGAGAAATTTGCTTCTGGATTTGAATTCAGAATCGCGGAGAGTTCTTCCGGACGATTCTGGACGACCAACCAAAAACGATATTAGTAATAAGTCGAGAAATTCTTGACTTGAGTTGTCAGTGTTGCGGACATAGTACATAGACGTCAACTGAGAAAACTGTTCACATGACCAGTCTCGGCCAATGAAAACTCGCAACATGAAGATGTAGAGCTGTCGGATTTACAAGTCGTAGCTAAATATTTCTGCCAAATGATCGCACCTATATAGTCTTAATATTCAATTCTTTGCCTGCTTAGTATCACTGACAGAGACGTAAACAAACAACCCAACGATTGGTATGACATTTTACATCGAATTTGAAACCCGGGTGTTAATTTAAGTATCATCTCGTTTAAAAAAAAATAAAAAATTAAATTCGCTGTTGTTCCTTTGTCCTCTTTTTTTTTTCTCGTACATTTTGCTTTATTTTAATTCCATCGAAAGGGAATTTTTTTTGTTTTGCGTTTGGTGTGTAAAAAAAAAGCTGACTATGGAAACTCCCTTTCACCTCAAAAGTGGAAATCTATCTGAGGCGGAAAATGAAGATTAAAATTGAAAACTCACCGTGAATTTATCGAATATTCAGCATTTTTTCCACCAGCCAGCGAGCAGAGATTTCTTCCTTCTGAATTTAACCAAAAAACGCACACAACTTTGTATATCTTTTATGGATTTATTATCCTGACATTTTCATGGACAATGTTCATCGGCATGGGTATGAATATTGAGTATATGCTCAAAGGTGCACTATACCTGCATGCATATCAATTAATTACTTTACATTGGATAAACAATATAAAAGGGCGAATAAAACTGCCCAAAAGCTTACCTCAAAGAGGCGGTAATAGCCTTTGTATGATGATCCTTTTTATTTTTTTTAATAATATATATTCTGTTGTTCCCTTTAGGATATGTCTCTATATGTACGTGAAAAATATATTTATTAGTATAAAAAATAGTAATTGAAGCAGACAAAGAGCTACATCAGAGACGGGTGACAAACACAACAATTTAATAAACCAACTTATACATCAGTGTGTGACATATAACCTCATTTTTTGTATAATGTAAATGAGAAATGCGTGTGCAATTTTTATCTACTGGGTAGAAAATTAATTTTGCGGTCATAAAAAAAAAATAAATGGAATGTTGAGGGAATGTAATTTAATAATGGTAAAAGCCAACAATATATCAATATATCAATATATCGCCCTGTGTTCGAATGACCTCGATTTTGAATGGCATCAACATGGAAAAGTTGCCTTAAGTTGGCTTATATTTTCATCTTTATAATTTTATTTGATTATTGTGGAGTTTAAAATTTCAATTCGTAGGTTTTTGAACTCGTTATGTATGCGTTTTTGACCTGTTTCTTTAGGTTTTTGAGACTTGAAACTGTTTATATTGCAAACAGTGGACATATACCTACCTATGCTGATAAGAATTTTTTTTTTGAAGACCGATATCCATCCAAGGTTTACCTACTAAAGTATAGGTTCCATTTTTTTTTTGGATCTAGATTTTCAAACGCGTATGAATGGGATCATTGTTCTTATTAGTTCTTTAAATCATAGATTCTTTAGAAAGTTCATTTGATCTTAAGGATTCCCAAATTTTAATAGAAAGTTCCCTATAAAAAAAAAAAAAACTTTTCGCTGCAAACTTGGTGAGGGCTTAGTTACTTTACTTTACGCTCACAGTCCACGGTGGATCACGGCCTCAACCAACAAGCCCCTCCAGCCAGCTCGGTCCCTAGCTAGTTGCCTCCAGTTACGCACACCAAGTGGGTTGAGGTCGCTCTCCAAATGTGCGCGGCACCTGCGTTGTAGTCTTCCCCTGCTTCGTTGTCACTCAAGCCGCTCAGGGGTGACTCAAAGACTCGTCGGGTTGTTGTACTTTGAGCTTTTTGGCTAGGTCGACGTCGCTATATAGCCCGTTCATCATTGAATCTCCTCCTCCACACTCCGTCGATACAAACTGGACCGAAAATCACTCGGAAGAATCGACCTTGAAGTCGATAATGCGGTGGTGTGTATCGATCTGGAATTCCTGCGTTTTTTCTAAGATCTGCCGGTCAATGGTTGACTTTCCGGGCCTAAAACCGCACCTGATCGGCCCAGGTTATTAGCGAAATATTTTAGGCCTTCACACAGTATAGCCGACATAACCTTATACGGAACATTCAGTTGGCTGATTCCTCTGTAATGGAATCAGCCTCTGGAGGTTCCATTCATTGGGCATACATGTGGGATGAGGCCTATCTAGTACAACATCACCCTATAAAACGTTAACACCTTGATAAACGAACAGACGACAAAGCGACAACAGACAACAGACGAACAACGGACAAAGAACAATACGCGTCCCTCTTATTTTACAAAAACCCACAGATAATTTTCATCTTGCGGTTGAGTCAGTAAGTAAGTAAGTGACAAGCGCAGAAACTAGATGGTCGGCACTGAGATAGTTTAAACTTGATTTGTATTTAGAATAAGTGATTTGTGTTTATAATAAAGTCTCAGTTTGTTTGGAATTTGGATAATTAAATCCTACATACATTCTTCCCACCAAATTTTGCAGATAAGTTGGTACCTGCACCTTACCAAGTCATCTCTCGCAGCTTTAAACAGCTCGGGCGGTAGTGGGCCATCTCATCTACTCCAGCAGACTTGTTGGATTTAAGTTTGGATATATCGCTATCCTTACGTCATTTTGGTCGGGTGGACGGAAATTTTGGCTATTATCTTCCGGAATGAATGGACCGTTCTGGCTGAAAGCGGAATTTCGGTCATCTTCGCCGTTTGACAGTCTGCAGAAGTAGTCTTTTCAAATCCTCAGCACCGACTGGGATCTATACCACCGTATTCCCATATGCTCATCTCTGCAGGCTTCTGTTTGTGCCCTGTATCCTTGGGCAATTCTTTTTACCCTCTGATAGAACATCCGCACATTGCTCCTACAATAACTTCCCTCAATAGACTCGATAGCTTCTCGTGCTCCTCCTTTTTCCTTCTGAGAAGTCGATGCTCCTCCCTTCTTTTTTGTACGTAGAGCTCGCGGGCAACTCTTGAAGCAGCTCTGGTTTTGGTTTGGCTGGCACTCCTCATCGACCTAAAGGGGGCTTATTCCCAAATGCGCGGCGGATCGCTTTTCATGGCGGATTGGTATTTTTGTATTTCCAAAAGCCATCAAAAGCGATAGCTATTCAGGTGACGGATTGCTGGCGGATTTATTGCCAGCAATCCTCACAATAGCTATCGCTTTTGAATGGATCGAATCGGTTTTGGAAATATAAAAATACCAATCCGTCATGAAAACCGATCTGCCGCGCATTTGGGAATAAGCCCCAAGGGTTTCGTTGTGGTCGCTTAATGAATCGGTGGCGGCAGATCTGATGGCGTGTTGACAGTGTTGCCACTGGTCCTCTGCATTTAATTCTGGAGGTGCGTTTTCTGAGAGGTTTAGGGAGACGCGGTCGGCAGAGTTTCTGTCGGTCTCTTGCGACGTCAAATCTTTTAACAGCATCCGTTGGGTGTTGTTGCGCAGTGGATATCCGCATCCGTACTTTGGCTACTATCAGGTAGTGGCCCGAGTCTATGTTGGCCGCTCGGAACGTTTGGACATGCAAGACCATGGGAATCGCTGCTGATGATAATGTTTGGCTCCGCAGCAAAGTCGTTAAGTCTGACCCCGTTTCCGGAGGTGTTATCATGCAGGCTGTGCTTTCAGACTGTGCCCTCCTTTTCGATCCTGGTGTAGAACGCTTCTAGTCCTCAAAATCTCTCACAAGTTTTATCTAAACTTGTTCGATTAGCTTTAGCTTTAAACATATCTAGGTACCCTTGTTAACTGGAAGGATGCAACATAAAACTATTTGTATTTGTGTTTCCCAACTCAACGCTATCGCATCCCGCACAGCGCAACATATTGGATGACTGAACTTTAATCAATCAGATATGAATGACAAAGACCACACATACAACTTTTATGGTAAATCACTGTTCCAACTTGACTGCATAATTCAAACTCAAACATTCGATTTATCCTGCACACAAAGTTCCTATAGAAACATCCATTGTTGCCCCTTCAATCTATGTGGGTGTGGTGTGAGAGAAAGTATTTTTTTTTTTTTTTTTTTTGGAAACAAAGTTAACCACCCACATATCCTGAAGGCGAACCGCATGAACTGAACTGTATATAGTTGCTCTGTCACTTTTATGAAAATGATTCCTTCTCGACAAAGTTCCGTTCTCTTCTCCTATACTCCCACAATATCCCCCCGACAACACTGTGCTGTGCCCATCATCACCACCATAGTCACCTTTTTTCGTGCTCCCGAATAGAGAAACCGGATTATCCAAAATTAATTATAATTCTTATCGCCTGAGAAGCAACAGAATATAAAAAGGACACAAAGTTGGCAATTTTTTGTTTTCCTTTCAGCTACGGGACCGCATCAAAAGATGCCAGCATAAGAATTGCTGCACGAAAGCAATTACCAAATCTCTTAGATTAGAACGAAAAAATATTTGATTATGAAGACAGGATAATAATAAGATCCCATCCTTTCTCAAAGTGCCGCTGCCACATAGCTGAAGTTGGATTATCTTGTCATAGATATGTCAATTCGATTGAAAAAGCGAAACATCCAGCAGTCCATTAACCTCCCTGAACTCGCAGCGCAGCACCGTCCGCTCTGACTAATAAATGAAATTATTGTGCGGTATGGGATAATAAATATTCCCGTTAAAGGATGCAATTATCGTTATTAAAATTACGTTTATATAGATGTAGATGTGTGCATTGTTTGTCATTGTACTATACACGAATGATGATAAAGGGAATTTTTGTTATTTTAACTGCGATTGCGGTGGCCGCGAATCGTCGCCGCATGTTGACCATTTTATGGAGTTGAGTGCGTTCAGTTAAATAAATGCTCTCGGAGAGGGTGTCGCACCGGGGACCACCGTTCCTATAGTGGAATGAGATGTATCTTCATGATGTATCAAAAACGGCCACTGGCGGTATTTAACGTATACACATCGGAGATTAAAATTGGCTGTAATGTGTGTGGCAATTTGTTTAATTGGACAATCATACTACTTACCTATCCCTTATGGGGATGGCCCCGGTCTTGGTATGATACCACACGGAACATAAAGTTGTTAGTAGTTATTAGTATTTAGTTGCGGTTGGACGAGTTTTTTTTTCTGATATCCAACTCAGCAAGTTCTAAAAATGTTGTAAAGGTTTTTTTTTTCTTTGTAATGGGTTTGGTTTTAAAAATGGAAAAAAAGATCTTCCAGTGACAGACAATTTGACAGATGATTTGTGTTCCGGAAGTCTTATATTAGACCTTATACCCTACCCTGTACACTCACTAATTTTGGAACCGTCCGTATAAATTGAAATTTCATTTTCTTTTGAAACCTAATTTTTTCGCCAGTCTTTGCTATCTGAGTATAGTACTTCGTACTGTGTGTCGAAGTCAAAAGGACTCAAACCAGGTCTGTTTTGTATGGTTACAGGTGTCAAGATCCCGCCATCTCTCGTTGGCCTGTTTCAGTGCTAGTGTGGAGATTTTGTATCTTACAGTTTAAGTTGGCACATGGGGCTCTCCTTTACCAGCACAAAGTTCCATTTTCGTGCCGTTCCTTGCTATAGTTCGTCTGCTTTACAGTTACCTGGTATATCTCTATGACCATGGATCCAAAACAGCGTTAACCTGCACAGCACATACCCAAAATCTCATTTAACGATTTACGGCAGTGCATGACCAATTTAGATCTTAATATTGGTGATTCGAGTGCTTTAATAGCTGCTTGACTGTCGGTGTAGAGGACGATGTCTGAATTCGAAATCGATCTCACCTACAGCAGTTCAGCGGCTTCGCGAATAGCCATAACTTCTGCCTGAAAGACACTACAGTTATTTGGTAGTCTAAAAAACTGTTTTAGGGAGAATTGAACTGAGAAAATCCCGGCTCCTACTCCGTCCTCCGTCTTAGAAACATCTGTGTATATAATTCTAGCGTGTTTTCGACTATGACCGTCTTCTCTTCCCTTTGCTGTCGGTCGGGGATACTGGTCTTGTATTTAATATTGAAGTCTAGGACCGTAGTCTTTAACTTCTGTCTTAACATTATTAGTTTTTAGAATATTGGCATGCCCTGCATCATTACTCTTCCATTGCAATGATTCTCTCAGATGCAATGCCGATTTTGCCGCCATCTCTCTACCGTACCTAACCTATACATCCAGGGCAGAATGTGAATCATGGTTTCCAGTGCTGCGGTTGGAGTTGTTCGCAGGGCACTAGTCACAGGTCACACAGCCATATGCCACTCTTTGGATTCTACTAAGTAGAGAGAGGTAGCTTATTTTGTCTAGTGCTGACCACCAGACGATGATTCCGTACATGAGTATCGGTCTGACTACTATGCTGATGTATAAGCAATTCATCATTGTTGGTCTCAATCCCGCTCTCCTCTTTCAGATGAAGAGAGTGTTATTATGAGCCATGCGGACTCTTTCCTGAACATTAAGTTTCCAATTCAATTTTTTATCCAGAACCGTGCCAAGATATCTTGTGCTATCCGAATGAGAAAGCCCCACTCCACCAATCTTGTAATTTGTACTGAAAAGTACTAGTTCTGACTTTTCTGGGTAGACACGAAGTCCACTCCGTTCAGCCCAATTTCTGAGCTTGTTGCGGGCTGATTCTATGGTTTCACTCAATGTTTTCAGGTATTTCTACCCTAAACTAGAATCGCCACATCATCCACGTAAGCAGTTACGTTAAAACCTGCTGTTGCTGCTCGCAGATTCAATTCAATTGGCCTTATCACAATTCGCACCAATTTCACCAATAACTCGCATTGTCATAATAGCACAATCATATTGCACCACGACCACATACAACTCATGTCAAGCCAAGGAAAGGACATTTTAAAAGCAGTAGGTACCTCCTCTTCACTAACATAAACAGAGACATTTATCAACAGTTGGAGGAATCAATTTTAAAATCTTCTCAGAAAACTGTGATCATGGTCGTAAAGCTTGTTTGAAAACAGATACTTCTATTGGAATGACATTAGGGATATTTGCCTCTTCAAGCGATCGGGTTGGATACGTTTGCCTGCAATTCAAAAAGCCTGTTTCCAAATGCCTGGGCTTTTTAAAAATGTTCATTTACGGGCGTCTGTATTAAAGGCCTGGGCTATGGGCTTCTTTGAAAACGGATTTAGGTTTTACTTTCAAACGTGTCGTTCAGGAAGCGATTGCCTTAAGTTTCCAATACTCTCTATATCAAAGTCATCAGAAATCAATTGCAAACCTGAATGTTTTGTGTGAAAACACGTTTTCCATTTGTGAATATACACAAATAGGCTATTCCCAAAGATACGGCACACACTCGATTCGACACAAACCGAAACTTTCCGTTTCAAGTCACACACAATTCGAATCATTTAAGATACCTAAGACAACAGAGAGTAAAACCAATTTTCTTCACCGCTCATAAACCGCAAGTCTGTCAATAATTTTATCACCACACCTCTCATATTGAATTTCCTGGCAGCTTGTTTTCTGCCTCAACCTCAAAAAAATCTCTACCCAATTCCCAATTAATTTAACATTTATCTTTCGTTTCGGTAAATGTTACCAAAAAGAAGGAAAACCCATAACCCTCTATCGATGCTCTTCCGATTCTGAACAACGGAGACGACGAGCATAAAATCAAATCCAATGCCTCTGTCGGAACGGAATATCCTCGCTGCAGAGCATCCAGAGGGAGTCGAACTCCCTGAAATTGACTGAAGTGATGATATCTACGAAATGAAATCGCATAAATTTTATTCCAAGAAAGTGTAACAAGAAAAGAACTCCTTCGTCGACACAAGGTGAGGTGGGTCTGGGTATATGAGAGACGACTTCTATATCAACCTATAGCCGCCATCAAACCATTCAGGATTCGTTTTCAGGTTTCTGTAAACGTGCCGACACACCGTGAACTGCTGCTTTTGCAAATGCGTCTTTAATCATGGATGTAAACAGATTTTCCCAGCCGCAGATACTTTTCTACTATAACTTGAAACCCCCCCGCATGCCTCGATGAAAGTTCATACTGTTATACTACACTAAAGGGATATAGATACGTTAGGCACACCGTATATCCTTGCGCGTGATATTTGACTGCTGATTCAAGTTCGATATGCAGATGATTTTTTTTTATATTTTCTTTCTTTGCTACTCCTGACGTTCGTTCTTATTTCGATGCTTTTATGAATATTAACAAGTACCGCATTGCCAAATGCACATTCTCTTCCGGGTGTGAGTACAGTATACATACTCGTGTGCAAAAGATTTACTGCATGCGAGGATGCAAAGTAAGCAACATCTAGATACGGCGAGGATATGAATCCAACCAAGAGGGAGAATGTTTTCCTTTTTAAATTGAAAACGGATACAGGGAATTAGGTCCTTTTATTCATATTTTCTTAAAAACGGTGACAAACAAAGTAGCATCGAATTTCTTTGATAGCGAAAGGAAGAATTCCATTAAAAAAAAGAAGCGAGCACTTACCGCCTTATTGTCGTGACATCCGCCAAAAAGACGCGAAGCGTAGGTAGAGTGATGCGAGGAGTTTTTTTTTTTCTTCTCTCTCTTCTAATTGAATGTGGTTTTGCGTTGCGCGTATGGTTGTATTGACATTGAAATTATAAATGAATTGACAAGTTGTTGCCATTGCCACACAACTTGGATGGATAGAGAGGGGTTTTGAAACGACATATGTTGGGTTATTTTAAGGACATTTATTGAATACATTACGCATAACAAATGGAAGGGAAATGCTGTAGAAGCGTTTCTGATTTTTTTAAGATACATGGCCAAATTAATGGCCGCTATTACAACATGAGCTATAATAAATTCGTCTCCTTATGTAAATGGAATGGATATATGTACCTAATCGTATCCTTATGTAGCTAAAAATACGACAAATTTTAATATTGTTCCTACTTCCGGCTCAGAAATTGTTACAGTAATGGATCGTAAATCTTCTTATGAAAATGAAGCAAGTCCTTCAATCTCAAATTTTTTAGTTTTCCTTTTTTTTTTTAAATTATCCTCTCGTTGTATAGAGGCAATGGAAAATTTGTAATAGCAAGAAAAATCGACAACTTTCACGCAAGGAAACAAAACCATCAGCTTGGTTTCCCGAACCATAAAGAGTCTTTGCCTGAGGCACTCTCCAGCCTTAAACCCTCTGCAATCGTGGACACATTACTTATGGTAACCGATATACCAAATGTTCTGCAATGGATATAGATCTTTGAAAAGTAGGTTCGGTCTTCCTTGCGATCTCGAACTTGGGGACAGGAATTCGCAGATCCTCTTGACCACAGCATTCGCTTGTACATCGATGTATATTGGACAGAATTTTTCTTTCAAATTATCCTATTGTCGGTTCTTCATCCCTAACCTTTGCAGTTCCAGTCGGTTCGGTAGTTATAAAACGGAACTAATACCGGGTTTCTAGTAATTCTTCGATGGATCTGCTCCGTGGTAGATGAGTAACCTCCTACAAAGTCCGTCAACGCAAACGGGACCGAAAATCACTCGAAGAATTTTGCGTTCGAAACGACCAAGGAGATCTCCATCCGTCCATGCTGCTGCGACATAAGAACCATTACTGGGATGATGAGTGTCTTAAAAAGAGTCTCCTTAGTGTTTCTCGACAAGGTCTTAATAAATCAATTGCCTTGGCCAAAGAAACAGCGGTTGGCAAGTGTAACTCTTCGTTTGACTTCTGCTGAGGTGACATTATCCAAAGTTTATAGCGGAGCCGAGGTAGACAACGTCCCTATAACCATCTCAAAGTTGTAGCTATCTATCATGACGTTCTGTGCGATTCGTCGATGTTGTGTGTTCCTTCTTGTTGACCACTATACCCGGCTCTATACTGAATTACTGATACTTCCAAACGCACTAGTGATTAGCTCTCTACGTTCTGCCAATTTTGTGAATGTCGTCAGCGTATGCAATTAGAGTTGCCCAGACTTTTGGAAAATTGTGCTTCTGCCCAGTGTTGCCAGGTCAAAATGTTAAAATCCAGTCAAATTTGACTGTTTGACTGGATTTTTTCCCTCCGAATCCAGTCTAAAAAAAACAGTCAAACATTAAAAACAAATAATTCCAGTCAAAAAAACAGTCGAAAATGAAAACAGCTATTTTTTGATATCAAAATAAAACAAAAATAGTTTTTAATTAATACAAAAAAAAAAAAAACAAAAATAAGTCGTACTTTATTTCAGCAATAGTTTTTTGTATACGTAGGTCAATTTAACAAATATAACAATTATTAATTATAAAATACATTAACTGGTTATTATTCTATACCATTAAAATACAGTCTTCTGAATCTGTGTCATTGCAGTTCTCTATTTCTTCTGTTTCTACAGGGTGGGCCATGTGGTTTCTTTTTAAATCATAGGTTATTTTAACACTGACGACAGTAGTCAGTATCATACCTCCGCGGAACGAAGTGAGTCGCTTTACACTTGAACAACGTTGGGAAATATTGAAAAAATATTTCCAAAGTGAGTGCTATGTATAACAAACAGTGCGTTTTTTTTTAAAGAAGTTTTGACCGAAGCACCCACCGCGCCTGTTGTACGCAAGTTTGTCCAAAAAGTTCGTGAAACTGGTGTGCTAGTGGACAACACTCATGGTCCCAATCTTCGTACGGTGCGCACAGACACTTTGGTGCGGATTGTGGAGTGGTGGCATCATTGGACCATTTTTCTTCGAAAATGAGGCTGGGAACTTTTCGGTCAACCGTGGGCGTTACAGAGCCTTGTTAACCGACTTTTTTTTACTGAAGGACCGATGTTATGCCAACAATCGGGAAACGATTCAAGCAGTTAAGGCCAATATCATCCATGCACAGCGTTGTTATATGATCTTAATTATCTTATTTTTTAAGATATTGAGGTAGTCTCCAGATGAGAAGATATTCACTCAATTTTAATGCATTTTTTAAGATTTGTAGAATTTTAATAAGATTTGTTAAGATATCAGCTTTAAAATAAAAATTTAATTAAAAAAACTCACTCCGAATATATTCTTCATATTCTATTCTCCATATTTTTGGAATTGAAGATACCAATTTTCTCAGATTGCTCATTACGCGTCCAATTCAATTTAGCATAGTCTTAGCGCTCAAAATTGGTTGCCAAACATTAATGGCATTGATTGTAATTTTAGTTTTCAAATTACACCGATAATCTGTTGAAATCGGCTATTCTGAACGTTTTAAATAATTGTATTTATTTTAAATTCTGCAGAGTCCCTTTTATGGTGTAGTGTGAAGTTGAATATTTGTTGAGTACATTTCACAATTCGGTTTCAATATGATTTAAGCAGTTGCAATAAAGCTACCAACGACTAAGGCTTGACCATTTTACTCAGTACAGTAGAACTTGCAAAGTAAATAGTTAGCGAGCTTTGCACAGCCTCGTGTTATAGAGCAGTGAGAAATAATTGAAAGCAATTTGGAATCTCAGATTGGCTTCTAAAAGTGGTTTCTTTCAAATGTCGCGAGAAACAAAATATACATGTGCGAAAGTACTTTTCTTAAGATTTTTTAAGTTCACTCTTTAATGGGATTACAGCTCTCCTGAACTTAAAATATTATTACTTCGACTTATCGGTCTAATTGACTTAATGGCTGCTTTACATAATAACTATATTCCCATCAGATTTTTGTTTTCAGATATCGAAATCGGGGAAAGATGTTGATAAAAATCGGTCTGCATTCAAAATAGGATTAACCTATCCATGTCTCAAAAACGGTTTTATGATTTTTATGAAATTTTGCATATAAATATACGGTTCCAACTGAGTTTTCAAAACTGGTAGATTCAAAAACAGAGCATATCTAAAATACCTTCAAAAACGCTGCACAGGCACACCTAGTTTTTGACTAGGAAATATGATACATTATTCAAAATTTCTTTAGATATAGGTATAACTGTCATTTAAGATTAAATAAGATATGAAATCGAAAGTTGTAAGATCTAGAAAAAATCTTTATAACAACACTGTCCATGCAATCCGTGAGATACAGCCCGAAACCATCAACAAGGTCTTGGAAAATTGTAGTGACAGAATGCGCTACTGCGAAGCCGGTTGAGGCAGCCACTTGAACGACGTTGTGTTCCATAATTAATGGGAATATTTGCTCTTACTAATAAAGCCATAATACATGGATAAAATTTGATACTTAGTTTTCTTTCCAAATTTAAAAATTTGTACAACATGTTTTTTTATCTCGCAAATTATGTATTTCTAGTGGTCAAAATTGAGTTGTGTTTATTTTTTGTTTCTAATATCTGGAGTGAACAGCTGCCATAACTCAAAACATAAACAACATACAACAAACCGAATTAAATGCAAAGGCATTCAAAATTCTCATGAGACGCTGGGCAAATTGCAAGAAATACTAGATTCAATTTGACTTTTAGCGGTTTGCGGAAAATGGGTGTGTTCAGTTCATTGCACTGCGCGAATGCTCGTTTACATTTTAATTTTTTTAGGAATTATATAGTCAAAAAATAAAAACAGTCAGCTTGATTTACAGTCAAATGCGAAAAAACTCCAGTCAAAAAAAACAGTCGGCTGGATTTGATTTTTTTTTTCCAGTCAAAACCGAAAAAATCCAGTCAAATTTGACTGGAAAACAGACAAACTGGCAACACTGCTTCTGCCTGGTGTTGTCTTGCGAGTTTCGCACAATTTTCTCATCTTATAGGCGATATGTTGAGTAGACTGATGCCTCTATAGTTGGCGCAGTTTAGAGGGTCTCTTTTCTCGTGGAATGGGCAAACGAGCCTGAGGTTCCATTAATTAGGCATACTTTCCTCTGACCAAATCTTGGAGACAAGTTGGTATACTCTTTGCCAAGCCATCTCCCGCTGCTGCCGATAAACCGTCCGGTCCAGGAGCTTTGTAGGACTTCAGTTTAGATATTGCTATCCTCTTCATTTTGGTTGGGTGAAAGGAAGTCTTGTCTTTCATTGTCCAGGGTAAATTGTTCATTCTGTCTGACAGCTGAATTTGTGTCGCCTTCGCCGTTTAACAGTCTGCAAAAATGTTTTTTCCATGTCCTCAGCACCGATTGTGATTCTACTACAAGGTTTCCTTGTTCGTCTCTACAGGTCTCTGTTCGGGTCTTGTTCCCGTGGCACGTTCCTGGAGTAGCACCTCGTTCGGCGCTTCTCCTACAACCTGCAAAATAAGTTCAAAATATTTATCATTTCAGTTCAAAGGCACGTTCCCTTTAACAAATTTATTCTCGTTAAATTTGAATCATTTCCTTCTGTAACAATTTCTAATATTAGACTAGAAACAAAATTTAATTCATTTAAACTAGGTCTAGGGTTTTTAAGGCAACCGGTATATAAAAAAAAGATAACCTCCCAAAGTAGCCCAAGAGAGATAAATACCCCAAAAAGAAAAAAAATACGCCTCCTCGCCGAATGAAGAGTTCACTCTAAGGCAAATGCATAGTAATGTAAAAGGATTCTTTTTTATTTATTTCGAGCAAAAATCTTAAGCAGATCCACTTTGCGATATTGCTTGAGGGTGCATCCTTATCGGGTTCTTAGCAAATTACTTTCAACCACACAAAGAAGTTCAAGGCTGTTAATGAAGTTTGCACAGGGAAACAAAAAATGTCCTTTCCCTTTAATTTTGTCTTGTTTTGAGCCACTTGCACGTGGAACATTTAGTTCCATAAATCTTCTCCCGTGTCGGAGGAACTGTACCCAAAATAATGTATAATTAAATTAGCAATTCCAAGCTTCATATCGTTCAGGAACTGCATCCCCATATACTCACCATATAGGCATTGCACATGCACATTGCACATTCCCATGTCCCAAAAACAAAAGCCGAAAAGTAATCTTTAAGCTATAAAATCATTTAGATACGAGCACCAGCGCACGATGAAACTTTACCATGTTTCACTCAAATTAAGTTAATTGTACCCAAAAGTCGGTTTTTGTGGGTTTTCTGTGTATTTTGAGTGTTTGCGGTCCTTCGACGATAGAGCATAGACTAGTGTATCCCACAGCAAAAGTTCTATGATACCTTTGAGGATAAACAGGTACCGAGTTTGGCAAAATCTATGAAAACTTGTCGATGTCGCATGAGGAAGGATATAACAACACAACAAGTTTGTGGGGTGAGGAACTGTACTATACTGTGTATATGTTTGGGGAAGGAGATTAAGTTTTCGGGAAGGCTGCTCCTGCTTGCGTTGAAGCTCAGTAGATTTTCAACAAAATTTTCTTCAAAAAAATAAATTGGTCTCGATGCTGTTGCTCCTTGCTTGCTGATAGGTATAGTGTAGTCAGTAGGTAGCTACTGCAGGTGCATTTGGCCCGAAAATATTTTTCATGATTTATCGATGTGACTGGGTTTGTCACAAAGAGAGAAAGTCAATGAGAGAGAGAGAGATGGAGAGACTGCAGCTGCTAAGGTGTGTAGTTGTGAATTTTTTGTAAATCATATGATTTCGGCGAGTTTTGTTTGAAAGTTTCTCCAAGAGTAGGTACCGATGCATTTTTGTAGGGTGAACATGAAGTGCCATGAGGGTAGAAAAGAAAGGAAATCAATTTCCTGATTGGATCGAGAAGGAAATGACATTGCTAGGAAAATCTACAGGAAATACTCATGCGTTGCAGTAGTGAGGGGAAATTCAAAAATGTTTTAGATTTCGTTGGCCTACAAAGTTGAAAAACTGATTTTTTTTTAACGGGACAGTATAATATCGACATTATTTTGACGGCACAAATATTTACCTACTCATGCAGTGCCATTAGACAAAGTTAAGGCAGCAAGTTATAAATTCCGCTTCAGATGGTTGCAATTTTTAGAAATCGGTACTTTCGTGATATCCACTCGATGAGTATGAACGGCAGTCATCCGTAATTGAGTTCCATGCATCAACATTTTCCATTACAATCAATTTGTCACAATTGACGGTTATCATTGGTACTCAGAGACTCAGGATATTCAATCAGCGGAGTCAATTTAACTATAGTCAGTTCTGAAATGGTTGGAAATGGAAATTTCAATTTTATTAGCATATATTTACACCTTGGTAGGTGTCCCCGCTAATTCAGCAACAAATCTGCGCTTACTCATTTTAGAAAACCCTTTATGTCTGCAACTTTTGGTTGCAGTTCTTTTTCAACCCTTTCGGTACCTACATCCTTTTTGTTCTAAGGTTAACAAAAATATTATTTTTCTTTTTGTTGCAACGGAGACTCCTACTAAAAACATTGTAACATTATATTAGTAAATATTGGTTCTAAAGTGGTTTTTGGGGACGTTGCCATATGGCATCAATTGCCTAAAGTGGCAGCAAAATAAAGGACAAATTCTTATTTTTACAAATTAATTTTTAAACAAAATTTAAAAGAAAAAAGTATAATTAATTTTTTTTTTAATTTAAATGTATTGTAAAAAAATAAGGATTTTTGAAAATATTTATTTTAAAAACACATATTTTCATATTATGTATGTATAAAAATAAAAAATAATAATAAGTTGTTGCTTTTATACTCGATTTTCTTTGTTTACTTGAAACATAACAATTACTTCAATTTCAAAAACAAGCATATTCCAAGATAAATACGTGTATTTATATAAAAAATAATTAAAAAAAAAACTATGTATTAAAAAAATATTAATAAAAATCTAAGTAATTTTTTTTAATTCAAAAAAAAAATGCATTTATTTTTATACATTTATTTTTATAAATGAAGCCTTAAAATGCACCTCTAAACAATACTGATGCCATATGGCAAGAAAACGAAAATTGTGCCAAATTGAATAGACGGAACTTAAATGTTTATTTTATTATTTTAATTGTCCGCCAGATATTAATCATTGAAATAAAATTGAAATTGACAATGTAAAAGAGAAATAATAAAAATAATCTTCCGACGAAAAAATCCTAACTCTATTGCAGAACGCTCTGTCACGAGAGCTGAAAATACAATGACGACACTTCATTCATCAAAATAATTAATACTGCGGAGCTCATAAGCGCGGCAGGCTTGAGTCTACGATTAATGATGCAAGATACGTCGTAGACTGCTAATCTAGATTTCAGCTAGACGACCGTACAAACTTATACCCAAGACCGACGCATATGGATCTACCAGAAAGCATGGACAATCAAATGCTTACCTTACACAAATGCTTACAAAACGTGATTGCTTTAGAGCTCATTTTAATATCAAGCTCGGGCACGATGCCAACCCTCATTGTTTAAAAAAAAGAATAGATAAATAGTTGGCGCAACAGGTCATAGAAACAACCATTCGTTTGTGTGAGTTTTTATGCTGATTCCGAACGGTTTCATTGAGAAGCTTTTTCAGGAAAGTGATACTTTCGGATGTTTGTCAGACGTTCGCGAGAGGTAACGCAGTGGAAAAAACCTCAAGATGTAATTTGTGTTTTGACGGGAATCGAACCTGGGACCCTTCGCACAGTTCCAGCACACTTACCACTGAGCCACTGCGGCCACATCTTATTGCTATTGTCCGTTTTATACAGAAGCAATTGAAAACGCCGAGTCAGCAATCAGCAACGCAGGACAATTATAGTGCAGAACCAGCGCAGTGCTAAACCCTTAAAATAGGGACATCGTCATACTTTTCAAGCTAATCGAGCGTAGGTCGCTAAAAGCCGAGGTTGAAGTGCAGTTTCATAGCTAACGTTAGTATTAGTATGGTACATTTCAAAGATTAACACCTGCTTATGCGCATCCAAAAAAACAACCCTAAAATCCCTCAAATTGTTCCAAGTCAACATCTTCACAAAGGGTTAAGTTCATCAGTTTATCAGCGACCCACTCATGTGCGAAAAGCAAAAAAAAATTATGATCCAAAGTGTGCGAAATGTTTTGCCCTCTTCTATCCTCAAAGTTTTAATGACATGACTTGACAACAACTCCCGCCCAAAATTGTCTTCAAAAACAGTTTCCTTAAGTGCAAATCTCTCATTCACAGCATTTTCCACTCAATTGCTTTGCATGTGCCGTTTACACCACTCTATGCTATTGTTGGTCCACCATCACATCCCGGTTATTCCACTTCACTAAATTAAATTGCAACCCCTTTCCCTCTCTATAGAACCCTTCAAATCATTTAAGAAAATTTCGTTGCGGTTTTTAGCCGAAATATCTACCTAACTCTCTCTCTCTCTATCTCTCTTTCTGCACACAAGGATCTTGCCGGCGCAGTCCAATTACTCAGAATTTGGGTATTTTTTTTTTTGGTTGTTGTTCCATGGAACTGTCGCAACTTTTAACTTCAACAAACAAGGGAAAATCGAAAGAGATAACCAGGAGAAAGAATCACCGACCGAGTTAGAATCCGAATAAGGCCAAAGGATTATGCCGCCAACAATGCGCGCCCGGACATATACACCCACTCCTTTCCTATATCGGACCATCAACGATGCAGGAAGTATGCGGTTGATGGTTGCGCGAACACCATAGCACCCAGGACACTAGTTATCCTCTTTTGATTGCCTTAAAGTATGTATATACCGTACCGACTAGCAGACACTATGGCTGGGTTATGGAATTTCTTCCCGCATCGTTCGAGTGGCGAACGTGCGGACCCTTATAGTTGAGGGTGAAATGTAGCACCATATTGTAGCCAAGTTTTCGACGGCGCGCGATGGCACAAGGTCCTCGCTTTTTAATATGGAAGTAAAGGCAAGACATTAAGTCGGTGCCACAAAACGTGCAAAAAGGACAAAGTCAGAGGCAGGCAACACAAAAAACTGCTTTAAATGTTCGCAAACTCCTGACATATTGCAGGATTTGAAAATTACTCAGTCCTCGTCGTCGCCGCCGGTGGTGGTTGGTTCGCTGGTTGCTTGGACGTTGGGCGTTTAATTTATGTCCTCCTTTTGGATGGGCGCACAGTTAACTACTCGTATATATAGTAAGAGGACAAATGGATGAAAACCGCGCCGCGTCAAAACAATTAGTGAGTGCTTTACTTCGTAGACAAACAAATTGATTTCATATAAAAATACATAGCGCATCGCTATAGAGGCGATCCTTTAAAGTCTTACGCGATGCAAGGAGAAAACGAGGTTAAGGAGTTTTTGAACTCCGGCGAGCTGTCCCAGTTGGTGGAGGAAATTTGCATTTTGGCAAGAAGCTTCTGATGCGTTCTATTTGGAAATGTTTTTCACTATACAGATTTATTTTGTCAGCCAGAAAGGTCGTAAAGA
Source organism: Cheilosia scutellata (assembly GCA_955612985.1). Lineage (NCBI taxonomy): Eukaryota > Metazoa > Arthropoda > Insecta > Diptera > Syrphidae > Cheilosia > Cheilosia scutellata. The sequence goes on along the minus strand of OY015314.1, from coordinate 7,258,430 downwards.
GTGAAAGCAAAGACAATTCCTTTCTCGTGATGTTAGCTTATGTAAACTTTAGTCACAATCCCGTTCCCAAGATGGACAGACGTAGGTGAGTACTTAAGGAATAGTTCACCAAGGGACACCGCGTTCAGAACACCAGTAGAACAGCAGTAGAGACATAACAGAAAATTAACATTGCATTAACAGAGCGTTAACAGATCAGCAGCATTCAAGTAAAAAAATATTTTTTTAAATACTCAAGCAAGGATTCTATTTTATACTGTATGCTACGACAAAATCACTTGAATTCAGCTCACATTTCCCTTCGAAAAAAAAGTCGAAAAATTCCTTCTACACATGGTTCCTTATAGCAGGATCATAAAACAACATCCAATTACCATCATCATCATCCAGTTACTTCATGTAAATTTTAACTGCAAATTTAATTTTATATATATATTTCACCACCAGAAAAATAAGAAAAAACATTCCATTGTTGTTGTTACCATTTGATGGCAGACTTCGCTACTATACCATCGCGTATCCTTTGCCGTGAGATTTTCAGACCAAACAAACAAGTATTCATATTCCGATTCCCAGTGGTGCCACAAAAGTTAAGAAAATTTGCTCATCGCAGATAGACAATAGAAAACCCATCAGGTGGTGGTTGTGCGGTGGTGAAGGTATAGGGTTCTGTGACAGACAACATTGTTCTCTCCCTGAAACCTCGCATTCGCAGTCATGTGATGCCCATGTAGACACAAACATCATTCCCCCGGGATTATGACAACTCACCGCACCGGAGAACGCTCTTCCATTCTATAGCATAGTACAAACGACGAAAGGTTGGATGCACTCGGTTCCGGTGGCAAAATAGGGTCATGAGTCTTGAAGTGCACACACAAACCTATATACACACACGCAGTATCACCTTGTAAAGCCACAAAGGATCCAAAGCTATTGAATCTGTATATGATTTTCGGGTGGATTTTTCGGGAATGACTGTCTGTCTCTGTTGTTTGTTTAGGTCGTAGGTGGTATAGCTGAGAGAACGCTGGTGGTGGTAATGTAACCGAAATAATCGGGCATCCTCATGCATATGCGGTATATATAGACTGAACTCCTGTTGTGTATCCTAGCTAAACATCACATACATGCAGACGGCACAATTCCAAGAAAAGGATACAGAAACGATATATTGCATCTAGTATACACGGTATACCTTTTGGAAATTTGAGGCACTGGCGGGCGCCTGAGGGGGCTATCACAGTTTTGAATTTTGAAAGCGACCGACTTATAGGTACATATGCTGTGGTGTTTGCGGTTTGTTGTTTTTCGTCGTAGTCGTCGTCGTCGTCTGTATGTCCTCGGGTATTGTTTTGAATTGTATCTGAGAAGCAATTCGCATTTCAGATTGCGTTTGGCAGTGAAAATCATCATGTCGACGACGCGGTGGAGGAATGATCCTGAACTGGGGGAGAATAACAAATTAAATCTCAACACGAAGTGGTTCATTTCTAGTCCAATAATATATTGTGTACTATGTTACTGACTCCGGAATATTCAGGACTCTTTTGTGCAAGAGGTCACAGAAAGGGCCTGGCTCTCCAGGTTGGGAGTTGTACTTGGGGTTGACTGCCCAACCACGGAAAAAAACCGCAACGGTTACAAAGCAATCAAACGCCTAGGATAAGGACGGATTTACTGTTGGCAACGCGGCAAAATGAAATAAGGAGTAGCCGAACAATTAGAAGAGGCCCTAAGGCTGCTACAGGAGGACAAAAAGTAAAAAGAACGTATAACAGGAACAAGACCCGAGCAGAGACCTGTAGAGACGAATAAGGAAACATTGTAGTAGAGTCACAGTCGGTGCTGAGGACATGGAAAACCTATTTCTGCAGACTGATAAACGGCGAAGACGACACAAATTCCGCTGCCAAGCAGAATGAGCCATTTACCCTGGACGATGAAAGACAAGACTTCCTTTCACCCAACGAAAATGAAGTGAGGATAGCACTATCTAAGCTGAAGTCCAACAAAGCTCCTGGATCGGACGGTTTAATGGCTGAGCTTTTTAAGGCTGTGAGAGATGACTTGGTGGAACGCATACACTAACTCGTCTCCAAGATTTGGTCAGAGGAAAGTATGCCTGGTGAATGGAACCTCAGCATCGTTTGCCCAAAGGAGACCCTCTAAACTGCGATAACTATAGAAGCATCAGTCTCCTTAACATCGCTTACATCGAGATCCTGTCTGCCGTACCTACTGTCTGAGCACCTGAAACCAATTGTCAACGAACTGATTGGACCCTATCAGTGCGGTTTTAGGCCCGGTAAGTCCACAACCGACCAAATATTCATACTACGGCAGATCCTGGAGAAAACCCAAGAAGTCCAAATCGATACTCACCATCTATTTATCGATTTTAAGGAGTTTTTCCAAAACTCGGTGCAACTACTTGCATACGCTGACTACATTGACAGAACGCAGCGAGCTGTCACTGGTGCATTTGCAAGTATCAGTACAGAGGCGGCAAAAATGGGTTTAGTGGTGAATGAGGGCTAATTCTGTCAACAAAAAAGGACACACAGCATCGACGAATCGGACAGAACGTCATGGTAGTTAGCTACAACTTTGAGGTGGTTATAGGGACTTTGTCTACCTCGGCTCCGCTATAAACTCTGATAATGACACCATAGCAGTAATCAAACGAAGAGTTACACTTGCCAACCGCTGTTTCTTTGGCCAAGGCAATTGATTTATTAAGACCTTGTCGAGAAACACTAAGGAGACTCTTTTTAAGACACTCATCATCCCAGTAATGGTTCTTATGTCGCAGCAGCATGGACGGATGGAGATCTCCTTGGTCGTTTCGAAAGCAAAATTCTTCGAGTGATTTTCGGTCCCGTTTTCGTTGACAATCTTTCGAGGAGGAAATCTAACAGCTAACTACGAGCTGAAAAGCGACATCGACTTGGTCAGAATAGTACGCATCAATGGTCTAAGATGGCTGAGACATGTAGAGGGAATGGCCACCAACGCTGCGGCCTGAAGAGCCTTCTATTCCAACCCGGAGGGAAAGCGCAGCAGAGGAAGACCTCGCCTTAAGTGGCGCGAACAAGTGGAAGGGGACCTCAACCAACTTGGAGTGCGCAACTGGTGGAGGCGGTTAGCCTAAGATCGGGCTAACTAGAGAGGCGTGTTGGATGAGGCCCAGGTCCACCTCGGACTGTAGCGCCATTTAAGTAAGTTAAGATCCTGTCGTTGACGAAAGATCGCAGTAGTTAAGGAGGCTCCATTATAGCATCCTACATTTACATTTACATAGGGCTGGCATTAAAAATAATCAAGCTGACCATATAGCATTTTTGCCTAGGTATTGCCACTTCTCCCTTTAAAGCTTAGGGTGTATACGTATAACCTACTCTTTAACTAAACCATTTAAGGGTTCTAGTTTCTAGTTATTTTCTACCCTCTTTCAGGGTATAATAATTAAAATTACCTTTCAACAAAAATATAAAAATGCAAGTTCATTCAGTAAACTCGTATCGGGCCACCTCTTCATTACTAGGCCGACCATAAAATCCCTCAACAATGGTGTATACACAAATAAACAGTAATAATACTTGAAATGGATTTTCCAAGGGTTTTCTTGTACGTATATAGTTCTAAAGAAAATTTTCCACATATAACTCTTAACATTGGATCGACAGTCACAGTGCATATGCAATAGATTCACAATTCCACAAGCAAACAGCCGAGTCCTGGGCGGGTGACGGTAATGGCACTGGTGCTGCACACAATAATACACAAACCCACTGAACGCTGGGCGAAACACATTCATTTATAGAGGCAGTGATTTAATAGATCTAGGTACTTTAAGTGAATTACATTAGCAAGCCAAGCGAGACGATGGCGTCACTAAAGCGGGTCAAGTTCAGTGCTCTTCCTATTCCTCTATATTAAGTAAACATACAATTTCTCCACTGATAAGCCCTCCTCTACATACAGCACCAGAGTTTAGGAGTTGCATATCACACTGAGGAAATATATACAACAAAGTTCAAGGTGGGTTCCATTAGAGATGAGACCAAGTTCTAGGTACCGTATAAATCGCATTATTCACTACAGCTCTGTGTTATGTACCCACTTTGGTGAAGGAGAACATCTTCAGACTGACTTAATTGGAAGGGAATTTAAATAGCTGTTCTGTGTGGCTGTGCGGATCTGTGCGGAGGCGTACTTGTACTTATTTCTGAGTGGATCTAGGAATCATTGGCCATAAGAAATACGCTGTAAAAATTGCATTTATTGTATAGCTGAATTCTGAATAATAGGAGATGAGGAGATCATCTGGCGTAAAAGTGGCAGTAGTCTGTAATCTTTGTGAATATAATTTTTTAAGATAATTATATAAGTTGCAAAGTATGTATTGCAATGGAAATCACTTATCTAATTCAACAAAAGAGTGGATCTCCACAGACAAATTGAAGAGCACAAATAATTATATATAAATCGCAGACTTTTTTTTTTGTGGTACATATTAACCCTACTTAATGTTAACCAATTCTAGTTTTCTTTTTACCAAATTCAAGCTTATCATTCATAGATGTGTCGAAAAGAATTATAATTTAAAAAAAATATTTCCAAAATAGGTAAAATCATATTTTGTTACAACCACAATACTGTGCGCATTATCTATCGAAATTCAACTTTTGGGCGCCCCACCATCAGTGGCAGTGACAACCGCGAGGAATCAATTTTCCAAAACTCCTTCTGTTACAGGACAAGCAAACTTTGGAACTCGCTTCCTGGGGATATATTTTCAGAAGACTACAATTTGCAGCAATTTAAGTCCAGAACTGACATACATTTGCAAGCATCTCGGGCGCTGTTGAAGCGTTATAGGATCGCCTTTCCCGCGGGAGAAGTATTTAAAAAAAAAAACTTGTGAAACTTGTCAATATTATCTAGCTGGGTATTTGCTGAAAGACGTCGTTTATTGTTTAGATCTTCTGTTTATGTGTAGAATTCCAGATTTTCCCAATCGTTCTAAGTTCTCATCACCGAACCTTTTTTCAGCCACAATCGTCAGGGCTGCGAAGGGTTTTTCTGCATCTATGGGTGGGAAACAGAAGAGAGAAGGGGCTTAAAGTACCAGAAGAACGAAAGAAAAAGGAAACTTCAAATATCAACTTTTGTTTTTAACCAAACGACTTTTATTCTTCAATGTCTCGTTAAGACTAAAAACTAATTCCTCTAAAAACATTACATTAACCACTTGTGTGGAAAAGCTATTAAGCTTTTACTGTAAACATGAATTACATAGTTCAAAAAATACTGTTGCTATAATAATTGAGTGATTTTACTCTTCTCTTTTTTTGTTTTCTTAATATTTATGCATCCAAAAGTATGCAACAAAAAATTGTAAATATAGTTTTAAAACAAAGTAAAATGTGTAAACTCTTGCATATATCCAGGTGTTGCGACTTATTATTGAAGTGATCATCTTCTCACCAACTAGTTCGTTCATCTAATTCAATAAGTCCAGACTTCAGTTAGCTCTGTAGTTTATGAACAACCAAAAATCACTTTTATATCATAAAAAAAGTCCGGAAATGTTTGAATATTGTATAGATCCACTCAAAGTTTAAAATGATTGAATTTTACCTTAGCCAGCCACTCACCTTTAAGCTCATATTATAAAACTTGTATCAAGTAGAGCTTACTGGGGTAATCTGCCATCTAGTGAACCTTGCGTAAGACCTTATAAAAATATTTCTACAAACTGGGGCAGAGGGTATATTATTGGCAAAAAACTGTTTTTTTATAGCTAAAAAATCGACGGCATTCCACTAAGCCTACCTATAGCAGTAGCAGAGTTGAAAGAGCTGTTGGAAGAAATAGTGAAAGTCGCTTTAGTTTAAAAACGGGTGAGCATATAGGCGAAGCCACCAACGGGCAATAATGTGCTCAATATTTCGAAAAACAGAGGTTGCCAGCTGGGAAACGCCAACACACTTAAACACACTTAATGGAAGGCTCTCAAGTGAAGCTTCCTTCTACAAAGAAACAGGTAAAATACCATCAGCAAAAAAAAAAAATCAAAAAAAGACTTTGAAGTAGGCTCTTTCGAAGTGGAGCGCAGTGGCGGCATTAAAGCGCCAGGGTCTGATGAGTGCCTTATATTCTGAATTAAACACAAAAAATTAAAAAAAAAAATAGCGCCTTACAGAACACGACATTTGAGCGTGAATGTTGCTATTGCGCTTACTTCGATGTTAGGGTTCAATGCCACATCCTTAAATACATATCTATAGCTCTAAAAGAAGATAATCTGCTCATCTTCTACTTAGGGTCGTTTGCTAATACTATACTCCTAGAGGTTTAAGTTCCACATAAACTCTTATGTGACAGTTTATGCCTTACAAGAAGTAACCCTTAAGCATTTATGTAGAAGTTGAATCGTTGTGAGTTGTATCAGCAAACGGGCCTTAATCCTTCATTGATAGATAAGCCAGCATTGACATCGTTTAAGACAAACCTTTTTCAGACATTTGGAAACAGAGTTCAAGATCATTCTCCGTTGAATTTTCTCCCAAATGAGAACCACAACATCGTTCCTATCTTCTCCCGCTGTCATATGATATCCCTGGCGGCTATATCTTTAATTAGTTTCACCAGAATGCAACTCGTTCAAGTTAATCACTTCACTTGCTTATGCCAATGCCACTTGAAGTCAAAGGCGAAAAGGCCGCCCAATCTGTCTTTAATCATTCCCCAAACCAATCCAAACTGACTGGCACTAGCATCTTTATATACATATTCACATTGACTTCCTTCTTATGATGGATGGGAACATCCAACTCAATAATTGCATCCTCAAACAGAATATGACACAACTCCCAAAATAGATTATTTACTCCAGCCGCAGCATCAGTCTGGGGTTTGGGAAGAAGATCGAGAAAGACGAGTAAATTGGACGTCGATCCATCTTACCATAATCAACTTCAAAGTCACTCCAAGCATTGTGACGTGATATACTCACTCGTATGTGTGTTCAAAGTCAGTAGGTAAACACAATTGGTGCATGACATCAATAAAACTAAAAAGTTTGACAGAATTGATCTTAAGACTCTGATGTGTCCCTCATAGCTCTGGAATAACACTTGAATTGATTTCCCAACTGTGATTCGCATTGGTACACATCACACACAAAAGGACTTTGCATTGTATGGAAACATCTTCAGGAGTAGGAGAATTTATTTAATTTGAAACTATATCAGGACTCCTTTTGGCACATCACATCTGTGATTTGTCCACACATTGTACCGCAAAAATCAGGATAAATACACTCGACCGCACTTTATTCTCGGAGGCATTTTAAATTCGATTAATAGGATGAATGTATCCTGAATTTGGACTTTGCTCATCTCAATCTCTCCTGATGGGGATGTCCAATGAGAAATCAAAAGAAGCAAATTTTCTGGAAGACGACAAAATTATTCCCCAAAGGACACACACAAGTTTAACGATAATAATCTTCACATCCACCTCTTGAGAATCGTATAGCCAGTCTCTGGACCATTCTCTGTTGGGATTATTGTTTGTGTAGAATCCTCTTTCTATGTTAGGTATATACAGTAGGTACAGGTAGCCATTGCTATACCCTACCCATATCCTTGGGATGATGACGACTCTTGCTTCTTTGGTGTATAATCATGAATTCAGATTTTGAGCTCTGGTCGGTGATGCACAAGCACAAGAGTATGTATAGTCATTCGAGCATTTTGCAAAATAGTCAACCAGGAAGGAAGGATTTTGCCCATCAGACAACACACGAAGAGAGATGTGCAATTTGCGGATTTCCATGAGACTGCTATGATGATGTCCTTTTACGCCAAGCCCTTCTGTGTTGTTTTGTGTGTTTACATTTATTGGCTTATTGGCAGTATTTTCTTTCTAGCTGTATAGTAGGTATAGGTATATAGGTTGGCTCAGTTTTGGGCATTTTTGCGATAGAAGGAGACTGCAACCCCAGTCATGGGTAATTTAATCGGATTTTTATTACTAACGATGAGACTTTTGGTCTTATTTTCTTTAGGATAATGACTACGAATATCTCTATATGTAGGGCCTTTGGTTTTTGCTTTTTTTTTTTTTTTTTGTTGACCTGTTGTCTTCATAATGAAGATATTTGCTTGAATATTTGAATATTAATGACACTGATACATTACCATAAAAAGATTTGTTTATGGTTGTATAAAATGGTTCACTGAGCTTCTAGTTCGAGGGTAGTTTTCATAAAATCACATCTAGGCGCATATTATAAATTGGATGGACATTTGACATTTGATATTTGACTCTTGAATTTTGAATTAAAAATCTTTATTTAATGTCAGGTGTGTTGTGTGTGACCAAGAATAATCTGAAATAGTTATCGATTTAGTTAAGTCTCAAACCATTTAAAGTGTCGGATTGCATTGGAGTATAATCCAGCTTGAGGTAATAGGATTCTAGTGACTCAATGACCCATGAAGTATTGATTGTAGGCTGTGGTCCATATTTAAAACTAGCTTACGACATTATTTTGAAAATTAGACCTTATCGCTAGCCTTGTACTGGACTTTTAATTTTTTTCGGCTCGAATTTGAAAACTTTGGATCAAAAATTTGACTGTCCTTAGATGAGGCTATACTTCTTAAACACTCATCGATCACTTACCTTTAATTGTTCGCAGTTTTACAAAGAAAAATCCTTTTTTTTAAGATTTTAACATGGTCTAACATTTAACCTTATTTTATGGCAAATGCTCGTAATTTCATTGTGCCGAGGTCCACTTCGACATCTTATTGAAGGAATGCCCTACTTACTTACTTAGATTTCGCTACAGTCTGAGGTGGATATGGACATCAACCAACACTTCTCTCGATCTTTGGCTAACCGCCTCCAGTTGCGTACTCCAAGTTAGTTGAGGTCCCCTTCCACTTGTGCTGTGCGCGCCACCTAAGGCGAGGTCTGCCTCTACTACGTTGTCCCTCGGGGTTGGAATCGAAGAGCGAAGAGCGTTGTTGGCTCTACATAAAAAGAGATACTTAAATTGAAATAAAATTCAATGATGCTTTTATTTCACATCAAACGATTCGTTTCGGCAGAAGATTTCGTTCGCCAGCAAGTTCATCTGAGTATCCCAGGCGATACATTTTTTGAGTGAAATAAATAATTTGCGACACATTCCGCCTTTGGTATTTTATGGCGTTACCAGGCTTTATCCACTGCCAACCCAATGGCAGAAGGGTTTTGCTAGATCTCGCTGTCAGCTCCTAGCTAGTGCTGGACAGGTACAGGTAGCTGCATCACGTCTCATTTTGCATATCTGTTGCATATCTGCAACATTATGTTATAAGGGTTTATTTTACTCTATATGGAAGTTAATAAAGCAATTATTAGTTTTGTTATAGCAGAGTCTAACACCACATTTTTCACACGATGCTTGTTTGTATATCTTTTGCAATTACGATATTTGCACCTTATCCGTTTGTCAGCCCATACAGGCCAATGTCCAATTTGATCCTGTCGAACCTGGTTTTGGAGGAACATATTATGTGGGCCCTTTGTGTTTTTTGGCTTGTATTATTTTATTTTCCAAACTCTTACGTTTTCTTGTGTCTGGAGATTCAGTGCCTATTTTGCAATTTCAACTCGAAAATCAGCCGAATTTGTGATCTTATCTAAGTTGACAATTTTGTTATCTCTCCAAGACGTAACGGAAATATGAACACTGTTTACGTTAGCAACATATTCAACAGACGACCCACGAGGTTCTTTTTTCAAAATTTTCTCATCCGGTAGTTTTGAATTGAGAATACGATTCCGCCTTACTGTTCCTAAGCTGAGAATGCCTTCCATAAATATTCTAATATAATGGGATCGAAGTAAGTCGAAATAAAGCCGGTAATTCTGATGCCTAGGAATTATTCTAGCATGACAACGTTGGATGAGGCTACGAGGTCTGGTTCTTCTGGATTGACAAAATTTTCTTTTCCCGTCTCAGGTTCTATACCATATAAGCGAATTCAGAAACACCACTTAGTACTTGCTTGGGGCTTATTAGGGTTATATCGCTTCAAATTGTTTCTGGACTTGGTGGACCAAATTTGTTCATCAACACAAAGATATTGTTCAAATGGGACCTTTCTGAATGAATCATTTAATATTTGAATAACCGGCTTTTTTTTTTTTTTGAATATTCTGTCGCTCTCTGGATGTAATATGGGAACATTATTATCGTTATCATTAAAATGTAGGAGCTGGCGGATTCTATCAAATTTATTCAGAGACATTGTGTCTTGAATAGCCGGAATTATTAATGAATTCCTTTAATAGCTCCTAACTCTTGGTAGGTAAGCTATGGACATACAACAAAAAAAGATGCCAAGAAATTGAAGTACGTCTAAGTTTGAGATGCTGAATGTGGAGTTAGGGTCTTTTTGAACGGCGTACAAATTATTTTCATTCGTTATCATTTCGATAAGATCGTTTGCGAACAAATACGTAAAGTACTGAATCGGGGTTTCTAATAGCAGTATTTCAGATGACAAGGTTATGTCCCCGAGAAAAAGAAGCTGTCTGTCACTCAAAACCAAGTTATTCTTTTTTCACATAATGATTTTTCCTTTCTTACTGGTTTAGGACGGGGTAGCGCCATAGACAATTCAGGTTGTGGTAAACTTACTTCTTGATTTATTTCCTCTTCCAAGTTGTTATTCTCTTCAAGATGCACGCCGTTCTCTGGCCAAAGGGTTTTCCTCTTTATCTTCATCTTCATCTTCGGAATCAGGTTCTGGTACATAATTTGGATCGTCCAAGAATTCATCATCCGAGAAATCCATTCCATCTTCACTTTCATTCATGTTTTCCAACACATCTATGATATCTACCTGAAGTAGGCAATCTTCGCGATGTCATTCTAAAACTTTCAAATCAAACCAAAATTTCAGTTACAAAGTAGCTTTAAAAATATGTCTCATATCAGAATGTTGCAGAAGTGCAACAAACACAAAACGTCCATTTTCTACTATGCTAGCAATATTTTTCCAAATTGGTTCACAAAAATAAAAAATAAATATACTTACTTGATTAGTAAATCACTTTAATTTCCGCAAACACTATTTTTATTTATATATATAAAAAAAGATTCCAAAATTGCAAACCTCACTTGAACGTTGACTAAATGGAATGAACTGAACAAAAGGGGAAACCGCTCTATTAAAAGTCAATCGTGTGTACATATTTCAAAGAAAGAAGAGTAGTAGATCTGCTACAACTCTTAAATTACTCTCTTAAATAATATCTATTAATTTAACAGATACTTTTGTAGTATGTTGTATTTCTGCAAAATGGCGAAACAAAGGGGTGATAAGTCCATTCTATCACGCGGTATATTTTCCTTTTCGATGTAAACAATACTTGTTAGGGAGTCAGCACATTTTATTAAACGCAATCATCTGTCATCTCCTGGTTGTGTTTAAAATAGTAGCCAAAAAATTACTTTTTTTTTTCTTAATAAATTTATTTCATTTGTTTTTAATAATATATATTACATTTTGCTTTTTTTTCAATGCTTTGTGTATTTATACGGGTTTTATTTATATTTTACTTTTATACATCTTTTTTTTTTTACTTTACAATGTAATTTGTAGTTTTAACTTTACTTTAGTCACTTTAACACCCTAGTCCTGCATTTTATTTTTGTTTGATTTGTTTATTTTTTTTGTTTAAAATTCACACGAAATATTATAGTGTTTTTGCGTGAGAAACGAAGTATACAATTTAGATTGTTTACATGACGTTTATATATAGCTATATATCGTTTTTTGTTTAGTTGTGTGTTTAAGGATATTTGGTTTGTAGTATGTAATCTGTGTTTGAAGTTTTTTTTTTACAAGTATATATATTGTAACTGAGATGTGCATTTTAAGTATAATCTTGTAATTTACTGATAATGAAATTCATGATTTTTAAAATTTTTTTTTTTAATCGTTGTCACTTGAAGTTTATTGTTATTATGTATTTATGGCTTGGTGAATTTTTTTGTTTGCTTTACTTAGGTAAAAGTGCGAGTTTTTTGTGTACAGTATAATATAATTTAATTTAACTACATTGTTGTAATTTTGTTTTTAAATTCGAAACATAAAAGTATGTAATAAAATTTATTTAAAATTTTTTTTTTTATTTAACAATTTACATAGTATTTTGATATTTTCTTTCCAGGTTCAGCATTGCGAATTCATTGTTTTTATTTGGGTGAGTTGGCTACATTTTTTTTGTTTGTCTCTTTTTAAATTTATGCAGGGAGGTGAATAAGGTGGTGGTTATAAGATTTTAGTTCTAGCGGGGCTTGTAAATACTATTAGCAGGGTTTATCATTTCCACCAATTTTGGTATGTTTATAAATTAGGAAGTGTAGTTGAGTTTTTGTCTGACAGAGATTTAGTAAGTTCATTTAAAAATGCATTTTTTGTTTTCTATTCGCGGCTTTTATCAAATAAATTAAACATTTTCTGCTTCGTTAAAAATAAATATAAATAATTTGTGTTTCGTAAAAAATTACAGATCCTAATCTTAGAGATATTCCATAATTTCTAATTTCTAATTTTAAGTACAGACAGGCAGCTAACCAGTGCTAACATTACAGGTCACTCACTACCTATTTTTTGGAACCATTCCTCAAAACTACCTTTGTAATTCTAACTGAAAATGCATATAAACTATATAATAAACCACCACAATATTATTCCCTCTGCATAATTATAAAAAAAAATTAATTCCTATACACTAAATGCACATATTTAACATTAATCTTTTTATATTTGTATATAGTTTAATTTTTATGATTTAATTATTTTTTTATTTACATAACATCTTGCAACATTGGTATAAAATATTCTACAGTATGTTGTATATATAAATACTATATATATTCTTTGCAGTTTTGTATTTTCCTTACATATATTTATAAATACTTTCTTTAGGCATTTTTAATTGTATTTTAATTTTTCTTTTTAATCCTTAATAATTTCTTAATGTTTATAGTGTTCTATTGTTTAAGTAAATTATTATAATAATTTTTCTTTCCTTTAATTTAAAAAGAAAATAATTTCAGGCTTCCATGTGTTTATATAATGTATATAAATAATTTTTGTCCTTTGTCCATTTTTTTTTTTTCATTTTGTTTTTATAAATACTATATTTTTTTTAGTAATAATTTTCTTTTTTTTCACTTCGACTTGACTAGTGTTAGTTGAATTTTGAACAACAAAAACTTGGCCAATTTCTTAAAACTATTAACTGCACTATAACCAATATAGTGGAGTTTAATAAGCTTTTATTTGTTGTAGATGTCGTTGTTGCTAAACTTTTATCCTTGGACCAGTCATAACCCTTGGGGTTGTCACCGGTTAATTTTTGTTCGGATTTATCAATTTCATTAAGATTTGATTGATATTTAGATCCTGCTGTTGGAATAGAAATAGAAAAGAAAATGGAAAGAATTTAAATTATAGTTGTAGAGAAGGGAGTGTCTATTTCTTTGAATTTTGATTCGCTATCTGGCAGATAAGGTGGCAAAAAAGTTGTATTTTTTTAGCAATAACAACTGTGACTGTGACCAACATAAGCCAGCCAAATTATCTGTCCGATAAGGTCTCAAATAAGTCGATTATTGAGTTTTTTTTCGCTCGAAACATGATCGCAATCAGAGTAAAAGATCACAAATAAGATTCGGCAAACTCAAAACTCATTTGTTTCAACTTAATAAAGAATTCGTAAACTTATCTAACAGATAAAGTGGCGAATAAGATGAATCAAACCATTTTATAAATCAAAATCTGAGTTCATTTAGGAAATAGCTAAAGTGAGACTCGTTATGTTTCAGCTTAATAAGGAATTTGTAAAATTATCTGACAGATAAAGTGTCAAATAAGATTAATATTACCTTCATTTCTCATTGAAATATTTTAAAAACCCAAATCTGATTTTATTTATGAGATATCTCAAAATAAAACTCAAATTTAACTGTTTATAAAGGAGATTGGTCAAATAAATAATTCATAAAGTTATCTGTCAGATAAAGTGTCACATAAATCGAATATTGAATTTGTTGTAAATACTTCGAGGCATTTTGTAAACGGTGATGGAGTTTCGGCAAACAAAAAACTATTTTGTTTGAACTCAGTAAGCAATTTGTAAAATTTATCTGACAGATAAAGTCTCAAATAAAGCGAACATTGTTCTCGTTTTGCTTCAAACCATTTAATAAACCAAAATCTGAGTTCATTTAGGAAATAGCTCAAGTAAGACTCATATGTTTGAACTTAGTAAGGAATTTTGTAAAATTATCTGACAGATAAAGTGTCGAATAAGATGAATATTACATTCATTTTCCATCGAAATGTTTTAAAAACCCAAATCTGATTTTATTTAAGAGATATCTCAAACTAAAACTCAAATTTAACTGTTTATAAAGGAGATTGGTCAAATAAACAATTCATAAAGTTATCTGTCAGATAAAGTCTCAAATAAGTCGAAAATTGTGTTCTTTTCCCTTCAAATCATTTTATAAATAAAAATCTCAACTCATTTAGGAGATAGCTCAAGTAAGACTCATAAATGTTCCAACTTGTAGAATTATCTGACAAATAAAGTCAGAAATTAGGTTAATTTTTTATCTACCAGATAATTCTTATTCCTATCTACCCGACAGTACTTCGAATACAAAGAAAAACATTCGATAGTCAGTATAAAAGTAAAAGTAGAAGTACTTACTTTTATCCAGAACAACTATCGAGTTTGTTGGAATGTCCCCATAACTCGGCGTATTGAAACCAAATTTTGTTGTTGTTGTCGTTGTACGTCGAAGTGTTGTCGTTGTTGGAGGTGGTATTGTTGTAGGAGGATTTGATGCTAAAAATAGAAGAAATCCCAAGTTAATACTTTATGTTAAACCGGAAGATATACCCTCTCAAAAAGGTCTATAAATACCGGCACGACCTTGACCCAAAACAATTAGCGAAATCACTTCGTGTCGTCCAACACAATAAAATTCGATAGGTAATTGGAAAATTGCTTACAAGTCTAAAAGCCTCTTTCGAACGACCCCCTCCATTACACACACGATATAACAACGCTGTACAAATTGCTTTACAGGACAATATCCTCATTACATGACTATTTCGTACAGAGTACATCCTCGTCCATAAAAGTGCCTCACTCTGTTCATGGGTAAGGCCAAAAGGGATAAAAATCCACTTCGTCTCAGCTATTTCATTCATTTCACACAGTTTCCTTGTCCACAAAATGGTACCAACAAAAAGAAAAATAAAAAATTGGAAATAAAAGTCATTCACTTCATTCACTTGAATCACTTCTCGGCTCGGCCTCCTTTGGAAAGTTTCAAATCGTCGCTAAGGCCACAAAAAGCCCATAAATTACCACAAATTGTCGTCAATAATCCACCAGCTATATAGATGGAGGTGGTCCGCTGTGATGGGGCTTGGGGGGCCAGTGCCAGAAGCCAATGAACAAGTAAATGTATATAGAAAGCAAGCCGGTATCGTATAAAGTTTCGAATGGAAGACTCTATTCAGGGCAGAGAGATAAATATCGACAAAGGAACTCATTGAACTTTCATTGCACACGGATATGGAGCACTAATACATACCGCTACTAAAATTGCCAGGACCTATCAGCAGACTCTTCACTTTATCACTATACACACCACCGACTGTCCCGGCGGCGGCGGCGGCGTCGCCGTCGTCTCCTCCACTGCTCTGCCTTCCTTACCACAGCGGCACTTCTATATAGTGTAGGTGTTTTCAGTGGCACTTTACCACAATTGACACCACGCTGTTGGTGGTGTCCTGATGGTGGAGCAAAAAAAAAAAAAAAAAAATAATAGAAAGTACGTGGGAGGGACGATTGGGTGTGAGGAAGATTTATCTATTTGCTGGGATTTCGACAGTTTTTAGTCGGAGAGTTTATTTGGGGTTTATTTCGGTTTATTTTCGGATAAATAAAGCAAGTGGACAGTGTCTACCCCATTTGGATGTCCTTTATTGGGATTTCGATTGTGGTTTTATTTATTTATTTGTCTGTTGTCGACAGAGGATCCTCTGACTTTACATCCCGATTTTTGATGAACTGCGAAATTATGATTTGCTTCTATAATTTGGGTTTCATCTCACTCATTCATTGGAAGTGGTTCATGGGTTTTGATGGGTTACAAAGGCGTAGCTATACTTTGAATAGGACGGGGCTTTTTATAGGCAATTGTTTCTCATCTATGGGGTATCTTTCCTTTCGCATTGAATATGTATGTTTTGTATGTTCTTGCAAAAAGGATGAGTTTTGACATTTGACGATCATTTGATAGATACACTCGCATCATCATTGACATATTATATTACAAGTATACGTCTTCGCGCTGGTTCCAACATAACCACTAGCTCTCTTAGTTCGGAGTGGAATAAATTGGAAACTCGCACTTTTTTGAAGTGGCATCTATTGGTTAAAAATAACGCAACAATTTGAATTTTAACCGATTTAACTAGTTTTTTTTATAATTCACTAGTACTCAAGGGGTTTTTGTTCCCTTAAAATGCTAATGCACAGCACGAGTGGCAGGTTTAATAGGTTTAATATCCCATCAAATACGCGGCGGATCGTATTGAAAGCGATACCTCCATTTCGACCGTCTTCGCTTTTGGTTATTCTTAAATGCGAACGAGGGCGAAAATTATATTTCCAGTGCTTTCCAGTTTTTCCATTCTGAGTTGCAATTTTCCATGTATTTTTCCAACACTTTGACAGCTTTTTCCCGCCACAGGAATTTAGTTTATTTTTTATCCGCAAACTATCCGCCAGCAATCCGTCACGTATACCTACAGCTATCGCTTTTGATTCGATCAAATCGCTTTTGGAAATACAAAAATACAAATCCGCCATGAAAAGCGATCCGCCGCGCATTTGGGAATAAGCCCCCAGAGCATTGGTGGTAAAAATATCGATAAAATATAAAGATGAAGAAACATTTCTGCGATATTCGATAGACTCCGCTATATTTCTATCACCTATAATTTTTATCGCGCACTTCTGAGTCAGAGGGTGTAAAGTACTTCTTACATCGATTTAAGAAGCCTGGACATTTCGCAGCGTTTTTGTCGACTTCATTATGTGGAAAGTCGTTCAGTTTCGTCGATGCAAGTCCCATTCATGGATAATGGGTGAGGGTTCAAGTTTCGCTTTAATGATAGAAGGCAGCATTGTATTTTGGAAGCATTAAATTCCACTCTATTGGTTGCACCCCATTTCCTAATACAGATCGGAATTTAATGGGTTTAGCATACGTTGCCGTTCCAGTTCCACGCCCGGAGTACCGGAGACAAAACAGAGCCTTGGGGAACACTAGCCCAGCATTTATGTGGGGAATTGCAGACTTAAAACCGTCTAATCTAACACGACTTGAACGGCCGGAAAAGTAGTTTTCAATCCAATGAAGAAGGGACGCGTTTTTGACAAAAGAGCTTGGTGCCAAACTCTGAAATATCAAGCGCAACATTCTTCGTTTCACCAGAGAGATGGAGAGATTGGTTCCAGTTTTCGGTGAGATAAGTTTATCAAAGCACAAGTGGACCTGCTGCCACGAAAAACGTATTGTCGTTCATTGAGAAGTTCGGAAGGGCTGAACAAATACAGTTTTCCATCTACTCGGAAGGAGTCAAGAATGGTAGGTCAAGTGGAAAAGCTTACGCAGTGGTTTTCCCCGCGTTTGAAGAACACCTCTTTAGAATTATGGGGAATATTGGATATACCATCTGGAGCAGCGGATTTGTGAATGTTAAGATCTTTTAATACTCTTGCTACTGTGCGAGTGCGAAAATGTATTTGCCCCATGAAGTATTCGACTGCAATCTGGAATGTTGGAGCTTGCGGCGAATTGCGCAGCGAACAGATTTGCTTTGTCCAAAGAGCTGACAGCTGGAGTGGCCATTGTAAACGAGTGTAGGAATTGACGACGTGGTGGGCACTGGTGGCTAGTGGAGTTCTTAATATTTATCATAAATATCGTAAATTTACTTAATCTAGGTGTCTCTAGTATTTTACGGATAAATTAAAAATTGTTGTCGCACTCGCAACGTTTCGCAATGCCATCTATTGTAAACCGTGACGCAACAATTTGAATTTCAAATTTCAACCGTTTTACCTGGTAAATTTACTCACGCCCAATAGGTGTCTCTGTAGCATTCTATACAGAAATACAAGATGGTTGTCATTTTGTTTCACATATTTTTCGCTTCGAACCAAGAGCGCTAGTTTATGTTGTCGTCAAGATAACTGTTTACAAGAGTCTTACTTCTATTAAGCCTCCTTGCAATTTCTAGGCCTGAGAGTCCTAACTCCTTGGAAAGCATCTATTTTTCGTCTTTCTGTCGCTGTCAAAGTCTTTCCGGAACCAATTTTTTTTAACTAAATAAAAAACGGATGAGGCTACTCTTGGCTGCTTCGAGAGGAAAATTCTTCGAGTAATTTTCGGTCCCGTCTGCATAGACGATGAATGGAGGAGGAGATACAACGACGAACTGTACGGGCTATACAGCGAAATCGACCTAGCCAGAAGAGTGAAGGTCCAACGACTGCGGTGGCTGGATCTGGGTCATGTAGAGCGAATGGACGTGAATGCTCCGGCCCGAAATATCTTCGAATCCACACCCGAGGGACGGCGCAGTAGAGGAAGACCGCGACTCAGGTGGCACACGCAAGTGGAAGGGAACCTTAACCAACTTAGCGTGCGAAACTGGAGACAGCTGGCCAAAGATCGTGCTGGCTGGAGACGTTTGTTGGGTGATGCCCAGGTCCACCCCGGACTGTAGCGCCACCTTAAGTAAGTAAGTAAATAAAAAGAGTTCATTTGAACGCTTTTTTAAATATTCTTAACAAAACTTTGAAAAAGATCGCTCCTGCAACGATCGTTTCTTATTTATCCTTTAATTGTATGACTTACTGTTATATACCAAAAAATTATAAAAGTTTCCTGGTACAAAATTTCCAACAGGTATAAAGAGTAAAAATCGAAATGGCCTCATCGTAGTGATCACCAGTGTATATGTAATATGTCAATGACTCGTATAGATTACTTAAAATCTAAGGCATGACATGTAACCCAGATTGCGTCCTCAAAACTGTCATATAGGGTAGAGCGGGGCTAGTTGGGCCACTTTTCGTTTGAAGTCCTGTTATAACCAGATTATCCATATACTATACCTTCAAGAGTGGTATCAAAAGATAGAATGGAGTTCGTACTTCTTAATGATTTTGAAAAGATCTGAAAATATTCATCCACAAGGGAATAACATTGACCTAAATGCACTAAGTCTAAGTGGCTCAACTTACCCCACCAACGGGGCAAGTTGGGCCAGTGAGTGGGGTAAGTTGGACCACGGCTTGAAAAGTGGAAGAATGAGCTTCATAAAGGGCAACAAATCCCGAATTTATAATAATATCTTATTCAAAATATAACAAATAAATAGAATTCAAAACAAAAAAATTCTTCACGACGTAAAACAGGTGGACACTGGTATAAGCCCACTTTCGACAAGTATGGCACTGTATACCTCAACCGGCAGCTTTCTCAGTTTTTCGCTTGCACGTACGCATTCTAGAACAAATAATAACGGTCATACAGATAACATATATACTTATTTATTTAACGGAGCAAGTTTTTCCCTAGGCCCAACATGCCCCACACTTAGTTTGATGAACATATTGGGTCACAAAACCAAAAATACTCAAAACTATCCAATTTCGTACACTGAATACTAAAATATATTAACGTATCTCATAACAAAACCTTACCTTAATGTATATCTTGCACCTTATCACCATTAAAATAATAAAAGAAAGACCGGCATTTTTTTTAGTTTTTCATGCTTAAACTGAAAATTTGATGTGCTTCGCCTCCTGCTGATATGATGCAGCTGAGACCGGTTCTGCACGTGTTGGTTATTGTGCAAGCATCATTTGTTTATGATCCTGTTCGTTTAGAACTTACTGGTTCTGAGTAATTCGCGTGGTCCAACTTGCCCCGTGGCCCAACTAGCCCCGCCCTACCCTACTCAAGCCTATCTAACGTTATTAAATTCTATTTTAAATTAAATTTTAACCATCCAAAGTTCAGCATTAAACTATTTATTAAATTTAAGCCTCGGCTTAAATTCTGACATCCATTCGGTGATTTCATTCGCACTGTTTAAAAGCTAATTAAGTCCGCTAAGCCACCCGCCAAACGTGAAAATGAAATGCACATCCCACAGTTCCGGTGAAACAACGCCCTAAAAACACCTAATTATCTCATTAAAATCGCATTGAATAGGCATAACTGCATTCTGAGACAGTTATAGTATTTATCACCTGAAATCAGCTCCCCACCAAATATACCTATACTCGTATGTCGTATAGCTCCACCTAACTAAATTGTAGATATTTATCGAATTTCGGCATCGGAAAGCAGAAAACGTATTTAAATTGTCATCGCGCACAGAGCATCCATAAATTACAGTATTTGCCAACTTTTGACATTTAAATTGTTGTCCTAGCCCCCTCCCTGATATAGAACCACTCCTATATACAACCACTGACGCAATAATTTCTCATTCCACGTGTGTGTATATGTACTGCAGCAAAAATCTGCCGGAAATTGACGAACAAACTTTGGAACAATAACATGAACTTGATCAGGGACTACACTACTATGCCAAATTGCCTTTTCATCCTGGTCGTGGTCCTGGTCCCCAATATAGTCCATTGTTTTAAAACGACACGAACTGGGTGGGGGCTGGCTTATATTATGTTTTAGTACCGAAAAGGGGTAACAAAATATTTTAATGTGACACTTACTGTATATTTTAATGGTGCCATCCATTTCACCACGAGGATTTCTGGCGACACACTTATAGGGGCCGTAATCACTTTTTTCAACATTCGTTATTGTTAGCCGCATAACAGCCTTATATGATGGTATTCCTGGTATAGTTTCTGTCCTGCAAGGGGATGAAGAGAAAGAACAATTCGAATTAGGAGGGTGATTAGGTGCAGAGTATTATAGGTCGGTCCTTACTTGTACTTGGCCGATTCGCTGATCATTTGGTCATTTTCTCGGGTCCAATAATTGAGTGATGTTGGATTGGCCTCAATGAAACACTCGAGGGTTATGTTGAAATATAATGGTACACCGATCAGTTGGTCTTGTATCGATACACTTGGAGTAACTATATAAGAGTTTTGATTATGAACAAAATTTGTGGTTGTAAATGACAAAAAGGGGAAAACTCACAATCCACACTGACTTTGATCCTTTTCGAAACACTGGGCGGCACACCATTTGATGCTATACACAGATATGCACCCATGTGTAGGCGAGAGATACGTTCCAGGTGTAAGTCCTCGCCTTCCATGTCAATTACTGTAAAAGAAAAAGTCACTCTTGATGTTGGTTTTAAATTAAATTTCAAGGATACTTACTCTCCATGGTTTTGTTTATAACAATTTTATTACCATCATCTCGTTTCCATTTGATTGATGGCTCTGGGCTACCTTTTGCTTTACAACGTAGGGTCACATTGTCACCCTCACGTACGATGACATCGCTGGAGGTGAGTGAATCATCGATGTTTGGCGGAACTGCAAAAGAAATTTCAAGAATGTTATGCAAGGTGAATTTTGTAAAGGAGTTTAGATATATACAGTAGAATTATACCGTTTATTGAGGCTAATTGCACATCATTACGTGCGTTAACGAAATTGAAGGAAGTTTTATAAAATGATTTTATTTAGAGGCTAATCGCACATGATGCGGTACGTAAACGCACACAACTGTGCGATAATGAAAATGAAGGTATTTTTATTTTCTTAAATAGTGTCATCTAAATGAACGTTACTGGCCACTAAGAATCTAATGATCACAGGAAAAAATAAGTGTGCGCTAAGTCCAACTCTTACTCAAAAGTTAAGCACACAATTCTCTGTGTCCTCTCAGTTCGACGAGCCTATTAGTCTCCTTTTTCGTTGCTAATTGCACATGTGTGTTATATTAACTCACATCGTTGCGTGCGTTAAAGAAATTGAAGGACGTTTTATAAAATTATTTTATTTAGAGGCTAATCGCACATGAGTGGAACGTAAACGCACACAACTGTGCGATAGTGAAAATAAAGGTATTGTGGCATCAAATTAATCGAATAATCACCGGAATCTGAAGCAGATTTTTCCGATTATACCTGAATCATTCATAAGTTCAACTCTCACTCAAAAGTTAAGCACACAAATCTCTGTGTCCTCTCAGTTCGATGAACCTATTAGTCTCCCTCTTTTGCTGCTCATTTCCGGTTTTATTTTTCAAGTCTACCTCGTTTCCAATTAGATGGCTTCAAAGCCAAACCAAATGTCACTCCTTTCTACCAAATCTCACTGACGCACGCGATAAATTACTAAATCCCCCGTCAAAATTCTCTTGCGCTCAACCATTAGCCCGTTTCTATCCTCTAGCGGTCAACTTAGTCCGTACAAATTGTAAATAGGAATTTTTTTTACCATTCTTCGCACATACATATGACATCTTCCTCTATACCAAAGGACCAAAGTCGGGACAAAAAAAAAAACCGAAATCTCCGACTTGCCAGAGATTTCTCTCTGACGTGTTCCGTATGAAACATTGTCCCGCATTGTTGGTGGTATGTCGTGTCCAACTTCTGATTCGGTTGTCCTCTTACATCCTGACAAAAAGCGAAAAAAATCTGTGAAAGGATTTGTAAACGACGGTGAAATTTTCTGTTGACCGTATGCGACATTTACCAAACAAAATGCAAAAAAAAAATACGAAACCATCGCAGGATTAAACAGCGACTCAAACTGTTGCTGTGCAAATGTTCATGTGTAAAATGCCCCCCCGGAATGCAAAAACCTTCACCAACCACCACTGTATATAGCTCTGTCTCGCATTTTATCCTCCAGTAGAATCCTATATTGGTAGTTCGCCCCTCTCCGTTTAAAATTTATCCTAACTTTGGTTCGAGGCGACTAATAAATTGCGACAGCGGCGGTGTCGGTGGTACACACTATACACCGATGACCACCGTATGTCCTTTTCATATTTTACCCAACTCTGAAAATGCAAAAAAAAATAAGGACATGGATCCTATTCCATTTGAAGTACTGGGCAAATGTGGAATGCAACTTGATGTAGTTACTGTTGGTGTTGCACAGCCCGGTGTTGTTGGTTTGTATAAACCATAATAAATGTGATTTGCACAGGACGAACAACCGACGTCGACGTCCACGTCCCCACCCAAAAAAAAAAAAAAAAACAAGGACGACTAATGGGTAGAGAAACGTAATTTGATTGTGAATTCGTGATTTAGGAAACAATTTCCATTGTATGTCCATCGTTGGCTCGTCCATCCAGTTTTAGAGCACGCAGCATAAGGACCTCTACTGTTTTATTGTCATCAGGATAATTGAATTTAATAAATTGCCTCATTATGTTGGGAAATGGAATTAAAAATATATGCTCGGCATTTGTCTATGTAGTAGGTATTGTCTCCCCGGGGGCACATTATGCAGAGAATTAAATGCAGTTCCGGAGCGGTACCAAACGGGCAGAGGTGCGGAGCAGCAAGTCTCCGCTACTACTCGTAGGCTTATTTAATGAGATGCATTGCTATTGTGTTTCCTCTGGCATGAGTCTAGAGTGTAAGTTGTTGTTTATGTTTCGGAATTTCCATCGAAATGTATTTTTTTTCGGTGAAAACTTTTAAACAGGCAAAATATGGGTTATGTCCTTTGTATGTCCCTCTAGTGTTTCAACAACAAAAATGCCATTACTGCCGAAAAGTTAGACAACAGAGTTTCAAAGGTTGTTGTTTGGATTTACTTTTTTTTTTTGCTTTGTTTGCGGGGAAAAAATCCTTTTGAAAAATGAATGCGTCATGAGATACAGACAGAGAAAGTTGGAATGTATGGAATCCTTAGGAAAAACGCAAAGGAATTTCTGGATTTCTGGAGTTATGCGGACGTGGTGCATTCTAGTGGCAAATATAAATTGGTTTCCGTTTTTTTTTTTTGTTGAAGAGATGGCTTTCAGTAGGGTTTGAAGTTGGGTTTTTTTTTCTGCTTCAATCATCTAGTGATCAGATTTAATGTCATTCCTTTCCGAAATAGTTTTTGGGAAGGATTTATGCAACTGTTTGCTTAATCGTGGTTAGCGTTCATCCTCCTTCATATACAACTCGTCATTGGCCGGATTATTCCCATATCTACAGCTCATCTATGGGACAACTGAACTTGCGGTCAACTCATCTATTGGACATTTCATCCATCTCGGCTGGTTTAAACTATAAGATATCGCTTTCGGACTTCATCCACTGCGATTAGCTCTAAAAATGTTGCCTAAAAACCTATCCCTCATTAAAATTTATAGTTGGATGAAATGTCCGTGGATGAGTTATCCTGAAGTTCAATTGTTTCTTAGACGAGTTGTATGGGTATGAAATGGCCATGGATGGCTTTGCTGTGGATGATGTTGCCACCAGTTTTTGCGATAGACGGAAGTTTTTCGAATTCATTTCTATGTGAGTTAAATTTTGTATTATGGGTTAGGGCTTATGGAGGTTTCAAGCACTCAGTTAAGTGGATAATTTTTTTCATTCCCTCCAACCGAAACATGAGCTTGTGCTGTGGATGGAAATATTAGCCAACTTCTGGAGACGAATCGAAGTGCAAGTTTCACTACTTCCCCTGTGCCTTAGGGCACGTCGGTCGTCCGATCGTAGTATCGGAAGAAACATTAAGGTCCAAGCTTTAAAAAAAACACACGGTTCAGCACATAAGATAAGCAGACACCAACAGTTATGAAAGTGATTGAAAAGCCATGCTAGCCAAAAAGAAAATGTATTTTGAGTCGAACATCGGGCGACATTTCCTGTCTTATACTTATGCTAGATGAACATTTTGAACTTTCAAAAGTCTCCATTTATACCGCATTCAGAAATCACTTTATAAACCTGGCGAAAAATGTTTGCTCTTAAAAAAGCATCCGCAAAACGAATGCTCGTCGAGAATAAACATTTTCATTGATTACAGAAAATGGGAGCCTCTGTTTATATCATCAAGTGAACGACTTTGATTGATTCATTGGAAAAACAGCCTTTATATCCTACCTAATGCCTTTGTTCGATGAGCATTTTCTACTTTTAAGAAGTGGTTGCTTTAAAACAACTTCCAGACTTCACTTAAAACCTCACAAAGAATTATTGTTTAGTGCGACAAAACATACGAATGCTCGTCGAGTAGTATTTGAAGCTCTGATCGTTTTGCGCTCAACCCTTCCCGGCGCCATTAGACAACTTCTTTAAAGATCAAATTACTTCTACCAGATTCCATTTGCATGTACCTCCATAAGAAAAAATGCACTTCAACTCCAAACCGAAACGAAAACAAGGTAAATTTAATTTCCCAACTTGACAAGTGGCCAAGCTTTATATTTGGGAAATTGAAAGGTCTATATATACTACCTTAACCAATCTCTCCTCACTCTGTGAATAATTTAAGAAACTTGAAACCAAGAAAAATTGTAAATACAAGACATCTGCAAATCAAATTCCGTTCAATTTCGAAAAACCAATTCGTTGCAATGTCCTTGTTCACTTTTACATCTCACACATGAACTTCCCGAAAAATAACATCAACTCCCCCCGCACAAGAAGGCGGGTAAAAAAATCGAATTCCACTCCAAAGAATTTAGATTTCCTTCCTTTGATTTGCTTCAGCTACACTCTCTACTTGAAAATTTAACTTGCAAAAAGGGGTAGCTTGCAACTCTCTAACCAACCCTTTCAAATTGCAACACAAAAACTATATATTGAGAGGAGTTCCGCATCCTATAGTACACTACACACATACACCCAGACGACAGATATCGAACAGCAGGACTCTTAATCCTGCTACTGCTGTTACAACTCCTCATTTGTTATTCTGCTCTCGATTATAATCAAAAGTTATCCCGAGACTGTGTGTGCGCACAAAAAAAAAAAAAAAAACAGGACGACACAGGAGGCAGACTACTGATGGTGGCGCACAATATGTTGCCTTTACGTTACATTTTATTAACGCTTCTGATGTCCTAAGCCATTATCCCTCATCTGCGGTACATATACGCCGATGACATCAACTTGACCGCACTATATCCCGCGCTGCGCCATCGCTACCAATGTGTAGATCCTAATAATTAAATGGAAAAAGTTAAGAAAGTGTCAAAAGAACATTCCCTGTTTCTTTGTCCTCCCCTTTGTTTTGTGGGTGAGCCTGAGCAGCAATATGTCAAGTCATCTGCCGAAGCAAGGATGGGATCAGGGCATGAAGTACGCACGCTATAAAAGTTTCTTTGGTGGAATTAAATGATAACGATACTTTGCGCTACTGTTTCTTATTACTTAAGGCTCGGTCAAGGGACAAATATATGTGTTTGCAATTTTTGATGTGCGGGCAATTGGCACAGGACACGGGAGCAGTCTTCAAATGATTGCTTATCGGGAAGTGTCATCTATTTGCCCATTAAATGGCCATGATCTTTCAGAATTGCGGTCCTTTCGGGGAGATAAAGTGAAACGATTTGGTACTTGGTATTGGTACTCCTTATGGGAGATAAGATCATCAGCATTGGAGAGTCCTACTATGGTGGATAAACGTGCGTGTGCAAATCGATAGAGACATGGCGGTGGTGGCTATGACCAACGAAGGCTTATCTGATATTTGTTTTGGATTTGCAATAAGTGGCTTCTTAATGTCACAATAGGTTTATGGCCGGATCAGAGTACATGCCGTTTGTGGCGATAATCATTTGACGGTGGTCATTTTATTGATGCTCTTTATCCTTAAAATGGTCTTCGGTGGCATTGAACTGACAATAAAGTACAGATTTTTAATCCAACGCCCATCAATCGTTATCGTTAGAATTTAGTGAATGAAAATTGGTCCTTCGAGCCAGATACAAGAATTTTAATTCAGGCTGAAATACTTATAGCTTCATACAAGCTTTCGAACTCACACATCCCTTCGGTTGGTCCCCTAAAGCGCTGTAAAATCAGCCCAGGAGAAAGTTGACAGATGACCACATGAATGTTGTTTTAATGACCCGCTTCAATCATACACTCAGATTTTCGACTTTTCGGTATCTAAAGCGAATCGATAGACAAGGCGATGTCTGCATACTTCCATATTCACAACTGACCCCGCCATTATCGACAATGGGATATACCTATGAAATTTGTAACCTGTGTCTGAATTCACCCAATACACAAACCCTTAAAGTATTTATTTTTTAAACAGACGAGAACTGCTGTTCTATTTATAAGAAATTGGCGCTCGTGATCACTGCTGTTATCTAGACGTATTTGCAAACTGCTTCTGATGAATAAAAACCGATTGGCTTTCCATATTTAGAAGAGCATGCGATGACAAAACAGATGAACAGATCCAAGCCGCAAACCAACAAACACGGGGCTACGACATCGCCCATTAAGGTAATTTTTTTAATCTTCAGTGAACTCATTGGCATCCATTTCCATTTAGCCTAATGAGAAATGAGTTCTATCTCCCCTAGTCATCGCACTGTCTCTTTTAATCCCATCGCATTTAAAAAATAGGAAATAATCATTTCCCGACAAATTAAAAACAATGCCCATACATCCGGATGATAAGCTCGTCCAAAATATATTTTCTTTTTGGCAACTTTACAAAAAAAAAAAAAAACTTTTTCACAGCAAAAATGTCCTGCTCCTTTGTCACCCTCCTGTGCCACATACTTTCACCCCAAATCTGCATTCCAATACGGCTAATGCATGCATGCATGGAAAATGGGAAAGAAGGTCTTCTGTGTAAATAGCTCCAGACACGTTGACAACAAATGAGGTAATCACGTTATCCTTCCCCCTTCACAGAGAATATTTGAAAAAAAAAAAAACCTGAACTCCCTTTCAATTTATTTGCAATGTTGTCGCTGTCGCCTCTTCATCCTTTGACTTTGAGTGGCCAGCTAAGGGGCTGTAATCGCCATATCAGAAGGCAGCTTGATGGGATGATATTAAACCATTTTATGGATAATCCTCATATTGTCCTTTCACCAGTACCTACTTTCACACACAAACACACGAGAAGAAAAGGTAAACAAGAAATAAAACGTGTGTAATCGGTTTTATTAGAAAAGTTTTTCAGCCGAACCGAGTCGTGACACCAAACGACACACACGATAGACAGACAGTACATGTTGGTCTGGAGTACATTTACGGCACGGCAGCAGCAGCGGTCAGTCTGCTCATTGTGTTCTTTATGGCAATTCAAAGTTTTCCTCTCCCAGCCTCTATGTTTTTGTGGGTTGTATGGTTTGAAACATTAATCACCCCTCGTTAACTTCCAGTGTTTGGTAAATCTTTTATGTGACAATCAACCCGACGAGCCAGCTATCCGCATTGGATCAAAATTGCTACTGCTGAACCCTAAATGACTCCTAAAGGTAGGGCGAGACTGTCGTCCAAGTGGATTCGATATCTGTCGCTGTCCTCCTTTTCTCATATTGACTTTCAATCTCCACACAAGCACAATGAAAAAGATAGATAGACAGCATTAGATGTGAACTTACCGACAACTTTGACAAAACCGTATTGCGTCTTTGCTGTCACTGTATTAATTTGACACATATAACGACCTCGGTCCTCCTCTTGGACATTATTGATATGCAGGAACCATGTTCGATGTTTGTCGTGCTTATCATGTGTCACACTAATGCGTGGATTACGTGTGATCACATGATTGTGTACGGTAAGGATTGCTGACTGTTCAAAATGCATCCACGCCACCTGGAGAGAAGAAAAAAAATATAAAATTGGTATGACAAAGAGAAGGATACAAAATTATTTGCTGTCGAAACATTATGATAAATATTGTCATCTTGCCAATTGAAGGGACGAGGAGGATGACAAGTTATTTAGTTTGTTGCTGAAATTGATACATGAGAGGAGGGGGTAGTAAATATTGCATCAACTTGAAAATTGCTTGGAAGAATGTTTTTTTTTTATTGAGTCACTTGAATGGAGTTTTAAAACAAAAAAATCAACTGTAATCATAAAAAAATGTATATATTTAATTAAAAACAACATTGTTTCATGATACATAATTTATGTCATGAAATATATTAAGTTTTGTGAACTGCATTGGTACTCATTGCTAAATATTGATTTTATATTCACATGGATTGAACTTATTCGACATAACCTGAAACATTCTTGATGCTCGATATATTTCATGAGAGAAAATTGAATAATATATCAGTTCTTACTAGTCCTACGGCGCAATTTTGTTAGTGTTTGTTTCTTGCGATTCCAGTCGTTTAAGTAAATTGTATTCGAAACTTGCAATCTGTTTGAAAATTATTGGTGCTTGATATATTTCATGAAAGAAAATTTATCATTCATTGACTCTTACTAATTTTACAGTGCAATCTCGTGAGTATTTGTTTCTTGCGACTACAGTGGTTTAAGACAATTGCAGTCGTTTTAGTAAATTATGTTCGAAAAATGCGATCTCTTTGAAAATGCTTGATTCTTGGATATATCTCATGAGACAAAATTATATAAAAGCCAATAAAATGTAAACTACGGGTGGTTGCACAACCAGTTTTAAATCTACAAGTAATATTCGAACAATGCAATCTCTTTGAAAATTCTTATTGCTTGACATATTTCATGAAAGAAAATTATATTCTTCATTGCCTCTTACTAATTTTACAGCGCAATTTCGTGAGTGTTTGTTTCTTGCGATTACAGTGGCTTAAGTAAGTATATTCGCAACATGCGATGTCTTTAAAAATGCTTGATGCTTGACATATTTCATGAGACAAAAATTATATATAAGCCAATAAAACGTAAACTACGGGTGGGTGCACAAACATTTTTAAATCGGCAAGTGATATTCGAACTTTGAAAAGTGTTATTGCTTGACATATTTCATGAAAGAAAATTATATCTCTCACTGACTCTTACTAATTTTACAGTGCAATTTCGTGAGTGTTTGTTTCTTGCGATTCCAGTCGTTTAAGTAAATTGTATTCGAAACTTGCAATCTGTTTGAAAATTGTTATTGCGTGGCATATTTCATGAAAGAAAATTATATCGTTCATTGGCTCGTACTAATTTTACAGTGCAATTTTATGAGTATTTGTTTCTAGCTATTACAGTGGTTTAAGTCAATTGCAGTCGTTTAAGTAGATTATGTTCGCAACATGCGATGTCTTTAAAAATGCTTGATACTTGACATATCTCATGAGACGAAATTATATAAAAGCCAATAAAACGTAAACTACGGGTGGTTGCATAAACATTTTTAAATCTATATTCGAACCATGCAATCTGTTCAAGTGTTATTGCGTGACATATTTCATGAAAGAAAATTATATTATTCATTGACTCTTACTAATTTTACAGTGCAATTTCGTGAGTGTTTATTTCTTGCGATTCCATATTCGTTTAAGTAAATTATATTCGAAACATGCGATCTATTTAAGAATGCTTGACATATATCATTAGACAAAATTATATAAAAGCCAATAAAATGTAAACCGCGAGTGGTTGCATAAACGTTTTTAAATCTACAAGTGATATTCGAACCATGCAATCTCCTTGAAAATTGTTATTGCTTGACATATATCATGAAAGAAAATTATATCGTTCATTGTAGGCGAAAGCCAACGGAAGCGGATATCACAACTCTTCGTATTCTTCAGTGCTGTCAATCACTTAATAGGTGTGTGAGAACGGAAGTGACTATCAAGTAGTTTTACCAGTGAATTTTTTTTAATTGTCTGTCAAAACAGATCGCATCCTTTTTTCTAACTGAAAGCGAGAGCCGATCTCGGTTTGATATAGATATTTGTGAGACGCTCCTGAAGTCTGATTCCATCTTTAGTTTAAAATTCATCTCGTCATCATCCACCTTTCTTATCCATATCGCTCGGCAGTCGAATAAATCCAAAAATAGAAATCACATGATAAAAATCAATTCCTTGGCATGCATTCACTTTCAGAGGTAAACCACGAGGCTATACGTGTATAAAAAAAAATCCATTCTCCGCTTCTAATTACGAATGCGTAAGCACGTCTGAAATATGTCCCCCGGGGTTGATTCGGCTGATTAGTCTCTGGGTTTTCCTTTTCATCTTCAAATATTTGCATTCTATTCAAACTCTTGCGCCCTAAATCAGTTCCTCGGGGGTAGATATATTCAAGGAATTCCATCCACCATATGATACATAATACAAAAACGTGCAACACATTGTGCCAACTTCTTCCTGGTGAATATGGAAAATTATGATCCCGTTAAGATGAAGACCGCATTTTGTTTGCCTTTAAATGATGTCGAAAAGCCTGATGTTCACCCAATTAAGGACGAAATGCACTCGTCTTATGTACACATGAAGCCTTTTAAAGTCGCCATCGCATCATGGGCTGTTTGCATTCCCCAAGCACCCAGGGATAAGCCTCCTCCTGATGCTGACGATGTTGATGGTGATGCCCATCGTCAAATTTAAGCGCCTTTTTACAGCTTTAATTATCCTCTCCAAGAGAGAGGTGTAGGTATATGCGGGAGCATACCTATATCCGACGATGCAACGGATGGCAGGATACTCTTTTTCGTTTTTTTTTTTTGTTGGTCGCCATCAGAGCAGGGGGAAAGGATAATTTCAGAATTACACGGATGAAAAAGTAAACTTACACCGTTGGACAATTTGGAAAGGAACGCAAGATGGGGAAAGGGAAGGTAGGTAGACAAGAGGATGAGAGATGAGGGAATAATGCTGACGATAAAAATCTCATCTGGTTGGCCTAATTAATTTCATTAAAAACGTTTACCTTGCGCCGCGAGAGGGAAAAAGCATCCAATGCCAGGCCACACACAGGGTGCCAGGATTTTTTTTTATTTTTTTCTTTGCCAGTGAGTTCTTTTGTGGACATTCGAGCGACACAAATGTGATTTGTGGTATAGAAGGAGCCGACTGACATGGAATCGAGAAAATTGACATAAATTTGTTAGATTATGACAGAGGTGATAATTTGATTCAACGAGAGTTGGGGTGGGAGGCAATTGGAAAAGCGTGCCGGAATCGGAACACACATTGGCGGTCTGCGGTGCCTACGGACTTTTAGGAACCGTCTTTATATTATGCAAGGTTAGGGCTATTCAGGGATGGTCCAAGGAAAGGTTATAGAATTGTAAAGGTAGCGGTGCCCGAACTACTTACAAACTCCGCCCATTGACCACCAAACAGGGGTCGTATTGCTGCATCCGAAAACGAGTTATACACTCTCGGAATTGCGCCTTTTTCACATACAGAGCACAAGCGAATTCCGTCACCCATTGCTAGTTCACGGATGAGACGATTCGGCCACAGTACAGTGAATGGCGCCCAACGAGGGTCTAGTGTTAGACGAGTTAGTGTTAGACTTCTGGCCTGAGTTGTGTTAGACTTCAAATTGAGGCACCCACCATCATCATGTATCCTTCGGACATTGCCTTAGTTTTTGAACCCTTCTCGCCGCGTCAATAAACTCTAACCAATACTCCTCTGCCCTCCCCCCCCCCCCCATCGCTGGTAATATTTATTTCATTTTGCTCAATTTTTTTTTGCCGTCAAATGTCATCGTCTCATCACAATGTCGTCGTTGTCGACACCATCCACCGACAAGTGAATTGATGATGGCATCGAAAACAACACACGACATGTTGACAAAATGAATAAAAGTCAAACACAACATTAACATTCTTGTTCCATCCAAACACACACAAACACCATCACTCCTTCTTCTCGCAACTCTCCTATGCAGTAGTAGTCACATGTCATGTACGTGCTATGCCATATAATCCTTAATCGATTCATGGTGCGCTGTGCTCTGTTGTGAAGAAAAAGGATCTAACATCACACACTACACAACGAAAAATCTCACACCACTTACGATTACAAGTGGAGGCGACTCAAACAGGGAGGAAGTGGTTATAGGTTGGGACTCTTCTAAGCTAAGTGATATTATAGATTCACAACACTCGCTTACCCCATTTCGCCGAAAGGATTCAATGAAAAAGTGTTGAACATTAATTTCCTTAGGACTCTCAATCTACCTCTCCTCAATGCATGCATATAGTGACAAACACCCACCCACCGTGACATTCGCCCCCTCTACCTTAAGTTTAATTTAGAAAAAAAAAAGTATCCTTCGGCCCCACGACTGAAAAAAAAAAATAAAAACCCATCCGTAAAAGATAGTGAAACGCTTAACCATTTAAAGGACATTCACTGCTCGTTTTATTGTTGCTATTTGTGAGTGCTAGCTCGCTTTCCCAAAAGGATCCGATGCCGATCTCAGTGTGTCTGTCTATGTCTTGTCCCAGGGTTTTTAGTTGAAATTTTCTCGACGACTTTGTCGCATTAGAGAGAAAGATATGGGTGAGAAAGCTTATCGGACAGGACATCAAAGGAATCCTTTTTTTTTTGCGCACATCGCTCGCATTCTGAGATATATATTTGTGTTGTCATCCCGTAGGTGGTAATGGAGAATGGCGTGTCTAAGTTAAGAAGGCAAATCAACAAGGAGGCAAAGTCATTAATTTCAGTTGATGGAACTTTTTTTTTTTTGGGGGGGGGGGGGTTTCTTAGATTTCTTTATTTGAAAATGTGTGAACCAGAATCTCTAAATTGAATTTTATTGCCAGTACCTACCCAGGGTGAGAAATTAGATTTGCAGAGGCAATTTGCATTAGGTATACAGTCATAGATGGGATCAAAAGGATAACTGGGTGGCCTTAATAGGTTTAGTCAGAGGTAAATTTGTACTTTTAAAGCTGGTTAAGCTGATCGTGATGTGTGTATTTGTGAGTCCTTAAATGGAGGACATTTGTTCAGACAGAGAATTCCTTAGAAAACAAATTACGAAGAAGATCTATCTTTTTTCCTAGTCCGGGAGAGCACACCCCTCTCTCCATCTCATTCTCTTATTGCACTGCTCTATCTCATACATACTCGGTTTCTTCATACTCAATTTTCATAATATAATCATCTTCATATAATATATGTCGTGATATAGTGATATCTCTGAAAGGACTTTTGCCACGAAAATGCTGTTACGTTCAATACCATATAGATTATATGCACGAAGATACTGACGCTGATATCTAATATTTCGTTTCTTCTATCGTGACATATATCATAATACATACTACTTTGATCTTCCACAAGACTCCACATTTAAGTCGATTTCTTCATACTCAATTTCCATCATAATTAGCATGGTTATAGTGACAATATATCATGATATGTCGTAATATAGTGATATCTCTGAAAGAACTGTCGTCTTTAAAATGCTGTTATACGTTCAATACAATATAGATTATATGCACGAAGATACTGACGCTGATATCTAATATTTCGTTTCTTCTATCGTGACATATATTATAATACATAATATTTTGACTTTCCACAAGTCTCCACATTTCTAAAGGAGTTGCAGATTTTTTTGTTTATAAAACAAATGGTACTTTGCACGCGAATTATTGATCCTTCGAGTGGATTACATTTGCTGTCATGACATCAATCATAAAAATTTATGAGCTGAAAATAAATTGCATGCGGAATCTGCTAACTCATATTATCTATTCAAGCTATCACGTTTCAGTCTTATCCTTACTAATTAGTTTTAGGAAGAATTTAATTGCTTAACGACATTTTTGTTACATCTCTCATAACACCTAGTGATATAATGTTATTTCAAAATGTCGCGCACTACATCATAGTATAGATAACGTTACAAAATGTCTTTTGTATATATCATGATATCGGGAATATTTATTCCATGGCTTTATTTTTTTAATGAAACTAGGATGTTTTAAATAAGCAATGAATATACTGTGACCTGGGGTGGGATTCTGTAAAAAACGTGTGTTTCGTTTTCACTAAACAGAGACTGCTATTGTCGAAACGATATCGTTCGATCGTTTTCGTCTTACATCATGATATTTATAGTTATATTCTCTCAATAGATTAGGTACTTATTAAAAAGAATGAAAGAAAGAATGCAGAAGAACTTTCCCTCTGTTCGCTAAGGTTTTGGCAAAAATTGGGTTCTTATTCTACAAGAATAGTAAACACTTCTGTTGCATATATCATGATATATGGAACTCGCTAAAGAAATATGGATACACCCATAGTGCGGCGCATAGCCCAAACCGTATTTAAAGCTTGTGTCTGAAAGTAGACTATGTTTTTTTTCTCTATCATGATATATATTGTGATATACTTTTCGGTTAGCTTTATTTTTATTTGTTGATCGCGTATGCCTTGAATAATTGAACGTCATTGATATCGTCAAGAGTTTGTATATTGCGATGTAAGCTACTCTCAAGTCTTATGTAGGATCAGAAACCGCTTTTACGTCTATCAAACTTCATGTTGCATGATATATTAATTTTGTTACATTTTCTCCTCACAAAAGCCGTTTGCAGTTCACTTTATCTGCCTGATTTTATATTGAAATTTAGCTCCTTTGTGCAGATATTCGCATAGATATATGATGTCTATCGTGCTATTTTCTTTCAATAGATGGTTTCTATTTAAAATATAGAATAGCAGGCCATCATACCGACAGACTTCTTAGATAATTTGGTTGAATTTATCACATCATCTCTTCTATTTTTTATATCTTTATATAGATTCTCCTTGTCTCTATCGTGATATATATCATGGTTATAATTGAGGCTTTCTGTTAATCAAGTCATTTTAGTGCTTCTTATATATCAGTATTATTTTAATAAGAATCTTGTTCGTTAAAATGAGTGAAATTTTCGAACAGAAACCCAAACTATTGATCATTCAAACTGTCTGATTGACCAACGTAGTATGCCCACTAGATCCCACGGCCTTAATGCAGTAACTTACCCAAACGACATTTTTCTCCTTTCCCCATGCCATCGAACATTTTTTCAAATCCATAGCCATAATCCACTGACCAGAAAGCCAGTGGTAAACCGCAAACATCGTTTAACTCTCACCACAGAAATATAATGATATATATCTGCACCCTCCCGGGGCAGTTGTTTCATGTTTATCTTTTGGGCTTCTTGTGCTTGTTTTTCTTCTTTTGGACTTTTTCGCCTTATCGATAGAAATAAAAAAAAAAAAACAGCCAATCTAAATAATAATACCAGCCTAAGGAATATCCAAACATCCGGCCAACCGCAGTGTGGGGCTTTACGCACAACCCCACAACCCACCTCCGTTCTGGAACTTCTGTTTACATTTAGCCAAATGTTTGCCATGTTCATTTCTGGCAAAAGAACAAGATGTCCTGCTGCTTGCAGTTTATGTTGATTCTCGCTTACCCCGTTGGTATATGTATACGTTGCTGCCTTCCAGGTGGCAAAGCTTGTCCTTATCCGTATGCGGACGGACTACCCACCACTAAAACATCTGGGAATTTGAATTCTACATGTGTGTGGCTGGGAAAACTGCCTCGAGGCATATTTTCTAAGAAACTCTACACATACCCTCGCTTTGGGATGCTTGCTTGAGCTTTTCTTCAGATTTGTAATTCCGCAAAGGTTGTCGCCTCTAAGCCAACTGAGATTAACTCTGCTGCCTGCACACATACTACCGACAGGGAAAGAGAGCCAACCGTCAGGCGATATGTTCCATACGGTGGTATATACGCACATCTTCATCTGGGGGAGATAAGGACTTGCTACGTGCACTGCATACACAATTAAAGTCGGGGTCTCGGCATGGCAAAACTTCCCTTATATGCCAAAATTGGTTAATTAATGCCTTGTTAGGGGTTGAGTTTGCGGGATACCCTCACTTACAACCGAAAATAATAATAAGGATAGATATGTGGCTTTAGGGGTGGGGGTTGCCTGCGTGTGGGGTGTACAATAATAATGAACTCACCTTGTATGAGCCCAAATTTTTGACAGAACACGCCAGTTTGACATTCCTTCCGGCTGGCACGGTGATGTTCTCTATCACATCCGTAAATTCTGGATCCTCTGTCACAACTGAAAGAAAGAAGGAGACTGGATAAGAAAAGAAAAATAATTGATAAATCAGGTTTTTTTTTCATTTGTTCAGGACATGCGGTTTCGCAGGAAAGAAGTCAGGAAGAAGGAAATTAATTAGGGAGCCGTGTTGTGTTGTTAATATCAATTATTTTAAATATTCAAACGAAAGCTCACTGATTGTGTGGGTTTTGGTTGCGCGCGGAGGATTTTGCGGGGGTGAAAAAAAATACTCTCGCGTTATTGACGACCCTCTTCCGTGATTCATTGGTTTCGCACGTAATTATTTAGAAGGTAAGGCATTTTTTTTTTTTTTTTTGCCTGTGCGATGGTGGGGGTGAGGACATTTCTGAGGTTGGCGCTATACGTGTAGGGAATTTTTACAGAATTTCATTGTTGGTAAGAGATCTAATTACTGGACGGAAGGTGTGATTTGCACTGTCTCCGTGCTGTCATCTCGGGTCAGTTAATTGGAAATATCAAAGGTGACGATTTGATGAGGGTATAGCGACTACGGACTATAATTGAGATGATATGGTATTTTTAAGATAAGCAACAGAATGCGGTTGAATTTTGAATATGAGGAAATATTTTAGTGACTGCTTCAAGTTTGTGACGGTCTTTATGGTGCATCAGCATGACGAAGGAGGTAATTGTAGGTGGAGATAGGCGAACATGAATTTTGTGGTTTATGTAGCAAGAAATGCAATTTTTGCTTATAATGGGTGATATTTTAAACGTTTGGTTTTTAAAATTTAAAGAAAACAACGAAAATTTGCCAAATTGAGTGAAATTTTTATTAGGGTCAATAAATCAATTCTTGCCATTTACTTTTTGAATATTATTTCGTTTAAATTTTTGACTACGCCTCAAGTGGCCCATCGGGAATGTCATTTTCTTTTTTCCAAAATATCGACTATGGTATCTCACCAATAACTGAGTTATGTTGTCTTCCAAGGCGGCAATAATTTCTGGCTTATCCGTATAGATGAGAGACTTCACATATCCCCACAAAAAGTAGTCCATCGGCGTCAAATCACACTATCTAGACACAACGATCAAGTTGGCCAATTCACAGTTCCAAAACGTGAGATGAATTGCTCACCAAATTCGCCTCGCAATATGTCCATGGATTCGTGTGCTGTGTGGCATGTCGGGCCGTCCTGTTAAAACCACATGTCAACCACACACAGTTCTTCCATTTTGGGCAAAAAAAAGTCAGAAATCGTCGATCGATATAGCGAGCACCATTGGCCATAACGTTGTTGCCATCATAATCTTTGAAGAAATACGGACCAATGATGCCACCGGCCCATAAACGGTCGGATTATAAGCTCCAAGCTGGGTGAGGTGTCCGCAAGAAGATCTGTTAGTAGAGGCACTGCGCAAGGTACTGATAATCCTGGAAGGCGAAAGATGTACGGCGATCTCAGGAAAGCACTTAAATACTCCAAAAGAGCTCCTACAAAATGCTTTAAATAAGCTAGCTAGCTGGGCGAGTCGTGAGCGCAGTAGCGCAGTGGTTAGTGTCCTGGATTACTGTGCGAGGTATCCCAGATTCGATCACCGGAAAAACACAAATTACATCTTAAGGTTTTTTCTACTGCGCCACCTCTCGCGAACGTCTGACAAACATCCGAGAGTATAACTGTCATGAAAAAAGCTTCTGAATTTGTTCGTTCGGTCTCGGCATAAAATTGTAGGTCCCTTCCATTCGTCCCAAAAACAGAAACTCACAAAAACGAATGGTTGCGAGAAGCTAGGCCTAGGGTGTCTACCGCCTGTTGCGCCACCTATTTATTTATTTATTTTATTTATTTATCTGGGCGAGTCGTTGTGGTTTAGGTGATAACCCCCACAAAACTGATCTGGTGCCATTCACCAGGAAATATAAAATTCCGACAGTCGACCTACCCTCACTCAATGGTACCTATCAGTCTAACTTTCTCTGACAAAGCAAAATATTTGGGTCATATCCTGGATAGGAAGCTTATAGTTGGAAACTTAACATCCGAGAAAGAGTCAAGAAGGCTATAGAAGCACTCTTCTGTTGCAAAAAAGCTATTGGTAATAAATGTGGTCTACAACCTCGAATAACCCACTGGCTCTATATCTCAGTTATAAGACCGATAGATATGTACCTATGGGATAGTTGTCTGGTGGACAGCCTTGGAGAAAGCCATAAATCGCGACTATCTAAGCATAAGGTCCAACGCACAGCTTGCATGTGTATATGCACTACCAACATCTCCCTCTGCGGCACTGTACATATTGTTTCATCTATTACCCCTTGATATAATATTTAACTAGCAAATGGCAGCGAGTGCAGCAATTCGCCTTAAAGCCAGTGGTCATAGAAAGATTTGGCCAAGCCCCTATTCTGAAGAACTTCGAGATCTCAACAGAAAAAACTGTCTATACACCACCCCATCTCTAAATTTTGACAAGAACTTTATCGTCACCATCCCCTCCAGAGCAATCTGGAGAGGAAATTTTTCAGAAGATGAATCAGTTAACTTCTACACTGACGGCTCAAAAACCAAAGACGTTAGTGGGGGTATTTTCTCCCAAAGTCTTCACCTTAATCTCTCCTTCCGTCTACCAAATTATTTTAGCGTGTTCCTAGTGGAAATAATGGCCATAAAATAAGTCTTATCTTGGCTCAAGAAAAAACGTGATATCCGTTAAAAATATCTGCATATTTTCGGACAGCCAATGAGCCAAGCAGCCATTAAATCCTTGGATTCGATATCCATTACTTCTCTAGTAGCCCTCGATTGCCGATCGTCTCTTGCGGAGGAACAACTCAACCCATCCAGCCGGATAAAGGCGCCTTAGGCATACCAATACCAATCGTTACTTGCAAAAAAAAATTTAAGCTGGATGCTATGAGAGTGCAAATCTTAGGTGGAGAAGTGGCACTACCTATCTAGCGACAAAATTTGGCCTAAACTGTATTTGAAACGCTGTAAGAAATTGATTTCTCTCAACAGATTGCGCATCGGCACCACAATAGCTGTCATTACTGGACACTGCCTGATAGGAAGGAAAGGCCGCAAGGCTAGGCCCTTTTTACAAACGACTTTTGCGGAAGCCGTATGGATGAGGAAGAGGAGGAAACTATTACCTTACCTTCTTTTTTCCTGCATCAGAAGCCTCTTACGCTTTTAAAGAGCTCAAAATGGTTCACCTAATGGCTCCGCGAAATAAGGCCCCAGGAAATAAGCCCAAATAAAATGAAATAAGGCCCCAAAACATTATACAGGAAACAACAACAACGATTTTTAATAAAATTTGGGGTGCTATTTCCTTTTTTGGAGCCTTATTTCCTAATGAAAATTGGGGTCTTTTTCATTGGTCAAATAAGATCTATTTTCAATTTATTTTATCTCACCCTCTGGATGGACCATAAAGATGAATGTTAGCTCAAAATTCTCGGTGAAGTACTGCCTAACAATGAAAAGCATATCTTGAATTGGCATACATAGATTAATGAGTATAATGGCAAGTTAAGCGTATAGTAAGGTCGAAATAGAAATGTTTGCAGCCCCTTTTTTCAACCCTTATAGTACGAATTTTTAAAAACGATGAATGGGGTATGTAATAGTTTTGACTTATCTATCAACATATAAACTTTCAAGTTCATACGGTTAACAGTTCTTGAGACCCCCCTTACTTCCCGCGACCCCTTAACTTAAGAGGAATTCTCACCCACGCTACGGCCTAATTTGGGTTCTCGAGTTATGGAGGGACGAACAGACCGACGTTGCATTTTATAAGTAGTATGGATGGATATGGATACGGATTAGCCCTTTTTGCATTATGAAAAGCGGCTTATAGCGCACACTCGCTTGTGAATCGGTTTTTTATTTTTTTTTTTTTCAGCTCCTAAATTAGTTGGGAATACTCGTGTGCGCAATGGTTATTCTGTCATTTTCATAGTAACATGAGTAGATATGTGATATATTCTGTCAGGCATTATTGTTTCTGTCTATTTATGTCAAACAAGTACACCTACACCAAAAACCGTCTTGTTTTCCTTGTACAAATCTTCCACTTCCAACTTTTGCAATAGTCTTTTACACTTCCGATGACAGATGGATGATCCTTAGATGTGAAATAGCTTTCATTGTTTCAATGACAAACATCGAACGCAATCCAACAGATGTTACTTAAGTCTAAAGTGCAATCTGTTACCACCTTTTCAATCTACCCCACCATAAACAAATTATCAATAAAAATAAATCCCTCCCCTTTGGCAATTTGTTTCCCCCTCAAAAAAAAAAAAAAAAATGAAACACTAAAAACATGAACAAATGAATACTATAGCCATTATGATATTCGTTGTGTGATCTGATATAGCATTTTTGTATCTATTAGTAGCCAATGACATAAACAATAAATAATCGAGCGTTAAATGGATGTATGACAGGGGCACGAGCAGAATGGTGTTTTGTGTAACAACGGTATAGCTTGTATAGGTACTTGGTTCTGAAAATATACACAACACATACATTTATTATTGGGTACAGAAAAAAAATCCTTAGTCATCATCATCATCTCTATCCCCATCCCCATTTTTGTGTAGTCAAAGACAAAATGTCAAAAAAAAAAAAAAACTTCCATCCCAAACGAAAGGAGACACATAAATACAAATGGAAAATCACGAGGGCGCCCATAAAAGTTGACATACAGAGAACTTGCTAATTGTTTATGGGATGCGTTGTCGATTCCGAGAAATTGATTTGTTTGTCAGTTGTCGCGGGCGTTTTCCAAAATGAATATACGCGCGCATTGAGACCGATGAATTATAGTTCCCCGTCCCCCCCCTTATAAGTATTTTGAGGGAGCACAAATTGTTTACATTTTTACTCCGCGATGTGACATATAATTTTAAAGAAACTGTCATCACAATGAAATTTAAAGAATTTTTCTATTATGGACCTTATGATGGGTTCCTTTGACTATAGGTAAGGTAATATGGACGCTAGATAGACAAAACTGATTGCAGATCACTTGAAATCGTTTTACTCTATTTCAGAGGGTTTTTGTGACGAGATGTTCTTTTGTTCTCATTTCAAATAGCTTTTGCGAATTTCCATAAAATTTTGATGTGCTTTTTCTGAGGCCGAGGTTTTGTTCGCTGGATCCAGGATTTGCCCAAAGAATCGCCAAACTTTGGTTAAGAGGTACTCTTTATTTCAGTAACCAACTTATAAACTAGTGTCTTATAATTAACTTAACAATGATTAGACTCCTAAGTTGAGGATAACGTTGAGTACCTATACATACAGTAAGGGCCCAGCGACAAGCGAGGCTCCGTACTACAAGACGTGGCCCACCGACAAGGGTGGAAGCGGCCCACAAACAAGCGTGGCTCCGATATGCGCCCCATCGACAAGCGTGGCTCCGTACTACAGGAAGCGGCCCACCGATAAGAGTGGCTCCGATATGCGGCCCAGCAGCAGGCGTGGCTCCGTATGCGGTCCAGCGACAAGCGTGGCTCCGTACTACAGAAAGCGGCCCACCGACAAGCGTGGCTCCGTACTACAGAAAGCGGCCCACCGACAAGCGTGGCTCCGTACTACAGGAAGCGGCCCAGCGACAAGCGTGGCTCCGTACTACAGGAAGCGGCCCAGCGACAAGCGTGGCTCCCTACTACTGGAAGTGGCCCAGCGACAAGCGTGGCTCCATAATACAGAAAGCGGCCCAGCGACAAGTGTGGCTCCATACTACAGGAAGCAGCCCACCGATAAGCGTGGCTCCGATATAAAGCAGAACAGCCAAAGGTTCTGACACTGCTGATTCAAGGCCAGCCAAAAGGAAACTTAGCCACCAAAAATGTAGAACACTAACTGAGGTCAACTTCTATACGGGGGCCTTATCTGTTTTACTAGATTGGTACGATGAACACGTAGACAAGTCTCCCCGAATGGCAATTTCATTCGTGTACTCATGCAATTTCGTCCACTTAGTCAGTGTGACTTATAAGTGACGAATGAAAATCTCGTATGTCACATAAAAGTGTGAGACGAACGGGGACGTTTCGTTACGAAATTACACAACACCAATTGTCAAACTCAGAATAAGGACATTCTACCAACTTATGGCATTGGAATGAATTCGCGGTACAAATATTTACAAACTAAACACGAATACGAAACCAATGAAATCACTATCGCTTGATTGAAAAATTGATTCCAAATTCACCAAGACATGCCAATATCCCTGCCAGATCCTATATTCTACCGTATAACTATCATCTCTCCACCACACAGTGCAATGGGTCTACCCGGAGGGAATAAAATATGAAAATAAACAGAACCGTAA
This sequence comes from Cheilosia scutellata, assembly GCA_955612985.1. Lineage (NCBI taxonomy): Eukaryota > Metazoa > Arthropoda > Insecta > Diptera > Syrphidae > Cheilosia > Cheilosia scutellata. The sequence goes on along the minus strand of OY015314.1, from coordinate 7,214,927 downwards.
ATACCCCCATGCTGGTCATCGAAGAGGCACCACAAAGGGATACAAAAAGAGGAGCGCCCCCAAAAGCCGAGATCCTTTAATACGAACGATGTGGTGGCAGCTTTAAAATGGACGCGACAGGAATACTTAAAATAACAACTACCAAGGAACTTGCTTCGTTTTCTTGATTTCACATTCACATATCTTTGGAGGCATCCCATCGGTGCGGCTGGCGGCGGAATGGGATGAAGATACTTGTATCAGGATGACCGCATGAAACGAAGATGATAATGATTGCGGCGAACGACGACATTTCCCCCAAAGGACGACAACCAAAACCAAGACGAATTATGATTCAGTCATGTGATTTTATTTTTTCAAAAATTTATAGTCCTACGTGAATGGACAAAGTTTTTGTATTGCTGCGCTTCGGTTCTTTATTCATACTGTGCGCACTCTTCTATTTCCTGAGTGATTTCTTAAATCCTTTTTCTTTCTCAACTGTTTTTTTTTTTTTTTTTGGTTGTGTTTTACAATTTTTATTCGTCATTGGTGCAGTTTTTATGCATTCTTTCTTCTCGCTCGTTCTTTGTTTTGCGAAAGTGAACAACTTTTAACTTTCCGCGGCCGTTTTTTCTCTTTTTTTTTGCTTGCTTTTGTGAGCTTGCTCGGTAGTTTTTTTTCTATTCGTTTGGATTTCTGTTCTGGTGTGGTGAGAAAAAGTTTTCTTTTAAAATTCATTTAGTGAATTTTTTCCCCCCCTACATCCTTTGTTTAACTATGTGTCTGGTGGAGAGTATAAGCAGTGTGCGTGTGTGGGTATTAAGTTTGCACCGGTACGTAACGTTGGATACTTTGTTAAATTAAATTTGACCAAGTCCTGCGGAAATATATATAAGAAACGAAGAAGAAATCCTTCCTTCCACTTTAGAAAAATAACAAAGTTGTGTTGAGTTAGAAAAAGGAGAATACGGCCAAAAAAAAATCCATTTTCATCCAGTCGTCTTGTGGGATTCTTGTTTCGGGTTGTACACCAGGGGTCGCCATTGCCACATTCAATGGTCTCGTTCCTTAATGACATGTCCAGTATTCCACTCACAGGTCATCGTTTAAAGTTTTCAAAATGAGCCAAGCGGGTGAATGGCAAAGCCGGTGACAGGAGTCAATTGGGACAGAAATGGGAAAAGTTCAGCAGCATTTGAAAGTTTTCATCAAAAGTGCGGTGGGCGGTTGAACATGGACATAGACATAGACATCCCTTTTTGAAAATCAATTGGTCGTAAACAGGCTGTGCTTGAGTTGAATTGGAAATATGTAGACTAAGTGCTTGACCTGTTGTTTGGAAAGTAGGTACATCTAGTCTTTTTGAAATTAGTGGTGATTGTGGTTTATCTTCGAGTGAGATATATGCAGCTAATAAAAGTTTGCCAAAAAGGAGCTGGACTTTTGAAAGTTTCACAACGATATGATATCGTATGTTGGTACATATAGATGGAATTGTTTTTCTTTGTATAGTTTTCGACTTTGAATTTGCTTATGTTAGTAATACCTTAGACTGCATATGTCAATATTAAGTGCGAATGAAATTGTATTTCTGGACCTGGGCCTCAAACAACGCACGCCTTTCCAGTTAGCCCGATCTTTGACTAACCGCTTCCAGTTGCGCACTGCAAGTTGGTTGGCACCTAAGGGCAGGTCTTCCTCAACTGCGTTGTCCCTCCGGGTTGGAATCGAAGACTTTTCAGGCCGGAGCGTTGGTGGCCATTCGGCTATCTTAGTCGACTGATACGTGTCTACTTTTCTGACCAAGTTGATGTCGCTGTAGAGCTCGTAGAGTTCGCTGTTAAATCTCCTCCTCCAAAGCCCGTCAACGCAAACGGGACCGAAAATCACTCGAAGAATTTTGCGTTCGAAGCGACCAAGGAGATCTCCATCCGTCCATGCTTCTGCGACATAAGAGCCATTACTGGGATGGTGAGTGTCTTAAAAAGTGTCTCCTAAGTGTTTCTCGACAAGGCCTTAATAATCAATTGCCTTGGGCAAAGAAACATCGGTTGGCAAGTGTAGCTCTTCGTTTGATTACTACTATGGTGTCATTATCAGAGCTTATAGCGGAGCCGAGGTAGACAAAGTCCTTAAAGTTGTAGCTAACTACCATGACGTTCTGTCCGATTCGTCGATGCTGTGTGTCCTTTTTTGTTGACAGAATTAGCCCTCATTCACCACTAAATCCATTTTTGCCGCCTCTGTACTGATACTTGCAAATGCACCAGTGACAGCTCGCTGCGTTCTGTCAATGTAGTCAGCGTTTGCAAGTAGTTGCACCGAGTTTTGGAAAATTGTGGTTCTGGATGGTGTTGGCTTGCGAGTATCGCACAATTTTCTCAAGTATGATGTTGAAGGAGTCACATGACAGCGCATCACCTTTTTTGACATCAAAGGTCTCGGTGAGATTGTTCCCGACCTTTATGGAGCAGCGAGCGTTATCCATCGTCATTCTCCACAATCTGACAAGTTTGGCAGGGATGCCAAAACTAGGCATGGCTTTGTATAGCTTGTCTCTATAAATGCTGTCATATGCGGTCTTAAAATCGATAAATAGATGGTGAGTATCGATTTGCACTTCTTGGGCTTTCTCCACGATCTGCGGTAGTGTGAATATTTGGTCGGTTGTGGATTTACCGGGCCTTAAACCAAACGCATAGGGACCAATCAGTTCGTTGACAAATGGTTTCAGGCGCTTACACAGATGCCTCTATAGTTGGCGCTGTTTATAGATGGTCTCCTTTTTTGTGGATGTTCATCAGGCATACTTTCCTCTGACCAAATCTTGGAGAGACGAGTTGATGTATGCTCTCCACCATAAGTCATCTCCCTATGCCGTAAAAAGCTCGGCCGTTAAGCCGTCCGGTCCAGAAGCCTTGTTGGACTTCAGCTTGGATATTGCTATCTCACCTCATTTTGGTCAGATGTACGGAAAGTCTTGGCTTTCATCGCTCAGGTTGAATGGTTTATTCTGTCTGACAGCGGAATCTGTGCCGTCTTCGCCGCTTAGCAGTCTGCAGAAATGGTTTTTCCATGTCCTCAGCACCGACTGTGACTCCACTACAAGGTTTCCTTGTTCCAGGTCTCTGTTCGGGTCTTTTTACCTTTTGGTAAAATTTCAGAAAATTGTTCCTCGAGTTACACCTCCCTATTTCCTCGATCGCGCGCTTCTCATGCTCTTTCTTTTTCTTCCGGAGAAGCCGGTGTTCTTCTCTTCTATTTTGCTCGTAGAACTCGCGGTGTCTTAGGCAATCCATATAAACATTCCGAAAAAAAATCGCAACTACTTTTACAAACCCACAAATGCATATAATAAACCACTCTGACTGTCAATATAATGACATCTCCTCTCAGTTAAGATGCGGCGCCAAAAACAACATTACCCGCCACAAAATAAATAAGTAAGAGAATCACAATTGCTTTCTGTCAGAATCATTAATAAACACCTGTCATCACACTGACATCTCTGTCATCGACTGAATGTCATATTTTTTTGACGCAAAACCAACATATCCTGATGCCGCCTCCCTCTATACGACTATGCTATGCCATCGTCACCATATCGCCGCGCCGTCATTATTTTTTGTCGATTGTGGAAATAAAAAGGAAACGAATGGTATACACAAAATAACAAAAGCGGGACACGGTAAATTCCCACACCGAACAAATAAACATCCCGCAACACTGACGTTTATTTTTGTTCAACTATATGTGTTTCCCTTTTCTCCAGAAAAAAAATAATAAAAAACACCTCCATACTGACTGGGCAGCTGGTGTTTCGCCAAGGCTATAGTATTTTCAGCTCCAAATCTAATTGAAATATCTTTCTTGTATTCCGCCAAAGTACCATAAAGCATCATTCCTCGGATAAACATTGGAAACAAAATAAATCTTCCTCGTATGGCTCCCCCACTCTCTCTCTCTTTATCTCTAGACAAACAACACTATAGTAAATACAGATAATCATCATCAGTGCTCCCAAGTCATCCCTATCCTCCGTGCATCTTTCAAGATAGTTTGGCGATTGGCGAGTGAACCAGAAGTTGTTTTGTGTCGTAAATAAAATTTCCAGAAGGGAGTCAGACTCTTCGCTTCTCCAGAGATAATCCACACACAAAGCGTAGCACAAGACAAACAAACCCTGGAGGAGGACTCACTATATTTTCTATCTCTAGCTTCACTTCATCCAAGACGACAGTGAACGACGACGACGACGACATCGAAGTGGCTTTCATTTGGGAATCAACACACAAAAAGACTTTCTCCGTGCTTCGTCTGAGGGGAGTCCAAAAATAGTTTCCCCTTGGAGCATCATCCTATGACCCAGGGATGCTTTTAGGCATCGACATGACGCCTGGCTGGCACTGAGCGCGTTCGATTGACATTCAAATTCAACAGAGGGGACGAGAACTTGGGGCTCTGGAGAGTGCCGCTTTTGGGTGCAGCTGTTGCTAAAACGCACCGACAAATTCAAAAACTCCGCGCTTTGCACGTATACTATACGCGTAGCCGTGGTGCGCGCGTAATGGAAATCGTGATTCCGAGAGGGACAATTATTTGCATGCGGTTTCAACGGCCGGAATTCTGTGATTTGTTCGGTTCTGTTCGAATGGTGACGGGGAATTATTTGAAGAACGTGCACGTGAACATGATGTGCGCGATTGGGGAGGGGGTGGACTACGAGTATAGTATTCCACATAATTACGCCACGCAGCGAGCGGTTCCCTTGAGAGGGTATTGATGGGTCGTGCCCAATTGATGATGATGATGATGTTGATGGAACGGCCGGCGCGGTTTGTACAGGTTTTCGTTGTTTTTGATGGAGGAATGCATAAATCGATTTAAGTGCTGGGGAATGGGTACGCTAAATCAGGGAGCATTTATATACATATTTGAAAAACAAGCGCATGCAACCCTGACGTGTTTATGATGGATTTGAAATGCCACGTGACATGCCTGTCACAATGGAAACATTTCGAAAGCCTAACTATACGTTTGTGCATTCCACTGATAGAAAGAGATGAATGGGTTTAAACATATTTCAGTTGGCTCCTTAATGTGCGTTATTGACATTTTGTGTGCACATAAAATTTGCAGTGATATATTGCATTAGCGCGAATTTCCTTAAAAATGTTGCAATTTGATATTTTTGTATACTGACGCCAATTTCGAATAAAAAACTGAAAATCAAATAAATGACAGCAAAAACGCTGAAACTATAAACCCTAAGAGGTCATAAGGCAGAGAACCTACTTAAAAACTCATAGAGCACACAAATCTGCCAGCATAGAACTCGTAGTGTCGTAGTTTTTAGTTTACAACCATACCTACTCTCGTTTCAGCGTCTTACGTTGACGAAACTTGTAGAGCAAGAGCACATAATGCACAGAGCACAAACGCAGAGCAAAAAGTTCGAATGGTAAAGGCCCTACGAACTAAGTCCCAACTGGAACTAACTCCGAACTCCCACTAGCCAAATGAACTAAGTCCCACCAAATATTCTTTATGAAAAAATTCCCAATGAATTAAGTCCCAATTTGAGAGAAGTGGGAGTTAGTTCATTTAACTTGTTTTGACGAAAAAATAAATCACTCAAACTTCGCACTTAATCCAAATCCAACAGTGACCCCAAGCAGGGGGGTTACAGGGGTGCAGCATGCCCCCATACATATTCCACATCCACTGTACTGTGCCTAATGGGAGATCAAATGGAAGATCAATTTCCGTAGGCACTGTGGTATTTGGGACTTAGTTCATATAAAGAACAAAGTCCCACTATTGGGTTTTAATTCATTCTTATATTGGAACTTGGTTCATTCTTAGCTTAGTTCCTAAAAATCATAAGAGTTAGTGCATATGAACTAAATCCCAAATTTTCTGGCACTTAGTTCGTTTTGGATAGTGGAAGCTAGTTCCAGTTGGGACTTAGTTCGTAGGGCCTATTATTAATGCTGTAGTTACTTCGCAAATAAAGTCAGATATTACGGGCCATATGTATCTACTCTCATGTTATCGTGTGGTGACGAAAATCGTAGAGAGGAAAAACTCGCTGAGCACAAAACTCGCAGAGCCCATAACTCGCAGTGCTTTTATAAAGGCTGAACTGCGAATAAATTTAAAAATTCTCGTTTCATACAGCACAAGACTCGTGCCACACAAAACTCGTAGACCAAAGCACGTATAGAAAAAAACCTAACAGACGTTCTACTTTCATACAAAGGTGTGGTGACAAAAATCGTAGAAAATAAAACGTACAGAGCACAAAACTCGCTGAGCACAAAACTCGCAGAGCCCATAACTCATAGAGCTTTTATAAAGGTTGAACTATGTTGGGAATAAATTTACAAATTCTCGTTTGGGGAGAGTACGATAACTACGGCGCCAAAAATTGATAACGGTATTTTGTAGAGGGGTTAAATACAAGCACTTTTTACTATGGGAGGGGGGGTCCGTTATCAATTTTTGGCGCCGTAGTTATCGTACTCGTGCCTCTCGTTTCATACTGCACAAGACTCGTGGAACCGAAAACTCGTATAGACCAAAGCAGGTACCTATAGAAAAAGCCCAATAGATGGGGAATCGGACAGAATCCCGAAAAATGTAATCCCGAAAACGAAAACCCAAAATCCCGAAAATGCAAAATCCCGAAAGCCCACAATTCCGAAAATCCAAAATCCCGAAAACCCACAATCCCGAAAAGCCACAATTCCGAAAATCCACAATCCGGAAAATCCAAAATCCGGAAGGCCAAAATCCCGAAAGTGAAACTAAAAATTTTATTGTAACAACAAAAATATTAAGCCAAAATAAACAAAATAACAAACTTCAAATAAATAAAACATAACAAAAACAGTTCAAGTCTTATTAACAAAAAAATATAAAAAACGTTCCATGACAAAACAATATCTAATACAAGTTCATATTGTACGCAATTCCTGTTAGAAAACTTATTTCAGAACGCTCGTTACGTTCCGCGTACATTTTGGGATTTTGGTTTTCGGGATCGTGTCCCCAATCCCAACAGACGTCCTATACTTTCATACATAGGAAGCTACCATTTTTGGCGTTGTTTGATTTACGACTTTTGAGCGACAGTGTCTTAAATGGTGCTGGTTATACGTTGCATCGTTATCCAAAAAGTTAATCCCAAAACGCATCTAATTTTTTGATCCCATTCCAAATCTTGCCAAAGTCTCCAACTCCACTCTGTCAATTAGGTCAGCCCTATCAAGTGTCCACCTATCCACTACCACTATCCTTTCAATCTCGGATTTTCCCCTAAAATATTAATAACCTGCAATGAATCGTCCAATAATCCTTTCGACCTTGACCTCTGCTAGCCTCCAGGCGACACACCATCCATCATAACAAAAGTATAGCTCCTCCATCTGATGCCCTCTCAACCTCAATCGTGTAAAAACGGACCTAGCTAGATGGAAATTTATTAACTTATTCAAATCCCTCCATGACATTTATCTCATCCTGTAATTACACGAATAGGATCCGTTTTTCTCATTCCAAGTCTACTACTACTACTACCAACAGCCAACGTGACCCTCTCCAGAATCCCCCTCAAAAGTCAATTTGAAACTGGAGCGAAACATTATGTTTCTTCTTTTATTCCCTGAAGCCTTCCCCCCACCCCATATACCATTACCTCGGGATAGTAGATGATGATAATGATTTTGACCCGTAGCTCCACTCTAATGCTGAACCCAAACAAATAAATCGACTTCTGGTGGCAGTAGGATAGAGCGCCAGCCGAAGCAGATGATGCTAATTAATTAAACAAAATGAAGTTGTCTACTCTCTGGTCTGGAGAGTTGAAAACGGGAAGCAGCCGCGCGCCGCCCAGGGATGATAATTCCATTTGAGATTGAGATGGGCCGGATGGTAAAAAATAAAATAACAAAGAACCGAATCCGTGTCATGATGACTTGCAATCCAATTCGAATAGTGCACCAAACACCAATGGCACATGAATTTTAAGTCGTAAATCTATCCAGACGGAGTTAGGTACCTACTCATTTAAAAAAAAGGATGCTCTGTACAGTGCATGGAGAGATCGCTTAAGGCTGATACAGTCAAGCATTCAATAAATTGCGTACAAAGTACGTGTGTGTACTGCTTTAGGGAGCGCATTCAATAGCATATATTGCATTCGCATTCACAGTCAATCGACACGAGTAAATATGCTAAAGAGCTCCTAAATGATGAAACACACACATCAGCAATGAGCTGATTTAAAGCTGCTGTCGGGTAGATATATATGACTGAGTGAATAATTTAATTTAGCACGCAGTTACCGTACTCGGATGATGAGTCTGTGAAATGTGTTTGATCAGTCAAATGGGTTTTCTGTGCCTGCAGAGGAATACGCTTTGGATGTGGATGCGTTGTCTGTTTCTTGGAACTTCTTGTGGGGCCTTGAAAATGTACTAATACAAATTTCGGCAAACGTCAACCGTCAACCGATTGTGTACTGTCAGTGAAATGTGACATTTCAGTTTCAGAAACAGTTTCTGTATAATTTACCGCAGATGTCAGATAATCTCTGACAGAAGGGAAAATTCTCCATGCCACATTGACAGATGAATGCGTGGCAAAAATAAGCGAAGCGAAACTGTCAGCATATCAGACGGTAGTCTATAGTCGGATTGAAGCCGAACCCGGGACAACAAGAAATATGAAAATTATAGCAACAAACAGAAAAAAAACTCTTGTATTGGATTATTTCACAAATTATTATATCAAAAAGGCTCAAGGTAGAGATGAGTCATGTCAGCTCATTCTTACGATCCTTCAACATGAAAAATATGAGAATTACGTAAGCCGCAACGGAATCCTGTACCGATTCGTTGAAGGAGCTTATGCAAAAGGAAATCATTCGATCACAACATGAAATCGGTCATATTAATTCGCAGAAGATGGTAACCCTTTTAAAACAAAATTACTACTTTGCAAATATGCATAGAAAAGTCGCCGAAGTAATAGCTAACTGCGTTGCATGTATCCTTGCATCTCCATCCAATTGATAAAGTCGATACTCCGCTCCACAGTCCACACCTACCATATGGATCACTTTGGTACAATGGCGTCAATCGCCAAGAACTAGAAACATCTACTAGTCGTTATGGATGATTTTACCAAGTACCTACGTTTAAGGAAAATCGATTGCAGAAAACATTTTTGGTAGCACCCATAGGATCATAACTGACAAGGGTTCCGCATTTACGTCCACCATTTTAATGAATTTCTGTCAACGCAGAAATATCAGTCTAATGCATATCACAACGGTGGGTCAAGGCTAACCAAGATGTCAGTTAAAAATCCTCTGAAATGGTTTCAGAATGTCCCGAGAGCAATTAATTGCACGGTGTTAAGGGCTACCAATAGAACCCCATTCGAAATGCTTGTAGGGATACCGATGAAAACAGAACGAGATCCTGAGATAATAGAACTACTAGAGGAAGAAATAAGATGCGTATTCGAGGACAATAGATCGGAACTCAGAGTAGAAGCAAAACAAAAAAATTGTAAAGTCCTAGCGGAGAATAAAAAAACGTTTAATAAAAATCTAAAAGCAGCAGAAAAGTTCGCAGTAAAGGACCTAGTCGCAATCCAGCGCACTCAAGTTGGACCGGGACTCAAGGTGCACCCGAAATTTCTTGGACCATATGAGGTAGGTCACCAAAATTAAGCGCAACGATCGCTATGACGTTCAAAAAGTAGGAAATCACGAAGGTCCCAACAAAACTTTATCATCAGCTGACCAAATGAAACGATGGCTACACGACGATGAAAGCGATTTTAAATTAGACTCTGCTGAAGACGAAGTATCTCAGGATGGCCGGTTGTGGGATTAGTATGCTGTAATCCCCCTAAGCCACAAACGAAAAGCCGCGTCAACTGTAAATAACCGCTTGACGAAAGCCATACTCGCATATGACCATATTTGGTCATAATCATCACCGTCAATTGGCAAAACGGCTCATGCTAATCACGCCAGTCAAGCAGCAGCCACGAAGAGCAACGCAACGAAATGAAACGAGACGCTTAACACCAGAATTCGAAACCCCTTTTCTTTTGCCTTAAAACTTGAACATTGAATTAAAACTTAAACATTAAAACATGTCCACTTCACGAAAGTGGTTTTATTTCCCACTAGGTGGGAACTAAGTCCTTCATTGGACTTAGTTCCCGGGGACTTATTTTTATGCTATCTCTATCATATCTGTGCCAATAAACAGAGACTGCTATTGTCGAAACGATTTCGTTTGATCGTTTTCAATTTACGTAGTCTGGCCTCAGGTCCTTCCACCTCTCTATGTTTGCAGCTCGATACCCCAGCTGTGTACACGACTGCAAATTTTGAGACTAAACTTCCGTCAAAATATGTTGTTCTTGGCCCACCAACTCTCCTTACACCTTGAGGATTCCATTTAAAGCACTGCTTCGCTATATTGTCATCGGGTTTCCTCAGTGTATGGCCAATCCAGCTCCATTTCCTCAGCTTAATGTCAAAATCCACTTTTGTTTGTCCAGTCCTAAGCCACAATTCATTGTTGGAAATTGTTTGTGGCCACAGGATCTTTAGGATGTAACGCAATACGCAGACAACGATTAACAAAGGTCTGTTGCCTGCTCGAGATGTTGGCGGAGCATTTCCACGTTTTTCATACGTATAAAGCAGTACAGCTTTTACATTGGTTTCAAACAGTTTTAACTTGGTGCGAAGGGTTATTTTTCTAGAGTTCCAGACTGGAGAAAGGATATTTGTTCTATTTCTGACGTTCAGGTCCGTTCCACCATCGAGTGACACACAACTACCCAGATAGTTGAACTGCGTTACCTCTTCTATGGTCTCGCGTCTCAAGTGCTAGTGTTGGTCTCGGCTGTTGTGAATAATTTTTGTCTTTTTGGCGTTTATCGTTAAGCTGTAATCACGATTAACCCACGATTTCAAAATCGACGACCATGAAGAATAGTGGTGATTGGTACTCTGACGATTGCTTAAGAACGCTTCGCAAGGTGTTAATATGATCGACCACTCCGAAATCCCGCTTGGTGCCTCTTGAGCGTCGATTCAATCCTGGACTTTATCCTCTGGAGAATGATAATTGCCATCAGCTTTGGGAATACGGAAAAAACGGTGATACCACGCCAGTTATTGCAGTTCATAAGATCGCCTTTCTATGGTATCTTGACAATAACTCAGTCCATCCATTCCCTGGGAATGATTTTATTCTCCTAAACAGCCGGAACAAGTGGAAACAAAATACAAGCCGCTGAGTCTATATCCGCTTTCAGGAACTCGTCACCTGAGTCGCGGTCCGCCATCCAGTTCAGCTGCCCTGTTATTTTTTAGAAGCAGGATCGCGGTTCTTATATCTGCGCACTTGTTGGGGGGTTGATGTCAATTCCTATGAAAGACCTACGTATGCCCAGCAGTTGATGATGATTTGCATTTGTATACTCTGGTCATCATCGAGCAGTGCACAAAAATGCTCCTTCCACCTTCGCAGTTCTATAGTGACACTAAAAGGTTGCCGTTTGTATCTAGCACAGGGTTTTTGGTGCTACTTTTTTAACCTATAATGTCCCTAGATATTTTGTACAGCTCCCTAACGTCCCCTCTTTTTACAGATTCTTCCGCATTCTCCGCCAACTTGTCCAATCTGGCCCTCCTATCACCACTCACTATACTCCTTCTGTAGTACCAACTTTTGATGAGCATCAGTTTCATTGTTGAAACGTTCCTATACCAGGTGATGATCACTTCCTGCATCCGCACTTCTCTCATTCGTTACATCGTGCTATAATTGTTTGCTATAATTTTTTGTCGAAGGTGCATCTGATTGCTAGACCTCGAATGCCTAACAAGACCAGTGAAACGTCTTCTGTACGTTATTTCATAAATTTAATAGGCCCAAATGACGGTTTAATTTGAATAAAGTGCAATTTGTCGGCTATAGTGAAAAGTTTGGCAAGAGTGAAGTTTAAAGGCCCATTCTTCTTCAAATATTGCAAAGGCTTATTCCTACTAGGTATAAGTTTACTTTGAGTGCAAGTACTTTCCTACAAGTGCACACGTTTTCGCAATCTCCTAATTTCCGTTGCTACTTCAAATAAATAAATAAGTAGGTGGCGCAACAGTCAGGTAGACACCCTAGGCCTAGCTTCTCACAACCATTTGGTTGTGTTTGTGTGAGTTTCTATTTTTGGGACGAATGGAAGGGACCTAGAATTTTATGCCGAGTCCGAACGGCTGAATGAGAAGCTTTTTCAGGACAGTAATTCTCTCGGATGTTTGGCAGACGTTGCTACTTCGGTTTGGCAAAATAATTGGGTTCAAAACTCCTAAATCGAAGGACGAAATGTGCGCTCTACAAAACCCTTATCCTGACAGTTCTGCTTTATGGCGCCGAGTGCTGGACGATAAGCAAGAAGGGAGAGCTTTTACTGTGCTCCTTCGAAAGAAAAATACTTCGGTTTATTTTTGGTCCTTCGTGCGAGGAGGGCGAATGAAGTAGAAGATACAACCGCGAACTCTATGAGCTGTACCATGATGTGAATGTAGTTCAAAAAGCCAAAACACGTCAACTACATTGGCTCGGCCACAAATGACAGCGAATGGACAATATTGCTCTAGCTAAGAGGGTCTTCGAATCCCAGTTTCGAAAAGACAAGGAAGACCGAACCTCCGTTTCAAAGAGCAAACCATCGCGGATGCTAAATCCCTTGGTCTGGACAATTGGAAGCAGCGTGCCCGGAATCGTAGAGGATGGAAGGCTGCAGTGTCTCAGGCAGAGACTCTTCGGGAGCCCGAGTGTCCTTTGAAAGAACGTGTTATTTTGTCACTCGAACTTCATTCGAGCTTAAAAGAAATGACAAATCTTTGTACAACGTTTTGAAACAATTCAAACTTAATTTCTGAGTTGTTTTACAGAACAACAACTTTGCCAATAAATACTTTGGTTGAAATTATAGCTCTTTCGAACTACACCATTCATCCATCATCCACCATCAGATTCCTTGATTTGTTTTGAACGTCAATTCTCCATTTTTGACATTTATGTCATAAAAGGCCCGCGTAAATGCAAAAACAGTTCAAGTGATCAAGATCAGAATTGGAAAAGTGATCGCTGATTTTGACTGATCGACATTTTTAGAGTTTCCGCATTCAGCATTCCTTTTCAAATGCACTTTCCCGTAATTTCAAACTTCAAGTAACTAATATCTCTAGGTAATGCAATATCCCAATAAAAGTCGGTTCTCTTCAAAATGTAATAAAGACACCCACAGAAGCGGCGAGGCGATAAAACTCAAAAATAGATCAATTTCCCCAATGTTCAAAAGTATCTTTTATACGAGTAGGTATGTTTACAAAGTACTACACAACACATTCTGTCATAAGACGCACGATTTAGTGGATCTGGATATTTACAGAGATGCGTGATATTTCACTCATAGTTTCACGATTTCAAGTTGTAAAAACTCCAGTAAAATATACATTATCCATCTCTCCAAATACACATCGACGTGTGCATTAAATTTTGAAATGATTTAATTGAAAGTCAAGAGGGTGCCCCCAATTATTCGCAACAGGCTTTTAAAAACGATTTCACAATGATACACGAACGGGGAGAATTTTAATTACTGTTGCTGACATAATAGCCATTATTGGCGGTTTCGGTAGACCAGACCATTATAATATGTAGTCTTCCTCTGAGTGGCTCCTCTCCCAGTGGGATGCTGGAGCTGGATGCACTCGAACGCGATATTTTGTATATGTATATTATTCTCCTCGCTATGTTGTTCGCTGGAAGGGACTTTAAAATTTAAATCCAACTCCTGCCAACCTGTCCGTTTTGTATCCATATATAGGGCCATTCGACCAGCTAGTCACGATTGTTGAGAATATCGTTGAATGTGTCAAATTTTCCATAAAAACTGATGTAAACACTCTGAAAATATATTCACGTCGCAAAAATACACACAAAAGAAAGAACAATATTCAGTATAGAATAAAAATTCGAAAAAAACTACCAACAGCAGGCGTGTTGATTGTCCTTATGGCTCCTCTAAAGTAAATAAATACAAAAAAAAAAATAACGAAAAAAATCCAGAGAATCCCTGAAACAGTATAACAGACATATCAAACATTCATCTTTTTACCCACTCACTGGGAGAGGGAGGTAGGGCAGGACAGGGCAGCCGGGCAAAAACATATGCAGAACTCATTTCGTTGGTTTGGATGGGGCAATGGAATTGGTTATGATATCGTGTATCATCCCTTGAGGGTGTATATTTCTCTTACAGTTTTTTTTTTTTTTTTTTTTACTTTTTTTGCGCTTCTTTTTTTAGTTTCTCTGGTAGCAAGCCGTCGCCACAGACACCCCTTTAGATTTAGTTTTTTTTTTTTTTTCTATACTTTTGCATCACTATTTCCGTTGGCTCTTCTCAGCCATTACTTTGCAATTTGTATGTCGTGTGGTGTGAAAGTTTTTTATCATTTTTGACTTTTTACTTGACAGCTCCTGCATGACCACATAGAGATGACCCAAATTGCAAATGGAAGGACTACGGTGTAATTTATAGGCATTGGGTTCGATTTGGTATAGTCTCGTACAGAGAGACCACGCAGAGACCAATCATTCCGATGTTCCACTAGTGGTATATTCTGATTTCTGATTTCTGATTCTTTGTGGGATATTGTCTCTTGCGGCTGTTTTCTAGGAAACGACGTAGGCCGAGAGATTGTAACCACTTATGACATTGGACAAGGAGACAGAGACAGAGACAGACGTTGGACTTTCTTTTTTTCAGGCATTTTCCGAGGGTAATATTTTTATGGCAATCGAATTTTGGTAGGTATGCTGGGGGAGGCGTATTTGTTAAATTTTAAGGAAGAACTTTTGACAAAAAAAATAAATAGATTTAATATTTTTTTTTTTTTTTTTTTTTCAAAAAAGTGGGCAGCAAACAGAAAGTTTCTTAAATTTGGCTGACGTAACTTTAAGTTGCAGGAAGGAGTAGGTATATATATTTTTAGGTCTGTAGGTTGCCCACCTAAAGTTAGCAAGAAAAAGATTTTTTCGACAAACATTTTTCAAATCCTGAATCCTACATACAACTCATCTGTGATCGTATAATATTTTTTTAACCTACTCCTCACGACAAAAGCGAACCTAGAACGCGAACCTATAGAGCAACCAACTCTAACCTATACTCGTAGTAGTATACGACTATACATGCCAATGCCACATGCAAAAATTTCAGTGGTTGTTTTGGCCTGTGGCTGTGGGCCATTATTATATTTCGTAGATATGCGGTATGGGGGCTTGAAATGGACATGGATGAGTATAGAGTATAGTCTATGTGGTAGCTGCTAGCAATGTTCTATTGAGTTATGAATGAGTATATCCTTGTCAAAGTATTTACATGTATTTGGCGCACTTTTCGCGATACATTTTGACATTTTAGTGACTTTGTTTTGTTTTTATGACTCCAAGTCCGCGGGATAGACTTTGATATAACTTTAAGGTGGTTAAGTAAAATTATACAGACAAATGTTACATTTTTGGATTCGAAAAGCACTCTTCTTAAACTGTTTAGCTAAAAACTGAGTATAATTTATTGTTCATTACCTAGCAGTTGCATTTTCATCCAAATCGAAAATGGCGTTTTCGAGATATGAGCAGTTTTTAAAGTACCTACCATTATTAGGGGTGGATATCAAAGGACGCAGTCCTTTCAAAAAACGCTGTTTAGCAACTGTTTAGCAGAAAACTGAGCACAAGGTATTATTCTGGATTTAAGCACTATGCCTGCGATTTACATTTTTATCATAATCGAAAATGGCGTTTTCGAGATAAGTATGAGCAATTTTTAAAGATGCAGTCATTTTAGAGAAAAACAGAGTCTGCTATCAAGTTAAGAATGATGATAGTTCCTTAAAAATAAGTTTTTGTTAAAATCGTTTTAACCGTTTTCGAGAAAAAGCCAATTTTCAAAAGTACCTACCGTTGTTGGTCTGGACATGCAAAAAACTGGGTATGCATGCTATTCATGCCTACATTAACTAAACTATCAATTGTGGCTCAAATCGTTAAAGCCGTTTTCGAAAAAATCTATATTGTTTAAATTTTTGGAAAATGTTTGTATGGGAAGTACCGTCGTTAATACTAGGTCTAGTATAAAAAAAAATGCCTCCTAGCGTTGTGCCCACAAACTCTAAATACGAAGTTTAAAACAAATCCGTCCAAGTGTTTAGGTGTCTGGGCTATGGGATAGACAGACATACGGACGGACAGAATTGCGAGACCCACTTTTTTTAGGTTCCCCTAACATCGCAATATCAGAATTGCTTAAAATCTCGAGTTCGAAATTTTGTTCGAAAACAATACATACATATCTTTCTTTTACTATACGTATACAAGGAAGTTAAAAAATACATTAAAAACGTTTTGAAGCTACATTTTTCAGATGCTGGCACTTGGCAGCTTTTTTTTTACATTTCAACATTATGGTATTTGCCTCCTGGCACTCTAAGTCTTTCGTTTGAAAACGTGTTGTTTCTGTGCAAACAGTTGCTACCCCTATCGCAATACCTACACTTTTTGTCTCTTTAACACGCAGCTGACTCTTCAACATGATTTACTTGTTACTTCCAGTTTCAGAGTGCAAGCTTAAACTACACATTTGGCTTAAATTTCAGTTCAACAAATAATTCGGTTGTACAAAATAGTTTAAACCTTGAACAGAGTTCGTTCTGTAGTTTAAGTCGGCTCTCACATTGAGGCAACAATCAATAAGCAACTGGCAATAGGAAACACGCAAAATTATCGCTCACAATTATTTTACTTTGAATTAAATTAGAGGTCTCACATCAAAGCTACTAAAATCGTTCGAACGAAAAATGTTGCTGATTGCTTATTGGCAGTTGCTATAGCAACTATAGTTGCTTATTGCTTGTTGCCTCAATCTGAGAGCCGCCTACCTCAGATCCCTTGACACAGTGACATTTAAATTTCAAAGCTGCCGATTGTCAAAAACACAAATATTTGGCGTTGTTTTGCGTGTTCTTTGAAAAAAAAAGACAAGGAAAGATTTTGGAAAAGTCGTATAAAAGTTAAGTACTGTACAATTTTGCCAAATTCTATTCATTAAAGTTAGTTAAACTGAGTTCAATTGAACTTCAATTGGACGAGTTGAACTTCAAATTTAAACTCAAGTTCAGGTTCACTTAGTTTTAGCTTCCACTGTGAAATTGGGAGTTTATGCAGGGGCGTATAGCAAGGGTTCGATCCGTAGGGGGTGACTTTCATTGTATAGAAATCATGAAAATCGGCCCAGCGGTTATCGATCTATAACGAAATCGAATTTCACGCCCTTTGTCAAATTTTCATCAATTTTCACAGGAACTATCCCGAGTCAATACCAAAAATTGCCTGAAAATTTGAGCTTCATCAGTTCAGTGGTTTTCGAGATATAACATTTTGAATGTTTTTTTTTTTTGTATGGAAGGCTCCACGCCCCTTGTAAAATGTTGACCAATGTTGGCAGAAACACTTCTGGGCCAATACCTAAGACTACCTGTAAATTTGAGCTCAATCGAGTCGGTGGTCTTCGAGATAAATGTGCGCAACCTGTTGAGAATTCTCCGGCTTTTATTTTTTCCTAAACCTTCGCGTAGCAAATACGAACAAACCCGCAGAACGAAGTATTAACGTGGTCCAGTCGTTTTCAGATTTTAAGGTACCTATTCAGTCGGCAAATTCACCGATGCCGATCGTCCTTTTTAAGATCGAATAGAAATCCGCAAAATTTTAAGGATTTCACTCGGCAAATTCACCGATGCCGATCGTTTTTTTTTTTAAATCGAAACTCAGTAAATTTTAAGGAGTTCAGTCGGCAATTGAAAATGCCGACTTGTATACAATTACAAGTTTGAAAACCTATACCTAATGAAAATCCAAACTCACTTCTTATTTTTAACATTTTGTTCGAGCTAAATTTTGAAAATTGTTCGTTTTTGCCGATTTTTTTTTATAGCTTCTAAAGTTATTACATGTAGCTTCCTTGATTTGCCGACTCTTGATAAGCTTGGAGGGTATCACACAAGTGGAAGGGAAGCTTAACCAACCTGGAATGGAGGCGGTTAGCCTATTCTTTGCTAACAAAGAATATTAAGTAAGATTCAGCTATATATGCCCCATGTTGGAAATTTATTTGTCACTTAGAGCAAAACTGTTGATTATTTGCTAAAAGTCGTATATCAATTTATGTATAGTTTATCTAAATTTATTTTTAAGTAGATCTTGAATTTAAATTGTATATGTAACATACATAATTTTTCATTTGCTTTTCTTGTGTCTTTTCAGGTGAGTGCGTCTGCATCTTAAAATTTTTAACAGTGTAAGTTGTGTTTAGAATTTGTATTTTAATTTTTGGCCAAGCATTTATAATCATACCTTAAAGGTCATTGGCCGAACTTGGAATATATCGAACGATTTTATTAAAATGTGTTCTATCTTACAATTATAATTAAAAAGATGACCCGGTGAACTTCGTACTACCTAAAATTGATTTACAGTGGCCGGCATAAGTATTTTGACAAAACTAAAGTTAATTCTGCTCATAATTTGAACTTACCTCATGTAAATTTTGGCATCAATGGAAAGGTCATTTAAATTCCGTTGGAATGATACACAACTTTCCTTAATCCATTGAAAATTTAGAACTTTTGTGAAAGTCTACTTTATTTACTTTTTTCCTCGGTCCAAACAAAAAAAAATGTTTTGATGCAAAAAGTTTCTTCAAACAATTCTAATAGTGACTGCAAAAAATTTTTTTCGAAAATCTGTTCGCTAGGTAATAGTTTTTATAATTTTTTGAATGGGATGATTTCAGAAAAATTTTGTATGATAAGGAGGAAAAAGTTAGCCACTTTTTATATATAGTTATTTTTAGCAATTTTCAAAAAATCATAAAAAAATATTAGCGAAGAGATTTTTGAAAATTTTTTGCAGTCACTATTAGAATTGCTTGGAGAAACTTTTTGCAGCCAAAAATTTTTTTTTTTGATTCACAAACGATTTTTTTGATTTTCCCACTTTTCATTTGAGGTTTTGCGGATTTCCTTTTTTGCTAAACCACCCCTGATTCAAGTCTGTCAATGTAATGCTTCTTTTCACACAAAGCGAGGGCTTTCTGAATCAAATACCTCTTTCGACGAATGGGCACCAGGACCCTCAGCAGTTAACACTTGCTGTAGTTTATACAGTTCTTATACACCTTCAAGTTCTTTTTTGATCTCAGGTTTAGAACGTGCGTCGGTCAAAAAATTGAGAGTATAACTGGTATTGAAAAAGCTTCTCAATTCAGCTGTTCGGATTCGGCATAAAACTGTAGAGGCCTCCTATTCGCCAGAATAAAAAAAAATTATAAGAAACAGGCTAGGGTGGGTAGGTAGGTAGACAGCTTGAAAGTTTATAAACCACGTAGGTTAGGTTAGGTTAGCGGGGCAGTTTACAATACATATATGCATTTTTCGCCCAGAAGACATACAACTAACAAAACCATTCGGATCACGTAACTTATCGTCAAAAAGATTGGCAAAAACCAGAAAACCAGTGCTCCAGTGAAGGTTTAACAGCAGCATCGATTTAGGACGAATATGGCAACATCTGTAGGTATGTAACATCAAAGAAGCCATTTTGAAAAAAGCTCATTATGGTGGTTAAAATTTCGAAAACGTTATCGCACAGTCGAATAAAATTGATCATTTTCAGCTACATTTCAGTATGTTGGAAAATCAAATCTTTGTTTGTTTGAAAAGGTTTATAAATTATGCAGTTTATAGGTATTTTCATTTCGACCCCTTTTCCCCCCTTTCGAGCGCCTTTTAAGGAGTCTTTTAGAATTTGTTGTCAAGTTGTAGTATTTTTCATTTTAAGAGAAGTTTGTGAGAAAAAGTCACAGAAAAAGAGTCCTTTCTCAATTATGCCTACGAAGTTAATTAAATAACAGTTCTCGGGCAGTTTCATTTATTTTCTTTTGTATGACGAAACAGCATAGAGCCATCAATTATTTCTCTAGAATTCTCCTTCCTAAAACTTCTATCAACTCTGACAGAATAGACCACTCTTGGTATTGAAATTCATATTTAATACGTTCCCGACCTTGACTGTACACTTTCAAAATTCTGCCTAATTTTTCCTTCAAACATTACTTGCCAAACTTCAGTTCAGTAAAACTATATAAGAAACAAAATGTAAACCGCAAAAAAAAAAAAAAAAAAAAAAACAACTTTAACACTTCAACCCTTGTAAGCATCAGCATCTTTCTGGTTTCCATTTTCATTCGAGTAATTAAAATTAAAAATTTAAAATAATTTCAAAATTGGAATAACAACAGAATATCCAAGTGGCACAACAAACGCAGTAGTTGGGGGTTTATTTTCATATTTTCACCGTTGTTCTGTGAACGAGAAGGCGCCAACTCTGCCATGATATACCAATTTATACAAAAACGGTTTTCTTCTCGCTTGGTATAGCTACCCCGCCGTTAATGAAATAACACTCACAAATTACTGTTAATGAAGTAACAAATCCACCGCACACACACCTAACGAGAGAAACCTCCGTTTGGGGTTGTTTTCGAATGCATAGAAACCCCTCGTCCCTGCCCCCCATTTGGGCTCACACTTTGCATACTTGAAACCCTTCTTGATTTTTATAAGTTAATTTATTTTCATCCTCCAACCGCCCTCACGGCCAACAAAGTGTATTTCTGTGTTCCAGTATATGGAAGGAACCCTTTGAGGAGAATGCATTTTTACAAAAAAAAAAAAACTCCATCTCTACTGTTGTATCAACAATTTGCCGCGTCACCCCAACTGAAATGTGAATAGCACCCCACAGGATACCGAACGCCAGCTTTTCATCTCGTTCTACATAACCTTATTCCGCATGGTGGCTCGTAGTCTTAGTTAAGGGGCGCGCACAGCTTTTGTTGTACTGTGTCGCACAAGAGTTGCATTAAAAAATTATTGCGTCCTTTTTTTTTATGTGTGAGTCTTTACCTTGCTGCAAGGATTCGAGTATTCGACATGCGATGATGAGTGATAGAGGGAGAGGGAGTATAGAAAGAGAGTGTGGCTGTGGCGTTCCTTTCAATAATTCATATGAAATTTTGAATTATGATGATTATAGTCTGCTTGGCCATGCTCGTAATATACGACATTTTGCTAAGGAAGGACATACCTCGGGGCATGGAGGGAGGTCCTTTTTTCGGTCCCCTCGATTTACAGAAATAATGACTACGCGACTACTATATTATTTGCAGGCCGCCAAATTGCACACACGTGAAGCCAAAGCCAAAGTCAAAGCAAAACCAAAAACGAAAGCGAAAGCAAATGTGAATTGTGTTGTCATTAACTTAAGGTTGATGTAAAAGGACCAAAAGGACGCGCTCTTGCAAGGTCGAAGTCATTATTTTTTTCTATCATCTTTCGGCGGGGGGCGTGAGCGGTTTGTAATTTGTGAAATATTTAACATTCGCTTTTGTAAAGGTTTTTTTTTTTGTTCGATGATATTGTGCCAATGTAGCGCGCTTCAAGGGGTGAATTCGACACAGAGGGTTGCTTGATTTTTAAGTGCTCAGATGGCGCTAAAGGGTGATATGTGTAATTTGAGACCTCACTACGTGTGTATACACATGTGATTAATTTGAATTTAAATTGGATTTTTGCAACGTTGTTAATGTAATTAGGTGCGGTGGTTGTGGGGAGGGGCAACTTGTAACAAATTGTTATTCAGATGTAGTATATAGTTTGTTCTTTAAGCGGTTGTATAAACCCAGGGATAATCGCCAAAGATTGGTAAACTATAATGAAGGGACGAGAGTTTGTGAAAAATTGCATTTTGCAGAAGTATTTAGAAACATAAAGGGTGTTTTTTTAGAGGTATGGTTTTTAAACTGGCAACACTGTTTCTACAGATTGTCAATTTGAGTGGTTAGTACGCTTTGCCATTTAACAATGAATAGATTAACGCCACAAAAACACTTGCAAATTGTGAAAACTTATTTTGAAAACCATGGTTAGGTTCGCTAAACTAATGCGCTACGTCCTTTTTATAGTCGACATAATTGTTCATCTGATTTTCAGTCTCTGAATTATTGTTTTGAGAGAAAACAAATAATTCATAATTTCAGGTATAAAATAGGTCCCCCTCTATTTATCTCAAAAATACAATCGGGTTGTGGAAAGTGTGGCCTAAGGTCCCTAAAAAATAAATAAATAAATAAATAGTTGGCGCAAAAGGCGTGGCAAAAGGCCTAGCTTCTAACAATCATTCGTTTGTGTGAGTTCCTATTTTTGGGACGAATGGAAGGGACCTACAATTTTATGGCGAGCTCTTTTCAGGACTGTTATACTCTCGGATGTTTGCCAGACGTTCGCGAGAGGTGGCGCAGTGGAAAAAAAAAATTAATATGTAATTTGAGACCCCCGCACAATAGCCCATCACATTAACCACTGAGCCACTGCGCCTAAGGTCCCTATTGGTCCCTATTTAAAGTCATATCAAGGCAAGGTTCCATCCTGCCTTTTGAGGATACATTTTTTTAGGTTTTCTACAATTTTACAACAAGTTATTAGGCAGTGTTCGAAAATGAAGGTAGTCTGAAGTAGCTAAAGGCCATACTTACTTACTTAGATGGCACTACAGTTCGTGGTGGACGTGGTGGACCTGGGCCTCAACTTTGGCTAACTGCCTCCAATTGCGCACTCCAAGTTGGTTGAGGTCCCGTTCCATTTGTGGCGCGCACCTAAAGCGACGTCTTCATCTACTGCGTTGTCCCTCCAGGTTGGAATCGAAGACTCTTCGGGCCGGAGCGTTGGTGTCCATTCGCTCTACATGTCCTAGCCATCTTAGTCGAGTGATACGTACTTTTCTGACCAAGTCGTTGTCGCTGTACAGCTTTTAGAGTTCGCTGTTAAATCTTCTCCTGCAAAGCCGGTCAATGCAAATGGGACCGAAAATCACTCGAAGAATTTTGCGTTCGAAGCGACCAAGGAGATCTTCATCCGCCTTTGATAACGTCCATGATTATGCGCCATAAAGCAGGTTTGGGGGGATGAGGTCCTATAAAGAGTCTCCTTAGTGTTTCTTGACAAGGCCTTACTAGTCAGTTGCCTTCTTATAGGCCAAAGAAACAGCGGTTGGCAAGTGTATTCGTTGGATTTCTGCTGTGTGTCCCTAAAGGTCATAGTCGTGTCTAAAATTCACATTACATTCTACACTTCACATGCAACACTTTTGTTCAATTTATTATGTTCATCTCTCAACATTTGTGACTTCATAAATAGGTTGCTGTCTCGACTTATCCAGGGCGCATTGAAGGCAGTTAATATAGTGAATGAGACGAACATTAGGTTTGGCATTGCTTTCGCATTTCGTACCATTGATTCTACAAACATGAGCGCTACGCCAAGGAACAGGATACAGCTTTCCTAAACTGCCTCGCTAAGATACTAGCCTCAAGATACAAAAAAAATCTTGTCGTTAGCCTGATCCCGGGTCGCAACAAAAATACAGCTCTTCGACTGAAGATTGAAGGGTTTTGGAACGTTAATGTGCGGCAGGTCAAAATGAAGGCTAGACTATCCGAAACCACCAAACCGATTGAGCTCAAACTTTGAGACAATCTTCGGCAATTGCCCGAGAATGTTTTCTTGATTTTGTCAAAAGGAAAGGGGCGTGGCAATTCCCAGCGAAAAAAAAAATAGAAATTGTTATTTCTCGACACTTATGGTGCTAAGGAATACAATTCCTTTGCAGAATTCAGTGTTGGGGAAAGCCTTTCCTACTGAAATAGAGCAAAGGATGTACCTATGAAAAAAAAATTTAAACAACTAAAGGGTCCGCCATCTAACGTTTTTTTTTTTCAACTAGTGCTCATTTCGCGAATGGTATTTGACAGATAATTAGTTTTATCCTTCCGCTGAACGAATATGGTTGTGTATACGCTTGAAGAAGAAGGATTTTGGTCCAGAGGCATAATTGGGCCATTTTTCTTCGAAAATGAGCAAGGAGTGGCCGTTACAGTCAATGGCGATCGTTATCGGGCCATGTTGAACGATTTTTTGTTCACAAAAATTGAAGAGGAGGATATTGGCAACATTTGGTTTCAACAGGACGGCGCTACGTGCCACACAGCCGAAGCTACACTCGATGTTTTGCGCCCTGTTTTTGAAGATCGCATTATCAGCCGCAGAGCTGATGTCGTTTGGCCACCGCGGAGCTGCGATTTGACACCGTTGGACTATTATTTGTGGGGTGCCGTAAAAGATAAGTGTTACGCCGACATGCCAGAGACAATTGACGCTTTAAAGGACAATATTCGTGAAGCCATACAGCTGCACACAATCGATAATGTGCTTAAAAATTGGACCGATCGTGTAGGCTACTACATGGCCAGCCGAGGCAGCCATTTGAATGAAATTATTTTCCATTATTGACAGGAAGGATTGTACTTTCAAATAAAAAAAGAAATTTGAGAAAATATTCAGTAGTTTTTTTTTTATAGCATTTTCAAAAAAAAAAAGTTATTTGGCGGACCCTTTATTTCAACTATAGTACATAAAAACTACTTCAACAAGTTTATTGTCCCAAAAGAGTAGGTATATCAATTGATTGAAAGTAGGTGACCATGCCTCCAAGGCCCACATACAATCCACAGTGGCACAGTTAGCTACCCGATTTATGAGCAAGTAACACTGTTGATTGGACCGGTCAACGCATGTCCCGGACGGGATATCTTCTTGCAATGAGATGGATTTTTCTTTTTTCATTCAACAAGTTACACAAAAATGTCTCTACTGGGGAATGGCGATTTTTTTCCCACCCCATTGGGCAATTAAAGCTACAAAAAGAAATGTAATGGCATCTGAATTTAACCCCAATCTACTAGTACCATATATCTCCCACCCTCTCCCCCTCTCGCCCTCTCACACATGTATGACTTTCAAACCCAGGACGATGAAGGAAAACATCCCCAAAACAAACAGAGGAAAAAAAATTAACGCAAAAAAAAGAAATAGAAGAAAAACGCACAATTCCCCAATTGAATTCAGAAAATGTGAAGTTTAGTCCGGAACACATACCCGGGCGTACTCGCACACACATTGGGCATACACAACGCAATTTTGCAGCAGCAATAGCACTGGTAACGGCATGTCCTAGCGTGATAAAAGACCTGTGAGGTATTTAATCCTTGTAGCAGAGTTTACTCACCATATAGCCATACACGGAGTCGTATACACATACAACGGCGACCATCTAGAGTGGATATGCTAATATCGTCCTTGATATGCGAGGTTTTGAGCGTGTAGGACAGCTTTTTTCACTGTCCTAGCCATAACCCCCACTGGGGGTTACTCTGCCATTCGCATATATTTCTTCGGCGGAGCACAGGAATTGCGCTCCTCTTAGTCCCGGTCCTTTTTTTTTTTCAACTGTAACAGCATGCGAAATAGCCCGGACAGAGGGAAGCCGAAGCCGATGCGATGTCGGGAAAAAAATCGCTCCAGCATAAAAATACCATTTCTCACATGGACGTTTCCTTTGGTCCTTCTCGCTGCAGAACACATCTCTCCAATCCACACACTCTCAGCGCACTAGAGTTTCACGCCATACAACAGTTTGCTATTTGCCTTGAGTGCAGTAATTTTTTTTCCTCCGAGTACTGTAGGTACAGAGTTCAACTTTCTGAATGTGATAGGGAGTATCGTTCCAAGCCTCTTAGGTGGCTCGTTTATAACTGTAACAACACCGCACACTTTAAGGAGTGCATATACGTCCTAAAGAAGCAGAAACCAGCAGCATAAAATAGAAAAGAAATTGCGAGGCTCCGGATGAAAAATAATTATTGCATTCAACATGTGCAAGTTGGCTGCTTTGTTTGAGTGAATCCTATTTTTTTTCTGATTTTTTTTTTATACCGAGCGTCCTTGCCAGTGAATTCCCTATGTGTGTGTTTGTGTTTGATTGTGGGATATATACTCACTTTCTAATGGAATAAAGGATGCATTTTGATTTGCTTGTTTTAATTTTTTTAGAGAATGAAATTCCTTTAAGAAGGCTTGGAAAGGATTAGTATAATCGATAGTTGGTGGAAATTCCTTTGAGAGAGCGGGTGGTGCTTTGTGATTTTTTTTGTTTTTGTTTTCTTTAATCTTAAGCCTCATTCACTCTGATTTTTAACGAATTGTTTAACCAATCAAAGGCGGTGTGGAGGAGAGTCCAGAGGGAAGTCGAAGTGTTTCTGAGATATTTGTTAGCGGGTCTCATCGCAATGCTGGAGAAGGTTTTGTAATTTTTGAAATGAATTTAACCATGGCTTACTAATTAAGGCCTTCTTAAGTAGAGACAGAAATTAGTCGATTTGTAACAGAAATCAGTTCGACACCGCTGACAAGTGGTACAAGGTTCTAGCTCTGAGTATATTTGGCTATCATATTGGGACTAGTTGATTCCCTTACCTTTGTAATAGGTCTTTGTTCCTGCCCAGTTCTCTCCCGTAAAAGGAAGCTTCATTTGGGAGCCTTCCATTACAACGACTTGGGTAATCTGACAAACTCCAGACATCAGAAGCCTCTTATGCTTAATAAAGTGCTCAAAATGGTTCAACTAGTAGGGAAATCTTATATGATCCGTTTTTCGTGATATCACAATGGACTTATGCTGGTCTAAGTGTGTTGGCATTTCCCAGCTCGCAGCCACTTTCAATCAACTAACCAGTCAATCTTGGTAAAACTGACACTGTGCAATATTTGCTTGCTCCATGGTTCCAGCTCTAGGTGATAGTAGTTCCTGAGTATAACTGTGACAGAAAGCATCCCAAAAGGAAAAACGCTTTTCGTAAAGATTTTACGACTGAGCGCGAAATTCACGGGACTGGTTGACAGAAAGCAGCTTAACGGCGAACGTAGTTTCGAGGGCCCTACGACAAAACGTAGTTCCTTGGTCAAGCTATCAGAAAACGGCTATATCCGATAAGCTATAAGGCGTCAGAATCGGGCTATAGGTACTCGATAAACTGAGTCTGTCAAAATTCGCCTACAAAAATTGCCGATCTTGATTAAATCACCCTATTCCCGTTGACGTTTATCATATCCCACTGTAATGTGTCGTTTGTCGTATCATTTCAAAGTTGTCATGGGAAACCTTTTTGTATATACCTACGCCGAGGACGAAATCATAAATTCTAGTTCAAATAAAAATACACTCTAAACCAAAGGTTCCCTAACTGTGCGTCGCTATGCCCTAGGGCGTGCGTCGTGGGTCTATCCTAGAGTCGTTGCAAGACGGTACGCACAGGGCGCCCACACACGCGACAGCTTTGAGCTCGATTTGAAAATAATGTCGGGTCAGATCGATGTTGACTTTTGTGTTTACCGTGTACAAGAAGTCGACCTGTTCAAGATCCAACTGACGCAGGAGCTCAAAGTCAACGATAATGACCATAGAAAAATCATCTTTAGCGACTAGGCGCATTTTTAGATCAATTGCTATATTAACAAGCCAAACAAGCAATGCATTCATAAAAAGCTGTTTGGTGCGGATTTTAAACCGGCCGGCGGCGTCATTGATCCGTACCTACTTTGTTTTAAAAATTAACGTTTCTAAGGCTATTACCATCAACGGCGAGTGCTACAGAACGATGCTAACTGATTTATTTTGGCCCAAATTGAACGATATGGAGGTAGATGACATGTGGTTCCAGCAAGACGTGGCTACGTGTCACACAGTAGACGCCAAAACGATCATTTTATTGCATGAACTATTTGAGGGTATGGTTATCTCTAGCAAAGGTGACGTGAATTGGCCACCAAGATCGTGCGTTTTAACCTCGCTAGAGGGTTGCCTGAAGTCTCAGCGAATAAACCGCAATCGACCGATGTCCTTAAACCCAACATAACCAATGCCATCGCTCAAATTCAGCGGGATCTATGCGGCAGATTGGACCACTCGGATCTGTGACAACGTGAGAAGCTGTGGCGGACATTTGGACATGGAGTTATATTCTATACAATAATGGCATACATTAACCTTTCAAATAAAAAAATGATTTCGTTAATACCTTGCACACAGCTTGTTTTATTCCATTTCCACGTCGACCCATCCTTATTGAAAACCCCTTTAGTGAATCTTCAGTAAGCTCAGCTTCTGTTCACATATCTGCGTTTTGTTCGGTTGTGTTTAAGGACGTCGCAAAAATATTATAACCTGGAAAAGTATGGCAGTATGGAAAAGATTGGGAACCCCCTTTTTTTTAATAGTTCTCACGAGAAAGGCGAACCTATAATGCTTCAACAGCGCCCCGAGATGCTTGCAGATGTATGTTAGTTCTACACTTAAATTGTGGCAAATTATAGTCTTCTGGAAATATATCCCCAGGAAGCGGGTTCCAAAGTTTGATTGTCCTGTAACAGAAGGAGTTTTGGAAAGTTGATGACATCGCTATTGTCAAGTGTACTGCGGCCTGTCCTGTGGGGCTGCTCTAAACAGTAAAAGCTATTGTGAAAAGAGGACCAGCCATGAATTCTTACTATCGTATCGCTCAAGAACTACCCACTATACTCTACGATAAAATTTCACAGCGATTTTGAGTCGTTGCCATATAATTCACTGTAAAGTTCTACAAGCCAAAATTTTCCCACCTAATCAACACCAAAAACTGCTACCGCTTAATTTTCACTCACTTTTCGCTGGCGCTGGCTGTCATGACAGTTGCTAACACTCCTTCAATGTTCAACGAACGATAAATGACTCGTGACGCTCTAGTTATCGTAAAATTAGGAATTACACGCTCCAAATGAGCGTCCTTCTATACCAACCCAACCACTCATCTCGCGCACATCCCTCACATTTTATTGAATTTCCTTCAATTTATTTAAAACTATTACCAGCTGCGGAAGATGTAGAAAACTTTGGGTAGAGGGACGCAAGTAAAATCTGTTCAAAAGTCTGTCTGCCATTTGTCTGCACGATATACAGGCAAACACAGCTCGTGCTTCGTGCAACCCTCTATAACCCATCACTCCCACAAAGCTCTCTGTTTTGCGCCCGGGTAAACAAAGCCATAATTTAAGGATCATTTCCTTTATTTCCTATAAACAAATCAGTGATGGAGCAGAACATTGACATTTAGCAGCATCGAACCCCAACTAAACAGAACCCTCCCTTGGAATTAGCATCGGGCGTGCGTATCTGTTATTTTTACTTGCGTGTTTTTTTTTTTTTTACGTCAACCCTTGTTGTCGCGATTGTCATCTTTCTGTTTTACAGATGACGTTGATACGCTTTAATGTAATTCCTCAAGCAAAAACACGACTATTAGCTTCTAAACTTTTTTGTATGCTACACCCTTCCTATCCCTGGTCGTTTTGAATTTGAATTTTAGTGGTCCCCTGCACTATGGGCTGCTTTAATAGCTTTTAAGCGATTTAAGACGGTTCAAGGTTGCTCTTAGCTTTATTTACGCCATCAGTTAAGGTAAACCACTTCCGGAAATTGTTTGGTATGACAGTTAAGTTGATGTTTTACAATGCAAATGTGATTCCCAGGCATCGTTGGTGATGTGCGGTTATTACCTTAGATATGGGACCGGGACGTACCACAAAAAAAGGTACGATGTTAACTGCAGGTACTATATACGACCAGGACGACTTCGTTTATATCGCAGAAAAGGACGTCCTGTGCGCGACAAAAGAAAAACATTTCTGTTAATTTTTTTTTTCTTTTAAATAAAACAAAAAAAAACACACACATAGATTCGCATAATTTTGCGCGTAGGATGGTTATGTGCAAATGGCAGGCGGACGAAGTATAAGGACGAAGAATGAGTAGTTGATGATGCACACACGTGATATAAAATTTTCCATTTTATGATTTTAAATTTGCATCCGCATAAATTTCCATTGTGAATTATGTAATTGTGTGTGTGTAGGAGGGAGCCAGGTGGAACTGTACACATCGTTGAAAAAATATATGTTATGCTGGCGTTGCATTGTTTTGACAGTTAAATCGAGAGAGAGACAGCGTTGCTGACTTTTTCACTACGTAATGAACCGAAGTTAATGTTTTACAGGTGGATAGGCAGGGATTTTCTGTCATGCTTAATTGTGGTTTTTGTTTTTTTTAAATGGTTTGATAGGTCTGTCCTAAAAAAAAAAAAAAAAGTTTCCCTAATGTGATCAATAGTTCTCGTTAATCGCGAAAGAAACTATGAACCGTTCCAATTTGGTGCCGTATTTCAATATCCACTAGCGCTTTCCTTACAAAAATATAAGCCTCCAATTCTGACCGTGAAAATATTTTTCAAAGCCCGCGTTTTGTATTGCCCTAAAACCCAAGCTTTTGGCAAACAATTCCGGAATATGTTGGCAAAAGTCTACATTCTAATTCGTTTTGATGACTTGCCTTTTTGCCCTTTATTTTAATACGATTTTTTAGACAGATCACTGGCCTCATGGTGTCGTGTTATTCTCATTCAATTTTGTTTGAAAAATCATCATGGAACGACTCACCCCTCAAAAAAGTCTATTCAGCTATATTACGAAAATCCCGACGTGTTTTGGCTTTTTGGACTACATCCACAGCATGGTACAGCTCATTTGCGTTCGCGGTTGTATGTTTTCCTCCATTCGCCATCCTCTCACACAGGACCAAAAATCCGCCGAAGTATTTTTCTTTTGAAGGAGCTCAGTATCAGCTCTTCCTTCTTGCTTATCGTCCAGCACTCGGCGCTATAAAGTAGAACGGGCAGGATAAGGGTTTTGTAGAGCACACATTTCTTCTTTCTAGTTATAGGACTTTAGCCAAACCGAAGTAGCAACGGTTTCCTAGGGTAATTCTTCGCCGGATCTCGACTAGGGTGTCATATCTGTTTACTCCGAGTGTGGTGAACTCCTTGGTTGGTTGAAAATGGCTGCCAGCTGGGTTTTTTTTTTTTGCTGTGAGTAGTGTTGGTTATTTTTTTCGCTGTGAGTTGTGTTGGTTGTTTTTTTTTTAATTTTGGCTGTAAAAAAAATAACCAACACTACTCACAGCAAAAAAAAAAACCAACAACATCAATCTTCCATTGCAAAACCCATCCATCTCTCTCGCACATTGTCTGTCTCTTTCTACGCACATTGTCTGTCTCTTTCTAGCGCCGAATTCGCATGCCCAACCGCCCCAATACGTACTTGTATGCTATCATACGCGGCTTTGAAGTCGATGAATAGGTGGTGAGTTTTGACTTGAAATTCGTTGGTCTTTTCCAGGATTTGCACAGTGTGCAATTTTTGTTTATAGTCGATCTGCCACAACGGTACGTGCGGATTAAAGTGTTGTAGAATGGTTTAAGACGTTCACACGGCTCCGCGAAATAGGGCCCCAAAAGTAAAAATGAAATTACGCCCCAAAAAGGGAAATAACACCCCAAATTTTATTAAAAATCGTTGTTGTTTCCTGTATAATTTTTTGGGGCCTTATTTAATTTTTTGCCTTTTTCGCGGAACTCGTTCACACAGTACATACGTTGGATAGGATCGGCCCAATTGAAAATGGCCCCAAACTGAAAATGAAAAATCACTCCAAAAATTTACATGAAAGGCAACAACAACAGAAAATTGCGTAAAATTCTGCAAATTGGGGTGTCAATTCATATTTAGGGGCCTTTTTTCATTTTTCAAACGAAAAACGAAATCCTATGGGGGGCATGCTGCCCCCCTGCAAGCCCCCTGCTTGGGTTTACTGTCAGATTTGCGGCCTTAATCCATTTTTTTGGGCCTTAATTCATCGCAGTGGGGCCTTATTTCATATTTTAAATTGGGGTATTATTTCATTATGAAAAATAGCCCCAATTTGGGGCCAAATTTCATGTAGCCGATAGGATCTTTGGGGTTTTACGAGGACAAAAGTCTTCGCGGATAAGCCAGCTGCGATCCAGGATTTAGAAGCCAAACTTTATTCTCGTAGTTGGACAAATTCCGGTCGCAACGCTGGAAGCAGTGATCCAAAATTGTATCTCAGAGTAGACCATTTACTGTGTAGTCGTGACCAACATGTACACGAAATTATATTCAAAAAGTAAATGTCAGAGACTGTTCTTTCAGACCATAATAAATTTTCCGCCATTCAAATTAATTTTATGTGTTTTATTTCAAATTTAAAAAAAAAATCAGGTTATATTAGATGACCCATTATAAGAACTACTCATCTCAATAAAGGGTTGTATTTTAGGGTCCTGACAAACGTCACCTCTTTCGCATGAGAAGTCTGTTCTTGACTACACTATATTTAGAGAGTTTAATAAAATAATCACGCATCTATGCACAATTAAAATTAAAAAATCTACTCTTTAATTAGGGTCTCTTGTTGGGCGCCACTTAACAATTAACATTCCTGGCTCATGGAAATTTATCTCTCTCGAAGGGATAATCAAACGGAAATTTCTCATTTGCAATAAAAAAAAATCTCCATTCTAATGCCAAGAACAAATCTTGTCCTCAAATATTTCTGCTCACGAAAGAGTTATATCTCCCCTCAACGCAAACAACAATAAGTCAAAATCACATTCCTTTCAATACCGCCGCGCTGCCCGCCTCTTAAATAAACTACACACAAATCTTGACACCTACTCAACCTCATTAGTATCTCATTTAGTGCAACATTCATTCCACTTAACACTTTACGCTCGATACACTCCCGAAACATTTATTAATCCCAATTAATCATTATAACACTTAACATTAACGCACACGAACACGCGACGCGACACCGAGTGCTATGACATTATTACCATCTCCACACACGATGGAAAAAGTGTCAAGAAATAAATTGTCAATCAAACGGAGATTCACACACTCGTGCTCATTGTGTGTGGTATATTTCAAGTGTTGTGTTTACTTTAGCGCCTTGGCGTGTCATTGCCACCCTTCTGCCTGTCTCGGCCCTTCTCTTCTCTGTCTGAGGACGTTTTTTTTTTTGTTGATGGTAATTGGTAATTCGTTACTTACCCGGAATAAGACACATCGCCCTGCTTCTCTCGAAAATCCGATAAATACCTTCGGAAATCGGATTCATCATCCACATCCCTTCTCTTATTTGAAATGTAAGGACTAAGGACTATACGGGAATGTTGTGTGTCTATCGCCTGTTTAACAGGGAACTTTGAGAACGTTAACAAGGATTCCTCATTTATCATTTCATTAGAGAGCTGTTGTTTTTCGATTTTATTTTCCAAGACGACTTTTGTATAGCCTATCGTGTGGAGTTAAAATCGTTTTTTTAAATAAATCGATCGTTATCCTTGTGTGTTCTCTGTATAAGCGTGGATTTCTTTTCCAACATTTTTTTTTTGTACTGATTTTGGGATTTTTATTTTTCGTTTTGGTCGCTGACATCCCGACATCCGACATCCGACACCCAAACATCCAGTGTAACCATTTGTTCAACTCACACCCCCACTAGAGGGTGTAGCACCCTTAAACAATCGTTTTGCGTTTTTTTTTTTTTTTTCTATTTCAAGGGTTTTTTTTCTATTTGTTATATTTTTGGAAGTGTGTACGATGTGATTGCCTTGATGAGGGGTAATTTAACACCCGGCATACCACAACAATTTGATTAGACAGAGCACACTGACGTGAGATGTCATTTGGAAACCAAAAGAAAAAAAAAAACCAGCATGTATGTAGTATGTATGTAGTTATAGGGAGGAAGTATTTGCGGTGTAGTTTGGATTTTATTTGATTTCCTTTGGGTTGTTGCCAGCAGATGGTTGTTGGAAGAGATTTTTTGAAACATTTTTGGTACAGGTTTGTCAAGCGAATTGTGTACTTTGAAATTTGCAGAGAGATGTCATGCTTGGCGATGGGTTTATTTAAGGAATATTGTTAAGATCGAAGAAATATCAATAATAAGGCAGTAGATACATTGCAAAAGATTGGGGGCTCTGTAATCAACAGATGCAGAAAGAATCGCTCAATAGGTGCATAGAAGCAAGAAGCTAGCATTTGACGCTACAAACGCGTTCAACTCTGCTAAGTGGATTACCACACTAGCTACCTACTGATACCGGAAAGACACAGCGGTTCAGTGTTTAGCTAACTAGACTACCGAGCGATGGGGTCTTGGTTGAACCCCCAGAAAACCTAAAATACGCCTTAATATTTAATTGTGTTAATTATACTCAAGGATGTGTGTCAGACGTTCGCGAAAAGACACAACGGTTCAGTGATTAGCTTACTAGACTACCGAGCGATGGGTCTTGGTTGAACCCCCAGAAAACCTAAAATACGCGTTAATGTTTAATTGTGTTAATTATACTCAAGGATGTTTGTCAGACGTTCGCGAAAAGACACAACGGTTCAGTGATTAGCTTACTAGACTACCGAGCGATGGGTCTTGGTTGAACCCCCAGAAAACCTAAAATATGCCTTAATGTTTAATTGTGTTAATTATAATCAAGGATGTTTCTCAGACGTTCGCGATTAGTTGTGCATTGGAAAAGGGCTAAATATTAAATATTTTTATTTTTCTGGGGGTTCAACCGGAGAGCTGGAATGGAATTTTAACTGCAAAATTCGAAAGGCTTACAAGAATAGTTATATGTCTCTGATGTTTGTCAGGTATTTACAAGAGGTAGGGGGGGTGGCAGTATAAAAAACATCTAAAGGGTACCTACTTATTGGGGGTTCAACCGGGAATCTATTGTTCTCATTAATTTAGCGCATTAACCAAGAAGTCTTTGTAGTAATAGTATAAGCCCATTTCAAGCGTCTGACTGAATTTAAGTGGATTTCGTTGATCGTGCTAGCTGGAAACGCTTGTTGGTTGAGGCCCAGGTCCAACCCGGACTGTAGCCGCTACCTTAAGGAAGTAAGACCATTTTTGTAGGGGCGTAACAAGGGGGGGCGTGGGGGGTTTCGCTTTTCAAGAGTCGGCAAATCAACGAGTAATTTTCAGAAATTAGGTCTGAACAAAATATTGAAATAGAAGAATTGAGTTTGGATTTTCATTAGGCTGTTCAAGAGTCGGCAATTCAACGAGCAATTTTCAGAAATTAGGTCTTCGGTTTGGATTTTCATTAGGTATAGGTTTTAAACTTGTAAATGTATACTTACAAGTCGGCATTTTCAATAAAGGTTCCACATGAAATCCTTAAAATTTAGCGAGTTCCGATTCGATTTTAAAAAGGACGGTCAGCGTCGGTGAATTTGCTGACTGAAATCCTTAAAATTTAACGAGTTTCGATTCGATTTTAAAAACGACGGTCGGCATTTCTAATTTGAGATTAAATTCGAAGGAATATGTTATTAGCAAGTTTGTGGAACTCGGCTTAACTGCTAAACACTCGATTGATTTTCAATTTTCGGCTGGTCAAGAGTCCCATTAAATAGGCGGTGCATTAATGAACACTCTATATCTATATCATTAAAATGCTGAATGTTGAATCGATTTCTAGTTGGATTACGGCACAGGATAAATTCGACACTAGTTGGCCACATCTCAAAGTCCTGTAAGGGTGTCGCCTCAGTTTTAGTTAAAAACGTGTGTTAAATATTTCAGCTGTCAATTTTACATCTTCCTAGAGCTTGATAAAAATATTATAATCTGCATGTTGGAGAGCTTTATTTCAAATTTTATTGAGTCGATATTCCGTATGCCTTCATTAGAAAAATTCGTCATTTCTTTGCGTTTCCAAATAAACCATAAAGCCAATTATCCTTCACTGGCTCTAACAAAAAAAACTTCCATAGGTCACGGTGAAAATAAAAATAAAAATAAAATCCTAATAACCAATTCGAAGCCATAAGTCATAAACCAAACTTCAATTTGCCCGCAAAACCCCATTAAAACCGTATTAAACCGCCTTGCTTCGTTCTAAAGTGTAAAATCTGTATAATCAAAATGACATCGTAAAGCCACCCAAACCCAACACCGATACTGATATCATACCCCTAGGGCGAAAGGAGTTAAGAAAAGCACAAAATAACTCTCCTTTTATAATTTGCCTTGCCAATAAAATTCAAATTTCAAAAATGTCCCCAAAGACATCGACCGAACGAAGGAACGGCTCTAAATCTTGTACATGTAATTAATTCAGTAATTCTACTACTACCATACTCACCATTATTGGCTGTAATCGCATTTGATGCAGCTACTCCGGAACCGACTCCATTGCCACCACCATTGACACTGTTGCTCATCGAAGATGACGTCGAGTCGCCGGCAACTATAAAAACTGTCATCGAAAACACTCCAAGTGTTGCGTAGAATGACGCCATTTGTGATGTCATATTTTTTTAGGGTGTTATTTTTAGTTTTAAAAATAATAAATAAAAAAATGTCCTTATTTGAGAGGAGCAGCTTTCATTTATATTTTTTTTTTTTTTTTATTTCATTCTCCCACTTATCATTGTGAATTGAAAAATGCAATATTTTGATTTGAACGATTTTGTTTAATTGTTGTAGCGAATTTCATTTGTTGTATTATAATTCTTTTTTTTTTTCTGTGTCCTGTGCAGTGACCCTTGTTATTGAAAAATGTACATTTTCGTTTTATATCCGTTTTGGTCCTGTGAAATAAAAAAAAGAAGAACAATGTGAACAAAATTTGCGTGTTTTTATTTTTTTTTTATTTTTAAGAGAAAGGAAATAATTAAAGGATTTCATTTCACAATTTGTTGCCCATTTAATCCGATTATATGTGCGGATATTCGTGCTGGGATAGAAGAGACCGAGCGGGGGCGCGGGGTAGAAGAGAATGCAACAGATACTGTGCCCGCGTGGGAGTATACGCTACAGCTTGTGGATGCATATGTAGTTTATGCAAGGCTCTTGGATATGCGGTGTCCTCGAGCGAGATAATGAATTATTTGCTCATCAGAATTGTTATTTCGGGCGACTGAGGTTATTCGCGCGTTGTCCTTTTTTTGCGGGTCTCTTTCCTTTTTTTGTTGTTCAAAATTGATTGATGTGTCGAAAAATTGGATTCAAAACGAGTGCTCTAGGTATGTATCTATATGGACGGGTGGATGAATGGGAGTAAATTGTTCTTTTTTGTTTGAGCTTAATGTGACGGGTTTTCAGAGGTTAACAAGTTTTTTTTTTTTTTTAACTCTTGTCGTGGAAAAAGGATATGGTTGTCGGCGGGAGATAAATCTATCGAAAGTGAAAGGAAAGTTCGAAAAAATATAATTTTATGGAAATGGTGACAGATCGGCTTGCAAATTCGATGATATTTATTATCTTTTGGATGCATACACGCGAGGGAATTGTTACCTAAATAGTTGTTGGATGGAAACGATTGGGTATAGACCTTAGAGCTGTTCTCTAAATGGGCCACCAGATTAGCTCGCCCAATATGATATCAAATCTTACAGAAGTCTAAACCTAGGTACCTAAAACTTAAACTTCTGTGGTTAAAAAGTCAGTCCATTCTTGAGCCATCCAATTCTACACCTTAGTCAGGGGCGAACGCAGGTAGGGGTTTTGGGGGTTTAAATCCCTCCCGAAATATCTGGTACTAAAAAATAAAGAGGTCCAAAAATAGAAACTCACACAAAACGAATGGTTGCGAGAAGCTAGGCCTTGGCTGTCTACCGCCTGTCGCGCCGCCTATTTATTTATTTATTTTTTAAAAAATAAAGAGAGTCAATTTTATAAAAAGCATTACTGACGTTCTATTTATCAGTCATACCTTCTTCTGACCAAATCTTCGAGATGAATAGGTGTACAGGGTGGGCCAAATACAAGTTTATTTTAAAAAATGCAATAAAATTAACAAAATTAAATTTTGTCCATGTGTTATGGCTTTGTTAGTAAGAGCAAACATTCCCATTAATTATATGGAACACAATGTCGTTCAAGTGACTGCCTCGGCTGGCTTCGCAGTAGTCCATTCTGTGACTCCAATTTTCCAAGACCTTGTTGATGGTTTCGGGCTGTAGCTCATGGATTGCTTTGGTGATATTGGCCTTAAGTGCTTGAATCGTTTCCGGATTGTTGGCATAACATAGGTCTTTCACGGTTCCCCACAAAAAAAAGTCCAAAGTGGTCAAATCGCAGCTCCGAGGTGGCCAATTGACATCGCCTAGACGGCTGATAACACGATTTGGGAATTTGGTGCGCAAAAGATCGATTGTTACTTGGGCCGTGTGGCAATCCATCCTGCATGAATCAGAGGTCGTCCAAATCCATGTCTAAAAAAAAGTCGTTACATGGCTCTGTAACGCCCACCGTTGACCGAAAAATTGTTCCCAGCCTTATTTCTTTATTTTCAATGAAAAATGGTCCATTGTTGCCACCACTCCCCAATCCGCACCAAACTCGCCACATTCTCGTCTGTGCTCACCGTACGACGACGGGGTCCATGGCTGTTCTCACGAACTTTTTGCACAAACGTGCGTCTGCGTATACAGCAGACGCGGTGGGTTCTTTAATTTCGGCGAAAACTTCTTTTCAAAAATCGCACTGTTTGGGCTACACAGCACTCACTTTGGAAATAAGTTTTCAATATTTCCCAACGTTGTTCAAGCGTAAGGCGACTCATTCGTTCCGCGGAGGTATGATACTGACTTTTGATTTTAGATTTTGAGCGCGAAACTGCTGTCAGTGTCAAAATAACCTATGATTTAAAAAGAAACCACTAGATGGCCCACCCTCTATGCTCTCAACCAAGTCGTCTACTGATTCCTTAAATAGTTCGGCCCACAGGCTATCTGGTCCAACAGTTTTTTTGCACTTCAGTTTCATCGTCCAGATTGACATTGAATGGTTCGTTTACATCGGAACAATTTCGGTTCCCTTTTTTTTAAATGTCAGAAAATGTTTGTGTTTCAAAATTTGGAAAAAAATTCCGAATTTTGTTGGAAAATATGTCAGAAATTTCGGAAATTATGTCAGGAAGTTGTGGAAAATGCGTCCTTCGCAGTGCGGCCCGGTTTGTAGGCGAGTTGCAGTTTCGTTTTTCGTTTGGGGTCTTATTTCACGTTTTTTGGTGTTTTTTCCAAAACACTTTTTAGGGCGTTTTCTCAACTTTCTTAAAAGAAACAAATGCCCGAAAGAGTTTTGGAAAAAATGGCAAAATTAGCGGCATTTGTGTCAAAATATTTGGGCGATTGTTCCTAGGGAAAAATGACACAAATTTGTATGAAGGTTTTTGGGCTAATTATAATAATTTTTTGGCGTAATTTCGAGTAGCATATGCTTAGGCTTATTATCTGGCTTAATTTCTATTTTACCTTCTGGTGCTTTTTCCACATCTGTCTGGGGTCTGGCATAACTTCCTAATTTCTGGCATATTTTCCAAAAAAAATTCTGATATTTTTTCCAAATTCGACCCATCGAAATTACGCCAGAGGAAATTAGTACGGCAGATTTTTTTTTGAAAAAAATTCTAGAAAATTCTCTATACAAAGTCTGGCCTTCTTTTCCTAGGAAGAAATACCGCAGTCTTTTCTGGCAATCTTTCCGAAATTTTGGGCATTTTTTCCCAGAACTTTTCAATGCGTTTTTACCATTTCTGAAAATGCTTCTTTCTCGGCGATAGTTAAAATCAAATAAAGTGTTTTGATAAATTTAAGTCCTTGGGCTATAAGTTGTGCAAACTGCGCATAAATTTGAACAAAATTGGTATTCTTTACCATCAGTGGATATATACAAATATAGCGGTCCTCATAAAGGTTCCAAAATTTAACAGACTCGCCTTAAGTGTTTCTTAGAACATAAACTCCCATTGGCTCAGTGGATATATTTATAGTATGCTGGACTAATAAACGAGTTGAGGTTCTAGGTTCGACCCCCAAAAAAGGAAAAATGTACCCAATCGAGTCCCAAGCCAATAATTTCATTTAACATCAACCAGTGTAGTTGAAAAAACGAAAGAGATACTCATAGTTTCTCTAACTCTGTATATGTCCGGCTCTAGCCTAAACCTATCATCCCTAATTAGACAAAGAACGAGAAATTCGTCTGTGGAAATACCTTTGAGGGGTAATTTATACTTTTCCGGTAGTCGAACGTGGAATCATTCGATCAGTAGCTAACCACTGAGCCACTGCTCAGTTTCCTTATACAAATAATTATCACGAGTTGTGGGCTTAGTGGTTAGTATGTGCTGGACTACTGTCCCAGGTTCGATCCCCGGAAAAGCACAAAATATGTACAT
This sequence comes from Cheilosia scutellata, assembly GCA_955612985.1. Taxonomy (NCBI): domain Eukaryota; kingdom Metazoa; phylum Arthropoda; class Insecta; order Diptera; family Syrphidae; genus Cheilosia; species Cheilosia scutellata. Next base: position 7,174,673 of record OY015314.1, on the reverse strand, counting down.
CTAAAGATTTTTGCCACTGCGCCACCTCTCGCGAACGTCTAACAAACATCCAAGAGTATAACTGTCCTGAAAATCTTCTCAATTCAACCGTTCGGACTCGGCGTAAGGTCCCTTCCATTCGTCCCAAAAATAAGAACTCACACAAATGAATGGTTGTTAGAAGCTGGGCCTAGGGTGCTTAACGGTCCTTTTATCACGAGTTGTTTTCCCACACTTTCCTGTCAATAATTGCATGTCCCCTCCCCATTTAAATAAGTCCTTTAAATGGACCTGTAGACGCCGGTGTATGAGTTGAATAGAAAAATATTTCAACTACACTTGAACACCATCAGCAGATATTGAAAGGCTGACCTTTCAACGTTAAACATCACCTCAAGCAAGCACCGTCATCGTAATTTAATCTTTTTTAAAAAAAATATCCTTCTCATTTCCTGTGATTTCTTTATAATGAATTTGCAAACGAAATGCTCTTCGAAAACTTTAAGAAAGGCCGCACTGTTTGGCCTTAACCTCAAAACAAAAACATTTTTTTTTCCTCCCTCGCATTTCTTCTTCGCAGTCCCAAAAGAAATGCGAAAGTACAAGGACACCGCAGCCGTGCGTCACTTTTCCTTACAACTTTCAATATCAATGTGAATCTTTGCACTAATTATTATCAGGATATCCCGCCTGTGCAAGATTGCGCAACACTCATTAGAAAAGGGAAACACACTGCAAGCCGGTCTTTGAATTTGAATTTGAATTTTTTTTTTAAAGGTGAACCCATCCACGTGTTGTTTGTTGTTCCAATTTAACCCTTTTCAAACAGGATAATGACTTAGATGAATGTAATAAAAAAAAAAAAAAAAGAGTGCTGCACAAAAAAATATCACACTGATGACAGGTCTCAATTAGTGCAAAAGACGGCGCACACTCCCTCGCAAGCCGAACTGCGTTAAGAGGGTTTCCTACTTTGCTATAGCTTCTTTTATCCATTTTTATTATCCCAGTTTAACGCATTGTGAAGGGTAGAAAACACCTCAAGGATAATAATTTAAGGATTTCCATTTTGTTGGTGAAGAACAAAGTCACAGCGTGCGTTTCCTTATACCCCCAAACAGCGATGATCATTATTTATCCCTATTACGCATTTGCATATCAAGCAAGAGTCCTGGAGTGGAAACAAATCAAAAGATAACCTCAGATTTAGACATATATGCAACAAGGACATGACTATACATACTAAACACGTGGCCATTCCAGAATTACGGATTAGATAGTGACAATCATTCTCCTCTCGCTGTTATTGTTTCAACAAGGATTCTCAATGACGACACGAAACGAGGTATAAGCATGAAAATCTGGTTTATGTGTCGCGAAAAACCCGCGAGTTATTGACGGGCTTCTGGCCAAAAGGAAAGCAACTTTTCTCATATACATACATACATACAACAACTAATGCGAACAGTTGTTTCTAGAGATGAATATTTTAAATGTGTATACGCGATGAGGACGTAGATTTTCAAGTTGAAAGGATAACAGTTTTTAAAGGATTGCAGTTAACCCGAGGATAAAGAATGACAGCCAGGCAGAGAAAGCGAGAGAGAGAGAGAGAGAGAGAAAGAGCGAATGAAAAATCTAATGTAGCAAACAAATTTTGCGGGCGAATAAAAACAAAAGTGACACTTAGAGAGTGGTTTCGCCTTGAGGGCGGTTAAAGACGAGAAGAGGAAACACGATTTTCCGCCGGGTTAGTTAAATTTCTTAGAAGAAAACTTCTTTGCCCCAGTAAAGAGTGCTATTGAGCTAGATGCAGCGATTTAATGTGGTTTTCGAGTTAAAGTCGGTTACCGTGTTCATTCCATTTAACCAGTTAAAAAAAAAAAAAAAACTTATTTAAGACAGTAAAATAGAGAAAATAGTTGACGGTGAGGTTGGCAAGTTTTTGACAAGAATAGCCAAATGCATAGATGACGTAGAGGTAGTTAAACTCGCGCAATATTTATCAATTCGATCGATCAATTCTATCGCGCATATCAAAGCTTAACTAAACATAGCTATAGTCGAGCGTTTTATTGTAAAACCAGTTCTGTCGTCACTGACAGTCTCATATTTTCGATATTGTGTTCGAAAAATGTGTCTAAGCTTAACTAAACATAGCTATAGTCGAGCGTTTTGTTGTAAAACCAGTTCTGTCGTCACTGACAGTCTCATATTTTCGATATTATGTTCGAAAAATGTGTCCCGAATGTGGTCGAACATTTGCGACTGTCACAGCGATGCCAAACCTAGCCCAATTGTGAAATTCTAGCACTGTTTCATTCGATCTAGTACTGCAAATTGTATTTATTTATTTATATTTATATTTTCAAGCAATATGCATTTGATTATTGCTATAAAACTGTTTTTCACCTAAAATTTAGTTAATTATTTAAAACTAAAATTTTGTTTCAATATTTTGTACGTCAAAAACGTCAAAATAGTGTATAGATATATTTATTCGCAATAAAAATCGAATTAAAATTCCCAAAATTGTCTTTATTAAAATAAAAGTCAAGAAGAGGAATGATCCGATCGGTTCGTAGCTGTCGTCTAGAATGAGAAAAAAACTCATCCACCGATATCGTTGCGACGTTGCCGGGTTAGCGTCGACGTGGACGATTCTGATTGGCTGGGGGCAGGCGTCTTCTTCACCCAGCTGAGCTGTCACCTATCACTTCACGTGAGCGGAGTTGCCAACGCATAATTGCTGGCGAGTCTAAAACCCCCGCCACATATATACTAAATTCGTTTGGTCTGGCCCCGAACTAGCCCTGAAATCACATCTCTGGACTGTCAGAACTCAGAGCGCCTTGCAGACTTTTATTACGGGCTAGGTCATTAAATTATCCACAAAAATCTTTAGAATTTGGGAATTTACTTTTTAAAAATACCATCGTCGAAGTGTCCGCATTTACAGTGCCCTGTAGGCTTCAGATTTTCGTTTAAAACTCGCTGCTCAGCCTTCAAATAGTTTATGTAAAAATGGACGTCGGTTTGTCCGTAGGTAGGTACTACATTCTTCATAATTTTGACCAGCTTAAACCTTCAAGATGATCTTTAGACAACGACTTATACACAAAGAGCGGTACTAATAATCATTTTTAGTGTCCAGACTAACTTTTACGAACTATACCAATGACGAAAATTTCCATATAAAATTACCTATTGTGACTATCGAAATATTTAAGTTGAAGGTTAAAAATTGATAAGGGCCAAAGAATTTATCAAGGAATGAGACTTGATAAAAGGCTTATTCATCTAATACCATAATTAGATATGGCGAGAATGATCATTTGAAACTTTTACAACATGCGGGCATTTGTGTGGGTTTAATTTTTAAAATTGAACGAACCTACAGTTTAGTTTTAGTAGCGACTGAATTGAGAGCTTTCGCAGGACAGTTGTCAGATTGTACAATATTGTCAGATCAACCAATGAAAAATGTCTCCCAAATAACTGATAACCGTGTGAACTGACTGAATTTAAACTTGTATAAGGTAGTTTGTCACTGTAGGTTTCACGATAGACCTGACAATATTGTATAATTTGACAACCATTTGAACACAGTTTTAAAATGTAATTTGTGTTGTTTTTTTTTGTTTTTTGTGTGATTTTGTTTGAGACCCCTTTCTTAATTGTCCAGCAAACAAAGACCCCTTTCCATTGACCATTATATGAATAGCTGCATGTCAAAGTAACCCCACGATTGAGAAAAAGGGAGAGACAAAATGACCTGCCAATGCAAACAATTTTTGAAAAACAAACAAAAGTGGAGTGATTATTCGTGAATAAGATTCGGAAATAGGTTAAGAGCCAGTTTCAAAGGTTTCGGATAAAATTTCGGATATTTAGCCGACATTTATAACGCTACTGCTGTCTACACCCGTCAACGAAAAAATTCTCTGAAACTATATTTTTTCCAACCACTTCAAATAAATATTTTGTTCATCTTCCGGGCTTTAACAGCCACTTGAACCGGCAGATAGGCTATCCGAGACTTTTTCGCTATCCGAAATCTTTGAAACCAAAAGTTGAAGTTTATATGAGAAATAAGTCCGTTCCGGACATGCTATCCGAGACTTTATCAGCTAATCTTGAAACTGGCCCTAAATGTTTAAATTATATTTAATTCATTCATTTTCAAAGGCCCGCTTATCCATTAAGTGTGTCGCGGGTGTAGGTTGCTCCAGTGGGCCCTCCATAACTGTCGATTCTCCGCCATCGACTTTAAATCATCAAGGACAATCCCCATACGGGTAGAGGAGAGATTATGAGCTTGATCTAACTATCTCATCCTAGGTGTACCTAGAGGGCGCCTGCCTGATGGTACGGATTCCATAGCACGTCGTGGAATCCTGGTTGGGAACATGCGTTTAACATGACCAAAGCGCCGAAGCATGGATCGCTCCGTCCGGAGAAGTAGCTGATGCTCGACATTGACAACGGAGGAATCTCATTTCGGGAGCTTGTATCCGCGATCTTATTCTTTTGGTCATTACCCAAACCTGATGACCATAGCCAAGAGTTGGAAGAAACACCGAATTAAAGACTGACAACTTAGCTTTGACACTAAGTTTAGTCCTCCTAACAACAGAATGGCCGATTTGTCTCAAAATTGAACCCGCCTGGCTTTTTTTTTTTTTTGTTCCGGTGAGGCTAAATCTGGCTTTCCGCTATCTGAGATATTATATTCCCACCAATCTTAAAAGTCTGACAAGCATTCTAGGGAAGTAATGCCAGATCGTTGGAATTTTCCCCTTTTTTTACCAGAAGGAGGAAGGAAGGGGTGTAGGAAAAAATTTTAATTAAGGACTACAATTCTTAAAATTACAATCAAAAAATGCTTTAAAAAATGATGCTTACGACAAAAACTTTCTGGCCAACCTTTGTCATCTCTTGATGTGGACTAGTCTGGACTATAGGTACATAATAGTCCCTTTCGATCTTAGCATCAACATTTAAGACTCTTCTTTTAAAATACCTTTACCAATGAATGCATTTTTTTTTTTTTCTATCAATTCCATTAAATTGTATCTCGTTTGTTGCTTTTAATGCTTAAAAATGATCTAATTTAATTAATTTTTTTGAATAAATTAAGAATTCACGAAAAGTTACATTTTTAGTCGATTTTCATTAACTTATTATTGTTAACGAAAAAAATCGTCGTTTTTCTTGTCGTTTTGTGACGTTTCAACGCCTTACAGAATGACAGTGAAATTTCTCACATGATGTTCGACATATATCTACACTAATGGGATCCACAAGGCGTTTAACGACAACGGGCGTTCAAAGACGAAAAAACGCCGCTCGTAATTCTAAATTCAAATTGGTGTGTTCTAAATCGTCGTAAACGTCACTCGGAGGGAGGGTGAATATTTCTTTGAAAATATGGACGACACTGATCAGAACGATATACTGAAATCGTCTTTAAAACATTGGTACCTACTGTCATGTAATGTCATTATTTATAATAATTAAAGATTGTTAATTCAAACTCAATTCTTATCGTTATTTTTAAAAAGTGTTCAAAAACACCGTTTGCCTATCTACACAGCTGATTGCAGTCATTTCGAAAAACTCAACCTCCTTACAAACCTTCCACAACATTCAGTTAATAGGATGCTCAAGGATTATAGCTCTTAGATATTTAAGTAAACGAAATTGTTTTCCAATTATCTACATTAAGGTCAAGCCCTATATAGAGATTATAATTCAAGGCGCACGTTTTCAATACCCGGGCAACAAATCCCTTTTTAATGGTACATATAGCTCCTTGTCACTAACCTACGATAACAACACCCAATATAGAATATACCCATCCATAAGCACAGGAATATGAGTTTTCTAAATTCCATTTAAAACATAAGTAGGTAGATGTACTTCTCACGTCAGTTTCTGAAAGTAATCTGCGGACAATGGCTTTCCAATTATGTCGGTATAGTAGGTACCTACTACTATATATACAAGTGTACCTTTGAATATCGTTGTCAAGGATACTAGAGAATCTCTCAACTCTCATGTAAAGCAAAAATACTAAAGGGAAATATTAAATTCATAAATTGCGATGCAACTCAAAACACACACTTACACTAACAAATATTCCACATTCGAATTTATTAGTTTTCCATTTATTTATTTATTTATTTATCCGTTTATTTGCTTTTTATTATTATTACCGTTTTAATTGTATCAAATAATGAAGCTGCCGCCAGTCGTATCTCTATAAAATAATGACTAGTCAAATACACAGGATAAAGTCCTTTATTGGTGATTAATTACCATGAACACGAAAGGACTTGTGTGTCATTTTCGAAACAAAACAAAAACCGGTGAAAATAAAATTACAATCAACTTGGGCTTATGCAGAGACCCCACCACCGCACTGAAACACTGGCAAAGATATTAGAACTGTCTCAAGTATGCACTCAATTTGGAACAAAAAAAAATGAAAATCAATTTGCCTCTACTAAGAATTTTCAACAACCTAAGCACTTCATAACTCGCGCGAGAAACCAAGTCAAAACAATACAACACGATAGAGGGGTGCTGCTGGTAGAACTTTTTCCAAAACGGAGCCCCAAACACGTGCGATAGATCGTTCCCGACAGACCGACAAATACTCCAACATCCAATTGTGTAGACGACCGAATTGCCACTAACTTTGGCAGGCCGAGCAGCAGAAATCTCATCGGTGGCACATACTCGCATCCGCATCCACCACAGACATATCGCACCGCATCCGAGAAAAGCCGAAACGTTTTCACATCTTTCAGATACAAAATATGGATGCGGGATTTACCAGAAGCGAGATACTGTTGCGGATGGATTTAGAGCAACGACGACGGAGAGACAGAGAAAGAAAGAGAGCGAGACTCATTTAACAGCCATCCCATCATCATCATCATCGTCAGTGTACCATCAGCAATGGCATGGCAGTCGTATCAACATTACCATTATCATCATCCTCCTTTACATCGCATATAGCATCATCATGCCGCAGACAACAAAGCATCTAGAACCACATATTTCAGAGACACACAAATTATACGGACTGTTGTGCTGCTGCTGTGGTGGGTGGCAACAAAAATCTCTCTCTCTCTCTTTTATCCACTCCATCAGTAACAGTATAAACCACCCTCATGGGCTGCTATAGCTGGTGCAATAAAAATCAGCTTGTTGACAAACAGATAAAGGCTGTAAATAACAGAGGAACCAAACCATAACAGAACAGGTGACTTCAATGTTCAATCTCAGTCCAAGTGTAAATCTATTTTTAGGGGATGCAAGAGAGACGCCTTTCCCATTTGTATTTCGAAAGAGAAAAACTCCTAATTTTGGTATAGTCTGCAGAGGAAGAGAATTGTCATGTTAAACTGTGCAGATTTTGCATTAAGATGTCATTGGCCCTTGAGAAGTCTACAAAAATAACGTACAGGCAACCGTAATTGCTTTGAAACTGTACTCGATTTATCCACCCCAAATCGTTGAAAAGGTCCTTGTTTAAAAACCTGATTTTGAAAAGAAAAAAAAAAGGGTTGGAAAGATTTTTTTGTATTTTTATACCGATTGATGATTTCTGATAATTTTTAAAAATCAATTTTCGAAGTTGACTGAAATGTTTAGAAGATCCATTTTTTTGGCCGTTTGTTTTTGGGGAACTATTGCAGTTTATGATTGATTTTGAACACAAATCTAGGAATGCAAGAAAGGCCGATGCGTTCGGCTGGTAAGGTGGGAATTTTATATCCACAAATATGGCGTCCGAAAAAAGTTGTTTTAGAGACTTATCACGAAGCTTTAAATAAAATAATAGTTGGCGCAAAAGGTGTGTAGACAGCCTAGGTCTAGCTTCTCACAACCATTCGTTTCTTAGCTGCGCAACTTATTAGCCCCGGTTTTCAACTTTCAAATCGATACTCACCGTCTTTTCATCGATTCAAACAAAGCCGACTATGACAGTATCTATAGAGGCGAGCTATACAAATCCCCGTCTAGTTTTGGGATCCCTACAAAACTTATGTGGATGGAGAAAGCTCGCAGCTGCCTCAAGGTCGGTAACAACCTTACCGAATCCTTTGATTTAAGAAAAGTAATTTTAGAATCAAAAACAAGGAAAAGTGTTATCATCGGCCTCCGATGCTTTCATACCCTCCACTGCAACAAGTCATACAAAAATTGCATTCGTCTAGGTCGATTCGCTTGGACGGTTTCGTGTTTTTAAGAGACAGAGCGACGCATGGGTTGTCTAATATGGGTTTTGTATGGGAGGTACCAGAACTACTTGCCCGACATAGCCCATTTTCAATACCAACGACGGCGGTAAAAACAAATTCTCTCACAAAATTTCATTCACCTAGGTCGATTCGCTTGGTCACTATCGTGTTTTCAACAGACAGACAGACAGACAGACGGACATGGCTAAATCGATTCAGAATGTGCTCCTGATTCAGAATATATGTACTTTATAGGGTCTCCGGTGACTCCTTCTTGGCGTTACAAATGTAACGACAAAGTGAATATACCTTCCTGTGGAGGGTATGTAAGATCACAGATAAAATGGGTACCAATAGCCAACAAGGACAAATCGGACAGAACGTCACAAGAGACAGCTTTGAAGACTTTGGGACTTTCTCTTCCTCGATTAAGCTATAACCTCTAAAAACGACATCACATCAGAATTCAGAAATCAAACGAACCGCTTAAATCTCAATCAACTTGGAGGGATCAACTGGAGGCAGTTTGTTAAGGACCGCGCTAACTTGTAAATCTTGTAAGTTGAGGACTTGATTAAACGCCTAATGAAGCGTCGCCTGAGTTTATTTTTTTAAAAAGGCGCAGTATAGTTCGCTGGACAAACGGTTACGAAATTACACCTTAATAGAGTTTTTTTAATCGCCATACATTTCGCGAAAATCTGGCAAACATCTGAGCAGAAAAACCTTAATTCCGTCGTTCGTATACGACATACAGATTGTAGGTCCCTTTTATTCCCAAAAATTAACGAATGGTTGCGATGTGATGGACCGTGGGTCCTGTATAAACCTTTTGTATCAACTTATTTATCTAAACACACGACTATCGAATTCGGGCAGCGCTTAATTCTAAGGACTATTCGCCGCATTCGTGAACTAGATTATTTGGGTCACAGAATTATGCCGATTACATAAGTATTGGTAGGTATTGTTCGTTAAAGCATAACGCATAGTAACTTGCAGTCGTATATCTCCCCATTCAAGTTCAAGCAGAATCTGAATCAGAACTCTCAAAAATAATAGTAAATATGTCATTAAAAGGTAATGGTCAATTTTGTACAATTGCTTTGCTTTTACGCTTGCCCTTCAAGTTGTAATTATCGCCTTTTTTTTAGCCTCTATAGACAAGCGTATTGCCGGTACTAAACTAACGGCTTCGTTATAGAGGAGTACGACTGTAACTAGCATCTGATGGCCATGAATACCACAGCTCAAATTAAAATGTCATTTGTCAGTTGAAATCTGGCAGGCATGTAAAAAGTTTATGGATGTACTTAGACGTCAAGTAGTTCACATTTTTTATCTAGATATTTGTTGAAAATATAATAAAAAACAGAAATATATTTTATCAAATAAATTTCCATAATCATAAAAAGCTCACGAACGAGTGAACTAACGTGAACTAAATGAACTACATAGTTCTATAGTCTATTTTGAACGTTTTTGCCTGTATTGTGTTGCGTTTCCACAATCGTTTGGAAGATACCTACATAAATCCCAGAATATAGTGAACTAACTGAACTGACTATAGTTCAATGCGGTGAATACATTTAGATCATAAAGTAAATTTTGCGTACAATATATAATATCATTTAGAATATCATTACCTCATATATTAGAGCCTGGTCTAGTTATCTAGTAGTCGTCTGGCTGTTTCGTGATATAGCTATGTGACTCGTGCTTTCTTTTATTACATTTGGAACTTTGAATATTAAGGACTGTTTTAATAAAAATTGTTCTCAAGAAAGCAAAGTAAAGTAGAATCCTCATTATACTACTATTACCCCCAGTTTCACAGTGGAAGTTTAAACAAAAATTCAACTGAACCTAAACTTGAATTTAAATTTAAAGTTCAACTCGTCCGGTTTCACAATGTAATCTGAACTTCGGCTTAATTGAACGCAGTTTAACTAATTGAATGAATAGAATTTGGCAGTACTGTACAAATTCACTTTTATCCGACTTTTCCAAAATCGTTTCCTGTCTTTTCTTTCAAAGAACACGCAAAGCAACACGTCAAATATTTGTGTTTTCGACAATCGACAGCTTTCAAATTGAAATGACCCTCTGACAAGTAATCTGAGGTTTAAACGGCACAATACTGATGTTTAATTTAAACTGCAAAATGAACTCTGTTCAAGGTTAAAACCAAACTGTAAAACCGAATCAAATGTTGGCAAAACATCGCATAATATAGTAGACTAGAGACTACTAGCGAAATGTCAATTTCATACAAAAATACGAGAGAAGACAGTTCTCCTTAGGTACTAATAACAAATTCTAGTTTTGACTTTTCATTTATCGAATCTCACAATTACAAAATTTGGGAGGAAAATTCATCTATTGTGACCTTCCAATTTTAGAATCGACACTAAAAATGGTTAATAGTAAGCGTCTGTAGTGTTTTCATCGTTATCTAGCGCTTTTGAACACCAGTGACGTGTGTTTGGAACCGCAGTTTTAAAGATATTGGCTACTAATAGTTAATAATACATAATGTCAATGTTGAGAGTATTCCATTCCTTTAAAATCTCCGTCCTTTTATTAATGCCATGACAGCATCATGACAGACACGCAACGAATTCCTTTAAAAAACTAAACGTCAAACATAAAACAAAAGCATGCTTGACTTTGACACTGCATTGGGTAATTACTTAATTTCTAGATAGCAAGTATTTTATATTAAACTGTCAACACATCTGTATAAAATAAATAGAATTAAAACAATAACCAATTGAGTATTACAGGATCATACAAGAATATACATTTTTTAATTAGTATACAATTTGCTAAACAAAACAAACACTAAGCCCATTCCTGTTGCAACAACCATTTGGCCCCATCTGTCAAAACTTATTTTTAAAAATTACTATCAATTTCTTTTATGGAGATTTTTTTTTTGAAAACAACAATCAATTTCCGGTGTATCTTCCTATTCTTAAGTCTTTAAAGTCCATTGTTTACATAGTGATTTCGAAAACAACAAAGAAAAACGGTGTACAATAAAAAATTGTGGTGCATGGAGAAAGTGCCCAAGTTTATACTGAATACTGGGAAATTTGTTTTCTAAATTTCAGAGAAAATTTTTTAAAGTTTACTTTGCTTGTTTCTCTTAATTTGTTAAAGCTTTTCTCCTATTTTCGAAAATTTTCAAAGACACAATTTCCCCAACTTTTCGTTGGTGTTTCTTTAATTAATTGTTTTCGAGTTGATTATGATTAGTCTTTGGAACTTTCTTTAAAAAGAAGTTAATTGTTTGTTAACATTTAAGGAAGTGATAAAGTAATAAATAATAATCATCTTTATTGTTTACTTTAATTTAATGAAGCTTAAAATACCAAAATTTGTATGGAATATGTCGCCAGCTTCAGTTTGTAAAATTTTAGGTGAACAGTAGTTTTTCTAGGTATTCAATTTTTCATATCCGTGACCACAGGTAGGTTAGGTTAGATTAAGTTATGAAGGCCTAAAAGGTTCATTTTGATGTTAAGTTTTAAGTGAAACTGAAAAATATGTATAAGAAACAAAAAAAAACTGATCAAGTTACTGGGTTGCTGGGAACCAGTTTGGTAACTACTCTACAAGTGATGTGTAGCAGAAAGCCCATACGTAAATGACCAGGATCTTACAGCCTATGTCTAAAATCATATAATGCGACAAGTCGTCTGTACAACCTGCAGAATTTGTCCACAAGTATTACTAAAGTCATTAGGGTATTATGTAAAGAATGTCCCATAATTTATGTAAAATTTGAATTTTGCGCCATTTAATAGTACAGTGATGCCAACAGAAAAAAGATAACAATATGACAGCTGGCAGTTCGGGGTTAGTAAAAATGGAGCGCTATACGAAAGAACAACGCATTTTCGTTGTTGAGCAATATTTTTAAAATAATGAAGGTTTGTCAGCTATAGTCCGCAATTTTTGAACAAAATATGGCCGTCATGGCGTCATAGTGGTTTAAAACCATCAACTGTGAAGAGATTAATTGAAAAATTCAGGGAGACTGGATCAAATAGTGATCTTAAACACTCTGGGTGTCCTATCACAAGTCATTCAACAGAAAACATCGAAGCGATAGTATTGCTTACAGTCCAGGAACATCAATTCGGTACCGTAGTCAAGAATTGGGCATTTCGAGAAGCTCTCTACAGCGAATTCTCACGAAAGACTTGAAACTTCATGCTTACAAAGTTCAATTGACTCAAGAACTGAAGACTATTGACCATTCAGCGCGAAGAGAGTTCGTTGAATGGATTTTGGAACAACAACAAGTGGATGCTAATTTTTCGAACAGAATCATCTTTAGTGATGAAGCTCATTTTCATCTTGATGGCTTCGTTATAATCGTCAAAATTGTCGCATTTGGGGTTCAGAAAACCCACGAGGAATTGTGGAGAAACAAATGCATCCACAACGCGTGACTGTTTGGTGTAGATTTTGGGCTGTAAGCATTATCGGACCATTCTTCTTCGAAAATGCAGCTGGACAGGCAGTAACAATTAATGGTGACATGACATGATGACCCAGTTTTTAGTGACTAATTTTCAAGTTATGTAGGTAGTGGTTTTAACAAGACGGTGCCAAATGCCATACAGCCAGAGAAAAAATTGAATTACTGCATCATTTCCTAATCGTGTAATCGGCCGTTTTTTGCGATCTTGCGATTTACCGACATTGGACTTTTTTCTTTCTTTCTTTGTGTTTTTTGACTATGTCAAAGGACTATGCAAACAAGCCCACGACGCCTTGAAAGAAGAAATTGGGAGCTGTATTATTGAAATTCAGCCACATTTATACCAAACAGTCATAGAAAATTTCAATAAAAGAGTAGGTACTTGCCAGCAAAGCCGTGGCGGCCATTTGTCCGATGTGCTATTTCATACGTCATAACCCCAATCTGTATACTTACTCTATGAATCAATAAAAAAAAATTAAGCTTTCTAATTAAAAATCGGTATTTTCTATCAAAATGTCATTTTGCGTGAATTAATGGACATAAATGTATGATGTAAATGTATTTGAATGTATGACATACGCCCAGGATATATTTTTGACAGCAGGAACTGTCAAAAATGGTGATAATTTCAGCATTAGGCATACAATGGTTTCGCACAATTTTCAAAAAATGATGACTAAAATTTTTTTAATAATTGTCAACAGCGAGTATTACAAAGTTTCATTTTGTAGGCTCTCAACTCTTTTCCACACTTTTTCCATATTTTCATGTGTTATAACTCTTTTCAGTGATTGCTTAAACATTCGAATTCTGACATTCAATTCTCCGTAACAATAATTAATTGTCCCACCTGTCAAATTTACCAAACTGTCACACTAGCCATTTGTTCTTTTGCATATTGTCTGTTTTCTGTTTACATTCGATTTCGATTCTCTTAAAATGCATTTTATGAATCATCCACATCCACTTCCACTTCCCCTTCTTGAGCTTTCCCTTTCTCTCTTAAAATTCCCCGTTGTAAAAATTCACTTCATGAAATACCCATTATCTCATTTTCGAAAGATGGAAAACAAAATGTATTTTCGAAAAAATAAATAAATCATTTTCGAAAACAAAAAAAAAATACACAACCATCAGAAATAAATGAAAGCAGAGCAAAAAAGAAAAGCAGACATTTTCTGCTTACCAAAAAGCTAACCGGCTATTATTTGGTAAATGAGTATGCGTCGAGTCGTGGAGAAGAAAAGTCAGTGGTAATCGCTTGAGGACGGGGTAGCTCCAACACATGTCAGTGGGGATGAAAGTTCAATCAGCTGACCAATGATGTGCCTGTAAAGTATCTTCAAACTGTTCGGTTGGGTCTTGTGGTGGGGGAGTCGGAGTGTATGAGTAAAAGAAAATTGCCCACACACAAATGGTTGGGCGATTTTCGAATTAGTTAATTGTTGGTATTGTGGTATTCTGGGGGAGGGTGAATTGCATGGGTGGTAGTTGTGAGTTGGGTTTTTTTTCTAGTGAGGATGTTTATTTCTCGGTTTTACTTCATACCTAGTTGAAAATTGTTATCATTTTTGCTATCGATGGCTAATTACTAATTTTGACTTTGTTTTCTTTTTAGGTAAGTCCTAACTCTTAAGATTCTGGATAAAGCTGCTCGAAATGCAGTCGCAATATAAAATAGTACTTGATTGGAACTCCAACTATTTCATTCACAAAGGTAACGTTAACAAAATGTCTGATTATTGCGGGGATTTCCATGTACCTACCTATACCTACTTCCATTAGTAAACACTTTACTTTACACTTTACTAAAAGTAGCTTACAGATTTTGAACTCTAAACTCTTATCGAATTATGTATCAGTTTGTACCTACCTATTCACATTCGAAAGCCGCAAATTAAGTGTCAAAATTTAGCGCACCCATTAATGGTTCGGCACATTTTCTCACTGAAAATTTTGACAGATCTTTAGGTTTTTTAACTTTCTCTTATACCTACGTATAGTAAGAGAATGATATCTACATATTGTTTTCGTAAAAATTTTCGAACTCGAGATTTTGATCAATTCTGATAGGTATTACGATGATATGGGAACTCAAAAAAGTGGGTCTCGCAATTCTGTCTGTCTGTCCCACCCCTGGGGAATCTAAGCGCTTGTACGGATTTGTTTCAAACCTCGTATTTAGAGTTTGTGGGCTTCCCGCTAGGAGGCGTTTTTTTTCTTTATGCTAGCCCTATTAAACAATTTAGATTTTTTCAAAAACGTCTCTAACGATTTGAACCAAAATTGATAATTCATTTGCTGAAATGAAACTGAGATTCTGCAAGATTCGCAATAAACGAGAAAGTTTCGTGCGACCCAGTCGTGCACATTTTTTTCTGTTGTGGTTTTGTGTTTCAGAAAAGTACCTAAATAAGGATGAGTTTTTTCAATGAATGTGAAAAATTTAAGATGAAAGAATATCAGACAAGGAAAAAAGAAAGTGCAACACTTTTTCGTGTCGATGAATTTTTGAAGGATGTTATTTTCAACGAACAGCTATTTTCCTGCACTCATGTCAAAATTTAACTAGGGATTAAGCTGATGTTTTGGAGAAAAATATTCGAGAACAGCTAAAATTCAGTTTTACTCGAACTGTTCACACCCAGGATTACGGGTTTTTATCGAGTTGTTCCGCTCTAGATCCGTCATATTCAGTATAAGCAGAGGTACCTCGTGCAGGGTGTGGTTCTTTACCACGTATGACCTGTCTGGGTTGGCACTAGATCTCCTGGATTATGACCTACTCAATGTGAGATGCAGTGGCCTTTCTCCCTTGGTCCAGTCACATTTCTCATACAATAGGCCTTGGAATAGTGTCTCCCTGATTTCCTTGCAGTAATTCGATGTCCCCTCAGCCTGAGACATTTAATTGGCTGAGTTGGCACCTAATTTCTTTGATTCTGACCTACTCAAGGTGAGGGGCAGGTGGACACTTGAGCTGCCGTGACGAATATCTACAACCCTTCTGTTGACCAAATATCGTCCTTTGTATTGAAGTTTTGTGATACTACCCTCAACACGGAAGTTGGTTTTGACACCAGACTGTTCCCGCTGTTAAGCAGGGTTCATTTTTCTGAGTTCATATCAAAAGCCGTGTTATTTCTCGCAAGCTCAAGGAATACACGGTCGGCGCTCAATCCGGTCTCTTCCAATTGAAGTCATCCAACATTGAACTTCCTTTGGGTGGTTATTGTTCGCCTAGGAGCTTCCCTATCCGCACTCGAAGTTTGGCACCAACTAGATAGTGATCCGGTGGGCGCAGTGCGACTCAGTGGTTAGTGTGCTGGACTATACTGTGCGAGGGGTCCCATGTTCGATCCCCGGAAAAACACAAATTACATCTTAAGGTTAAGGTTTTTATCCACTGGGCCACCTCTCGCGAACGTCTGACAAACATCCGAGGGTATAACTCTCCTGAAAAAGCTTCTCAATCAGCCGTTCGGACTCGGCATAAAAACTATAGGTCACTTCCATTCGTCCCAAAAATACAAACTCACACAAACAAATAGTTGTGAGAAGCTTAGCCTAGGATGTCTACACGGTTCTTGTGCCAAGTAATATTATAGATAGTGATCCGAGTCCATGTCCCGCGTAGCCGCACTAAAAGTGTTGTTCTCGATCTTCCGTCAGAGTTAGAGTAGATATGGACTTTATCTTAACATTTCATCCTGAGCCAACTAAGCCGCTTGACATTACATAAATCTCATGACAATATAGGAAAGAGTTGGCACAAATTCCGAATTAAACTTAGCTTTGACTCCATATTCGATCCTCCTAATAATAGAATGACCTATACTGTCTTATAATTACCCTGCCTAACCAAGTCTATACATGACAACTCACCTCTACTCTACTCCTTTACATCGCTCGTGAATAAGATTTCGAAGCTCTCGACTTTTCCCGTCATACTCAAAGTGACGAATCTGTCATTCTGAATGTCTTTTGCTTCCTACCTCTAAGACGACCACAAATTTGGTATCAAGTTTTTTTTTTTTTCAACGAAAAATATAATTTTGAGTGCGCAATTGATCAATTATTTTACCCAGTTATACTGACTTTAAATTTTAGCTCGAAATCACAGCAGAAATTCCTGCAACCAGATTTTTAGAAATTAACTTTTAGCTATAACTTTTGCCTGAAGATGTCTCTGATTATATCCTTATATGCTCGAATTGGTAAGCCAGTGTAGAAAAAATGAGGGATGAAGTGAAAATGTCACGTCACTAGAAGTGAAAAATGACGTAATGAAAAGTAAAATATGGAAGAGAAGAGGCAGTAGCTATGCCTTAGTGACTTTTAATGTAGCCAAATGAGTCTAAAAGAACCGGTGACAGACATTTATGAAAATTTTGACAATTTGGGAAAGTATTTTTTGTTTTGAAAACCAGGGTTTTTGATGTAAGTCGCGTGATATGCTATACCAAGTAAAAAAATTCTTAAGTAACGACATTTCAGGAAATCTTAATTTTATTTGGCAGTTGTAATTTAAAGTAAAAATTTCATGGACAACAACATTTTTTTTTAGAAAGTGTTATGTTCACCTCAATGCTCAATAAAACAAATCGCTGTTAATTTTAAAAAACTCCTTCACTGAATCCATGCTTAATTTTAGAACCATTCGCTTTTGGTGTGCCGAATAGCTAGTTGTTTAAAAATGCACAGAATTTATACATACCTACTCGTAAGTCGTAATTCAGTGACAATGGGACTCCCTGCCTTTTATATCCATCTTTGTTTTTTTATTATTGCTTGCCTCCAATTCGGACATGAAAATTGTGCAAATTTGGCAACAATGGCTTCCACTTCAATTGTAGGAGTTCACAATAGCCAAATTGTTCATACAAATTTCGCTTCCATAAATCTAAATTCGAAAAGTAAGGCGCAACATTTTACAATTCTTACTTCAGCTACATATAATATAAAGAACAGGATTCCACGAAAAGTCCTATGGCTAAAATTTTTTCGTCTACAAATAAATAGTATTTTTCAGAAAAAAAAAATTGGAAAAGTCGGCAAAAATCGAAAAAACGTCTGAAATTTAATAGAAATCTGAAGTCTGAAAATAAATAGAAATCATCAGAAAATCAGATATTGAAAACGTCTGAAACAATTTTTAAAACGTCTGAAAACAAATAGTAAGTAATCTGAAAAATATAAAAATCGTCTGAAAAATTTAAAAATCGAAAGTAAAAGTAAAAATTGATAGAGTAACATTTGTAATTTTGGCGAAATATGATTTCCCGAAACATTAAAGAGATTTTCACATAGTTTTCAGATTTTCAGACGTAATTTCAAGTTTTTCAAACGAATATTTAAAAAAAGCTGACAAAAACTAGCAGATGAATATATGAACAAATTAGAAGATGAAAATAATTTCTTTTCAGACGAAAATGTTTTAACCAAAGCCCTTTTTTTAACTGCTATTCAACAGTAGATATAGTTTACATAATTATACAAAATAAATAAACATGTAAACCCACACAATAAAACTTCCAATAAATCTACATCCCTACATCCTTCAGCCAACAAAACCAAAAAAAAGTGATGTCAAAGCAAACAAACTTTATGCAACCACCCCAGCATACAAACACATTCCGGCCGTCAAAACATTGCCAGATGGCATGCGCCAAATAAGTCAACCCTCTTTCAGGCGACTTTGACAGCCAATACTTTTCTTCTATCTTTGTCTTCAAATCAGCTGTGAAACACTATATCTGTCAAACAAATTAATTTTCAACCTCATCGTTACTATATACCAGTTTGCAAACTTTACTTTTCATAAAACTCACTCTGACAAAACACAGGGACAAACAGGAACCCCAAATCAGTGCAAAAAATTTAACTTAAACCATTTCAACTCTATATACCTATACATATCGACTGAAGGGTTTTGTGTTAGACACAAGATGTCACCATTGTCCAGGTGAACTAACATTTTGCCACCGTAACAGCTGTAACTTCTTGAAAAGATGCCAAAATATGGACAAGCTTGAAGTCGCTAATGGATACGCAGCTGGATAGTAGCCCAGATTTACCCGCATTACCACCATCACCACCACCAACCTTAGAAACTCCCAGAATGGGAGCCTGTATGGGTCGTTGCATTACGGATAAGAGTTCCTGTTTGAAACGGTGAGTGTGTGTAGACAGACCAATGACCGTCTAAGGAAGTCTCAAGTGTTTCTGATTAAATCGATACGCAACGCAGTGGGAATAATATCCTTTTCTGTATAAACGGTGTCCTCCTCGCACTGTTCAATCGTGTTCCCTCCCAACATCCCCAATAAGTGCATACTGGTGTGCAAGCCGCTCCAATTTAATTAGAAGTGCAAAGGAAACTGGAACAAAAGTGGCTTTTGTGTGTTACATGTAAGCCGACCGCACTACTTGTTCTTGTTTTTTTTTTTAATTAAGTTAAAAAATGCGGTTGAGAGTATCATGTTCCTCATTTTACATCCCCCTCCTGTTTCCAATAAAAAAAACCGTTTTTTTCTCTTTTGACCGTCTCGAGCATCCTTGAACTGATTTTTCGATTATACTACGTAAATATGTGAGCTAATGCAGATTTTGTTTCTTTTTTTTTTTCTACTTGTCTCTTTGTATTTTGTACTCGACCCTTTTGCCACCCACCAAATAGATGGCGTTCAACAGATGAACACGAGACTGAACTGATGGCAGACGAAGAGGAGGGCAAAACACAAAGGAAAAAGAAAAAAGAACGTAAACTCATATTTAGAATAATTAAATTTAAACGAAAGGTGAGTGGAGCTAAATTGGCATCAGTGGCTGTAAGTGCAAAATGTGGTTATAATTAGTTTTAAAAATTCTAACTGTGCTCTGTGGTGTAAGAGAGGCTAGAGAGAGATGCTAATTGATGTAAGAGAATGTGATTTAAACTTCTATAGGGGAAGGACTTGAGTATAGATATGACCGCACATGGCATAAGAATCCTAACCTAACCTAACTTAACCTAGGTTAGGTTATTATTTTCGTCTTGCAATTTAAAGTTTACAAAATCTACATATTTCCTCGATTGTGAGCTTCGCGTAAAATAATGTTCGGGACTTAATTATTAGTAAGACGCTATTTATTCAAGCAGCGATTTGAAGTCAGTTCAACCTCTTATCAGAGACATAAACCGATGAACAATTATGTCGTTTTCGATTGGTAATCCAGAAGCCTCCGGAAGAACTCTCCGCGATTCTGAATTCAAATCCAGAAGCAAATTTCTCTTCTTTTCAGTAGAAGAACTGTCAGTTGAGTGTCAATCGAACGCTTTCAGAAGCGTTCGGATTGCTTCCGGACGGACTTCCCTGCTTGGGGTCGCTGTAGTTGGAGTCAGGGGCGTAGCGAGGGTTTGAGCCGTTGGGGGGTGACTTTCATTGAAATGCCGACTTATTTCAGGAACTTGCTGATTGTATAGAAATCATGAAAATTGTACCAGTGCTTATCGAGTTAGGTATATCTAACGTCAACGAGTTTCACTCCATAGAATACGTATTTTGTATGGGAGGCGCCACGCCCCTTTGTTCAATTTCGACCAATCTTAACAGGAACACCCCTGGGCTAATACCTAACAGACCATTCACATAATAGCGACCAACTACCTACGATCGAACAACTATTCGCAAGCTTTGACAGGCCGTTCACATGAACACTTTTATAGGTCGTGGCAGTTCGCGAATTTCAGCCATCAGTTTCTACCCACAATGTCTAGTTTGAGGTTAAGTTCGAACGAATGTTTAATTCGCTAGTTTGTGGAACGCGTAGGTATTAAATGATGTGGATTGCGAATAAACTTTGACAATTCGCGCGGGTGTTTTCGTTCGCGGCAAAAAGTTTGGAATTCGAAATTTCGTTATTTAAACTATTTATAAACTTATTTTCTTAATACATTTTGATGGGATAATTAATTATCCTCCTCTTTGCCCAAACACACGTTTGCCGCGAATTGTTAAAGTTCGCATTCCACATTAATAAGCCGCGAACTAGCGAATAACACATTCCTTCGAATTTAACCTCAAATTAGAAATGCCGACCGTCCTTTTTAAAATCGAATCGAAACTCGATAAATTTTAAGGATTTCAGTCGGCAAATTCACCGATTCACCGATTTTTAGGAGTTCATCTGAAACCTTTGAAAATGCCGACTTTTGCTACGCCCCTGCAAGTCTTATAACTTTCATTAGCATATTTTAACTTTTTATTTACAAAATTTTAAAATAATTCCAAAGTTTTACTTAACCCAACTTTATACCTACGCCTTGAAGGCACTGAAAAGTACTCCTCAGAAACAATCGATCGTACAAAATCCTTTAGAACATTGATTTTTCCAAAGGGTTGGTGATGAAATCTCCTTTTCCAAAATCCCCTTTCCAAAATCCCTTACTCCAAAAGACCCTAAGAGAAAATTCCCAGTGACAAAATCCCCCATTTTTAGAATTGGTGCTATTAATTGGGTTGGTGGTGAAAAACCTCTTTTGAAAATACTTTTTTTTTATTGTCTCTTTTCCTTTTTCAAAATACCTTTTCCTAAAATACCTTGTGGACAAAATACATTTTTATAAATTACCTTTTGGGCAAAATAGCTTTCCGACAATACCTTTTTCGAAATGCAGATTCTTCAACATATGGGGGAGCATGCTGCCCCCCTGCAACCCCCCTGCTTGGGGTCACTGTAGGATTTGGAGTAGGTGCAAGGGTGGGTATATGCAAAGTTTAGTTTGCTTGTGGGAGATTTTGGCATAGGAGATTTCGGCCCGGGAAATTTTGGAAAAAGAGAGAAAAAAAAAGAGAGATTATGTCCAATAAGGGATTTTGGAAAGGGGGATCCCTTTTCCAACAAATCGACTGGTATCTCACCAAAAACACGAGCTGTGTTGTCTTCCAAGGCGGCAATAGTTACTGGTATAGACGAGAGACTTCATATATATCCCCACAAAAAATAATCCAGCGGCGTCAAATCGCACGATTTAGGCGGCCAATTCACAAATCTTATAACACGAGCTAAAACGTGAGATGAATTCCTCACCAAATTCACCTCGCTATATATCCATGGATTTGCGTGCCGTCCTTTTGAAACCACATGTCGACACAAACCCAGCTCTTCCATTTTGGGTAAAACAAAATGTCGGAAATCCTCGAACGATATAGCGAGCACTATTGACCGTATATTGACCATAACTCTAGCACATATTGTGAAATGTCAGTTTTTTTTGTATGGAGTTTGGCATGCCGCTAGTCATCTAGCGGGTTAATGGAACGCGGGCATTTATTCGCTTTGACACGTGTCCCGAATCACGCGTGAACTGTCAACAAAATCAGGCTGATCAACCAAACAGCAAAAAATGCATCTTTTATAAAACTTAAACAATCTCATAATAAATCACCTCCGATCTTAAGCACATAGTCCTCTGAGTCTATTTGATCGTCCATCTAATTTCAATTACTTTGTTACTGACATCGCATCTGATCGCTCTCTGTCAAACGTCGGGAATACGCTGCTCCGCCAACCTTCAACCATTTTTATCTACTGTCGGTGATCTTTTATTTAAGTGATCGTGCCCAACAACAGAACAATCTTCGGAAGCAAGATGCCGAGCTTCCTATTTGCTACATCCTACCTCCATTCCAGGAGTTCAAATTTCGCGCTACTAATAAATCAGGTTTAGTGTCCAGGCTAACGAAGTCACAATGGCGAAAATTTCCATGTAAACTTATCTATTGTGACCGTCAAAATATTTAAGTCGCTTCAAGTTAAAAATGATTATTTTTGGTATAAGGGCCATTAAATATAATGCGTGCCAGCGGTCTCCGATTTGATGGATCGTTCAACGATGACCACTATCGACCTCTGATCTCTGAAGTGTAAACCATGAGCTCTTCTGTTCCCAACGATAGTCGAAATTACGTATGTATTAGTGTCATTTTTTCGTGTCCACAGTAAAACTCGTGCCACAGAACTTTATTTAATTCTACCTACCTATACATAAAGTGAGAATTTAGTACCTTTTGCCTTGAAAAGTTGAAACCATGTGGCAGTCCAACAGTTAGTGCTTTCGATTAATGTGTTAGATAGCGTTGCTTTGCAATCATTACTCACAAATAAAACTCTTCCAGAACCGCAAGCAGTTTCTTGATAAATTTCTTGAACGTCAGGACTTAAACTACTCAAGGCTGAGCCGGGCACCGACAACAGAACTGTAAGACAAAAAAAAAACCTTCCATAGACTGTTGAAAAATCATACCTATACTTTCTTCTTTCAGCACGGACATTCAACTCCAAAGTCTTGACGCTCAAACACTTCTAGTGACAGCTGCCAAAGACATTAATACGACCAATACCTTTGTTCCGGCAGTAGCTTCACGTACGAGTTCCTCCCTTGATCTAGAATGGGAACATGAATACGGTCAACATCATACGAATCGAGTACTATCCCGTTCGTGGTTGTTCATAGATGTCGCTGAGACTGATGCTCACCACCGAGATGATAGCGGGGAAACTAGCGATGACAACAAGCCACTCTTCAATTCACCACCATCAGACGATGGATGCCTTCGAGATGAATTTCTACCGAAACAACATCGATTTGTCAATGGACAAACAACATCTATGGTCAAAAGTAAATCAACACAACAACAAGCGGCGAACTGTACTCGTACCTCGTCGCGAACAAGTTGGTCGCATATTTCGACACCGGAGTCTCTCGAATGGGACATCGATGAGGATCAAAGAAATCAAATGCATCTCGAGGATGATAATTTGGACCATGAAACACTGGAGCTGTTACATCAAATCGAGATGCTTAAAAATAAAGTACTCAATGAGACTGGCGATGGTTTGGATGGGATGGAGTTTCCCAATAACGGTGAGAGTGGAGATAGTTGATTGAATCAGCTATGTGCGAGAGTGTCATGGTGACGATGCGATGTTTGTATAAAACGGGTCGAAAGTTTTGAAATTTTTTATTAATAATTTTTTATTTGGAATTATCTTTTTTGTATAAAACTATGGTTGCATTTCATTTGCTTGCTATGCCGTCCATTTTGTATGCATTGTTAGTTTTTGTAAAAAAAAATTCTTAAGTTGAGCTTTTTAATTTTATTTTCATAACCTATCGTAAAGGGGAACTAATCACTGACAGTGTTCTTTCCAGTCCCCAAAATATCTAAAGTAAGCTTATGTGGGCTTAAGCTAGTGTCAAATCTAATCGCACGTTGGCTTAAGCTAGATTACTTTCATGGAATCATAAAATTTCCCTTGAGGTTATTTTTTGTATGAAACTGTTGAAATGAAAAAAAAAAATATTGCAGCTTCAGAAAAGAGATCATGACGCTGCAGACATAATATTTGACAGTTGACAGCTCCCATTAAGTGTGACATCACTAATAGTTTTTGAGCTATGAAAATTGTTGGCTTTGACATTTTGAAAATTCCATAAAACCTTCTTCTGACATAAACAAGTCTGATATTCATAGACAACTTTGGTCTAATTTTAGTTGTAACTCCTCGCAAAAGAGGTCGCTAGTGCATAATACGCGTGTTTGTTTCAATTGCTTGATAGTTTTTAATAAACGTGACTAGTCTTTTTTTTTTTTTGCTTTGTTTCTTGCAAACTTATTGTTAAATTGAATTTAGTTTGAATTAATATTTATGTTGCTCTTCCCTTTTGGTTTGAACAATTACAAAATGAATATAGTTAAAAAATATTGTTATACAGTCGAGAACGGCTAAGTGGAAAACGGATAAGTGGAAAAATCGCCTAAGTGGAACGCGTTTCAATACCCCAAGACATTTCACTCGATTTCTATACAAATTTGTTCGTATAAGTGCAAAACGGATAAGTGAAAATTTCTTATAAGTGAACAATTTTTCGAACCACGGAATAAAGTTTTACACTGTTTTTAAAACGGATAAGTGCAAATGTAAAATATTTTTAACATTTTTACATACCTACAAATTGCACCTGATAACACTTATCGTTATCACATATCTATGTTCATAATATAATATGCATCAATGGCATATCGCTCTTCCGGTCCGACTGGCATTAATGTCGTTTTCCATTGGCTTCACTCGGTAATTCACTCATTCAAGAAAACTGTTTCTGGTCGATTCCACTCATGTATTGGTGAAATGGGAAAATTTCAGCTATAACTGCGGTGCATGATGATGAGCTCCTTGAGTGAATTCTGACTTGAAAGCGAGAAGATCATCCGAAGAGCATTCTTTGCGTGGAATGGGTTCAGAAAAGATATTTTGATTCTGGAGGATTCGGGACGCTTATTTTTGCCCAAATAAATTATTCTTCCTCGTCGTCTGTGAATTTCGATTCTTCGTGGATATGATTATCCATATGAAGTTCTTATCTTACATCAGATCTCAGATTTTTCGACGA
This sequence comes from Cheilosia scutellata, assembly GCA_955612985.1. Classification (NCBI taxonomy): domain Eukaryota; kingdom Metazoa; phylum Arthropoda; class Insecta; order Diptera; family Syrphidae; genus Cheilosia; species Cheilosia scutellata. The sequence continues at coordinate 7,149,502 of OY015314.1, read as the reverse complement.
AGAATCGAAATCCACAGAAGACGAGGAAGAAGAATAAGATGACGAAGATGATAGCAATCGCTCCCAAATTAAGTCCATGTCCATTATTTACATTTTTGTTCTGAATAAATGCTTTTCAAGAGGCTTTTAGTAATTGTGTTTTGAAAACAAATTCTGAATGACGTAAAACAGCTGTTCAAGGTATGTGTAAATCTCGAAAATCGAGATCGGAAAAAAGTGATCCGGATCAAAATTGTGCATTTACGGGTAAGTGCAAAAATGTGCACTTACGGATAAGTGCAAAGACCGTATAAGTGCACACAAAGTTGAGGTCCGGACGTTGTGCACTTATCCGTTCTCGACTGTATACAGTTTGGCTACCATAATTATTTTTACCTTTCATAGTTTGGTAGTTACAATTGCATGTAATTTTTTCAAAGAAAATAATTAACATTAAAGTGCCTAGAATAAGAAAGCATTAATTGAAGTCAAGATAAGTACATTAAAAAAAATAGGTTTTCCCCTAAAAACTAAACTTTGAGTTTAAATAAAAAAAAACTAGTTTAGAAAAAATAAAACAACAGAAATATTCTTCCAAATGTCAAAAACGATTATTTAAAAAGAACGACAAACGAAAATGGTTTAAACGAATGAATTGGTTTGTATCTGCAGCCAAAATCACCGAGAATGATTTTATTTAAAAAAACAAAAGTGTTAAAACAAACTATATAAATGCTTTTAGTTATTTTTCGTAAACTGCGTAAATATCTAGAAAACCCACCCCTAAAAATGGAAAATCATCAAAATATAAAAAAATAAAAATCCCTACCTATATGATTGTTAACAAATTGTTCTATTCTTGCCTAGACTTAGACATATCTCTTCTTTAATTTAAAGAAAATAAAAACACCGTGTTATAACAAATCATTCAAAATTATGTATAATGTTGTGCATCTTTAAATAGATTGTAAGAAATGCTGAAAGCCCTGGAAATGGTTCTCATAAATATTGATCTGTCTTAATTTTGTTTAATTTCGCTTAAATTATGAAACAAAAGTATTAACAAATAATATTTTATCAAATTAAATAGTTAAGTTTAAATTTAAAGAAAATAAATAAATAAAAAAGGAATTTAATAGAACAGAGGTTACAAAAATGGATCGTCAAATATTTTGTATATACAAAGATATATTCATATTTATTAAATAAAAGAAATTATTTGAAAATACAAAAAAAAAAACTGAGTTTGAGCTTAGCTTAAAATCCGCAAAAGGACGTCGGAAACAAAAATTATATCGAAAGTTCATCTACAGTATGAGGTCGTAACTTTTTCTTCACCTTTTGAAAACTTAAGTTGAACTGACTTGTTTTCAGAACAAAAATCTATTTTCTTAACAAAGGTAACTATTTTTGAGACACGTCTAAAGCCGGCCGTCTTAATTTTATTAACAAAATTGTCATTTGCGGACAATAACTCTTTGCTTGGCTTCTATGTATGTATGTATGTAATAAAGACATTAGCACAGGCCTCGGCACTCATTGAAGCTAAGCTCTGGGCCTCTGGGTATCGTAGAATAGCGCCAATGCAAATGGACAAACTAAACCCGTAAATAAGCTATTGAATGATTACAGAGACGTAAATATTCAAGGTTCTTACGTATACCCGTATTTATCAGGAACATAGGATGTGGAGGTCCCATTTATTGTAAATCTTGAAATTACTTCGAGTTCTAGATCTCTTCCATATAGCTTTGATTTTTTATGTTTGTTGTTGATTTCCCAATTTCCCAATGTCTGAAAATATAAAAAAATCTTTTAAAATCGTTAATGCTTAAAGAGAAGTTGATTCCTCCAAATGGAAGTTGCTTCTTCGGGTGTATAGTTCACCATATTGGGAATATTGAGCCGTTAGATCCACATTTTGATTTAATGGTCAGACAGCTTCGCTATGAGAGCTCTGCATTTTTAGAAAGTAAACTTTGGCTCCGCGAGGCACTTTTAAAGCGTCTGTTTGTGAAACCGCCGAGATTAATCCACCTTCCTGAATCTGTAGTCCAGCCAAACTCTTGCAGAGTATCCCGATTTCTCGTAAACCACACTACAGGTGTCAACTACGGTGGATGTGTCGGAGTCGGAAGTGGGCAAATCCTCATCTCCTTTTCTGACACGGTCTTGAAGGTTCCGATGGGGTCCACATGACACCGAGAAGTTGTGGTCGTGTGCTCTATAGAACAAAGGTTGTTGACCATCGAGAGTCCAGTGCGGCTGCACGATCTGTTTGCTCAACAGCAAGGCCAGAGGTTGATGCGATTATACAGAGGCCTCAGTCTGTAAGTTTTTATTTATTTGGTTCGAAATACTGATCCCACGAGTATCCGGGAAAGAAACATCATCCATGACGGAGCCAGGAAGGCTGATTTAAAACCGAAGGTCGCCTGGTATTCGGTGTCCGCATATTAGCGACTAAGCACTCTCTTAGCCACACATCCCTCAGCATATATGCTGTTTCACCCCTTGGATTCGAGATTTGATAATGCGGTTTACTCCCCCTAAGCAGTTCTTAGTTAGTTGTTCCTCAACAGCCTGTCTGCCATGGATGACCCTTCAGACGACTACCCCCTCCGACAGCATAAAGCCTTCGCACCGGAGCTTATACGATTGCGCACACGTCAAGGTCTCTGCCCCTAGCGAAGGACTCTTTTCTTGGCTTCTATCCGAAAAGAAAACATTTTTTTCTTAATTTTTTGCTTTTTCACTTTAAAATGAAACATAGCTTTTTGTATCGACTTCAGAAGTTTTTTTTAAGAAGCAATATTTTTTTATTGATTTGTGGTTAATTCATTCAGAAGTAGTGTTTTGAAAAATTGGTTGGATTCCCCTTTGTGCAAGCGATAAAAGGGGAATTTTTTGGCTCAAAGATGGGAAATTTCATAAGAGAAAAGTGGCATCACTGATTAGAACCATAGATTGGGTTGATTTTAGTTCTGGCATCATAGGAAAAATAATTAAATATTTAGCTGTACAGTTTCATTTTTAGGACAATTGAAAGGGACCTAGGACTTTATGCCGTACCACTGAAATGAGACATTTTTTCAGGACAGTTTGTCCTTCGCATACTATTCTCGGTTGTTTGTCAGATGATCGCGAGTATGGGTGTCAGAAAAAACCATAAGGTGTTATTTATTTCTTTTTCACTGGCGGGTGGCAAGATAACCAGTAAGCTATATAGGTTAGCACCAGCAAAAAGGGAACATTCGAATTTTGTATTTCCTATAGTTGTACTAAAAAGAGCAAATCCACTTTTGTTTTTGTTGGCTATCCGAAGCAAATTCACCTACTGTGAATACCCGATTCAAGATTATGACTGATTTCCTGTGAAAAACTGTTCCACTACTGCTCTCACCAGTATAGACGTCAAAAGAGACAGCGCGTTGAGGCCAAAGTAAACACCAAAAAAAGTTATCTTTCTACAAAATCCTTCGTTAAACTTGCCAGTTACCACGCTTGCAAAGTTCAAAAATCAATTCAAATTTGACATAGCACACCGTTAAAACTGAAACTGTACCCAGACATTGCGATTACAGTGTTGCCAAACTTCAAACTCCTTGTTTTCTCACTGACATTTAAAACACAGAATTGGTTATAATTTCTTTTCGCTTAAAATAATTTCGTTTATTTTTTAATTAAAAAAAATGTAGGTAGGTATTTAAAATATTCACTTAATTCGATTTTTTTTTTTTGTATATACGAGTATCTTTATAGCAATGAGTCGATGGCTTAAAGTTAAGGTTATCAAAACAAAATTTATGGTTTATATAGGATGTCATCCAGTCTACTTGTTAACCGAACCATGTCTTGGCGGACGTCTTGATTTTACCCCAGACAGATTTTGGTTCATCGGTGACAGATTCAGCATCAACAATCTGAAAAGAAGAAATTAAAAAGTGTCAAAAGTTGAAAGGTGAATGTGTTAAAAATGTCAGTGAGTTTCTTACCGTTTCTTTTGCGGGTTGATTTTGGGTCTGTGCACCAGATTCTGAAGCTACATTCGATGACGTGTGACTAGTACCGGCCTCTTCCAATTGGCTTTGTTGTAAGTTCTCATGTTGGACTTGCTGTTGGCCGAGATCTTCTTCGTTGTACTGACCCAACTCGACCTGCTGCTGTTGACCGAGATCCTCTATATTCTCACTATGTTGACCGGGGATCCAGTCTTCGACTTGAACTTGTTGCTGTCCGAAGTCTTCTTGATCGCTCTGAGTTGTCAAATCATTGACTCGCATTCTATCGAAGGAGGGACCGCGTCCATGGGAGTAACGGTTTTGGTAACCATGCTCCTCATTGGTAGGTGTTGGTTCTACCGCTGGAACAGTGAAGCTGAACTCCTTTTTGCGGTGGATCCTCTCCGAATGGATGCGTTGGCCGGGGATATAGGTTTTTGGTGGTTCTTCCTGACGTTGTCCATGTCCTCCGTGACCATAACCATGCCCATAACCATGACCATGACCATAACCATGACCATAACCATGTCCATGACCATGACCATGACCATATCCCTGTGATGGTTCATATGGCGTTTGCACTATCGGAGCATTGTGGTCCGAGGGTGTTCCAAGGCTTGGCTCTTCTGAGTCATCGAACTCTTCTTGATATGCTTGTGGTGGCTGATCTCCACGATCCATGCTGATGGTTTCGTTGTGCTTCGCTGAAGCGGACGTATTAGTGGCCAACTCGAGTCCACCATAGCCGCCTTCGTTAAAGTCCAAGTCGATCAGGCCTTGGGCTAAAAGGAACAATCTTCTGCGCCATTTGTCCAGCTTAGCACCCGACAAACCAGTACGACCGGTCAGAATATTCAAACGGCTCTGTTCGCGTGCTGCCCATTTCTGCAACTCATCCTCGGAGAGAGCTCCCTGGTGAGCAGCAAAATTTAGCCTCTCAAGTTCATTATATCGGAAGCTCTCCAAATGATTAAGCGTCATCTTGTAGTGCTTCGCCACGTTTTCAATTCGATCCATCTCCTGGCGTTGCCAGTTCTTGATGGTCTCAGCTGGAATACGGTAAAGAGAGGCGATCATTGTTAAACGATCGGGAGTCTGCCAGTCTCGGAGATTTTTCGAGGTAAAGCTTTGAGTGCGGATAAGGCTGTAGAGGCGATCACGTTCACGGCGCTGCCAGTCTTCGAGATGTTTCAAGTTGAGTGTCTCTAGAACACCTTCGTTTTTCATATTCTGTAGCTCCTTCCCTTGGAACGATGTGAGCTCTTCAGATGAGATTTTGTACTGCTGAGTGAGATTGCCCTGGAAAAGGGTATCTCCCGCCAAGAATTCCAAGAGTTCCTCCTTGGTGATGATCACTTTTACTGGAATCGCTCGTAGACGTTTTTTTTCGGCTATCTGCCATGCGTTCAGCTCCCCGGACCCGTTGTGCTTTATGAAGCCCAGATTACCTAAACGTCCAAGTTCCTTACGTTGCCAACTGATCAGTTCCTCAATTCCGATGTGGTATTGAGCTGCAAGCCGTCTCAATGCATCACGATCTCTTTCCAATTGACGCTCAAACTCTTCAATGTCGATTTGCTGCTGCTGGATGGTCAGGTATAGACGCTCCTTTTCGCGTTTCTGCCAGTCTGTAAGATTCTCGCTATAGATGGTCTTTTGTTGGAGCAATTTCTGGAGCTCTGTGCGGTACCATTCCTCGATCTCGTCAATCGAGCAGTGGTATTGATCGGCAAGTCTCTGCAAATGAGCATGATCGTCACGAAGCTTTCGCTCTAGCTCTTCAATGGACCACGTGTGTTCTTGCAGTAGTTGTTGGATGCGCTGCTGCTCGCCAGCCTTCCATTGTTCGGGCTGGACTTGAACGCTCTCTTCTTCGCCCTCAACAATTAGGTTTAACTTTTTCAAGCGCTCGAATTCACCGCGCAAGAAATCGATGATCTCGGTGACGCTGATCTGGTAGTGATTGGCGACATTCTCCATCCTCTGTTGATCTTGAGCGAGATGATGTTCAAAGTTTTTCCTTGTTACCAGGTTAGTCTGAGCCAATGCGACGAGATATTCGCGTTCGTGCTGTTGCCATTGGGTCAAGTTGTCACTGGACACGGGTTTTATTAATTTACGGCCGTCACGGATGATCCATTCTTCGATCTCTTCAACAGTAACATGATATCTCTGGGCCAGCTGTTGTAGGCGTTGGCGATCGGCTTGCAATTTTTGCCTAAGCTCTTCGATTGTGATATGGTTCCGTTGAATCAATTGAAGTAGACGATCGTGTTCAGTGCGCTGCCATTCGTTCATTTGAACGGGCTTGATCAGTTTCTGGCCTTCGTTGATGATCCATTCTTCGACTTCCTCAATGGTCACATGGTACTGGTTTGCCAATTGCTGAAGACGTCCACGATCGGTTTTTAGCTGCTGCTTGAGCTCCTCAATTGACAAATCATTCTGTTCGATCAGCTGAATCAGACGATCGCGTTCGCTACGCTGCCATGAAGTGAGCTGAGCGGGCTTAATGAGACGGTTTCCTTCCTGCCTGATCCATTCTTCGACCTCTTCGATGGTCACATGGTATCGCTGAGCGATATTTTGCAGACGAGGCTTGGTGATCTTAAGCTGTTGCTCCAGTTCTTCAATCGTTAATCCGCCAGGCTGCTTAAGTTGATCAAGAATCCGTCGTCGCTCAGTCTTTTGCCACTCTGCTAAAGGCTCCGACTTAATGATGCGTTTACCCTCCCTTCTGATCCATTCTTCAACTTCTTCGATAGTAACATGATATTTCCATGCCAATCCTTGAAGGCGGCTGCGTTCGGTCTTGAGTTGATCTTCCCACTCCTCAATAGTGAGACCGGGCTTTCTGCTGATTTCCTGCTGAATACGTTTTCGTTCATCCTCTTGCCATAACGTCAGAGACTCTGGCTTAATGAGACGTTTGCCCTCCTTCAGTATCCATCCCTCAACTTCATCGATTGTGACGTGGTACCGCTGGGCGACCTGTCGTAAACGCTGTCTTTCAGCACGCATTTGTTCCTCAAGTTCCTCCAGGGTGATGTCCTCATTCTCAACCATGTCCTGTAATCTTTGCAATTCATTTTGCTGCCAAACTGTTAGGGCCTGAGGCTTGATTTGGCGATTTCCCTCCTTAATAATCCATTCTTCGACTTCCTCGACTGTAACATGGTACTGCCATGCCAATTGCTGTAGTCTATTATGATCGGTCTTCAGTTGTTCCTTAAATTCTTCGATCGTTACATTATTCTGTTTGATCAAGTCATGAATCCTCAAACGCTCCACCTTCTGCCAGTCTTTAAGGTCTCCAATGACTCCTTGGTTTTCAAGGCGTTCGGCTTCCTTCTTAATCCATTCTTCGATTTCCTGAACGGAGATGTGGTATTGGTTTGCAAGGTTTTCCAAGCGGCGACGATCGGCAATCAATCGTTCCTCGAATTCCGTTAATGAGAGCTTGCTCTGCTGTTGAGCCAGCTGAAGGAGACGGTCTCGCTCAGACTTTTGCCAGGCGGTCAAGTTCTCGATTTGCAGTTTTCCCTCGTTCCTTAAGCGTTGCACTTCTTTCTTGATCCATTCTTCCACCTCTTCTACTTGGACATGATTCTGAGAGGCAAGCTGTTGAAGGCGGTTTCGATCGGCCTTGAGTTGGTTCTCGAACTCTTCAACGGTCAAGTCGCTGTTTTGTTGGATTATTTGTTGGATTCGCTGGCGCTCTTTGACTTGCCAATCGGTAAGGTTTCCAATATGGAGTACGCTCTGGTCTCGCAATCGTTGGGCTTCCTTTCGAATCCATTCTTCGACTTCCTCCACCTGAATGTGGTACTGCCACGCTAATTGCTGCAGACGATTGTGATCGGCCTTAAGCTGTTTCTCGACTTCCTGCACACTTAGCTGAGATTGCTGCTCAATGAGTTGCTGAAGGCGATTACGTTCGGTCACTTGCCAGGCGGTAAGATTTTCAATCTGCAACTTTCCTTGATCACGCAACTTCTGAACCTCCTTTCTGATCCACTCCTCGACTTCTTCCACTTCGATGTGATACTGCCATGCGAGTTGCTGTAGACGAACTCGGTCGGTTTGCAACTTCTTTTCAAATTCAGCGGCGCTGAGATCACTTTGCTGCTGAGCGAGGACCAGCAAACGGTCGCGCTCGTTCTTCTGCCACTCGGTTAAGTTTTCAATCTGTACCTGACCCTGATTCTTCATTCGTTCGAGTTCCTTGTGAATCCATTCTTCGATCTCCTTAACCTGGACATTGTTCTGCCAGGCAAGGTTTTGCAAACGCTGACGATCGGCCTTGAGTTGTTTCTCGAACTCATCCACAGAGAATCCAGACTGTTGTTGACCGATTAGTGCCGTCAAATGGTCCCTCTCGACTTGCTGCCACTCCTTGAGTTTTTCAATTTGGACTACGCCTTGGTTTTGCAGGCGCTGCAGTTCCTTTCGGATCCATTCTTCGATTTCCTGCACCTGGACCTGGTATTCCTGAGCCACGCTATAGAGATGAGAGCGATCGTTCTTTAAGCGCTCTTCCAACTGATCGAGTGATAGCTGGTCTTGTCCCTGCACAACTTGAAGCACATGATCGCGTTCAACCTCTTGCCATTCCGTCAATGGGGCATTGGGTTTTATTAGACCAAGACCTTCAAGGCGATTGCCTTCGTTTTTGACCCATTCCTCGATCTCCTCAATCTCGACATGGTGCTGCATTGCCAACTGCTGCAGATAGGTCCGCTCGGTTTTGAGCTTTTGAGTGAACTCATCGATGGTCAAGTCATTCTGTTTGACCAGATTCATTAATCGCTCCCTTTCGATCTTTTGCCAGTCCTTGAGGTTTGCAGCATCAATGGCGGCCTGGTTTTGAAGGCGTAGGACCTCCTTCTTCAGCCACTCTTCGATTTCTTCGACCCGCACTGAGTACTGATGCGCCAGTGCGTAGAGATGCACCTGATCGGTCTTGATCTTTTTCTCCAAGTCGCCAATGGACAGCTCGTTCTTCTGGATAAGAGCTAACAAACGTTCGCGTTCGATCTTCTGCCATTCCGTAAGTTTTTCTTGCTCGATCAAGCCAAGACTCTGTAGACGGTCGGATTCCTTGCGAAGCCAGGTTTCGATGTCCTTCAACTCTACATGATATTGAGTAGCTAACTGCTGCAGGCGATTCTTATCACTAAGTAGTCTTTGTTCAAAGTCCTCGACAGTCAACTTATTGTCATGGACCAATTGGACGAGTTTCTCCCTCTCAGTTTTTTGCCAACCCTGGAGATCTTCGATCTTCACGAGGCCCTGACTCTGCAAACGAAGCAGCTCCTTCTTGATGAAATCCTCAATATCGTCAACACGCACTTGGTAGGTATTGGCCAAACCAAAAAGTCTGGTTTGATCATTCTTGATCTTAGTCTCCAACTCCTCGATCGTTAGCTCATTATTCTGAACGATCGCCTGAAGACGATCACGCTCTTGCTGCTGCCACAAGGTTAGGTTCCGCTGAACGTCAGAGAAAACTCCCTCGGTCTTCAATCGTTGGGCCTCCTCCCTCAGCCACTTTTCTATCTCTTCTACCTGAACTTGATACATAGACGCCAACTGTTGTAGCCTGGCGCGATCATTGCCGATCTTCGATTCATACTCATCAATTGTCAGGTCGTTCTTCTTGATGATGGCCAACATACGGTCGCGTTCTTGCTGTTGCCACACTTGAAGCTCTTTCTGGAGGTTAACCTTTCCCGTTTCGTGAAGCCTGTCCAACTCTGATCGTTGCCATTTTTCTAGCTCCTCCAGGCTAATGTGGTACTTTTGAGCCAGCCCCTGGAGGTAACTCCGATCGAGCTTCATTTTCTGCTCCAACTCATCGACTGTCAAGTTGTGATGGCGTATCACATCCTCCAAGCGGGTTCTTTCCGATCGCTGCCATTCGGTAATTCTCTTCATCTCCAATTGCTGCTGAGTGATCACGTCCGTTAGGCGCTTGAGTTCGTTCTTAAAGAACTTTTCCATGTCTTCGACATTGAGCTTATACTGTTGAGCCAGATCCTTGTACCGCTGCTGATCACGACGGATCTGGTCCTGCAACTGGTCGACTGTGGTATTGTGCTGCTGCAAAATGTTGTTGAGACGGTCACTCTCCTGTTGCTGGAAGACCTGCTGATTGTTGTGTCGTATGGTATTCAACTGTGAGTTCTGCTGGTTGAAGATCACATAGAGACGATCGAGTTCTTGGCGATGGTACTCCTTGAGCTCTTCAATTGAAATATTGTACTGTCTCGCCAGAATAGCCAACTTTTGCAGGTTCTCCCTCTGCCATCGTTCCAGCTCTTCGCGAGTGATTCCATTTTGATGGATCAGCCAGTCAATGCGACCGCGTTCCTTTTTCTGCCACTCAGTTAGATCGGAGCTTACTACGTTGTATTGATTGACCAAGGCATTGTAGCGTTCCAGTTCTTGCCGTTGCCACTCTAGAATTTCTTCCAAAGTCTTGTTGGATCGGAAAGCCAGACCCATTAGACGTTCTTCTTGTTGCATTTGCCATTCCTCCAGCTCGTGTATACTGATCGACCCAGTCTGGAATAACCAAAATAGTTTTTCGCGCTCCTCTCGTTTCCAAATATCGTCCTTAGTCCAGCTGACGTTTCCGAACGGAGCAATGTGATTATAGACGAGTTGCCCATTATCCCAAACAGATTTGCTTTGACTTCCTGTCACAATGGGTCTACCATCTGGTCCGGTTATTATGGTCCTGTTGTACTTCCTGATGGTTACAGTTGTTCCGGGACGGATTCCGTACTGATTGCCGACTGAGAAGGCATCAGTTTGGTCGTCTCCCTCGACTGGAATCACAATCGGAGGAGTGTAGCTGTTCATGTGGTTTAATCCGACGACCAAACTAGCATCGACGGGCACCTCGGGCGAGTAGTTCAGAACTCCGGGTTCCTGGCGATTCAGGTGATTATAGATGCTGTGTTCTCGATTGTTGATGAAGGGTTGGGCGATTGTTGTTCCCTGGGAGACATACAGAGGTACAGTTGTATGAGTTGTGGTTCTGTTCACACGGACTGTCGTGATGAATGGGTTAGTCGAACTACCCCCATGTCTGGTGGCGGTAGTATAATTCTTATTGGTAATGTAGGTCTGTCCATTGACCACCTTGACTTCGGTGGGGTAGTTCATATGTTGAACCTGGTCAAACTTGCTCAGGTCAGTGGCTTCGATATGAGGCACATGTGGCTCATACAGATCGACTTGTTGCTGCTGATTGTCAATGTACTCGGCGTCCTCAGTTAGTTTCTCCAGCGCCGTAGCAGCCTGAGCCTCAAAGTAGTTTGGTTGGGCTACCAATCCATAGCTAACTCGACCACTTCGCATATCAGCAATGATTTTGTCACAAAGCTGTCGGGAGATCGTATCGATTTCTTCGTTGGTCTTGCCAATCGAATTGGCGAAGTTTTCTATAAAAGGAGAAGGGGTTAGAAATCGCTGTCTGTTGTCTCAATTGAAGGAATTTTTAGGAGAGGAAAATGTTAAACTTACCACTCCATGCCCGATTCGTATACTGTCCAGATTGCATGCTACCTCTTGACCTCGCATTGTATTCCTGCCTAAGGCGATCGGCCATCTGTCGGACATCGTCCATATGAGTATATGCCCATGGGGAGAGACTGCAACAACCACCTCCAGACGATGACGACGACGTAGACGAAGTCATTGAACTGCTTCTTTGATAAGCGCTGTATGCATCACTGAAACTGCCAGCGCACAGCAGCCCCAGAGCAAGGATTAAGGACTTCATTGTGGAAGTGCCCTGAAAAAATGAAAGAAAATTAGTCTCAACTATGAAACACGGTCTTCAGCGGTCGAGAGTTTCTTTTCGATTGTGCGCCAAGACGAGATAAGAAAACTTTAAATAGAAAATATTGGCCAGAGACCGTTGCCAGATTTATGGACAGCCGACCGAGTTCACTAGGTCAATTAATGAAACAGATAACAAATTATGTTGTCTTCTTTTTTTTTTTTTTGTGCTGAAAAAACCTATACTCTGATGCCATCAATGTCAACAATAATAATTCAGGGAAGAGCGATAAAAATTTTAAATGGTATTTTTGCGAAATGAGGTTTTCGCTCGAACTGAGATAAAGAGAAAAAATTGGATGATGACATTGAGAGTCTTGAGGTTCTTGAGGATGAATGTTTTTGCACATATCTACACATACATAGTTTTTTTTTTTTAAGGTTCACCCGATTTGGCAGTATTTTCTCAAGAAGTGTGTCTGTCATTTTAAAGTATTGCAATCTGCAGGGCATAGCTGTCATTTTAAAGTACTGAAACAACAAAATTGTATAATGCAATCACATCTGTCATGAGATAATTTGACACTTGACAGTAGCACAACATTATAATTGCAATACTCGGACAAATTTGCAACCATTTGTGTCATGAGATATGTAATGTGACAGATGGCACTTGACAGTAGAACAATATTATATTGTAACACTCGGACATAGTTTTATATGTATACTAGCGGGCCCGGCAAACGTTGTTTTGCCTTCTCGTACATTTTTTATTTGACATTTTATTTATGATTTTTTTTTGTTGGGTGTATATTATTTGAAGTTTTATTCATGAGCTTATTCTTGCCTTTTAATTTTTTTTTATTGTTGAGTGTTTATTATTTGAAATTTTGTGTAATCGGATCGCAGCGCCACCTATCGGGTCCAATTGTGAATATAAACCATCCCAAGACCCATTCAAACACACACACAACATTTCATTAAAATCGGTCCAGCCGTTTAGGAGGAGTACGGTAACAAACACGGACAGAAGAATTATATATAGGTATAAAGATATAGGTACTCAAACTAAGTAAAATAAATACCGTTTTTGTATTTCCTTAAAAACAAACTATAACTGTCAATTATGTCATGATATTTTTCCACCTTTCAGCTGTCAACTTGTCAACCCATTCATGTATCCCATAACGCACAAGTCTAAAGCAAATTCACTACTTTTTTTTGTCTACATCGGAAATTAATATTATGTCATGATAGTTCCTTGGGGATCCCTTGTTTTGGATAACTGTCACTGGGGACTTTATATTTGGGTCAAACCGAGTTCTTTCTTAACATTATGGAATGGATATGAATTTCAATGTGATCATTTTTGACAATACAACTTTAGTTTACACACTGACATTTGACATCTGTCAATCTAAACATTTATGCTCTTGTGTTTGGTGGCAAGCGATTGAATTTTGTACGTATATAAATCAAAAAAATTAATAATTTATTATCACTGTCACTGTCATTTGCACTTTATACCAATGAACGCCCAGCATTCAATAGCGATCAATCGATCATGGATTTTATTTCAATAAACTATAAGCTGAATCCAGCCATTGTTGTTTTTATATAGAATCAGTTGTAACAGCTGACATATTTGATTGTTAGCGTTATCAAAAACTATTTTACAATTGTCGATGACGTTAATCTCGTTCCATTTATCAAACAATAGGTTATCAAATTCTCGCCGCAAAATCTCAAATTAGCTCATTTTTGCGAGATAACTACCCACTTTGGGGTGCATCAAGGTTGGCTCTTATCACCATGGTTAAAATTAGTTTTTTGACATCCCGAAAAAAAAGAGAATCACAATACATTCTCATTTTATTTAAAATGAAATATTATTATTTTTATTATTTAACAATGAATGTAAAATGCACTACTAAAAACTCCGATTTAACGAACGCTATCTGCAGAGGCTTTCGGCTAAAAAAAAATAAAATATTTAAAAGCTCTATATGCTATGCAGCAAAAAAAATACCATAACGACGTCATAAAAACCAAAATGACGGCTTGATGTCCCATTTTTCGAATGCTCTACAACTTTAAAATGCATTTTGTGTGTAACACATTTTTCCGACCCCGAACATCTAAATTCAAATCTATTTCCCATTTCAAAAATAACTCAAAAGTCAGAAAGTTAAAAAGGAAATTCCAATAACCAAATATATACCTCCTCTCAACTTGAATGCATTTTTGAAGATAAACTTGTCATTAAATGTAAAACTGTCGCCGGCGCGTGTCTGGTATAGATTTATTTTTAAACTTGTACAATAAATAAAATTAAAAAAAAAAAATCGTGACACCTTCAGCACACCTCATGTTACTATTAGTTTCGTCATGCGATGATGAGGCATTGCGTATTTTTTTTTTTTTAATCCAGTCATAAATATAGTTTTTGCAGTTGAGTCAGTTCTGACAGTTGTTGTCTGTCTTTAATTGAAAATGATTTAATGAGGTTTACTGTTTACATTTAACTAGGACTGGTAATTGCTCTGCGGATTGACAGAACGTTGTGATTTTGGGTGATTAAAATTATTGAACGAATGTGATGTGTCATCTTGATATATTAAAGTGTTTTGCTTGACGTTGACATTTTTGTATTTTTGATCGGCTCATTATTACCAATGTGACTGCTAGACAAAAAATTAAAAAAATACAAGCCTTCGTGGAAATTGTCCGCTTATTGGTATTTTTTCGTTTAATCTTCTAAAATTGTAAACCAAAATGTAATTTTGATAGAAAATACAGATTTTTTAATTAGAAAGCTTAAATTTTGTATTGATTCATAAAGTATACAGATTGGGGTTATGTATGGAATAGCACATCGGATAAATGGCCGCCACGGCTTTGCTGGCACGTATTCTTTTATTCAAATTTTCTATGACCGTTTCGCATAAATGTGGCTGAATTTCATTAATAAACCTCCCAATTTCCTCTTTCAAGGCATTGGTGGTCGTGGGCTTGTTTGCATAGACCTTTGACTTCAGAAAGCCCTCCATTTTTAATAGCCACGAACTGTTAGCTGTCACATTGTCATCTTTTCTTTTGTTGACATAACTGTACTATTAAATGAATTATGAATTATGAATTATGAATTATGGTAACTATGGCTTTCAAAACAATTACTGTAATTTATATCTCCGAAATTAAGTTCTAACTCACTGATCTTTGTTTCCTTAATTTTCTTTTAATTTAGCTTGGTTTGACGTAATTTTATGTTACTTCTAGGTAATGGGCTTACTACTGGTAGGGTAACTGTTTAGGTTTAGGGAGCTAACGAGTAAGTAGTGATTTTGAATCGTAACTTGTTGCTTCTGAATTCGGCAACATATATTGTTGTAATACCAGCTTTTTCGTTACCTTCAATTCCCTTGTGTCCGGGGATCCGCCATAATCTGGTTTTATTCCTGGAAGCAAGTGTTTGTGTTTGGAGGGAATTGAAGCAGTGTAGTACTGATTTGGACTCAATAATGTGTGAGCTAAGGGCTTTTATAGCTACTTGACTGTCCGTTAATATGTGGATGTTTGCGCCTTTAATACCTGAATTGTATATAAGGTTTGCGCATTCTTTAATGGCATGTAGCTCTGCTTGAAATACACTGGGGCTTTTTCCCATAGTTATTGAGACGTTCCGATTTCGTCAATATAGAATACCAATCACTTTTATACCATTCAAAAATGAGATGGCTTTCTCTTCACCCGACAGTGGAACAACTTTTGCTTAGGTATATGTTTGAAACCCTAAACAAATATGTATTTCGAAAACGTCAAAAATCCACCGAACCCAATTTCACAATTTTTTAATGCGGCAGGATTTCTTTCAATGAGAAAAACTTTATCGAATATTTTAAAAATTCGTGAATGTCAAAAATCACGTATCTAATCTATAACACAATCTTTTTGTTTGTAAAATCAAAATTAAATTTATATAATAAAAATTGGTCTGAAAAATGTATAGTATTTCATCAATTGAGAAAGGCTAGACGGATTTGGCGCAAATTTTTTTTCAGTTGAAGTCCCAAGAAAATTTTGGAAAAACCCTCCGGAAAAGTCGGGTAATTGGAAAAATCGAAAACAGATTTTTTTTGTATGTAATTTGTATGTAATTTTTGTATGTGTGCAATTGTTCCAGAATGGCTTTTCGAATAAAAAAAAATAAAAGATTCCGGAAAACGCAAAAAATTTGAATTTTTTTTTTTTTTTACGAAATTTTGCATTTTATCGTATTTTGATGATTTTGGACAATGTAGAAGTGGAAAATATTTTGCACTACGAAGTCTACAGGGGCTTCGCTATATATTTAGTCGCCAATGACGCCAATAACTCGGGACCTAAGCAAAATTTCCAAAATCCCAGAAATTGATTTTCTTTATCTCTTGGCCCTTTCCTTCCAATTGGAAGTTGGAAAAGACTTAAGACACTCCCAATAAGTCACCTAAATTCCATTCAAATCCAATGAGCTTAAATGTACGTGATGCAGAAAGTAGCGCGCTACTCTTGCATACAAAAGGAATTCTCACGCCCGTTCACTTTGTTTGGTAGAGGAGAAAACGTGTGTTTTCAGTACGAAAACTTAAAAAAATATATATTTTTATTTTCTCCATAAAATGTTTGTGGAACATGGTTAGTAAATAATATTGATGTTACCTAATAATATTTATATTTAACTTTGTAAATATTAGCATAAAACCATGCTGGCATTTATTTTACAAAAGTTATAAATGTTATTTGGTTTAAAAATGTGAACGGGAAACTTGAGACAGCTTCTGAAGGGAGAGTTGATCAGTGGCTTAATGCCTAAGTGATATGGTAATTTATAAAAAATTTATTTATTTATTAATTTTTGTTTTGTTTCGGAAGTTATTTAGTTTTTTTACCTTTATTTTACGTTTGAAAACTGAATTACTTCGTTTTTTTGTATACTATGAACGTTTGTAACATTTTATTATAATTTTTTTATTTTTTTATTTTAAAACATTACACATAACTTTTTGTTTGTTAATAATTCCACAAAAACAATACAAATTAATTCTATTCAAATTGAAAGTGGTTAAATTATTTGTTTTATTGCTTTGCTTGTTGAATTTGAGTATGTTCAAATCTCCCCAAAGGGGTGTTCAAGTCTCCCGGTGGTGGGGGAGACTGGAGCCGAAAATCTGTTTTAAAACATTTGGCATTTGTCAATTTCACAAATTACTTGCATACGCGAATTGACATTGACATCATTCTCAGAACTTAGCGAGCTGTCATTTGCGCTTCTTTAAATATTGATACAGAAATGTAAAAAATGGTTTAGCCGTCACACACAAAATTGATAAATCGGACGAAACGTCAAAATAGATAGTTAAAACTTTGGGGTACTTAGGTTTAATCTACTTTGGATCCGCTTTAATCAACTCTGAAAATTACATCATGACAGGCAAAAAATTAAGCTTGCTAATCACCGAGTAGTAGGACCGTGTTAAGAAACTCTATATATTTCATGGATTTGAAATCCCCTTTTTTAAAAAACCAATATAAAATAACAATATTGAGCATTAGCAAAGGCAAATAAAAATACAGTGGAAACAGAATTTTTAAAAATCCGGGTTCTTATGAAATTTTAAGCCACTACCGACTTAGTTAATCGACTTCGAATAAATTTTAAAACGAACTTAAATTCGACAAGGACTGGTCATTTCTTTACTGAAGCAAAAATAATTTTCCAAGGAAATCTCAAACTCACTTTCAACTCAAATCAAACTCCTCTAAATAAGAAGAAAGGGAAAAGTATTCATATAAAAATAACTCATACAAATGGGAATCTATTCCAAAACACTTCAAAAATGCACAAATATTTCACAATATAAAAAAAAAAAATAAAAAAAAGTTAAAAAAAAAGAAGAACAACAAATGCACCAATTATTCACTTGTCAGAGATAACGTATATAATTAAAAACTACGCAACCGATAATGTAATAACTTCTAATGGTAGAACTGCAATCTATTTAAATTTTTTTTTTTTTATATTTTCATTTGCATTAAGTAAAAAAAAACTCACTTTTTAACACTTTCCATTCAAATATACAAAATATTCGTTAAAATTCTTCTCCGGTGTATCTGACAAGAAAAAAAAATGTATCTCATGCGAGTGAGGGAGCTTTTTATTTAAATTTCAAATCGAGATGTTTTTTTCGTCTGATGCTGAACCGTTCGTATTAGATGCAAGTGGCGAACTGACTTGATGTACGCAAATGTTTTGGAACTTAAATAAAACTCTATGCGCGCGATGAGATGGGATGCGATAGCCTGGTGCTTTTCAGTTTTAGTTAGGCGGTTCGTTTAGCACACTAGTATAGGTGCTACTCACTTGGATTTGATTCTTTGGAACTGAGAAGAAACCAGATTAAATGATGCTGCTGGTGGTTGTGTCTTGTGTGCTACTGATGAATGAGAGAGTGTAGTACCTACATTACTATACTTTATGCTATTACTCAGCAGGAAGGTGATGAACGATGATGGTTTTTAGTTGGATTTTGAATTGGTTGGACTAGATGACAAACGTGAGTAATTAAAGGTAGACAGTGCACGCCGCCGGGAGGGGTATTTTTGGAATAGAATTTTCGGGTATTTTCTTGTAAAGTTTTTTTTTTTTTTTAATTTCAGTGAGGCAAAGAAAATTTATTGCTTGGAGTTCATTGTCGCAGGTATATGTTTGTTAGCGAGATAGGGAATTAACTTTTGACATGGTCGACAACAAATTGTAACTTGTGGGGTTTTTTTTAGTATTTTTAACATAGATCTATTCGGTGCCAATGGAAAAAGAAGAGCTGGAATAGTTTAATAAATTCTTCTGACATAAGCTGTGTTGGGTGGTTGACTCTGCGGATCAACTTAATTGGCTAATAAATTCATCTGTTCCCATTCCTTATTGACGGCGTGATGTCCCTCAACTGCAATATAGGTATAAAGGTGATCGTTGAGCAGTTCATTTTTCTTTTTAAATTTGTTGCATGGTTTTTGTCATGTTGCTCTTCGCCAAAGTAAGTACATAATTCCTTCCAGATCGGTAAAGCATCCCCGCCAATTCTGTCGTTTGTTTTTTTACAGGATCCCTACGTTATCCCCTTTTTCAAAATCCCTTATTGGACTTAATTCCTCATTTTTTTTCTTCTCCTTTTCCAAAATCTCCCGGAACGAAATCCCCTATGCCAAAATCGTCCACAAGGAAACTAAACTTTGCATATACCCAACCTTGCAACTACTCCAAATCCTACAGTTTCCACAAGCAGGCATGCCCACCATACGTACCTCACTTTTTAACACCTTTTTTAGGTCACCGCGACAGAATTAATAACACCAAATCTAAAAATTGGGGTTTTAGTCCCGTTGGGATTTTTTCTAAAGGTGTTTTGGAGTAAGAGATTTCAGCATAGGTGATTTTGGAAAGGAGATATTGGAAAAGAAGATTTCATCACCAACCCGTTTCTTACTACCCATCAGTCGTCCGTACTTTGACTTTCTAACCTTGTCTTAATTTGTACTACCCAAACAGCGACTGATTCCAGGCACCTGATTGCATCTCGACTATCCGAGAGGATATCTACGGATAAGGATTCTTTTATCGTCATTATTTATCCCTCAAAATCGCTGCAGTGATCAGGGAGACGGAAGGAGAGATTAAGATTTATTCTATCGGAGAAAAAAACAGTTTTTGAATACATTTGTGAAAAAGTGGATCGATTCATCTACCAAGAATATTCCCTCCTTCCAGAATACAGGAATACAGAATAATCTAGTAGGAATAGAGACTTGAAAGTTGTTACCAAACTGTGGCTGTGGTATGGTGAAGTCGATTTCTTGGGAGAGGCATTGTCAGTTATTTTGTTGGTCCATTGTAAAATTGTTTTGAAGTTAACGGCTGCCAGAGTCTGGCCTGCCGTTTGCCTACTGAAAATGTCAATGGGTGTCAGGTAAAATAGGATGTCAAGTGCATCGAAAGGGGGCAGAACGAACAGCGCCGCTGATGCATAAATAAGCTGTTCTTTGGACTTTGCTTACTGACTTACCACACCGTATACGTAAGTGTAGGTCTTATGACCGAGACGTAAAACCAGTGAGTGATGCAAGGTTGTAGCTTGTAGACCTCATTTGTTTCCTATGGCTTTATTGCCAGAGAAAAGTGCTACAGTGGCTTTTTTTAACTCTTTCTTATATAGTAGGCTTCCAGCTGAACTTTCTATCTCAAATAAGACCCAAGTATTTAGCTTAATTTGAGAATGATAAGCTAGCACTATTGATAGATGGAGGGTCAATGTGTGGTATTTTATATTTCCTGTAGAAGCGAAGACGGCAAGTTTAGTTTTGTTCATTTGACTAGCCTGTTAAGAGCGTATTGTAGGAGTTCTTTTAAAGTATTTAGGTATTTTCCTGGCACGGCAAAAACAATATCGTCCGCATAGGCTATAGGTAATCACATTGGGGCCCGCCACTTCCAGGCATGTCAGCAGTTCATTGACCACCAAATTCCAGAGAATGGAAGATAGGACTCTACCTTGTGGGGTTCCTCTACTGACGGTTTTTCTGACAGATTGATTACCCGGCTATTGAGCATCAGATTGATCAGCTCTCCTAGCGAGGTATCTATACGTTCAGACCTGACAATGCATTAGCTATTACAGATGAGTTAAAAGCGCCTATTTTTGGACAAGAATGCATACTCCTTATGACGAAGGGAATCCTTTGTGGAACGCATTAACGTATGTAAAGTCGTTTCCACCGATTTACCCTTACTGTAAGCATGTTGAGCCATTGACACAAGTTTCTTGTCAATTCTTAAGCGTGAATGGACTTCAGTCAGTCGTTCTAAAGTTTTTAGGATGAATAATGAAAGACTAATAGGTCTGAGATCTTTTGGGCTGACATGAGAGCGTTTCTCTTCCTTGGGTATGAAAACCACTTTAGCTTCTCTCCATATGTAGGTCATTTATTTTTTCTTAAATACGAATGTAAGTAAAGTACTATACCTTCATTCGTAAAGTACTATGTACCATATTATCAAAAATTGAGCACCCAAACTTTGAAGCATTTTTTGTCTTTTCTTACTTATCACATCAAACTACATATCAAACTACAAAAATAATACGATATTGGAACCCAAAATCATAGCCATTTTGAGTAGGTACCTACTACCAAAGTTATAGTTGACATATTTCGAGAAATTTGTCTACCTTCTTTGGGTTTCGTTCGCTGAAATGAGTTAGGTTTTTACAATCATTGAGATATTTCGATACTAACATTATAAAATTATTGTCGCTGCATTTTATAAGAAATTTTATGTAAAACTTCTGACTTAGCCTGATGCGGCTGCAGGAAATAAGGCCCCAAAAGAGAAAATGTAATAATAGCCCAATTTTAAATATGAAATAAGGCCAAACTGCGATGAAATAAGGTCCCAAAAAAAATTAAATAAGGCTCCAAATCTGACGGTAAACCCAAGCAGGGGGGCTATACGTTTTCGTTTTTCAACTTTCATAATGAAATAAGACCCCAATTTTCATTGGGAAATAAGGCAAAAAAAATAAAAAAAAACACCCCCAAATTTTATTAAAAATCTAAAAATCGTTGTTGTTGTTCATTTTTTAATTATTTATTTCATTTTTTAACTTTCTCGTATAGGTACGTAGTAAGAGAAAGATATTGTTTTTTTTTTTGGTAAAAAATTGATAGTTGAGTTAATGTAGGCATGCTTAACATGACTGCATACCCAGTTTTTCGCTAAAAAGTCCAGCAACGGCAGTTTTGAAAATTGGATTTTTCTCGAAAACGGTAAAAATGATTAAAAAAAAACCTATTTTTAAGGAACTATTGTTATTTTTAACTTGATAGCAAACTCAGTTTTTTTCTAAAAAGACAGCGTCGTTTGATATCCACCCAAATCCCTAATAATAGTACTTTAAAAAACTGCTCATATCTCAAAAACGCCATTTACGATTATGATAAAAATCTAACTGGCAGGTAATGCTTGAATCCATAGTAATACCATTTGCGTTACGAATGCGTCCTTCGATTTCCACCCCCATAGCTAAAAATGGTAGGTACTTTAAAAACTGCTCATATCTCGAAAACACCATTTTCGATTTGGATGAAAATGTAACTGCTAGGTAGTGTTTATATCCTGAAGAATACGTCGTACTTAGTTTTCAGTTAAACAGCTTAATAACAGTATCGTGCGACCCAGTCGTGCACATTTTTCTTTTGGGCTTCATTTCATTGGGGCCTTATTTCACTGGGGCCTTATTTCATTGGGGCCTTATTTCGCAGAGCCGCCTGATGCCTCTTCATAAGTGCAAAATAGAAAAACTGCTTTGGAAAACTATCGAAAAACGTATGAAAACAGTAGTGAAAAGAAATTCTCTTTAATGAGATCTGTTTCAAAGTACAAACGTGGCGTCGGTCGTCATGAGTTTCATTTCATTTCATTGGCGAATTTCTCCTCTATAACCCCTCACAGATTTAGACGAACATGCTTTAGCGGCGATACAACACAATTGGGTGGGAGTGACTTATCAACTTTCAATCTATATCAAAACAAATGCTTTCAAGACCAAAACATTATTTTATTCAATTGTTTACACCAGTTAATAGTACGTTTACAACAAATTACACGCTTATCAACTATACGAGCCCACCAACTCAATAATTTTCCGGTTTGTCCGCGTTTGTTAAAAGATTAGGCATATCTTTCTGGGAATAGCTAATCATTCTAAAAAACTGTATATATATGTGTTAATTGATTAATAAAATAGTTCCTTTTAGCTTGGCATTTGAATTTTTATGGCAAAATTAATTGTGGTTGGGGAAGTTTCTGCAAAAACATCAACATCTCATTCTGCTTTGATGAGAGAGATAGCCATTCTTGGAAAAAAATTCCCGAAACATTGAATTTCCATAAAACTCGAATTTATATCGAATTTAGATAATTTATGATTCACGTATGTATCTAAGGTTAAGGAGACTTAACCCAGAAACCTCAAGCAAAATAAAATCTTCACCAGCTGAGGTGTACCTACGTCAACATGAAAAATACTGATAGCCTTAATGAGTACCTATTTCATTCATAAAATCAAGTTTTTGTTTGACTCTTTATTTCATGCAAACTTTAGTTTCATTGAAAAATAAAATAATCCGGTGTATCAAAGCTGAGCTGAGAGTAGGTGTCGGTATGATTCATTCATTATGACTCGGTTAATTCAGATATAGCTACTGCCATTTATGCCGAACGACAATTGTGATCTGTGTAATTGGTCATATTCTTGCACTTGAATTTCAGAATTACGTTATTGCTTGGTTTCGGTTTGTCTTCAATATTATGACTGGGAGAGGAAACAAATTTTGGTTTTGCGGTAGTCGTTTTTTTTTTTTGTGGTCAGATGATTTAGATTCCGGTTTTTGTAAATTATGTCAATACAATTCTTGGAACTGGATTTGACCAAAAAATAGCATTTGAGCTGTCTATATAGGTAGTCCCCGTAGATCAATGAACTGGGATAGCTTGAGTGATTGATGAAAACATTATTAATTTGACGGTGTTAGGTTTTTGTTATTTTTGTATGTCTGTTTGAACTTGACAAGAGTTCTGTCAAATGGCGGATCAAATAGGAATATATGTATTCTAAATCGTTGTTAACAGGGTGTTTTCTCTTCACTGACGTTCTACCCAGTTGAGACCATGAAGTCGGTTATTAACACAATTCACTGGACGAAAATGGTCTGCAATTGACACATAGTTGATGAGACATCAAATTGAAAGTTAATGAAGTAAAGTTTTCGCAAGCAGAACGTGTCATTTCAATTGAGTGTACAATTCTGCATTATAATAAAATATAGAGTACATAAAGCAGTGGCTCGGTGGTTAGTGTGTTGGACTACTGTGCGAGGAGTCCCAGGTTCGATCCCCGGAAAAACACAAATTGCATCTTAAGGTTTTTTTCCAGTGTGCCACCTCTCGCGAACGTCTGACAAACATTCGAGAGTAAAACTGTCCTGAAAAAGCCTTTTCAATTTAGCCGTTTGGACTCGGCATAAAATTGTAGGACCCTTCCATTCGTCCCAAAAAAAACACACACACAAAACGAATGGTTGTGAGAAAGCTAGGCCTAGGGTGTCTACACGCCTGTTGCGCCAACTATTTATTTATTTTATTTTACCTAAAACTACTTGTTAAACATTGGTAATAAAAATGTCCATTCTAGCTCAGATATTTTAATCAGTTTCTGTCAAAATCCGTTGCTATCCGCCAACATTGATCGATAGGTAGGTAGGCTATAATTGTGGTTAAATAAAATCTTGAATGACAAGCACGTAAAAAACTGTTAAATCACCGTCATCAGAATTCCTCTTAAATGATTGTTTGAATAGCTGAATTCTGACTTCTGAAGTATACTCCGTATACAAAGTTGTCACCCGATATTCTTTGGCTGACATTTTTTTATGAATACAAAACTATCGTTTATTTCATGTCTCAAATTTGTTTCAACAAATGACTAACCAACAGTTTCAGAGTGGAAGATTAAACTTCACTTTTAGTTTAAACTTCAGTTCAACAATTGATTCTGTTTCACAGTTTCGTTTAAACCTTTAACAGAGTACATTCTGTAGTTTAAGTTAAACGACAGTATTCTGCCGTTTAAACCTCAGATCATTTGACACAGTGACATTTCGATTACGATTTGAAAGATTTTGTAATTAGGAACCCAATCGTTTCACTGATGTGTTCGATTCTCTTTCTATTCTCAGCTGTCAGTTTTGCTTTCAATGATCAACTGTAACCTCAAATCCTAGACTTGTTTGCTGCCAAGTCACTGACAGGAAGTTTTCTATGATTGCTATAACCGACTTGTCAAAAATATCAAACCACCGTTCCACTGATTTGTTCCAATAATGCATTTCAATGATAGCTATAACTGGCCCCTAAATTTCAAAGTAGAATTGACATCAAAGTAGAATTTACATTTGCCGCCATTTGCAAAAATTATGTCATCCTCCCCTCGTATAAAAATACACGTCATTTTTTTTAATTTAATTCACAAATATTTCGAAATTATGTATTATGAAGGTATCAACAGTTCCCAAATTTGCAAAAGCTGTCAATGTAATTCAATTAAAAGTCAATCTATTTGGAAAAATAATTAAATGTGGAGTTGAAGTTAGTCGATAAAATTCGAAATAAAGCGAGTTTAAGAGGTTTAAATTATTTATGTTTACTTATATGGCAAATACGTTTAATAAAAAAATGAAAAATAGATCCTTATTTTTTTGTTCCTCTGACGTAAGAGCTCTAGCGGGCATTCCTCTATCTGGGCTGGGTTATGTGCTTTATATGAAAAGATAATTCTTAGAAAAAGAAAGACAGAAATGTGTTGGGCTAAAATTGGTGCAAATTTAATTCACAAATATAGGAGTTACGCTAAAATTTAAAGCGAGACCTATATTGGGGAATACCCCAAACGTTTTCTATAATTGTGCTAAATAGTTAGTATTTGCAAGGACAAGTGGACAATACAGGGAGAGCAACTTGGGACACTTTGTATGCAATAACTTACAATCTGCAAGGGACTTCTTGGAATTCAACACATGCAAAAAGAAGCACGAAAAAACAGACATACATCATAATCAGGGACAAACACCGCACCATCGGTAAAAGTCAGGAAAGCCCCACGAATTTTCGCAGAATAGGACCAGCCAAATAGTTATCCACAAAAAAAGTGACTAGCAAAGTACAAATTTCTTGTGAGTAAAAATGCCTGCCATCGATTAAGTTATGCTAATCAATTCGAATTCATCGCAAAATATATTTAGCCCGCTATGCATCTAATCATACATGCAAGTCGAATGGATATCGATAAATTAGAATTAATTTGCCAAGATGTCAAACTGGTTTGTGTATATTGACTCATTTTCGGTTTGTTTTGTTTCTCGAAATGGTTTTTGTTTTGGTTGGTTTTTTTTTTTTCTTTTTCTTATAAGGCAACCGCACAAAGAGAATTAGGCGATGACATGCTTTGAAAAACAAACTAGTTTTTGACAAATCATTTGTTATGACGGAGACGGAAGTTATTGGTCTTGAGAAATTCCTAAGCTCATGTGGGCAATTTTCAATTCTCTTCGCCAAAGCCAAATCAATGTGCAAAATCTGTCAAATGTGACGGTCTCTGTCTCATAATAATTTCCCCAGAATTTGCAATTTTTTCTCTCTGACAATCAATTTTATTTGACAAAACACGATGTAACCAGGGGTTGTAGGCGGTGCGCTCCGCCGCCACCATCAATAATCTCAAACTCAAACAATTACCGGATAATGATTCCATCTTGTTTGCCTTCCCCTGCATTGTCACTCTTTCCATCTTTCTATCTGTCATCTCAAGTAGAATGTCGCATATTCTAAATCTGATTGTGCACTTGAATATGGATGAGCTAGAGAGTGCGAGACGAATTCACGCAACCGCAGGCCACAATCACCGCAATTGCTAAATTTAGAACTTAGGTAATACGAAAAAGTAACCTCGCGGGGAGCGTTACACTACAGCAATAATATAGAGGAACTTTCATTGACGGTTTATTGTGTCTAGATGTGGACTGGATTGGGTAATCTGGAAGTTCCCATAACAGAAGGTTAGGCAAGCACAGAATAGGAATACGAGTTATATTCTCAATGGGCTGTCAAAATGACTAATAATTGATGACGTTTTAATGCGGTTTAGTGCTGTGTTGGTCATTTAGAATGCCAATGTCAACCATCCATTATGTAAACAGTGATGCGACGATCATAATAATTTGTAAGACGGATCTTGCCGGCTAATCAATTCATTCTTTTAATCGTTTACCTGACGTTTAGTGTCGCTATACTGGCGATGTGTTTATTGTGTTAAATATTTAGTGCTAATAAATTATTATTATTCGATTTGTTTGTACTTTTGTTTAAATGTAAATGTCAGTCAAATGTTCCATGGCATTATGAGTTTCCTTAATAGCATATTTGGTAAGGAATTCATTTCCCTAAGGTCTTACTTACATTGTTTAAGCTATTATTCAGCGAGAAGCTTAACTAACATTTATGTTCATTATTGTTCTCTAGCTTGCATAAATATTCTTGCATGCATTATTACGAATATAAATTTTATTGCTTATAGCTTGGAACATTTTGCATGTAATAAAACTGGAAAGGCACTTAAATTATGATTTGTTTTTGTTTTTTTTAGACTTTTGCGCAACTCCAAGGTTTATGAATACCCGCTTAATGCGGTGCATGGCTATATCTGAAAGAGGACCCATTTTTTTTGGTCTTCGGATTACCTATGATTTTATTCTCAACTAGTTTTTTGAGGTTTAAGACTAGCGGCTTGATTGACTAAAGTGCCAGATCATGACCTATTGCAGACCTAACCTAACCTTCCCAGAAACATCTGCAATTGCCAGAAGACACTGATGCTATGATCAGGGAGATGATTGTTTTTTTTTTTTAAATCCGGTAGTGGTTCCACAATCCACCATTGTAGAGGATATCGATTTTCCTTCGTTTTACTTTCTTTCCCAATGGGTAAGCAGTGCAAAAACATGGTATATCAAAGTAGAAGTGGTATAAATATACATTAATGTAGTTCCTCAAAAATGTCTTTACAATTTTATGAAAAGATCCTCTAGACACTTTAACAGGCGATTCCTGCTTATGGCCAGGGCTTAAAGATTAAGAATCGCGTCCTGCCCTGCTGATGAAAGATGAAGAAACTGTACTTATCGCATATTCTTCTCATGTGTGAGCTAACATAATCCACCCTCGTAAATTTGTAAATTTATTTATTTGAATAATTTACTTTTATGAATTCGCATTTTGTTCCTCCGCGTTTGTTTTGGCGAATCCCAGCTAAATCTTCTTCTACCGGAGTTCGATGCGACGTCAATCATATTGCACGAACTAGGTATCGTCAAGGATTCTCAGATGAACATGCTGGCGAACGAAAATATTCTTTCGTAAATACATAATCTGGTTTGTTTGGGCTCCTTATTATATGGCTCTTATTATTGGCTCTTATTATTCACATAAACGCGTAAAAGCCTCATAAACTGCGTAAAATGCAGAAATTTACCACCTCGTAAGTCAACTGTCAGATTTTGTATGGAGAAGAGTTTACGCAGACCTCATAATTTTCCACGGCGATTTAGGCTCGGAAATCGACCGCGGAAAGTTACGCAAATCACAAATGTCAAACTTTGAAAGACAGTCGTATGAATTGTTTGTTTGGTTCCAGATTTACAGTCGATTTACGCGATTTACGCATTGACATTTCCTAGGGGTGTTCACTTAAAGCACCGAAGAAATTTATTATTATTATTTTTATATTTATTATCCTTCCTTAACACAACATAACGTAACGCCCCACAGAATTATACAGCATGCTCGTCGTAAACGTCCGTACGATAAATTACAATTCGATGTAATGTACCAATATGAGCGTTATTACCTGTCTATTAAAACACTCATTTTAAAAATTGTAAAATAACACGTTAAATTTTAAACATTTTATTTCCTCCACCAACATGGCGCATTTCCTCTCAAATACTCAAATTACCATCCAGGGTTCATGCATCGACTCATAGAAAATTCCCTCAGATGAAAAAAAAATCCCACTTTCCCATCTGTTATTTTTTGACAGTTCCTTTCGTTTGTCATCGCATAGGCACACGTCAGTTTTTTACACCCCCATTTGCAACGTAAACTAGGCACTTGATTGGCATACTCCTATTCCCGTGTGGAGCAAAACTTTCGCGAGTTCGTTTAGTGAAACTGCAGTGAAATTATGATTTTAAGAATATCCCCAAGTGTATCGAATAAGAGTCGTCATGTTTGTAGCAAATTTTAACATTAACAATCGCTTTGTACAAATTTCCCGGAAGATGATTCAATCGCAGTTCACTAACATTCTCATCTTTCTGTCGGGTACCTTTGTCGCTCTGGTGTGCTATGAAATGTTCCGAAGTGGCGGCGGTATTGTCCTCAAGCATTCCCAATTG
Source organism: Cheilosia scutellata (assembly GCA_955612985.1). NCBI lineage: Eukaryota > Metazoa > Arthropoda > Insecta > Diptera > Syrphidae > Cheilosia > Cheilosia scutellata. Next base: position 7,120,631 of record OY015314.1, on the reverse strand, counting down.
ATGTATATCCCAGAAGAACGATATTTGCAAGTTATCGATGAATTTACAACTGTCTCCAAGAGGACGCTACACAGTGACCTTGAGGCAGATGCATCTAGTGAAGGTCAGGCAGCAAATATCATGGAGGCACTTGGTTCACTAAAACTAGCAGAGGAGATGAAAACATCGGGTAAAGATGACAAGGCAATGAAGCTGTTTGAGCATGCCTTCGCCTTGGCACCAAAACACCCCGAGGTGCTGATAAAGTATGGAGAGTATCTCGAGCACAATCGGAGGGATATTCTGACTGCCGATCAGTTTTACTTCCAAGTATGAGTGTTTTGGTGTTTCGAACCTGATTGAATTGACCAAACTTTATTATAGGCCCTGACAATCAATCCCAGGAATAGTGAGGCATTAGCTAATCGCCAAAGAACCGCATCTATAGTTCAAACAATCGATGAAAGGCGCCTGCAGACGCTTGACATCAAGCGGGATGCGCTCTCTGCGATTCACGAATCGAATTCGGCGTTGAGACGAGCGAAGAAAGAGGCTTATTTTCAGCACATCTACCATACGGTGGGTATTGAAGGCAATACTATGACACTGGCGCAGACAAGGTCTATTTTGGAGACGAGAATGGCCATTGATGGCAAGTCCATAGATGAACACAATGAGATTTTGGGCTTGGATCTTGCCATGAAGTACATAAATGCGAGTTTGGTCAATAAGTCAGTGAGAATCGGGATACAATTTTGCATAGATTTAATGTTTGAAGTCGTTTTCAGAATGGAAATCACTTTAAAAGACATCATGGAGATACATAGGAGGGTGCTGGGCCATGTGGATCCCATCGAAGGAGGAGAATTTCGTCGGACACAGGTGTATGTTGGCGGTCATACGCCCCCAGGTCCTGGACATCTATCAATTTTGATGCGACGTTTCGAGAGATGGCTGAATTTGGACGAAACCATGTCTTTGCATCCGATCAAGTAAGATTGTCTACTTGGGTTGACATATTTACCTTCCATTGTTTGTTTTTTTAGACACGCCGCCTTGGCTCATTACAAACTGGTACATATCCACCCCTTCATCGATGGCAATGGACGAACTTCTCGCCTGCTAATGAACACAATGCTGATGAGAGCTGGCTATCCACCTGTCATCATACCAAAGCAACAACGGTAGTACTATTATCTATGAAACTATACATACATATTTACATTTCCCATCTCTAGCCACAAGTACTACCACTTTCTCCAGGTGGCCAACGAGGGCGATATTCGCCCCTTTATTCGTTTCATCGCGGATTGTACAGAAAAAACATTGGACCTCTACTTATGGGCCACTAGTGACCTGCCACAACAGATTCCAATGCTAGAGCAAACAGATTTCATTGGCGAAACAAAACCACAAATTAATTCACTCAACTCCGGTGCTGACGACAGAGATTTGAATCAATCTGGTTCAGGTTTCTCCGACTTGGATAATTCACTATAAAAAAAAATACGCACAAACACGCTCTCAAACTTTGTCTACCTTCCCAAGCCACGCCGGGCGTATGCCAGTCCTTCATAAATTGGCAAACATCTCGGCTGAACGTGACAAACTCGCATCCCACTCAAACAAACTACCAAGTAAAGCGCGTGTTATTTCCAAAAAGAACTAAACATCTTACACAAAACGGAGAAAATATGAAGTAAACGTCTGTGATCTTAAGCTTAACTCAAGTTATGTATGTAATCCACAAAAAGGATATAAGAGATATTAAATTATTTATTTATTCGTCTTCTAACAATTCCACTCTCCTTCTCTCTTTCTGAAGTAAAACTTTTGTGTTTTACAATTCCCGTCTCAAGGATCTGTTGTGATTTTTGTTTTGTGTGAATTATAAAAAAAAAACAATATGTTGTAAATAAACTATGTAGGTATATGTAGAACAATTTATTGTATTGCTGTATCAATAAAAATTTAAAGGTGCGCACAAGGTTTTTGTATTTTCAGAAAATCATTTCCATCGGTGGGAAAAGTTTTTCCATGCTCATAGTCGTTGAACTCGTTCTTGTAAAGCACACGAACACGAATTGCTTTACAGAAAGTAACCTGTAACCCTGTTTTGTCTCGACGGACAAAATCTATTTGGATTTCTTCGTTGACTACTACATCCAACGAAGGAATCAAAGTAAAAAAAAACGTATCAAGATGTGCGCCACAGTTCACTTTACGATTTTGACGATACCAAAATATTCTTTTCCGTGAATAATTCTCCCCGGCGGATTCCACGATAGGGGTGAATGTCTTTACCAAGTAAATTTAAATGAGTTGACTAAATAATGGCCGCAATGTCTTGTTTTGGCTTCATTTCCTGCTACCCATACCAAAATTAGAGTTAATCTCTAGTAAAACTAAGACCAAATTCATTCATACAAAAAAAACAACTAATTTATTGCTCTTCATCTTACCCAACACAAGAACAACAACAAAATTTACTAATAAAACATTTAAATATTTACAAAACGGTATAAAACATCTAAGCCCCAAATTGAACTAGCTACACATTCTGGTATGCACACACATTACTGGCATAATACTGCTTCAAAGATTTGCCTTCAAGAATTGTTTGTATGTCACTTCCTGCCACCAAGTGGGACGTTCCAAGACACCAGGTCCCTGCATGATTGCTTTTTGCAAGTGAAGGTAAATCTGAAATATTAAGAATTTTCTAAAATCGTTGTTTTGGTAAATTTGACAATAGTAACATACATTTCCATCACTCATTCCCAATGGTGAGTTCAGAATAAAATCACTTGGCGCAATTGCATCTACCAAACTGATAGCTTCATCCTTCAAAACTGGCAGCAAAGCTAAAATTCCCTTCTGATAGAAATCTGCTTGGTTGTTGTTGCGGAAAAAGTTTCCTTGATACAACACTGCGATATTTTTCACAACCAAATTAGCACCATAGAACGACAATACCTTGATGAGGACATCCTTTTCGGGACTCTTTGGCAATTGGTTGACAAATTTGTAGAAAATGTAGTAGATTGTTCGCTGGAAAATTTTAAATATTAAAGAGTGACCTCAAAAACAAAAACTCCAACCGTACCTGAGCGTAAATGATGGACAAGTTGCTGGCGGTGAACACTTGTGAGTTGTTGCGCACTTCGAACGCAGTCAAACCGCTCTTTTGAAGCTCTTCTACCCGCTTAACAGCGATGTCTAGTTGGTAGGCGCACAACCAGTTGAGTGTATTCAGAAGGTCTGAAAAATAACTTTTAAGTTATACTCCTTACATTGTTTAGTTTTGAAACTCACTATCGACATCTAAAGCATCTGCTACGGTGCGTAAGTCAGCTTTGCTCTTCAGAATCTGATCCATATCCTTTAGGAAACTAACAGATTCCATTGGCGATGATTCCACAAAATTGTTTCCATTGCGACGCAATCCAATCAACCAATTCGAAGCCTGCTGAATCAGAGTATTGTTCTCTCCCTCGTACGTACAGTTGGCATCGTTGTCATTCCTCAAATCTCCGATTCCGGTTGCTTTGAGATAGCCATGTCCACCACAGGCTTCTCGGCATTCCTGGATACCATCGCGGGCCGACCACGTGCATACCGGTTTGGCAGCTGACGATAGGGCGTGTAGTTCCATGCCTTGAACAGAAACATCCTCACCCGAGAAGGTTTTAACTTGAAGACCTACACTTTCAGTGCCCAGCCAAAGGGAGAACACTCTCAAAGCGTACGCTGTGGCCAAGTGAGGTAGAAGGCGGTATTGTTGCGATTGATACTCAATAACTGGCCATTCTTCTGTGCTGCCATCTGGACCGAATTGCTTGCGGCAAGCTGAATACCTAGTGGCAATAGTCACGGCTTTGTTGAGCGCGATAAAGGCAACAGCTAGTGGAAAAAAATGTATTACCAGAATGATCCACGTGATTCTGTGCAATCTTACCACAAATATTGACTCGTCCTGATGAAAGCGCCCCCAATGATGCGCCCAGTCTTTTACGACTGTCTTTAATCGGACTTGAGAAGTTACCCTGTGCATCTACATCTCCAGTTCTCGACAATAGGTTCTCCTTTGGAATCCGGTACTTGTTTAACATCAGGAAGCTACATAGCGATACGATTACACTTCTCTCAGCTGTTTCAAAATGCATTGCTTACCCATTATCAATACCGTTTAATCCAATCTTCTCCCCCAAGTCTCCCACAGTGACGCCAGGGAAAGACAGCAAAGTATTGGGATCACGAATCGGTACCAAAAACGCATTCAGGCCTTGATAACTTCCATCGGGCACATACAGCTGAGCGTAGAGAACAGCATGTGTGCACGTCTTGCCGAGATTACCAACCCAGCACTTAGCCGCCTCAAAATCGGGCGTATGTAGCACAAATTCCTCAGTCGTTGGATCGTAGGTGGCTCGAGTTCTCATACCGCGAGCGTTCGTCCCATGAGAAATCTCCGTCAGAGCGAACGCGCCTCCGATCTTACCCTCTTGGATCAGATCAGCATATTTGTAAAGACGATCTGTACCCAGCGATAGAATCGTGCTGGTGAACATTGCAATCGACAAGGAGTATTTGACGGCAAAACTGAAGTCATAGCTAAACATACCCTGAGCCATGGCAAGCGACAGCGTTGGTTTGTCTACAAACTTTAAAGAAAAACCAAAACAAGTTGATGTTAAAAATAAAAACATCACACTGATGCTTTGATTCACTTACATCGTCGAGAGTGTAGAACTGCTGTTGCCAGAGTAGCATCATTCGTTTGTTGGCCAATTGTCGAAGACGATCGAGAGTGGGTGTTTCTGGATCGTGTTGAAAATCTGGATGTGATTCCATAAAGGCCCATATTTTGCGCTGTCAAATATAAAAAATTAAAATAACATTTTTTGAAATTTTAACGACCATTATAAGCTATTTCCTGGATAAGATTTTTTCGACTTTATCACTAAACTAATGACTGCAACTGCAGCACTAACAAATCAGAAATAGAGTGTCCCTGGAACTGATGTCATTTTGAGTTTGGTCCCTTTGTTGGGCGCCATTTATTATAGTGCTCAGTTTCAAGTTCTCCTTTTTGTAGATTGCAATTAGATTGCATGAACTACAAAGAATTTATAGCACTGCAATATAGTACTCTAGTGAAGAGGCCGGTTCGGCCTTTCCTGAAGTTGCATTGAATTAAAATTCGTTATCACCACTCTGTGAGGCATTTTCCACTGAATAACATAATACGTGTTAAATTGATTGTTTTGGTTTAAACTTTAAATATGCCCTGCTCCTGTTTGTGATTGATAAAATCCCTGAATAATAATCGATAAGATTAAATATTTTAATCTTCCGGTTTGGCCTAAAATTAGTTATTATAGTCGTTAAGTGGATTAATATGCTTTACTGAACGTTGATAGCGTGTATAATTATTAATTTTATTTTTAAACACTCACCTTTAGACGTATGAATTCCTCGCCCTCCAATGAAATGTTCATACGTTTGTAACAAAATGACGATTTCTTTCTGTAAACAGTGAGCGGCCCAGTTTTAAAGTTGGGGAAGACTGTTTGATCGGCTTTGATGTCGACATTGTTCCTGCAATTATAGAAATATAAAGACTCAAGACAAAATGCAAACCAAGTAACATCAAATGTTTAGTATTACAACAACTACAGTCTGCTTAATTGACACTGTCGACATTTTTAAACAAGGTACATATTTATCCCAAGTAGAAGTAACTTGGGAGAAGCTTAATTTTGAGCGACATGGGAAATGTACTACAGTTCGTTCATGTTGACACTACTAATAAACTGACTTAAGCGCCCCTAAAGAGGGTCTACTAAATCGCCGTGTTCCATTGACCGCTAGATGACCAGCGGCATGCCAAACTCCATATAAAAAACTGACACTTCAGCAGAAAAAAATAACGAACTGTCAAAATAAAAGTGAAAGTGCAGAAGTCAAATATTTCCAATTTGCTGTAAAATGGGTATTCAAACTTCTATGTAATTAATATACGTTGTATTTGTTTATTTAATTATAGTGTAGGTATTATACATGTCCAATTTAGCCAATTTTCAGAGAAATAGTCCCGGGCCAATACCGAAGGCTGTCTAACAATATATTAAGCTCAATCTGTTCGGTAGTTTTCGAGATATTAGATTTTGAATGATTTTCAAGGCGGCGCCACGCCCCTTTAACTCATGAACCAAAACACATTCAAAGACAGTATACATTTATATAAACCATGATATTGACGTCAGCTTTCGTGGGAAATTTTCAGAATCAAAATCGGTTAACGCATTACAGAGAACATTAATTACAAACAATTAAATTATACCTAAATTAGAAAAAAAATACACGCCTATTTAATATTTCTCATTTATTTCTGACAGCTTTATAAATTGACTGTTAAATCTTAACATGGCCATTAAAACAAAATCTAATCTAACGCTTCCTGCATAACCTGTCTATAATTAGCAAATCAAATGATTGTTAGATAGAATTATATTTTGACTTTGACCTGATCTATAAAACCGCAGTACCTAGTTTTTTTCTCTATTTTAAGTATAATTGGCAAACAAAATTTAAGAAAAAAAAACTCACTTGTGATTTTCACTTTCATTTGTAAACGCCGTCATTATTTATCTGTCACTGCGTCTCTCGCCTTTTCACTTTATTTGAGTGTCAAAAGTTCAAACACCGCAGTTTACAACACCACCAAAATGTGTAATAAAAAAAAACAATGATATGTAAAAATGTTTTAACAAGTCACAATTCACATAGAACTGCTAACGTTTAAGGTCACCAATGAACTAAATAAACTGGCAGCGAATTTCGCTAATTTACACCATAAATGCTGCAAGTCAGGGAAGTTATTTAGGTACCGATTAGAACGGATCGAGACGCAAATTTTTTTTATTTTACTTTAGATTGCGATTACTTAATACAGATAAAGCCAAACGCAATGATAACCAATTGGTTTTAAATAAATAAAACAAAATGTGGATAGAAATCAATAGACTACAATTAAAAGATAGGCCACCATCGAATGAAAACAGCAAACACACACTGACGACAACTGAGCTGACAGAAAGTCAGAAATGTACCTAACCTACTACATAAACTTGGCAAGGTACCTAAGGGGGAAGACTTCGAGCTTCGCTTCGAGTAGTGCTTGCTAGTGCACTGATTACTGAAGAAGTATAGAAAGTTATGTAGATGGTATGTGATTTGTTTGTAGAATAGTTTTTGTTTTGAATACCTACACATTACACTTGACAGTTGTACAAGGTAGATGGCTATATCACATGTATGGTAAACAAAAAAAATTAATTTTTAAGCTTTTCAGTGACCAAGAAATATTTGCACATTGCACCTGCACGTAGGTCTACATAAATGTATCATGACGACTGACAGGAGGACTTGCTATTGGTTTAATAACATTTGGAATTTGGACTATAATGATTCAAACTTCACGTAATGGAACCTTGTGTGATAATTATTGGCAGAGCTTTGCAAACTAATTATAAAATTTAAAAACTTGCATGAACACAGCTGATAAGACTAGGTCAAGCTTTTTCTATGGTTGACTCTTGTTGTTTTCTTTTCTATTAACGGACATTTTAAAAGCAATATGGCTACTTCCGGTGAATAGTAACTTTCATTCAATCATTCATTTTCGATGGGCCCACTTTATCCATTTAGGTGTTTCGCGGGTGTAGGTTGCTCAAGTGGGCCCTCCATAGCTCCCGATTCTCCGCCATCGACTTTAAATTATCAAGGACAATTACCATACGGGTAGAAGAGAGATTTATGAACTTGATCTAACCATCTCATCCTGGGTCTACCTAGAGGACGCCTGCCTGTTGGTTCGGATTCCATAGCTATTTGTGGGATCCTGGTTAGGGATATGACCAAACCACCGAAGCATTGACCGCTCCGCGATCTCTAAGGGTTATACCAGCAGCATGTACAACGGAGAAATCTCCGACCAGCGATTCTTCCATTGACATTTTGTTTTTATTTCAGATCGGTGAATATGTGAGTGCGTTGCATATTTTGTTACCCGTGTCTGCGTTTGGTGCGTTAGAAATACAAACATTGTGTTTAAAAATGTGTAGCCTTTTCTTCAATTTCTTGTCTGGTGCAGTAAAAAGAGTACAAAACACGTTGCAGACGGCGTAGACCTCGTCGCAATCAATTAGGTATTATGTTCTACCTATTAGTACTTCCGCTGTTTCAAAATTCAAATAAAACGGAAATAAAATTTCTCTAAAATAGAAACAAAAAAACCAAAGCTGGCTGTGCAAATATTCAACTTTTAACTTTCAAGTTTCAACAGCGATTCACTCTCATGACACATTTCACACAAATACACAAATGCTCATGTAGGATGTAGCATTCAATAACTTTTTGAAACTTTATTTCATTGTGGCGAAATTCCTCTACAAACCTAGTGCAGTTTTATTTACATTCCTCAAAAAAAAAAACATTTTATCATCATGTTATCCAGACTCCTCCCTAAGAAACCCACGATTTCCTTAATTTATTCATTAAATCCTCGCCATCTCTCAAAGTGGTATCCCGATCCGGAATTTATGCAACAATTTCATTCGCCCGTCATGTATCCCACTCCAGAACAATCAACATGGAAATTACCTCCGTGGAACAGCAAAATACTCCCCACTGAGAAATCGGTTCGCAATTTAAGACTCAACTTTGGACCACAACATCCCGCAGCCCATGGTGTACTGCGGCTTGTCCTCGAACTAGATGGCGAAACGGTAGTGCAGGCAGATCCTCACATTGGTCTGCTCCATCGTGGAACTGAGAAGTTAATTGAACACAAAACCTACACTCAGGCATTGCCATACTTTGATCGCCTGGATTATGTGTCTATGATGTGTAATGAGCAGTGTTACGCTTTGGCTGTGGAGAAGTTGCTGAACATTGACATTCCAAAGAGGGCCAAGTACATTCGAACTTTAATGGCGGAATTAACAAGGATAATGAATCACATTATGGCAGTGGGCACTCATGCCATCGATGTGGGCGCGATGTCGCCTTTCTTTTGGCTATTCGAGGAGCGAGAGAAACTGATGGAGTTCTACGAACGAGTGTCTGGGGCGAGGATGCATGCGGCTTATATACGTCCTGGTGGGGTAGCGTGGGACCTTCCCATAGGACTGCTGGATGATATTCATGAGTTTTCTAGGAAATTCTCCGAAAGATTGGATGAAGTAGATGACCTGTTGACTGAAAATCGGATTTGGCTTCAGAGAACTATCGGCATCGGGGTGGTTTCAGCGGAGGATGCAAACTTGCTTGGATTCAGTGGAGTGATGTTACGGGCATGTGGGGTGAAATGGGATCTGAGGAAGCAGCAGCCTTATGACGCCTATGCAGCGTTGGAATTTGATGTCCCTATTGGCAGCAAGGGTGACTGCTACGATAGGTACCTCTGCCGCATGGAAGAAATGCGTCAATCATTGAAAATTATCGAACAGTGTTTGAATCAAATGCCTAAAGGCGAAATCAAAGTGGACGATCACAAACTAGTGCCACCAAATCGTGCAGAAATGAAGACCTCTATGGAAGCGCTAATTCACCATTTCAAGCACTTTTCCCAAGGCTACCTTGTTCCACCGGGCGCCACGTACACAGCCATTGAGTCGCCCAAAGGTGAATTCGGTATATACCTCGTTTCTGACGGCACATCTTGCCCGTATCGCTGTAAAATCAAAGCACCAGGCTTCGCTCATCTCGCTGCGCTTAACAAAATCGGCCAACAACACATGCTGGCCGACATTGTGACCATAATCGGCAGCTTGGATGTGGTGTTTGGCGAGATTGATCGTTAAAATAAAATAAACGTTTAAATATTTCCAAAATCAAAAATTGTTATTTCTATTTATACATTCATTCGGAATCAGATTCCTCTTCGCTATCGCTGTGACTGTTAATCCCATCCGCTTCTTCGCGAAGGTTTCGCATAATCTTTGCTTTATATAGAGCGTATGCGGTTCCATAACGATCTACGTCTCGAAAATCGATGTCATCTTCGAAGGACTCATCTTCGGCATTAATCGAGAAGACGTAATCACTTTGGTATGGCTGGTGTGCCTCATCGTCGCTAGAGAGGGATCCGTCTTCATCGGAACCTTTAATATTTACAGTTATAATGGAAAAATGTTGAACATTTCTGAAGAACTTACCTAGATCGAGACCCTCGACTGCTCGTCGCATATCACGTTCGCCGATGGAATCGTTGTCGTCCTCTTCATCGGGATAGTCGTTGCCGAAGTGGTTTTCTTCGTTGGAGTCTTCAGAGTCTTCCTCATCATCATCGTTGTTGTAGCGGTCTTCGTAGACTAGGTCGTCGAAGGCGCGAATGCTGTTAAAAGGAGGAAAAACAATGTTGAGAGCGAAAGCCTTTCAATTCGGGTGAGAAGAGAAAGTCTAAAAACAGGCCACAGGAATGGTCAATGAGATGCTGATTGAGCGGAAGAATGTTACTGTGGGTGGATGATAATGCGTATGAATGTGAGGCTTTATTATTTTGAATGTTTTCGTCGACTTTTCGCAGTTGAATGGCTAGAAAGATGTGTCAAGAATTTAAAAGGGGAACTAGGACTTTCTACTTTTCTTTATTTGATGGGTATTCTTTGAAGAGAAGGCAGAGCTGGAATAAAATAAACCCTCAGATTTGCTCGACAAGCCTGTCTTATCTAAGTTATCGTGATTATAAACTTTTTTGATTTAATTTCCAACCAGGAGCCAACCAGGACAACTCGTTGTTGCGACTAAGAAATAAAACTTGGCCTAAACCAAAATATACAAACCACCGATAGGGCAACTAAAATAAAACCCTCTGCACGCGTTTAAATAAAACAAACGGTTTTCGTTTTTTTCCATACATATTACATTTTTTTTTTTTTCAATTTTATTTCTGTTCATTCTTTCATTTCTTTAAGTACTTTTTTGGTTTTTCCCATTTTGATTTAAACCAAGAATTATTTCCCATAACGAAAACAAAAAGAATTTACTCAAACGTGTCGCTCCATGGCGCTTGATACGTACGACTGACGTACCAAACACCGAGAGACGACAGGCGGCAAATGAAATAAAATATCTGTGTACAAACTTAGCTTAAAGTACATAATATAAAAAAAAGAAAACCTTAAGTTCTAGCCTTGATTGGTCATGTCTGTAGAAAATAAATTAAATAAAGGGAATTTATCTAAAATGGCATTTCTCTCGATTGTAGTTCGTTTATTGCTCGTAAAATTTTCATAGGCGACAACGATGTAGGAGTAGATTTGTGTACTGATTTGATCGACGGATAATAGTAGTAGTAGTAGAACTGTGGTTTGGGTTAGTAGCGATAGTAGTAATACGGATAGTACAACCTAAATGAACCGACTGGTGAAATATATCTGATCGACTTGAATAACGAACCTTAAGTAGTTGTCTGTGTAGTCGACATTATCCGCCAGTTGCTCATTTTCTGGCAGATACAAGTCATACACATAACCATCGCTATCAGTAGGTGTGAAGCTGGCTGCTTGCGCGTCGTTATCACGTTGTCTGCTATTCGAGCTAGTGCTGGCTGTGTTGTGTGTTGCATTCACCGTGGTGGACGGCTGCTTTTCAATATCTACAATTGTTATTTCCTTTGGAGTCGACTCAGACTCCGTTTCAGTGTCGATGGTGCGGAAACAATTGACTACTTTGAAACGATTCTCATGACCATGGGTACGCATTTCATTTCGAGCACGCTCTGTTGTGTTGATCGGTTGGCGATGTTTCTTTGCCAACTCTTTGGCCTCGTCTTTTGAGAGACGAGCAATTTGTGTTGTTGCTTTTTCATCCTAAACAATGTAGTGTTACTCAAAATTACTAATTACACATCTTGTACTTGTACATACCTGTGAATGTACGGTACCAGCAAATTTTAGAATTGTTGAAATTTCATCTTTGGTCTGGAAGAGATCATTGTTTTCTTTGGAATCGATGGTTGAATTTTCGTCGATGCGACGTTTCTTTCCATTTAAGACAAAGGCTCCCAGGGGTTCCTCGTCAATGCGACGTTTTACACGAACAACTGCTGGCATTTTGAGTGGCTTTTTCGATGAAAATTTAAAAGAATAACTTGCTACGGGTGTGCACAGAATGGTTTTGTGGAAATGTGTTAATTTTAGGAACAATTAGTTCGTCTTTTCGGCACCGACATGCGGCTTGGTGATTATTTTCTGTACACAAAAACGATAACGATTCCTCACAAAAAAAATGATTGACAGATTGTAAAGAAAAATGGCTGCCCATTGATGGGTGTATTCAGTATTGTTAGTTGAAGGAGTGCGGTTGAAGTAGTTTGAATGTAATTGAAAATGATGCAACAAAGGCTGTAGAATTATTTGAAACTCTTTCATCAAAGCGTTTTTTTCACAATTATCTAAAAAGCTTTTTAAAAAAGCCTATTATACAAGTTCCAAGAAAACCAGCCAAATCTCATAGTTTTAGATAAAAACAATGTTTTTCCACAGCGCCACCTCTTTTGAACGTCTGACAAACATCCCCGAAAAAGCTTCTCAATACAGCTCAATTCAGACTCTCAATACAGCTCTATTCAGACAATAAAAACTCTCAGAAAATAATGGCTATAAGAAGCTAGGTCTACGTTGCCGCAATGGACCTGCCGGTTGCCATAGGTACCTTATCGTATTTTTAAAAAAAATAAATAAATAGGTGGCGCAACAGGCGGTAGACACCCTAGGCCTAGCTTCTCGCAACCATTCGTTTGTGTGAGTTTCTATTTTTGGGACGAATGGAAGGGACCTACAATTTTATGCCGAGTCCGAACGGCTGAATTGAGAAGCTTTTTCATGACAGTTATACTCTCGGATGTTTGTCAGACGTTCGCGAGAGGTGGCGCAGTAGAAAACCTTAAGATGTAATTTGGGTTTTTCCGTATTTATCGTATTTTTAAATACACGAATTTGCCACCATTTTGCGATTAAATATTTTATGTCTGTTTTATTGCACATCTATCTCATTATAGTAAAGTAATGCCATGTTCCCACCAAACTGATATCGCGAGGTTTCGATAAACTTTTACCGAAACCTTGTGAAACGTTCCCACCGAGTTAAAGTGGGTTTTGAAAGTCATAAGCTGTCAATTTTGAAGTTCCACGAGAGCCTCTTCCTCCGCTTGCGTCCACAATTTCCTTTTCTTGTACCTGCTTTGCCATGATCTTTAATAAAAACAAATTAATTTAAAAAATGTATAAATATTTCTCTTTAAAATACCACTTTCCCCTTTTTTTTTGATTCAGATTAAAAATGAAGATTCTTTTCTCCTTTTCGTTTGTATTGTCACATTTGTTTTGGCGCTTAATATTTTGACATCCACAAAAGGACAAAAAATAAACCAAAGTTCACGGTGTAGGATTGTTCGATTTGATAACCTCTCACGGACGGATGAACTCAGAGGGGTTTCAAATTGGTTTCGCTGAAGCCCCGAGGTTTCGACACCTCAAAAATGTATCGCCAAACATCGGAGGTTTGAAAAAATTTGGTGGGAACATGGCGTAAAGTAGAATCCTTAACACGCAATTACAACTACTACACACTGCTTGATACTTTCGAGACTCTATATAGTTATTGTAATTCCGTGCTGAAGATTCTACTTCACTTTACTTCACTGAGATATATGTGAAATAAAACAGGCCTATTTAATTCATTACTGCACAGTGCACACGCATATTTCAATACCGTTCAATTGTAAATTGAATTGAATTTATTTGCTCACACAAACTAAAAACAGCCGCTGTGTGAAACAGCCGTCGCATCCATTCGACTGTCATTGCTGCACCTGTCAAAATCCACCAAGCGTTTTCATAACTTTTTTTTGTTATTTCTTGGCATTATCTACACATTTCTTTACAGCGCAAAGTTATTTTGTTGTTTACGCGATGCTCTGTGGGAATGCCACCACACCTCTTGATATTTTCTAAGAAAATATACGCACAATTGCATAGCTAAACAAAATCTAAAACAGTCGTAAGTCGGTGGGACGTGGGCCAAAAAAACAATGCACTTCCAATGAGATTACGAAAAGTAAAAATGTTAACATCGAAGCCCTTGGTGTGGATTATAATTGCCGGAATTTTTGCCACCACTTGCGTCTATTATTGGTTTCTGTATTCGGAAGTGCGCCTGGAAACATTCCGTGATGGTATGACATGTTCGAATCAATAAATATTTACAAGCTATATTCATTCGTGATTAGACTTGGCAATTTCAGTAAGAGTGTCGCGCCTTATAACTTTTTTTTTTCTTTCATCCAACAGCAACTGCTAAGGCTAGTCGTATAGTAAGCAATGATATTGACGTGGACTATGACTATGACGAGAATTTGGTAGTTCTGTACAATCGTGTACCAAAGACTGGATCGACAAGCTTTGTAAATATCGCCTACGATTTGTGCAAAAAGAATAAATTTCATGTTTTGCATATAAATGTTACGGCTAATATGCATGTACTGTCGCTACCTAATCAGGTAGGAATTTGGCCATTACAATTGATTGGAATGATTTAAGAAAACTGTTTTTTTTTTAGGTAACATTTGTACGAAACGTAACACATTGGAGGGAAATGAAACCGGCGTTGTTTCATGGTCATATGGCTTTTTTAGACTTCTCCAAGTAAGTGGCGGCTTTTTTTTAAATATGACAGTGATTAAATAGCCGTTTTCTGTTACAGATTTCAAATAGCCCATAAACCAATTTATATCAATATAGTCCGTAAGCCTTTAGATAGATTAGTTTCGTATTATTATTTTCTTCGATATGGTGATAATTATCGACCGAATTTAGTGCGTAAGAAGGCTGGCAATAAAATGGTGAGTCAGTCAGTAGTAGGGCCTTGAACGGCCCGATAAAGTACTTTTTAACATGAATGGCTTTATCTCTTTTTTAGACATTCGACAAGTGTGTTGAATCAAAACAACCCGACTGTGATCCAAAGAATATGTGGCTACAGATACCGTTCTTTTGCGGACATGCTGCCGAGTGCTGGTAAGTTTTTTTGAATTCAAATATATAGATGTATTTTTTGAGCCAAATACATTCTGAAAAACTTTTGATGAAGAGTTCGGCGTTCAAAGCACAGTGCAAAAATTATTCGCAAAGTGTAGTCGCAACGAGGAGATCTTAGAATCCCCCTACAAATTTCTATTTTCATTTTTTCTCTTGGCAATTAGTCAATGAAACTCTTTACCGCAGTTGCAATCCCTCTTTGGGCCTATGAAAACCTCCTCTGAAGCTTGTTTCATTTGATGTGATTTATAGTTTGCGGGCAAATTTAATCAACACAGGATTTACACCAGTTTATCGCTTAATTATCGTCCTTAGTGCAGCCCATTTGTCAATATACACGCGTAAGCTCCAAAAAAGTTTATGGTTCTCTTCATTCTCGGAAAGGAAAACTGAAATGAATCAGTGATGACTGTGCCCTTACAAAAATAATACTTTTAGCTTTCCCGAGAGAAATATTAAAGAAAAAAAACAATCAGAACCCTTTTAGCTCTGTCCCCCAACCAAATCTACACTATGATTGTCTGCTAGCCATGACAGTGTAAATCTCTGTTGGGTATCCAGTCACCGAGGCATTTGCAGGCAACGAATCTGCAGATGTGATACCTAGAGCTGGCTTTGAATCCATATTCCTTTGACCTGAATCTTATTACAGGTTTGATATGGGAACACTATATTTGGCCCTTATTGTGATTGTCGATCACCGATCGTCACGACAATAATTGTCGATTGATTTTAGCTATTCGTACGCACACAATTTTGTAACTTCCAAGAGAAAGCATCGACCAGACATTTGTAATCGACTACAAGCGACTGTCAAATCGACAAATATCAATCGCAATCGACAATCACAGTTGTCAACAGATCAACGATCAACTTTCGACACTCACGATAGGGGCCTTTGTCTAGTCTACTGGGGCAATGTCCCCGAGCTTGTGAGCTTTCTCACTATTGCAGCCTGAGATAAGATAAGTACCGTCTCAACAAATTTAATCTGTGTCCGGATACAGAATGAGGGTTCTGTCTTGAAAATGGTTAGTTCTTGTAACATACCATCAGCGAATGCGCGACGAGTTAAAGAACACTGTCACTAAGGGTGTAGGTATATCTCTTCAGTATAAATACAAAAGACCGCAGTGTCAGCCATGTTGTTAAGGGTTATTCAAAACACCTATACCCTATTATTTCTCTATCGCCGGGTTCAAGTCTTTTGATATATGGAACTTGTGCAGTGTCTTTCAAAGCAGCAGTTCCTCTGGCACTCGCATCTTAATTTCCATGCGGTTGTGAACTCTATTATACGAAGTGTTGTCACCTCCGACTCTAGCCCATAAGTAATTGTTTTTGTGAATTTTTGTTTGTATCTATGAATCACCGTCATTTCACAGGGAACCCGGCAGTGACTGGGCACTAAACCAAGCAAAGCGCAACCTCGTCAACGAGTATTTCCTCGTCGGAGTCACTGAACAAATGGAAGACTTTGTTGACCTACTTGAACGCTCGCTACCTAGGTAAATAAAACACATTATAACATTTCTTATCATTCGCTTATATTCATCTATAAAATTTTTTTTAAAGAATATTCAAAGGCTTTCGTGAGCACTATCAAAACTCCAACAAATCACACCTACGGCAAACATCATGGAAAATCGCCCCCAGTGAGGATACCATCGCCGCCATAAAGGACTCAAAAATATGGCAAATGGAAAACGACTTGTATGAGTTTGCCCTTGCACAATTCCAATTCAATAAAAAGAAACTGACAATTCCAGACAAAAATAATCGTTTACAAAAGTTTATGTACGAAAAGATTCGACCAAAGTAGGATTGTTCAAATACGCCCGTTAATTTATATTTTTTATTTTTTTATTTTCGTCCGTCCGTCGTATAGTATTTGGTGGGTTTTGTTGATTTATTAACAAAACACGCCTAGTTATTGGTATCGTGTTTTTTTGTTTTATTTTTATTTTAAACTGCATCACTTTTTGTTAATTTTTTTTTTTTAATGTAAATCAAAAGACTTCCCCACACTCACAAGTGAATTCCATTTCCAAGACAAATTGTTTTGTGTGAAGAGAAAAACAACAAAATAATGACAAACAAATCCCGAGTGCTAACAATGTACTTAATGTATGTAACAACTATATGAGCAATGTAAATAACGATATTATGAGTAGAGTAGTAAATAACTTAATCGATGACATTAGTAATTAAGAAAATTTAGCTAAAATCGGTTTTGAGTTTTAGTAGTTGTATTATCATTTTACTTTTTTCTTTTGAAAGTGTTTTGTAAATAACTTTATTTTTTTTGTTTTATTATAATGCAAGATCACAAATATACAAAATAGAATGAGATTTTAAAGAAATTACAAATTGTTTCATTTAAGAACAGGGATCGGCGATAGATTTTTTCTAGTTGCAGGTGAGAAGAGGAACTGTTTTTTGCTTGTTCAAAAATGAGCCTGCCACAAAACTTTGTTAAATATGAAGAAGGGGTTCTTATTACAAATAGACAAGTTAAGCACCTGGCCCAGAATGTGTAGTCTTGTAGTGTTAACCCAAGTAAAGTCGAACGAAAACCGGGATGCAACCGATCAAAAGATAGAAATACTCATTACTCATTGACAGCCAAGCTTGTATTAGGGCTTTCGTCTCAACCTTGTTTGTACTTGAATCCCAAAATGAGAAGGCTTCGCTTGATCAGTTAAAATATACCAAAATTTGGGTTTCAGGACATACCATCGTTTTTCATTTAAGATGAACATCTCCTCAGAATTGTTAGTCATAGGCAACCCCAAATGCAGAAGCCTGAGGAACTGGAAAAAAGAACCCACCTTAACGCGTGAAACTGGACAGTGGCATTTATAGCGGACCCGGTAGTCAGATTGGGTATTCGGTATTCCGTATCCCACATATTATACACTAATGATACCGGCACGATTTTAGATCAACCAACTATTACTGCAGCAACCAGCATTGTAAACTTTCTCGACCCTGGTGCAACTTTATATGTATACACAAAAGTATTCAAACCACCCTTGTTAACTCTTTACAGTCTCTATCTATAAGAGCTGTAAATTCTTTCATAATTACCACAATTTGATTCAAATTGACTTATCCTAAGGTTTTTATTGCGCCGCGCCACTCAGTCGTTATGGTTCATTACGGTCATGTTGCGTTTTCTGAGCTCTTAACTGATTGCAAATAAATTTACCCACAGAATCACACGTATCGAATTCTCATTTTGATTAAAATACCTTAGTTATAGGTACCGATGTTATATGTCATAACGACAATCATTTTAATAGGAATCTAGCACGCACGGCAGCTATTTCACTGCACGAAATCATTTTTTATTTCCTCAGAATTGAAATGTGCTTCTTCCTTCAAACTGGAAACTATGAAAAGTATAAAAGAAAGTCGGGAAAAACAAAGGAATAATAATCGCAAGTAATTGCGAGCAAAGAAACTCTGAAATAAAGGGGCAATAGGCGAACGTGAACCCGAAACACTCGACTTATGCTTAACTAACCATGAAGGGCTCACGCTCAAGCCGTCTTTCAGTCAGTTTAGTTTCAGTTTGTGTGCAAGCATTCCTTCAACAAGTCGCTTTGTATATTGAATAGAAAAAGCAAGTGCGTCAAGTTTATATCCCTAAGATTTGTGCCAGCAATTAGCATAAATCTTCTTTATTATTGCAGTGACTTATCTCCTATGTAGTTCACCTTTTTGGCCTTCTGGCGAGATCAACTCACCTTTGACCAGATTAAATCGACATTATTATAAACGGAGTAGTCACTTCCACTTGAACAAATTAGCAATTATCTAAGCAAGACTCAGCAAAGTTATCTTTTAATCTATCCACGGCACACATACATACGTGGTCGGTGGTATGGTGCTGCCTTTTGCCATCTAACTTCTAAGTGAACACAATTTAATTGGACACCTCGTGTGTGGAAGTCGATATATAAATCTAAACGCAACTAATTAATTCCCTTAGTTGAAATTGTGGCTGCGCTTTGAGACTATCGCGTGCGTGTTTTAGTTCCGAATTGAAAATTCAATATTCAGTCACACAGTGCCGGGGTTGTCGTTCGGAGCTATATACTGTATTCGTTATATATTTACAAAATCCAGCTTAGCAGTGTATTTGAAATTTCCATTAAGTAATAAATAAAGAGGTGAGTAGAGTACCTACCTAATGTGGGAATTGAACTTTGGGAATGTTACATAATATATACATTGTGGAACAAACGGCTTTTTATACTCGAAACCTTGAAATTGTTGCAAAAAAGTAGGTACTCACATTTTATTTAAGTCGGACTTGTATAATGCGGTCAACTAATTCTAGATCAAGGATTTGAAATCCAATGATGTATGCGTCGCTTGGGAAAGTGGCGAAGGTGTCGTTTTAATATTGTTGTTTCTGATTATTGGATGTTTTGTGGATCTAGGATCATCTGCATCAACCTGTTTGAAAGAGTTACTAGAGAACCATATACTCCTATACCGGTTGGCGATTGTCATTTCCTTTTTAAGTCGATGTTTGTAACATTTTTGAGATGACAGATTGGACACATACAAAAAGAAATAAAATCGTTGACAAAAGTTCGAAAAAAAACTGAATACCCTTTTTAGAACTACACGACACATTAATCGTATACGAAAAACGCCTTAAGTTCCACATAATCCTATTGTGGAAGACCCTTTAATTCTAAACTTAACGGTCAATTGATTTAAGTTTGTGTTCTTATACCAATTTTTGTTTTGTAATTTATGTTTATAGACTACAATTTTTTCCACTGTGCTTTTATTATAATTAATACAGCTTATTGCTGAAACATTTTCGAATTTAAATTTAAATTAAAATGCATATGGCTATATCAGTTGTTGTTACAGTTTAGACGACCTGTATAATAACAACAAAGTGTGTTTTGTTTTTTAATTCTCCTCATGGCTTCCGCCAATTTGTTACATTTTTTTTTCAACTCAGGGATGCAGTGAAAGGAAGAGAACTAAAAATAAAATGTATGAAAATGAGATGGATTCCGTTTTGTTAATTTCAAACCTCTTCTTCAAAAATTTACTATTTTCTCTGCCGTTCAATACAATTCCGTTGACAACAGCCTAATATAAATATACCGTCCGCTAGGGCGCCACTTAAGATCTGAATATCATGCAGCCATTTTTAACAGAATGTTTACAGAAAAATTGATAGTTACCGACAGAGGGCTTTATTGCAAAATGTGGGGGGGAAATCGGTACATCTGGCAGTCTGTTTATACCTACATAGTTTATAGATGTACCATTCAAAACAAAGCTAAAAGGGCATTCTCGAAACCCATCTCTTTCACAAATGGTCTATTTTTATTATTTGGTAAAACGTAAAAAAAAAATTGTAGAAAAAGATAACAGAATAGGTACATTTAAAAGTAAAGGAACAGACATTAATACTGTTTCTTTACTTTTAATCTTACGATTTTTTCCCCCATTTTAACTCAATGTCGATCCTTAACCTGAAAAATTCGTAAAGGAGAGCGACTTCGAAAGTAAAGGGCCCACACTGTGCCAACAGAGCCAACGGATGCTACAGACCGAAAAGTAGAAAGTAAACCTACTTTATCCGTCGCATCCGGCACGTGCGTTGCTTATGGGTCACCTTCCATAAGGAGCTGTGTATTCTATCAAGCTGTCTGTCAAATAGTCGAATACGTTGCCGCAACGGATTCTATGGGTTAGGCGTGGGCCCTTAAGATATTACCCCTCCACTGAAAATCTTACTAGTTTTTACTCAACAAATTTCTTTGCGTAAGAATTGACAAAACTGTCAGTCGCCTGAAAATCGACAGATGATATGAAATGTGTTGTACTATTCGCATTTGTCTTTTGATTTCCTGCGATGTGAGAAACAAATTTGTATACAAATGTTATCAGAAGATGGGAAAATAATGTAGCTTTTTTTTCTTCTCGAATGCTTGTAGTTCAGTCAGTACAAACTCTTCCACATAGGTACTTGGATTCATATACTCACATGCAATTTATGGAAAACCAAAATGCATCTGTCTGCCCGCTGTAGCGCAGTGGTTAGTGTGCTGGACTACTGTGCGAGGGATCCCAGGTTCGATCCCCGGAAAAACACAAATTACATCTTAAGGTTTTTTCTACTGCCCCACCTCTCGCGAACGTCTGACAAACATCCGAGAGTATGACTGTACTGAAAAAGCTTCTCAATTCAGCCGTTCGGACTCGGCATAAAATTGCAGGTCCCTTCCATTCGTTCCAAAAATAGATACTCACACAAAAACGAATGATTGCGAGAAGCTAGGCCTTGGGTGTCTACCGCTTGTTGCGACGCCTATTTATTTTTCTTTTATCTGTCATTTGTCGTAGTTACTAACAAAAGCGTTCGCTAAGTTTTTCTCTTTGAGAGAGAATTCATCCCCATCACTGCCATTTTGACAGTCTTTTCCATTTTTACTACAAAAGTAAAGGAACAGTGATCGTTTTAAAAACCTCATCTACATAATGCGCTATGCCGGCGGCATCCATTTCTTAAATATTTATTGTACTGCTCTCATTTTTTTTAATTTTTCGTACTTTTCTCTCTTCGTTCGTTCCCCGCATAGATCGTTTCGAGCAGATGTACCTAACCTATCACCACCGCTCCTTTGTCGTCTAAGACGTACTGTTACTGTCCACGTAGCTGCGCTTCATACGCATGCTTTCGTCATTTGCAGCCTGTTGTACGCTTGCGTATGGAGCGCAGCTCCGTGGACAGTAGGCCTAATAAGTCCACCTCTCTTCCACTTCGACGATATAATTTTAATGACATATTATAATACTGAAACTGAAGTTTCTCTTTCTCAAAAATAGTATTATCGTCTACAAACCCTTATAAAAAGAAACGCTAAGGGTATTCACTTAATCTGGGGGCTTATTCCCGAATGCGCGGCGGATTGGTATTTTTGTATTTCCAAAAGCGATTCGATCCATTCAAAAGCGATAGCTATTTAGGTGACGGATAAAAAATAAACTAAATGGGAAAAATCTGTCAAACTTTTGGGAAAATAAATGGAAAATTAGAAGTCTAATTGGCAAAAACTGGAAAGCACAGTTCGGATTTGAGAATAAGCAAAAGCGAAGACGGTCGAAATTGAAGTATCGCTTTCAATACGATCCACCGCGAATTTGGGAATAACCCCCCTAATAAATTTATGCAGCTCGTAAATGTATAAATTTCTCCGGTGCTTTAAGTGAACACCCCTCGGAAATGTTATTGCGTTAATCGACTGTAAATCTGGAATCAAACAAACAATTCATTCGACTGTCTGTCAAAGTTTGACATTTGTGATTTGCGTAACTTTCCGCGGTTGATTTCCGAGCCTAAATCGTCGCGGAAAATTATGAGGTCTGCGAAAACTATGCTCCATACCAATTATGACAGTTAATTTACGAGGTAGTACATTTTTGGAGTTTACGCAGTTTATGAGGCTTTTACTCGTTTAAGTGAATACCCTTACTATTTAAGGGACCTATCGCAATAGGTCTGTGAGTCACCACTTACTTCAATCAGAATAATTGTCAAGAGGTGATTGCTGTCAATAAAAATAAATAAATAAATAAATAGTTGGGGCAACAGGCGTGTAGACACCCTAGCCCTAGCTTCTCACAACCATTCGTTTGTGTGAGTTTTTATTTTTGCTACGAATGGAAGGGACCTACAATTTTATGCCGAGTCCGAACGGCTGAATTGAGAAGCTTTTTCGGGACAGTTATACTCTCGGATGTTTGTCAGGCGTTCGCGAGAGGTGGCGCAGTAGAAAAAACCTTAAGATGTAATTTGTGTTTTTCCGGGAATCGAACCTGGGATCCCTCGCACAGTAGACCAGACCAGTAACCACAAACCAGAGAGAATAGACCACCAGCTTCGGCCAAAAATGAGAGATCCATAGAGCCAGTTTCAAAAAGTTATTAGGTGGTTAAGTATGTGTGCCATGTTAAAGTAAATGGAGGGCGAATTGGTCACGCATACACTGGCACCTAATAACATTTACAGTTATTTCTGTGGTACAACACGTATTCACAGATAGAAAAAGAGGCGGCGCTACTCATTTCAAAACTGGCTCTATGGAATTCTCTTTTTTGCCCGAAGCTGGTGGTCTATTTTCTCTGGTTTGTGCCAGTAACCACTGCGCTACTGCGCCCTTAATGACTGCTGTCAATGCTTGCGACAAATGCTTTCCGTTTCCGATATAGGGAGGCAATCTGCTGAAAGGGTTTTTCATATGTGATGAACATAGACACATATTGAAGCCCACTGACGAATAGTTTACTCTGCCCCTCACTTTTACCGAATTATCGCAATTTCACTAGGTAGGTACTGCTCGCTTATTCTAGTGATTGCCGTTGTATATGACTGTCACAGTTGTTTATCCTTCTTATGTAAAAATATTCTCGTCACCAATTCGGTATAGCTTCCAATGAAACGTAATAAAATAAATGTCCAAACACACGAAATCCAACTGCTTGCATAATTGATTGCTTATGGTTGTTGTTGTTTACTTTAACAATGTGGCATGTGGGCCTCAGACAAATATCCCATTGTCACAAATCCCTCTAACCACAAGCAAATAAGCACACGTAGCTATGACGCAAAAAGTCCAATACATAAATGTATAAATTGTCATAAAAGGACATACAAATCTCATTTACTTACATCGGCATACCAGTATATTCAGAATTAAGTTAGCAATAAAAATCAATTACTGATGGGCAGTAGTCAGAAGATTTTCCTTGGAGTTTTTACCCCAAACTGCCATAGAAATATCCCACATATACAGGTAGGAGAACAACCAAAAAAATCGATATCCTCCAAAAGCACCCCACAGTTCCGCCTCAGCACGTGTTTGCTCCGATTTTACCCCACACAAGGTCGCTTCCTTTCAATGGGCTTTGCCCTCCTTTCCTTTCCATTTCTCTAGCGCTATGCAATATGTGTCGTGCAATTTAGGTGTTCAACATTTTCATTCATGAAAATAAGTTCCATTCAGTTCCAGGCAACCGTTAGAACAAGAGTGCCAAAGAACGTGTCTAGTTTGACCTAATTAAAGGATAGTAGTTTGTTTATATTTCTGTGTCTGTGTTCGAAAGTCAAGGTTAACGTATTTTGGTGAGAATTTTCGATTTAATTAAGAACCCCCAGTTGTGTTAATATAAAATGAATAATATATTAGTTTGAGTGTTGAGTCATGGCCATAGACCAAAGTTCATACGTGATGCACTTGAACCACGTATGCAATAAAATGAGATAAATGTAAATGTTAATCGTGATTGAGATACAAAGTTCAGGCGAAATATTTCCGGTTGTTGGTTAATGGAAAAATTCCCGATTTTTCATTATAAACTTGATTTACCTGGTGGCATCCAACTGCATCTACTTCAAAATAGACCTTGACAATCATTTAATTCGTTTTAAGGAACGTGTGACACTGGATAGACATCATCGTAAACGTACTGTCCTTCGAAAATGTATAGGTTCAAGGCACTAGTTTTATGTAGTTGTTTACAGCTTCCTTTAGGCACAAATGTAAAGATGTTTTGGCATTGAGTCAATCGATATTGCGATAGCCGGCTCTCACACTATATTCCTAAGTGGTTTTGCTAAAAAATTTTGTTTTTTTGTGTTTGATACAAAATTTGAATACAAAAATACAGGTATACGATCAACCGCCAAATTCATAATGGTAATCGGTGCACTTGCTCTCCGTTTTCGCGTTAGCTTGCCAAATTTAGTAGAATATTGACATAAGTGGGTGGTTAGCTTCTGCCCTCTTGTGGGTTTATTTCATTTGAATCTCCTTTTGTGGAGCCAACAAAATCGCGTAGCTTACGAATTTGATGTATTCTATTTTTAGTATACCGATTTATTGTTCGTTGCTTTTGTTTTCTTTTATTTTTGCAACATTAATGGCCGTTGGCAATGGAAGAGAATTGTTGTCAAATATTTTGTTGTTTTTCTTTCCACTTAAGCATTCGTTTCTTTTCTACCTTTTATTTTGGAATTTAATTTTATTTGTTAGTCATTTACATTTTGGTAAATGGACTATAATAATGCACTTTGCAAATCATGTCACCTCACTACGAATCAAACCGTCGTCTGCCATATTTGGATTATGTATATGCTTATAAAGTTGTTTCAAATGTTGACGGTCGAAAATCAACTTGAATTCTATGTCAAACATGCATCTTTAATTATGTTGTGGGTATATGACGTTCGTATGTATTACGGCTGACGTTATATGTTTCAAAATGTTCATGTAAAAAAAATAAATAAATAGGTGGCGCAACAGGCGGTAGACACCCTAGGCCTAGCTTCTCGCAACCATTCGTTTGTGTGAGTTTCTATTTTTGGACGAATGGAAGGGACCTACAATTTTATGCCGATTCCGAACGGCTGAATTGAGAAGCTTTTTCAGGACAGTTATACTCTCGGATGTTTGTCAGACGTTCGCGAGAGGTGGCGCAGTAAAAAAAAACACTAAGATGTAATTTGTGGAACCCTCATGGGATGTTCATGTATTCAATACTCTTTTGGGGTAACACTCTTTTTTATGAGAGTAATCCAGCTTAATCCAATGTGTGAGTACCTGATTAAATAAATAAATAAATTAGCCCATTTCGAGAGTCTGACAAAACACAACTTAAGCTAAGTACAGCCGATTGTCAAATGTTAGAATATATGTCAATGCGCTGACAATGAGCTGACAATAGGTAACTAACTTCAAATGCAAAATTGTCCATTGATTAATTTCTCAAAGTCTGACGATTTGGAGGTCTGACAAAATCTTTTCTGACAACGTTATAAATAAATAATAATAATAATAAATAGGTGGCGCAACAAGCGGGTAGACTCCCTAGGCCTAGCTTCTCGCAACCATTCGTTTGTTTGAGTTTCGATTTTTCTTATTCTATTCTATTTTTTTATGCCGAGTCCAAACGGCTGAATTGAGAAGCCTTTTCAGGACAGTCATATACCCTATTCACACCGTGTCGAAAACTCGGTTTTCGCGAAAACACTCGAAAACTCCATTGAAAACAGAAATTTTCCCATACATATTGCAGTTTTCAAAACGAGTTGTTTGGATCCGTTTTCCAAGAAAACGTCACGAAAACAACTTCCAATCGTTGGGTTCTTAAAGCAGGCACACCTTTTGCCACATTCAGCGAGTTCAGCAAATCTGCTGACAGGATAGCTCTCACTAAGTGCTGTCGTTTCTTCTAGTTTTTTGTTTACAAATGTGGAATCTCTTGTTATCTTTGCACCATAAACAGAAAATTATTCAGTTTTTCTAAAATTTTAGAACGGCAGCACTACCTGACACAACTAAATGGTATTTTCAGATGTTTTGATTTTTATTGTTGCTTATGTTAATTATTTTATGCATTTAACCATAAGTTAACGATTATCAAATAGGTTAATTAATTTTGTTTTTATATTGTGTCAATACGAGCAGAGTTTAGTAACTAAAATAGAAGTCTAGTCGCCACAAACATTTCATAGCTACACTGAAAAAAATATTGGTTGTCATATTGACAATCGGTGGTTGTTAACTGGAAATTGTCAAATTGACGAACAAAATTGTCGATATGATGAACATTTATTGAAAATATCAAATACATTTAACAACCGGATAGTCAATATGAAGAACGGCGGTTGTCAATTCTTAGTACCAAAAATTATGAAAAAAGTTGTAAGATTAACAATCGCAGTTGTCAATATGACGTACGCACTTTCATCGTAAACACATTGAAGAATGCGTTTGTTGAATTGAAAATCGGGGTTGTCAATATGACTACCACATAAGTGCAGTATTTAAAAATTTTTATATTGATGAACTTTGTTGTAATATGGACAATCGCAGTTGTCAATATGAAACACATGATAGTCTCGGTAAACGTGTGGTGGTGGTTTGTCTACTGATGAGCCCGATGTGTTGGGTCATCGGGGCGAAACGCATTCTGGAGTCTGTATGTGTATGTGTATTATCAATATAATATGTTGACACTCCACAGTAAGTATAAATTCCTTAATCTAACTATCAGGTATTTTAAATCATGACGTTTTTATTTTGAAAATTGAATTCTTTAATTCAATTAGGTACTTCGTTCATTAGATTGAAAATTGTGATTTTCATTATGAAAATCGAGTTCTTCAGTTTAACAACTATGATTTTCATTATGAAAATCAATTCCTAAAATTTAACGACTGCGTTCATCACATCAACAACGGCGATTGTCAATATGAAAATCGAGTTCTTCAATTTAACTTCTGCGAGGTTCAGATTGACTACTGCGATTTTCATTATGAATATCGAGTTCTTCACTTTAACAATTGCCATTTTCATTATGAAAATCAATTCCTTCAATTTGACTACTGCGTTCATCAAATCAACAACGGCGATTGTCAATATGAACATTTAATTGATTCAATTTTAATTGACAACCCAAGTTCATCATATTGACAACTACGGTTGTTGGCTCAAAAATAACAACTTTTTCTTCAATATGACGAACTTAGTTGTTAATATGACGTACCTTTTTGGTTCAGTGTAGTTTCACAGCCAATTGAAAGTGTTTGGTGTGAATGTATTGACGAGTTTTCGTAAACTTTCTGTCGAAAACTCAGTTTTCAGTGCGGTGTGAATAGCCTAATACTCTCGGATGTTTGTCAGATGTTCAGACGAGAGGTGACGCAGTAGAAAAAAACTTAAACTGTAAATTTGTATGTTTTCCGGGGATCGTACCTGGGACCCCTCGCACAGTAGTCCAGCACACTAACCACTGCGCCCATAACGTGTTCACACGGTTGTCAGATATTTGAATATAAAACAAATCAAAGTTTTGTTCCTTGGTTTTTTCAGTAGGTACGGATATTGGAACAAAATATTGCACTTGTGACTATTTTAACTGCGGGAATGATGAATTGTCAAATAACAACGCGACTTAGTGTTTGGACAAAGGATTGTGTGACCCCTCTTCAGCAGGAAGGATTCTATCAAAAATTGCGAGCTGATGAGCCGAAATTTTATCGCAATTTTTTGCGAATGGACTCAAAACAATTCTATGATCTTCCAGCTTTGGCAACTACACACATCAAGACACCAATATTCGTGCGAGCATCACTTTGTTTGATTCCAAGACCAGCATTTGTTTGAAATATGCCCTGGAATTTGAGACGGTTTCATTGGCAGTTTGACCCGACTTTTTTTCTGTATTTCTTAAGGTGGCTTATGAATCTGGTGCGCACATTTTACACTCGTTAAGTGTCATGTGAATCGCGTAGGCAACCTTTGTCCCATGTCTTCTTTGGGTAGTTTATACTCTGTGCAGCCAACATCCTCCATTCACTTGTACTTTCTTCCTGTTCAATTTTTTTTCGTTTTTTTTTTTTTTTCGACTTTTCCAATTTCAATTGGAATCTAAATTCCAATTTCCACTGTTCGTATAAATATCTTCCGAATTATTGTCCATCAAACTTCGATTTCGCGTCTAAACCACTGGTTATATTGTCTGACAATGAAGAAATTGTAAACAATTGCCAGCTTCCATAAACAACGATATCTGACAATTTCTAATGAGTCTGACAATGTCCTAATTGTCTGACAATAATAAAAATTGTGTGCTCAGATGATTGTCAAATCGAGTGCTGACAATGGACAGCGAACGGTTGTATAACATTTAGCACATATTTTTCACTGACAGATGTGACAATAGGTTCGTTCGTGTACTTTCAAAAATCGAGAGAGAAATCTCTCAATTTACAGAGAAGAAGTACCTGACCGGTTTTCTTACAAAAAGTTTAAGAAATGTCATTTCGACATTCGTAAAATAAACGTTAACGGCAGAATCTACAAAATAATTTGGATTTGAATTTTTTATAAGCTAAAATACCTATTAAATTGTCAAAAAACGACGCGACTTAGGGCCGATTTTTCAATAGTCAGATAGCCAATCAGATAGGGGTTAACTGTCAGATAAGACATAAACCCATTTTTCATTAATCGAATAGCAGCTATTCGAGGAATATAACATCTAACTGTCTCATAAATTTATCTGCCCGTTTCTGTGGCGGATAAAATATAATTCTAAGCTAAAATACCTATTAAACCTACTATTTTGAATGCGCTGATATGTTCTAGGATCTAGAAGAACATTCAATTACAACTTCTTCCTCCAACATCGTTGAAGACGAAAAAATAGAGTTTTATTTGTCAAACTTTTGAGCTGTCACTTAGATGACAGTTTTCATTTTTCAGTAAGTCGAAATTCGGCGAGTAGAAAATTACGAAAAACTGAAAAGAGGGGAAATGGATTTCTCTCTCTTTTTTTTCCATTTACTCAGTACGTGGTCGCATTTGCAAAGTTTTAATATTTTTACGTTTTCAAAAAAGTACCCGAACGAACCTAATTTTGTAAGATTTGACAATCGCTTGTACTTAGCTTTAGCTTTATCAAGATGAAGTCAAATAAATGTGAACGAAAAATGAGTTACATTATCTTTGATATTAATATCCGATAATTTTCGTTGTTCTGTATAAGACAATTATATGGTTGACTTATCTTTTACTTAGATACCTGGTATAAATTGAAAAGTAATGGCCAGTCATTATGTAGCAATTAATTTGTAATGCATATTCGTGAGCAATCTGGCGTGCACTTCATGCCTGATTTATTCGTTGCATTCGGGTAATAGGGTGTTTCTTTACTTATATTCTATTGTTCTGCCTCCCACAAGCAATTAGATAACTTTTTACCAATCACCAATCACGTTGACAGTTTAAATATTTAGCGAGTCATTTATTATATCGATTTAGGTTTTAGAAAGATATAATATGATACATTTTAGACTGCATATAGGTTTTGAAATAATTATTAGTCAAGAAGTATGCCGATTAACAAACACCCTGTCGCCATTGTTGAAGTGCTGCCAATAGTTGTCATCAAATATGCGCACACAAGTCTTCGAAAGGTTCAATTGGGATGCTCCTACCTCCACGTGAATTTGCGTGATTAGGTTACAGAAAATGACTCTGGCTCTCTCTTTCTCTCTCTTTCGAAACTCAGTCTCAGCCAACAAAAGGAGAAAATCAAAAACCAGACTTACAACTATCATCGTTCATCGAACATCAGTTGAGGTTTATAAAAAGTTAAAACCATTCTCATTGCTACCAGTATGTCCAGTACAATCTTAACCATCGTCGTACGCGAAGCCCAGCTTAACTCCATATTCGTTCAGTCGCGATTTTCGCACCTCTTGTCCGGTTCCAAATCATAATCAGCACCCGGGCTACTAAAAAAAAAAGTAAACATTACCATAACCGATTAACAACCTCAAACTCAAGTTGTTGTTGTTTTCTTCTTTTGTTACTGTCATGCCAACTGACTGATGATCACTGAGACTGAATTGAAGATCGGTTTCAATTTCAAGTTTTCAGACAGAGTGAAACGTTGTCTGTGTGTTCTTTCTGACTGTTCGCCGAAACTGGCATTGTCATCAGCAAAAAAAGAAAAAACTATTTTAAATTGGGCTGATCTTCATTCGGGTCTCAAGACCTTGACACGGTTACATTTTGTGTTGGCTTCTTGCCTTTCTTGTTGTGTGTTACAATTTTCTTTGGTGTGCGGGTGGGGGGCGATCACAACGCGACGATAAAGTGAAAGAAGCCAAAAACATCAAAATGTCAACAAACGCGTTTTATTGCATGTTGTGTAATTTTGACGTTGACTTTGTCGATGGTGCTCTTTTCAATGTTTTGGTAGAATGGCCGCCCTTAAGGCCGTTAACACCTTTTCGGATGCATTACAAAACCGCAAAAGAACCATGAGTATGCTGCATTACATCGTGTATCGTAGTTATCGGTGGTTGGTCTTATAAATAGTTCGCTCTGAGCTTTATAGACTTCTCACCAAAATTGAACCGCAGTTAAGGTTTTGATATCAGTCGGTCTCAGTCAAGGCAAACGGCATCTTATAACCGGGTATCTACTACTTTAGTTTACTTTTTTTTCAGTTTAGTAATTAGTTCGTGTGGAAAAGATTCGTTAAGGGATAATATTTCAATCGAATTGGGATACGGAATACATATTCAAAATGAGTAAGTAGTTTGCAATAAAAGTTGATTTGATTATTTTCCATTTGGTGAAAAAGTTTGACAAGGAACTCAAATGAGTAGTAGTTCCTGTAATAACGTCTTCACTTTCTTGCACCTCAAAAATAAAAAAATAAAAAACTCAGAAATGAATGCTTGTCAAAAACTGGGTCAGGGGTCCTCCTATTCTGCTATTAGAAACGACGACAAAATTAAAACTGTCACTACCTATTTTAAAGATTTAATTGTATACGGGTTGGGTCCTTTATAGTAAGCCCTGAAGCTAGGGACGCAGCTCGAGCGAAACTAAATTTTAGCTGCACTCCCATTTTTTTTTTTTTTCAAACATTAGCTAAAATCCCAGCTAAATTTTGACATAAAGTCCGTTGTGTATATAAAGTGAACGTCAAAAGTGAGTCAACATTAATGCTGTTTTCATTTGTCTTTGGAACTTGGAATATTTTTGTTAAATATACATAATAAAGTATTTTATGCTGTCGAAATGAAATATGTTTTGTTATTTTTATTTTGTTATTAAACTTTTTACAGATTGTTGGTTTTTTAGACATATTTCAAGGTATTAAGGAAAACTTAAAAGAGCATCGGTGTTCACACACTTTTGACGCTCACTGTGTCACAGAAAATA
The DNA here is from genome assembly GCA_955612985.1 of Cheilosia scutellata. Taxonomy (NCBI): domain Eukaryota; kingdom Metazoa; phylum Arthropoda; class Insecta; order Diptera; family Syrphidae; genus Cheilosia; species Cheilosia scutellata. The sequence continues at coordinate 7,088,755 of OY015314.1, read as the reverse complement.
ACTGTTCGTTGAAAATAACTTCCTTCAAAAATTCATCGACTGGAAAAAGTTTTATATTTTCGTTGCGCTTTCTTTTTTCCTTGTCTGCTATTCTTTGATCTCAAATTTTTTACTTTCAAAGGATTCCTCATTGAAAAAACTCATATTTGATTTTCCGCAAAAACACAAACGAAATAAAACCAACATGAACTGTCAAAATTTAGCTTAGTCTGAAATGACAATTTAATTTTTTAGCTGAAGCAGGGTACCGCTTGGCTAAATGCATTCGCTTAGGCCCCTATTGTAAGTGTCGATAATTGATCGTTGAGCGACAACTGTCGATCGTCGATTGTAAATTTTAGTATTGCGATTGAAATTTATCGATTTGACAGTCGATTACAAATGTGTGGTCGATGATTTCTCTTGTAAGTTAAAAAAGTTGTGCGTACGATTAGCTAAAATTAATCGACGCAATCGAGAATTGTCGTGACGATCGCTGATCGACAATCACAATAAGGGCCTTAAACTTGCCTCAGCTAAATTTTGGAGAAGATTTTGTATGGGAACACAAATTTAGCTCGAGCAGCGTACTAAGCTGAGAAGAGAAAAAAATACCTATTCTGTCAACCGCTCTCAAAAAATAATAAGTGACGGATGTTTTATAATTTGTTCCTCTCTCCTGTTTTTCGTCTACTCGTCGTAATCGAAACACATACCTAAAGGCAGGTAGCATGGACTGCTACGATAAATTGACATTTCTGTCGCTGGCGGCAAAAAAAATCAATCAATAACTAATGCTGGGTTTCCACTTGTCGATTTGAAATTGACAATTGATGTATTTCTAATTAAAAAATTGGCAAATGGATATAGCGAAAAATTGCTTGTCAATGACAATGACAACAACTGACAAAGAAATTGATTGACAAGCGGAAATAGCTGAATTGTCAAATAAAATGTCACTTTGTCTATAATTGACAGTGAAAATAATTGGCATCAAGTTCATAAGTTTGTCTATCAACTGACAAACGATTTTTTGCCAATAATTGACATAAGTGGAAATGAACTGACGGTGGTATAGTTCAATGACATAAACGTGTGAGCTGTCAAACTTTGTCAATCAACCGACATGTGAAAACCCACCTTAATCTGTTTCCGTTGCAAATGTATGGGTTTCAGTTTCTATTGTTTGTCACTTGGAGCCTATCTTGGGTACAAATTTGTAAGATTTTTAATGGATGAAACTTATTTCGTTTGGGTTCTCTTTTGCGTACGGGAACAGAACTTTGGAAATAAATCTTATTTCTTTCGGCTGCTTAAAAAGAAACAACTACGCATTTTCAAAAAGTCAAATGCTCCCTAAAAAAATCAATTAAAATACGGAAGAGTCACAGTTAATTTAGATTTAATGGTAGAACGTTCTTCTAATATGTAACTGTTATACAAATTGTAATTTTTACTTGCATGCAGTCTGAAATAATTTAGTTTTTGACATATCTTTGAGTATATGTATTTTCTGTCTCCTGACAGTTTTTCAATCAATATTTTCAATTCGACATATTTTTAGAGCTTGTCTCGAAAAAGAAAGTATACTCCAAAGAATTTTTTTGTATCAATAGTTCCACATCTCACAAATTACATGGCTAAATTTTTGCATCATACTATGATTTGCATAACATTACCTTCAAGACTTTTCGCATTGTGTCTTTTCTTGGCAATAGTACCTAATACCTACCATAATTTTCTTTCGATAACTGTCTGTCACGCGAATCCAGCTAGACCAAAGTTCCTTTGGCTGCAATAAAACACTAAGCTTGTGCATTTGAGTTAAAAGAATTTATTTTATAATTCCATAATTTATATGCAGAAGAAACAAAACAATCGCCTGCACCTGTAGAATTGTGAATATCTGTATGACGCGTTTAAATTTAAGTCAGAGTTAGCTTCTGACATAGCAACTGACACTTATCAATTCAAAAAACGTCTAGAAAGACCATTATTAAGAAGTTGGTCCGAATAAATACCAAAATACAAATTTAAAATGCACAAATAACCAGACAACATAAAATAGTCTGTCACATTTAGAAAATGTATCGGTAGGTAATTAATTATAAGTTAACAATAAAAACGGAACCGGTTCAACTGCATTTCATTATTCCAAAAGTGCGCATTTATTTATTTTTTTTTTTTTGTATTCGAAAATTTACGCTAAAATGCATTTTTAATTTTTAATTACAGGAGTCCCAACAATGCTGTCCGAATTACCTGAATTGCCCACCATCAAATTGGGTGATTTCGATTTGACATTTGAGCTGAACGATTTATCAGAAAATGGCAAACAAATTGCCGAAAGAGAATTACGTGAGACACCGGAAGTGAAAAAGAAAGCCATGGAAGATCTGAAACGATTATTGGAAAGTGAGTGAGAATTTCAAATTATAGCTTTATAGTCTAGTGCATGATGGATATTCCATCATGGTCTAGTGATCATATGGGAAATTGGAGGAAGAGTACAAAAACCAGTTGCACGACAGGAAGACTTTGAAGGAGCACTTAGTGACTATTATGAATATGCGCTTAGTCAATGGTTTTTTATACTTACTACTTGTTTATTGCGAGTGAGATTCACATTTTATTGTCAGGCTTTTTGGCTGTCCCATCTCTTTCTTATGTCGAACAAACTTTTGAAAGTTTTGCAAAGATGAAGCTTCTCGAATCAAACCTAAAACGGCTCTGCATTTCTTGTTTTGTGCCAAATTTATGAACCACTCTGGCGTATACTTGCCATTTTGTTGCTGTTGATTGAAAACTATTAGGGCGTTCAAGAATCTAGTTTAGTAAGTCTGACAGCTCTCTAATTTCATGTTGCTGAGTTTTCATTGGACTGAACTGGTCACGTGAACAGTTTTCTTAGTTGGTATTTATGTCCGCAACACCGACAAATCATGTCAAGAATATTTTGACTTACCTCTAAGTTGACGTCTATTTGTGTCAACATGCGTCTGGAGAACTCAGTTTTTACATTTCTAGTGGGTTATTGGAGAGCATGGGAAACCGCAGTTTAACATTTCGATACCCTTGACGTAGAGCACCAGTAAGAACTAAGAATGTTTTTTTTCAGCAACAGAATTTAGCCACAGAAAAATGGCTGTTTGACGACAGAACGTAAACAAGTGTACCTATATCGATTGTTTCTGATACTGCCAGTGACAGAAATGCCAATTTATCGAGAGAGGGAGGTTTAAATTTGTTTGCATTTTTCTGCATCTGTCATCTGGCTGCCTGCTTTAGGTAGTTTGAGTTGCAAATTCGACTAGTAGACGACAAAAATGTTTCTAGTGGACATAATTCCGTGATAACGTTTGACATAATAGACGGTAGCCATGTTTTTCTGGATGTGTTTCAGTTTTGTGCAACTGAGCGAGCAACGTAAACAGAACCAGAATTTACTACAGAACGAAAAAGCTTGCTGTTCTGTTTCAGCTTATGTTCCTGTTTCTGTTCTTTGTCACACATGGTGCCTTAAGAACTTATAAAATAGGATATTTGCGACCAATGAAACAGTCCTAAAAGGTGTTTTTTCTGAACTGAAAAGAACAGCACAGGTTAGTGTGAACTGTCAGAATAGAAAAAGTTCAACTTCGTTTTGCATGAGGCAGGGGAGGTTCTATCCGTTTAGCTGTTGAAGGGCAACCAAACTTGAGTTTCCAAAATGCCATTAAATACAAAAAATGAATACATCATAGGCTTGCAAAAAGCAACTAGAGTTTAAAGCATAAACCTATTGTTTTTGACGGTCTTCAAAAACGTTGACGAACAAAATCTTTATGCTAGACATCCTCTTGAAACAGTTGCTGTTACAGAATCATGTTATTTTCGGTCCAGCTCGGACTAACCACACTTTTCTTGTTCTGTAATTTTTTGACAGTCAATTCTAATGTCAAACTATTGCTTTACTAAATTTCATCGAAGTATAGATTCATTTATTTATTTCATAATGAATCATTTTCAGCCAATGAAACTCATAAATAATTAAAATGCAATTTAAATCCAAACTATGAAATACTGACGCATATATTTTCTCGTTTCCACAGATAATATTTTAAACATCTCTCTGCCCATTCACACGATGACACGAGAAAACACCGCATAATGCATATATACGAATATTATAATTTGTTTCGTCTCGCTTTTGGCTAACGACTTTTGCATATTATTAACATATTGTGCTGCTTCCAAAGTGCAAGGTCAAGTCAACTTATGCTGTATTTTGTATCGTGCGATTCAATTTTGAACATGAACTTTGTCCGCCACGTTGACCACCATCTAGTGACGTTCAATGAAACTTGGGAACAAACTTATGGAAATTTGCGCTTACAACTTTTAATAGTTCTTGTTTACTTAGTAAAACCACGAAATTAATAACAATAGTCCCAACTTAATGACTGCCTCGTAGATAGTGTCAGGCAAATAAAGTTTAAGTGCAACACCTCATCAAGCCCGTTAAATACAGCAATTTCAGCGTTACTAAGCATTTTTTTTTAATCGGCTGTATACGTTAACTCTATAGTACTTACCGCAAGTCAATTACGACATTAGCCGGTGATCATATTCACTTGAAGATATGACAGCCCTGACATGAGCTATGATCTTTCATGCATTTGCACACCGCCAAGCTTATGACTGACTATCAAGATCACACAAAGTTGTTTAAAAAAAATAAAAAAAAAAAAACAGATTTAATTTCACTACAACTGGCAAATGTCAAATAAAAAATTGCATTCATCTCACGATAATGAGACCTTTCAGCACTGTCAATTCCAATTCATATATAAATTTTAAGTAGGTATTTTAATTTTTCTACAATTTCTTTGGTGAAGATTTTGCGTGCATTATGGATTATTTCGAAAGCGTCTAGCTACTAACAAATAAATGTCAAATAAGCCAACACACAAAGGAGTTGCACTAATTGACTGACGTTTGGAATATAATATACGTCAGTGTGAGCGATTAAAAGCGGTCGTAGCTTTAATTTATGGCAATTTTCTTAAGCAATTAGGTTGGGTTTGCTTGTACACGTGTCGCCACTGGGATCATTGATTGATTGGAAAGTATGAATAATTATGCCTGAACTGATGCATTCAACTGTCATTACATTAGGTTCTATAAATTCGTTGTTTGTGTATATTTCAGTCAAAGGAAATAAATAAATTAACATTTTTTCAGTTTTTTTTTTAATTTTTAATGAGTTTGAAGTGGAAGATAATTATTCCAGAAATTGAAAGTTACGTGTACCTGTACAGTTGTGCTGAGAGATATAAACACTTAAATTGTTTCTGTTTTTATATTTATTGAAATATTATTATTAACAATCGCCTTTTGAACCGGTTATTTGATGTAGGTATATTAGACAATTTTAATGGCAGATTAGAACGTTTCGTATATTTTTTTTTTTTGTAACAAATGCAGTGAGTAACTTAGAATAACACAGAAAGGATAACTTGTTTTGGCTTAGCTGCAACTTGTTTAATAATAATTATAAAAGGCAAGCCAGTTCTATTAACTGTAATGTAATTTATCCGTTTTTTTTTTTTTTTTTTTTTTTTTGAGTTTTCAAGAGTTTGAGGATTGTTCGCGTAAACACGATCACCACAAAAAAAAAGTCAAACGGCGTTAAATCGCATGACCAAAATTTCTTCACCAAATCTCGAAATTGTTGGGAACTTTTTGTGTAATAAAGTCAAAATTGGCCGTGTTATGTGGTTGAACTAAAGTTTTAGCTTTAGTTTAAACTTCCACTGTAATACTTTGTTTGAAGTTTAAACGACCCATATTGTAAAATGTAAAACTTTAATCACAAGTAGGATGACATTCAAGTTCGACAGCTGTCAATCATTTTTTTTTTTTTTTCGAACGACGAAATGGATAAATCATTATAAAGGAGGCAATGAACGAATTGATGAAATGCGAACAAACCACTTTTTATGCATTTGTAAACAGAAAATTGCACACATTTTATTATTCCAAGAGGAGAATAATTATTTATCCCATCAAAATGTATTAGGAAAACAAGTTTATAAAGAGTTTAAATAACGAAATTTCAAATTCCCAACTTTTTGTCGCGAACGAAAACACCCTTGGCATGAATTGTCAAAGTTTATTCACCATCCACATCAGTTAAATTCGCGTTCCGCAAACTAGCGAATAAATCATTCGTTCAAACTTAACCCCAAACTAGACATTGCGGATAGAAACTGATGACAGAAATTCACGGTCAGGTCAGATCTACATCTTTCTGACATGAGAGGAATAGTGGGATGTCATATCATGTTTTGGATTTGTTAAAAAGTATGTTTTTTTTTTGACGTTTGTGAAAGTTTTACTTTTAAAATAGGAGTTCGACCGATTTTTTAAAAAATAAAGCAATAACTTAGATGGTATTGTAGGGCTACAAGGCACTGGATTTAATTCTGAAATTTTATAAATTTAAGAAAATAAAAATGTAGCCGTTTGTATCTATCGCATATACTGAGTACACAAACCTCTCCAAATTGCAAATTTAAACTAAAAAAACTAATTGCATTGCGCTAAAAAATTATCTTCCGCTAATTTGCTGACATTTATGAAAGTGTTGAAAAGAGAAGTTCACTTAAAACAGAGATTTGTCGAATTTCACGCTCTTCAGCGGTCTAGCTTTAAAACTGCAAAGGAAAACGTCCAAAAATGAGTCTGTATTATAATTTATTATCTCGCTTCCGGAGCAGGATCATTTTTTGCCTACTGAAAAATTCAAGGATAAATATTTAGCCCAATTGACACACGGCCTAATGTATACTAAAAATGAAAATCTGCTATAATAAACTGTCGCGTAGATGAAGACATAACATCTTAATAAAAGCCCCAATTTACTTTTGTAATTATCATACGTACCTGATCGCAATCTTTAAATATATATTTTCAGATGAAACCGACCTTAAATACCCCAAGGACAACGATGAGTATTTGATTCGATTCCTCAGGCCGTGCAAATTTTATCCAGAAAGTGCCAGAGATTTGGTAAGTAAGATCAACAAACTTATTAGTATTTCCCATTACGCACAGTGATGTCAAATGATTATAACAACAAACACTTGATGGGCTTATGTCAATGTCACCGAAAAAAGCATATCGATGCCACTTGATCTGTTGTTTGTTTTTCTCCACTTAAATGTGGTGTACCACTGACAAAAAAAAATGTATTTACCTGCATTCAGCAAAACAATGGAAAGACAAGTTGGTACACTCCTATTCATATGTAAATATTATGATAATGATCTTCTTTTTTTTTGTGATGTGTGTTATGGATTTTACGTGACATTGACAGTAACAACTTGATGCACTTAGTCACTTTCCTTTGTTCATAAGCAATTACAAGACGTATTTAAGTGATTAATCAGTAGATAAAGGAATACCTACAGCATGTCAGTACGACAACAAAAAGTTATTTGTGGAAAGAGTTATGACTTGTTAAATACTTCCCGTAAATGGGTGTTCAAGCTACCTTCAACCTTCATATTATTTGGGGTTACCATTTGAAGGAACATTTTAATTTGAATCATCAAATACTAAATATATCAATCAGCCCTATTCATGGTAATCGTTCCTATCGGCTGTTCGGAACATTCCTCCGACAAAACGTAACGCACACCGGCAGTCTACTGTCGTTTTCAGTTGGTCGTCCAGAACCGTCCGGAAGAACTCTCCGCTATTCTGAATTCAAATCCAGAAGCGAATTTCTCTTCTTTTCAAGAGAAGAACTGTCAGTTGAATGCCAATCGAACGCTTTCAGAAGCGTTCGGATTGCTTCCGGACGGTTCTGGACGACCAATCGAAAACGACATAGACGTTTCATTGTGATCGGTTGCGCTTTTTACATCTTTTTTTGACAGCCACATGTCAATTTCTCTCCGATGGTCTCCGACATCTGTTTGTCGCGGAAATATATTCAAGTGAACAAAATGCGTTGATGCACGTTCGGAAAACGGATACTATGAACGTAAATTCAGTCTCCGACCGGAGCGGAGAAAATGACTCTCCAACGGATACCATGATAGGGTAGAATATATCCAAGTTCGCGCTGGCGTAATGTGTATTATGCGTTGCCCCTTCGGATTGGAATCGAAGACTATTCGTAGATACCGGAGCGTTGGTGTCCATTCGCTCTACATGTCCTAGCCTTTTCTGACCAAGTTGCTGCCTCTGGCGCTATACAGCTCGTAGAGTTCGCTGATAAATTTCCTCCTCCAAAGCCCGTCAATCACTCGACGAATTTTGCGTTCGAAACGATCAAAGAGATCGTCATCCGCCTTTGCGTCCATACTTCTGAGCCATAGAGCAGGACTGGGATGATGAGGGTCTTATTTATCTCTTTAGTATTTCTTGACAAGGTCTTACTAGTCAGTTGCCGTCTTAGGCCAAAGAAACAGCTCGCGATAGCCAAGTTATAGCTGTCTATCGTGAGCGTCACGTTCTGTCCGATTCATCGATGTTGTGTGTCATTTCTTGTTGACAGCATGTATTTTGTTTTGCCCTCATTCACCTCTAAACCAATTTTTGCCGCTTCTGTGCTCATACTCACAAATGCACCAGTGACAGCTCCCTGTGTTCCGCCAATTATGTCAATGTCATCTTTCATGGCAAGTCAAGCACCAGGCTTTTGAATTTGAACACGTTGCATGTGTAGGGGTTGCTTAAGAGGAAAAACTAAAATCACTTACCGTATTAATAAACGCTGTCTAAAAGTTGTCAACCGATTTGACAGCAGTGGAGTTCAGTCAATTATGACGTTTGCTAAATACTCAACTTGTGCAAATTTGTTTGTTGTTTTAGGCATTAAGAAGCCCACACATGACATAGAAGTATATTAACAAGTGTTTTTAACACCGATTTGTTAGTGTCAAACTGACAAGTATACGACACTATTATAAAATTCATTGCTTATCATATCATTCATTAGGCGTATTTTTTTGGGAATCTATAGCTAGCTCACTTTTACATTTACAAGCAAAACTGGTATACTCACTTTTGGTTTTGTTATACTCACTTTTGGTTTTACATGCAAAACTGGTATACTCACTTTTGGTTTTGTTATACTCACTTCCCAAAAAAATACGCCTATTGATGTTTTACAAAAATGTGTGTTTCTGCGATTTTGTTATTCGTTAAGTAATAAATTAACAAATTTTATCATTTTGAATTTATTCGTTCCAGATCAAACGCTACTATGCATTTAAAGTGAAGCACAAGGACGTATACGATAACCTGGTGCCCAGCAAAGAAGAGAACGTATTCAAAGCCAACGTTTTGACAGTTTTCCCCAACCGCGATCAATGTGGAAGAAGAATCTTACTTTTGGAGCTTGGCAGTAAGTGATTTTGTGCAAATAATTGAATACCTAGTTTAGAAATTACGGTAGACTTTGATCAAGTGAAATGCCTTTCTGCTATTGCTTAACTTAAATGTATTGCGGAGTCAATTGAATTCAACTTGTGGCTCTATTATATTTATTTCCTCCTAAATAATGTTGCCACGGAACTCGATTAGATAAACAAAGAGCAGGAGTACATTTCATATAGTAACTTCTTATGATCATAAAAACATGTGGAGGTCTGGTATTTTAATCTTATTGTTTTATACTTTGTTCTTCCCAACAGAGAAATGGAAGCACAAGCAAGTTTGTCTTGACGAAGTCTTCAAAGGCTGTGTCCTCTTTCTGGAAGCGGCTATGCTAGAGCCCGAAACACAAGTGAACGGTGCCATTGTGATATTCGACATGGACGGTTTGAGTATGCAACAAACCTGGCAATTCACGCCACCATTTGCCAAGAGAATTGTAGACTGGCTACAGGTAACTAACTGACTGAAAAAATCCTCTTAATTTTTTAAAAGGTTCTATTTAACTAAAACATTTCTTCTAATCTCGTTTCAGGACTCTGTGCCACTTCGTGTCAAAGCTATTCACATCGTAAATCAGCCAAAAATATTCAATCTAGTCTTTGCACTTTTCAAGCCATTCTTCCGGGAGAAGTTGCGCTCACGTATCTATTTCCATGGAACCGATCGTGATTCATTGCACAAACATATTTCGCCTAAATGCTTGCCACCAGTCTATAAGGGTATTCTCGAACAACCGGGTGTCGATGGTGAACAGTGGTATCAGTTGATGAAGCTCTGTGAGCAGGAATATGTTGCAATTAACTCGTATGGTTATAACAAGAAGTAGATTTAGGGTATCACAAAAAAGATGGTGTCGTGTATGTGAATCATTGTTATTTATTTGTTTGTAGTTATTTTTTTATGAATTTAGTAAGTGACGTCTCACACATCACTTATCGAGTTCCTATTTTGTTGAAGCATATTCATTGCTTTTTTTTTATAATGGCCAATGGGGACAACAAAATATAATTTTCTTGTGCTAGCCTTTAACATTTTATTTTAATACATAGTTTAAGAAGAAAGATAGAAGAAACGCACAAAATTGTGTTAAAGATATTAATATAAAATATGTTGGGGTTCATAAAATGATAATTGTATAAATAGTTGTATTTTTATATAATGTAGAAACCAATAAATAAAGAAAAAATGTATTTTTACCAGAAATTTGTTATTTTTTATTGAAAAACGGAAGATGCACAGAGAGGAGGCGAGAAATGTTGCAATAAACTCTTCATGAAATATCCCTTAAAACGCCACAAGAAACGCACCAGACATCACATGAACGCAGCTTCTGAAAACCGGGCCACCAAATTACCGAAAAATGACCATACCACCGAAAAACAATCGAAAGGATGTCCCGAACATTGATCCAAAAACGACACAAGAAACGCTGAATAAAACGCACCAAAAAAGAACCCAAAATCATCAAAAAGACGAAAAATGCGTCAACCAGTTTGTGTGAAAAGATTCTTCTTGTGTACTATCTTTACCACTGATAAATTGCACATCATCTACCATCAATACATCTACTGATCTAGCTCGTGCGAAAGAACAACTCCTCGAAAAGTCTCCACAAAATTCACCAACAAACCGATTAAACAATGACACCAAAGCCCAACAAAACACGATCTAAAATTTCCCCGCATAACCTTCAAATAATTCCCGAAACACACAATTTGAAACTACCCACAAAACACATCAAAGAACGAACTCTTGGATATCGCCACAAAAACTCACCAACGAAAAAAAAAACTTTAAAAATTGGGTTGACATTTTTTCGAAAAGTACTAGTCGCCCAGAATTATCAGCAACGTGCTGTCATGTCAGTCAGCCATCATAACACCAAGTGACATGCAATGCAAATTGTGGTGGAAAAAAATTCTACCATTTTAGCAGTGACATGATCGCAATGATATGTTGCATACTCACAGGCGAATAGATATGAAGGGAAATTTCGTTAGCATAGCTACCAACCAATACGATTTATAACACTTCGTTAGGTTTATCGTAGCACACTTTCAGTTGGTAATGACAGCTGCTAACATTTCTGGGCGCCTAGTACTTCCCGATCAATTTTGATTCGATTTTGGAAATAATTTTGTAGTGTCGTCACAGAAATTTCCTCTAAATGCGAACGATGGAGACGCGACACGGAGGAAAACGAACGACATTTTTTCGAAAAAAAAAAAAAAAAAATACCAGTCGCCCAGAATTACCAGCAATGTGTCGCAAAGACAGTCGCCAAGTGACATTCAAGGCAAATTGTGGTGGAAAAAAATTCTACCAATGACATGATCGCAATGATTTGCACAGGCGAATTGTTATGGGGGGAACAAATTAGTGTAGAACACTTTGTTGGGTTTATCGTAGCACACACTCAGCTGCTATAATTTCTGGGCGCCTATTATTTTTCGTCCAATATGATTCGATTTTGGAAATCATTTTTTTGAGTGACCTTCTTTTCTTTCATACAAAAACAGGGGAGAAAGCTTAATTAAAAAAATTGATTTCTTCGACGTGGAAGACGGAAGACCGACGCGACGGAATGAAAACGACTGTAACATTTTAATTTTTGTGATTTTAATGATTTTAATGGCCATTTTAGGAGTGTTTTGATAGCGTCTAGGAACTGTGCTGGGCCTGGGGCGCATGCTCGCCGGAATCTTCATTGACTACATAAATATTCCACTTCTATCTATCTCAATAGCTGATCCTTGATTAATACCAATAGGCACTTTCACAACCAAAAAAAAGAAAAGAAAGAACGCTACGGGAACGCCTTCCTCGCAAGTTTTGTATGAAATTGAATGACTCTCTCTATATGTACGTAGTACCGACTAACGACTGCATTCCACTCCATATATTAGCGATATTGCAGTTCAATTGTTGAATCGGAGAAATGCACCTGCCAATTTCGTTTGGTCACAGGACAGTTCCGTGACAGTTCTGCGATGTACAAGCGAATTTATAGAATCCAAAATATTCCCATTTTTCATTAGTTTTATGAAATGTGGTTTTCGGCTCACAAGACCAGATATGAGAGAGAGACCCTGTGGCCTTCTTTCTATATGTGACCATTTTACGTCTGCCTTATTTTTTAGTTTTCTTGGATAAAATTCTCTTGTTTCTTATTGGTGGTCTTATGCCCACAAGCCACAATTATTCAATTTTGTAAAAGGTCTGCTCTGTTTTTGGCTAGAACGTCGGCCATTTCGTTACTCTCAATATTACAGTGTCCGAGCAGCTCCTGACTAATTCAGATTTGATGGTGGAAGACTCGAGCGCCTTTAGCGCAACCTGACTATCAATGTAGATGGCGATATTATTCATTCCCGTTGGCGTTTGTCGTAAACGACGGGGTGATTGTTGGATATTGATCCCATTTGGAACACACTGGATGATGTGTCTTATTGATACGTGTAGGTCTATATCACTACAGTACATACCTGACCAACCGTTTTTCTTTTCTTTTGCCAGTGTTGTCTATCTGGGCATAGTACTTCGTACGGTGTCAAGTGCACCCTAAATTCCATCCGCTTTATCAGGGATATTGGAGCAAAATTCCTTGAGTATGGAGCTGTTTCCTACCTCTCCGGTTTTGAAGACCACTGGGGGCTTATTCCCAAATGCGCGGCGGATCGCTTTTCATGGCGGATTTGCATTTTTGTATTTTCAAAAGCGATTTGATCAAATCAAAAGCGATAGCTGTTTAGGTGACGGGAAAAAACTGTCAATCTTTTGGAAAAATAAATAGAAAATTGGAAGTCAGAATGGAAAAAACTGGGGCAGATCACGTAAAATAAAAACGATTGAACGATATCGTTTTCACACATTCTGTCTCTATCATAATCTGTGGCAATAAATAGAGACTGCTATTGTCGAAACGATGTCGTTCGATCGTTTTCATTTTACGTGATCTGGCCACTGGAAAGCACCGGAAATATCATTTTCGCCCTCGTTCGCAATTGAGAATAACCAAAAGCGAAGACAGTCAAATTTGAGCTATCGCTGTCAATACGATATAATCCCCTGCGTTAGTTAGTCGAAGCGCACTATTACCTGGGGTGAGATCACGTAAAATGGAAACGATCGAACGATATCGTTTCAGATATGATGAGACAACTTAAGTGAGAACGATATCGTTCAATCGATCAATCCATCAAGAGTGATTTTTTTGCCACCCTGTGAACAGTTCCGACCAAAGCCCTACCCTCTATTTCGTTCCGAAAGTCAATGCTATTCGAAATTGCTTTTCGTTCCGCTTTTAAATTCACACTCTGAACGCTTTCGATTTTCGGTATACCAATGCCTTTGACATTTGGAGATTTCATTCCGTTTTCGAAATAGAGAGTACCAAATATTCGGTTTCGGAAAATTTCACTTTCGGAACGAAATACTGAGTAGGGCCCCAGAGCTTCACTTCCCTTTATATTTACGTTTAATCAAATTTTATTGACAGCTTTTTATTTGCTATCTCTTCTTTCTTAATACAGCGGTTTAGCCTACGGTGGTTTGTGGAAAGATTCTAAAAATTATTTGACGTTCGTATCATTGAGGGCTTACCAGGTTTTCGAAACCCAAACTATAAGTACAAGATCAAAACTCAGTTTGCTTTGCATATTTTTTATAATTTGATTTATTTTCTTAATAATATTTTGTTGTTTCTGTTTTTTTTTTTTTGTTTTTGTTTTTCTTTTTTTCTTTTTAATATTTTTACCGTCATCATCAATCAGAGTTATATTTGAATACATAGCTTTCTGTTTTCTTGCTTGTTTTTAACTAATTTCACTTGTATTTTCTTGTTAAATAGTAATAATAATAATTAATATAATATAATAATAACCAACATATTTTATTCACGCGCAGTTTTTTTGTTGTTGTTGTTTGCAGATACGAGACAGTGTTTCCCTTCATCCATAATTTTATTTTTAAAATAATATTTTCGCAAACAGCTTAGTGTTTCTGTTCTTTCTTATATATCGTCGTCGTCCCTTTATATTCTCATTTAAGATTTTTTTTTTTTTTTTTTAATGAAAAATTTCCAAGCAATGTTAGAATATATTATATGCAGCTTTTTTTTTTAAGATAAAACATTTCTACTGGAAATTTCTCATGCACATCAATTTTTAAAGTGTGAGTGTGTGTATACAGAGTAAAGTTTTGTTTCGTGTACAACATATAGGTAGATGTATATAGATGTTAATATTTTGTTGTGTTAAAAAATTTAATAATTAATAATGTAGGTGTGTATAATAATAAATTGAATATTTTGGTTGTTTTGTTTTTTTTTTTTTTGTATTTTATTTATACAATAACATTTTATGAGTAAAAATGCCTTTTTCGACAGAATTGGCGTAGGTTTTTCTTTTAATTTGGGTGTTAGGTTTGCATTTGGATTTGTGTTTTGTATAATTTGTTTTATATAGAATTAGGAGAGATTTTTCGTTTCTTTTTTTAATGTACAATTTTTTTTTTGTAAAAGCATTGCGTAAATTTGTTTGATATTAATAAATATGTATATTAGAAATTTTAGTGCTTATTATCTGATAGAGGAATATGTAAACAAAAAAAAATAGAATGATTAACAAAATTCGGTTCAAATTCAAAATATCAATTGGAATATATTTTGAAAGAGCTAAATTTTGTTGTGTAAATAATAATCAAAATGTCAACGTACAAACAGGAATTGTTTTTAATAATAAATAAATTGAATAAAGCAATATGTCTAACTAATTTAATGTGTGTAACAATTGGAGCTAAAGAAAGGAAAAATACGTGTGAAGTATTTTACAAAATGTTGGGGTTAATGTAAAATACTGCAGGCATATTTTTTTTAAACAGATGAAATTTTATTTAAATGACACCAAGATTGTGGGTTAATGTACGTTTTACGGACTAACTTGTTGCGGAAAGCATGTTTTAGTCTGGAATATAAGGGCTGGGTAATTGTGTTTGTACCGCTCACAGTTAAGATCGTCGTTCAGCACACTGACGTCCAATTCACGATGGGTTTTGAGAATGTAATAAATTTTTCCGTCACCTTCACTAATATTGGACATACATACTCTATTAGCCGTGGATAATAAACGCTGCGTAGAAGGAATGTGTCAGCTTACACAACAGTTAAGTCAAATTTGTATAGGCTATCTTTTGCTAGTTAACTTCTTCAACGTTTTTTATTTTCTAACTTCACGAGTAGAGCCCACATTTAAGGGTGGACGAAATTAAAATGGATTAGTATTCAAAGCGCAGTGACGAAGCGTTAATTTTGCTAAAACTTGAGACTGTTAGTGTCCAGTAACTTTTAACAAATATTTATTTTAATTTTCAAATAGCTTTGTAGATATTTTCACGAATGAAGTTTGACGGATAAAGTTAAATGAAGACAGCTGTCATTTTGTTGTCAGGTAGACCGAACTTTAGGTCAGAGCTTAGTTGTAGGTCTTTAATAATAATTATTCCGTGTTTGACCTATGGTAAAGACAATGGGGCTTTCCAATAATCGTGATAATGTTTGGAATATTTTTCCGTCGGCTTTCCAATAACCATTTTTAGCATTCAACTTAAATATTTTGATAGTCACAATAGGTAATTTTATATGGAAATTTTCGCCATTGTGACTTCGTAAGTTAGTCTGGACAGGACACTAAAAATGTTTATTAGTACCGGGTAATAAGATTTAGGTAATGACCGTAAGAATCCTTGTATGTATTGCTGGGCCCTACTCTGTATTTCGTTCCGAAAGTAAAATTTTCCGAAACCGAATATTTGTTACCTACTTACTCTCTATTTCGAAAGCGGAATGAAATCCCAAATGTCAAAGGCATACGGAAAATCGAAAGTATTACAGAGTACGAAGCAATTTCGAATAGAATTGACTTTCGGAAGGAAATAGAGAATAGGGCCCCTGGTGTGACTTGCAAAAATCGTATAAGGAACACCATAAAAGTAGTTCCTCAATGTCGAGCAGCTATTGCATCAGTTTTATCTACGACATTACTCCCTATCGTCAACTAAAGAATATGTGGGACAATTGCTTGTTCGTCAACATCTTCTGCCATCTTGTAAAATCGCCTTTCAAAGAATATTTTCGATGGATTAACGAACATGACATGATTTCAATAACTCCACGATCGATGATCAGTTAATATGTACATGTGTTCAACAATCGATCGTGCAATTTGACACTTTTAGGCGACTGAAAGTCTCTAAGCTGTATGATCAAGTTTAGAAAGTTATTTCAACGTTCTGAACTCTGAATTCATGATTAAAATTAAAGATATCGAACTTTTAGGACGATCGGCGCTGAAGCTGACTGCATTTGTCATAAATTTACATTAAGCCGTTGAAATATAGCCCATCATGGTCGTTTTGGAAACATAATTGCTGAGACGATTGTCGATATAACGTGTTCTATTAGTAGAGCACGACCAACACGGATAACGCGATTCGACCCCAAGTCGGCGAAGCCTACATATTTCGTCGAACTTGAGAGCAAATTTAAGTAAAAAACTGACACCTTCGGACCTTTTAAAACCTCTCCCCTTGTTGCATACAAACAAAAATTGCGTTTGGGGTAGTTTTGTCGTCACTCTTCGGTCTAAAAGTCCGTAGACTGTTTGACTGATAGAGGACAGTAGTTACATAATTTATAAGAGTACCTGAATACAAAGCTGATAGATAATAATTAAAAAAAAAAGAGTACATCCCTGTCTACAATTTTACCAGTCGTTCAAAACTTCGATCCAAATTCAAACTTTAACAGTTTTTTAGCGATCATTAGCGCTTTTTATGACGTTTTTAGAGACAGTTTTGAAAGAAAGGTAAATCCACTAAGAACAATAAAAGAAAAACTATAAAGGGGCTACGTGTGAGTAGCTCATCTTGAGCTAATGTTCGATTTCATTTTTAGTGTGATCAGAGGCCCACATTTTGATTTTCGCTCACAATTGCCGCACTTGCCTAAGCCTACACAACCCAATTGTGGTCGACCCTTAAATTGTCTTCCTACTTAAGACATATTATGATGTGAAATCAAGAAAGAAACAATTCGAAACAATATATTTTGAGCATTTTGTCCTCAACAAGTTGTCATTGTAACTTTTTCGATCCCAAGTCACACATGTGTGCTTTTTAAAAATATTAAGCAAAAAAAAAAAACAATATCTCAGATAAAACAACAATAATCGAATAACCTATAGTTGACATATTCCTTTAACAAAATTTAAGTATAATATTGACTGCTGGCATTTGCGGCATTATTTTTTAACTTTTTTGTGTTTTTGCAGATTATTTTATTAATTTTTATTATTTGTTTAATGCAGAAACTCTCCTTTTTTCTACATGGTTTCTTTTTTTTTTCAAAAATATAATATAACATTTATAACATTTCTCTCTCTGGTGTGTGTGTGTGTGTTTGTGTGCTGCTATGTTTAAATTTTAATTTGTTTGTTCAATTAATACATTCAGTTGTTTGCTGTTGTGTATTTAAATTATTCGAGAGAATACCTGGCGGCATTGCAATTGAGAATTTATCATTGTAACCGTTAATTGGGTTAATGACAAGATTATTACTGTTATTGGCAACAAATCCGTTTGCTAAACTATTCATGAATAGATTTTGCTCGTTACAAAGCCAATTAGCAATTTGTGGATAATTTACCTAGAAAATTAATTAAATTCTTGAGAAATAAACCAAAATGAAAAATGATTGAGAGAAAATCAATTGTGATAAACAAGAGTGGGACAAAATATATACCTATATAAAAAATAAACAAAAACATTTTTTTTTCTGTACAACAAAGCAACAAACACCGATTTTTTTTCTTCCCCGTTTTAAACCAAAAATATTAATAAGATATTTACTTGTTGTCCATGTTTAACGGAAAGCAGATCGTTACTCCAAAATTTTTTTTTTTTTAAGCAAGAGAGGTGTTAGAAGAACAAAAAAAAGCGGAATATGTTGTTTGTAATATACTATTTGAAAAACAATATTCCTTGTTTGCATGCCAGGCATCATTTCCGTGTTACAAATCCAAATTTTAAGAGAAAAACACAAAACAAATTTAAATCAAATCCAAAAAAAAAAACGATTCATAAAGATAGAGAGAGAAAGAGAGAGATTTTCTTCTGAATTTTCTTTGATCTTTTGATCTATTGTGTCTGCCTTTGGGTGAGTGTGTGTGTGTGTTTTTTTTTTTTTTTTTTTTTGAATGGGAAGGGAGGGGGATGATGTGTAAATATTATATTGTTTCATAAAAAAAAAAATAAATAAAACGATCATCACATACAAATCTACACAAATTGCCTATTTTTAAGGTATTCTAACATTCCTTGAACGTTGGCATTTACCTGTGCTTGAGAATTCTGTTGAGAGTTTAAAAGATTATTTGGTAGATTGACGCCATGGTGTTGTGGTGGTTGGGGGCCAAAACCTGAAACAATAAATTAAACAATGCAAAATTATAAAATAATAAAGTATATTCCTGGTGGAAGATTGATGGAAGATTGACTCGAGCTAGAATATCTGAAGCAAGGATTAGAAGTTGTCTGCTCTTTTTTATGCCAACAATGGAGAAGATCCATTTAGATCCATTCAACGTCGGACTCATATGAGTTCTAAAGTCGGATGTGTGTATGTAGGTATAATGTCCTAGTAAAAATCAACAAAAAAATATTTATATAAAGGGTGATTTTTTTGCTGTTTGTCAGCCTGTTTTTTTTTTTTTGACATTTCACGCGTGATTCGATACACGTGTCAAAGTAAAAAATGCTCAGTTAGCATTGCCATTTCACAATAGATAGACTTATAATATAGGCTCGAACAACGTTTGCAAATTATTGAATTTTATTACCAAAAATCGTGCTCAGTAAAAAATGTGTTTAGAGCACTTCGTCCATTTTATGGTCGTCGGAATCGTCCTACTGAGCAGGCTATTCAAGATCAAAATTGCCGTATATGGTCTGCTGAGAAACCAGAACTGGCAATGCATCTACAAAAATGTACCGTTTGATGTGGTCTAGGCTTCAATTATAGCTATCAGTAAAATGCAACCGAATTTATATATTTTTTTTGCTTTTTTGGAGCACTTAAACTTAATCGTTGAACTCAATCTTGGTCTTAAAATGTTGCTTTTGAATTATAAAGTCAGTTTATCTAAAAAAAATAAGCAATTAATCTACAACTTTTCTTGAAAACGAATTTATTATCTAATTTTTCCGTAAGAAAAACTTTTTCTGTTCAACTTCTCATTCAGTTTCACGAAGTATTCCACTAAATTCCTAAGATATGCTATGGTTAAATGTGTCTGTTTTGTTCTGTTTCGTATTTTTACGGATGCATTTTACTGATAGCTATAATTGAAGCCTTATGGGCCGTATCTCTTCAAAGATGATGACGGCAACAACGTTATGGGTCAATGGTGCTCTCTATCGTTCGATGATGTCGCGACTTTTTTTGCCCAAAATGGAAGAGCTGGGTTTGGTGGACATGTGGTTTCAACAGGCGCGACATGCCACACAGCACGCGAATTCATGGTATTTTTTGTCCATCCATGAGCAAATTGCGAGGCAAATTTGGTGAGCAATTATTCATCTCACGTTTTGGACCTGTGAATGGCCGCCTAGATCGTGCGATTTAACGCAGCTGGACTACTTTTTGTGGGGATATGTGAAGTCTCTCGCCTATACGGATAACTATTGCCGCCTTGGAAGGCAACATGACTCGTGTTATTGGTGAGATACCTACCAGTCGAGATGTTGGAAAAAGTATGCCTAAATTGGACAATCCGGATGAACCACTTGAGGCGTAGTCACGGTCAACATTTACACGTATTAATATTCATTCCGTGAAACGGATGCTAGATTTATTTGCCTAGTCAAAACTTTCACTTAGTCAAATTCTTGTTGAAAACTAGAACTGCAGTCTTTTCAACCAAATCCTAGGCATCTTGGATTCTTCAGCAGACAATTTAAGAAGGTGACAATGCAATTAATAAGAGAACACGCAAGTCACATTGAGTACGTGTACTATCAACTAGCCTATAATATTTGTTTCTTTACCATAACTCAATAGAACTCACCTTGGCCGTTCTGCTGTGACAAATGCTGCATAAACATATCTGGTCCAGTATGTTGTTGTTGCTGTTGTTGTTGTTGTGGTGGTTGCTGTTGGGGATGATGTTGTTGCTGCTGCTGCTGCTGATGTTGTGGAAATGAAGAGAATTGACGGAATGAAAGTATAGCTGGATCCATGGCTGTCCAATCTGACATATTGCTATAGCCTATCAAAGAGCAAACACCTTACTAATTAGTACATTTATAAAAAAAAAATTTCCGACACATACCCTTATTGTGATTGCCACCATTCTGGTTTTGTTGGCTCATATGCATTTGGGGATCATGGGGGTGCTGTTGTTGTTGCTGAGCCTGCTGCTGAAATCCACCAGCTAAATGTGGATTCCAATTGTTTGGTTGCTGCTGCTGCTGTGTCGGCATCGGTGGCTGTAGTCCCCCACCAATGTTGCCAGGCAAATTCATAAACGGTAGTATCTTGCTACCCTGAGGCCTGGGCACACCGAATCCAAATGCATTCATATGATTAAAACCAGGTGGTGGCATACGTGTTCGCTGCACATTGTCCAGTAGATGTTTCTGATGGCTAGCGCTTTGCTGTTGAACCATTTCGTTTTCCATTAGCTCAGCCAATGCCTTCTGTGTCTCAATGAAGGGGTCAAAGCCTACACAGTTAAAGGAAATTCATTAAATCTGAGCATTTCTATGACTGCGTTTTGTATTTACCCAAATCATCGTCCGCAGATGTATTGTGTGAGCTAAATTGATTTAGCAGACGTGATGGCTGTTGCGATTGCGATGGTGGAGGTTGTTGCTGCAAATTTGTGGGCTGTTGCTGTTGTTGTTGTTGTTGATTGCCACTGTTTCCACTACCGCCGAGGAGATTGTGTGTACCCAATGGATCGTATTTACCGGATAGCCTTTGTTTTTGTAATGGCTGTTGTCCTATAAGGCCTAAAAGAAAATCGTATTGATCCACTAGAATAATAGTTTACGTGTTCTCCAACACCCACCATTTGTGTGATCTAAGAACTGTGAGTTGATTCGGTTATTTTCCAACAACGACGCCATCCTAAGGTGGTCATTCATTGGACCATTTCCTCCGCCATGACCGTTTATCACAAACTGCTGTCGAATAGTTGAAGTGGTTTTAGTGTGACGCACAAATTTATTATTGATTAAAGGACTTACCTGATGAAGCTGCTGTTGTTGCTGTTGATTCTTATGAAAATCGAAGAATCTTGACATATTTGTGCCAAACATATTGTTGCTTAGTAAATGGTCACTTTGTTGGCGTTCCTGCAATTGTTGCTGTTGCATTAGCTGCTGCTGTTGTTGCTGCTGTTGGATCAATGCAGTTTGGGAGAGCCGGCTTAGATCGGTGCTGCTGTGGAAATTGTTACTAACATTGGGGAAATCTGCAAGATAAAAAATTCATTTGTAGGACTTTAAAAAGGAATTGCGATTTTCAAAAATGCGCGGCATTGATCCAAATAGATTCACTGATTAGGTATAACTATACATAGTTAGAAATCATGCGTTTTGGATTTACTATCATATTTGCGTTAGAGCTCGATAATGAGGTGGGTTTGTTGGGTATCGATTCGCAGACAAATTTGTTCCATTCTAAGGCATACAAGGCTTTTCCAGTATCATTGTTCAAGAAGTATGTAGTAGAATCTGCGAATGAAATGCAGAAGGCCCATCGTTCGGAGCGCACAAAAATTAATTACTAATCGATTGTGATGACAATCGCTGCCAAAGAGGGATGTTTTGGATTATTTGCTAAGTTCACGGTTCGGTAGTAGCACCGACATTAAGAAGCATTATTTGACAACTGTTTACACTGATCGCTGTTATGCACAACACAACAGTCAGAGCGTCTCCGGCTTGCACAAATTCCAAGTCCGCATGTTATTGGGCAACTCCAACAAGTGTTTGAAAATTTAAGTGGCCTCTGCTCCAAGTTGCGATGGGCAACGAAAAAAATATGTCGCCGTGAGATGTATTGGTCGACAATAATAAACGTGACTATTGGTTAGGCAAATATGCGACTGTCAGCTAAGCACAGAAACTTTTGTGGTATATGATTATGAAGGCAGGTAGAAGATGGGAAATTTGTCTTAAATATGTAGTTCGGGGGAACGAGAACTCACTTAATTCGGTTTAAAGGATAAACGCAGTGATCCTAAAGCAAGCGAAAGAAAATGACAAGCCTTAGTTTACAGAATTAAATTGCAAAAATCGTAGCAATCGGCACAGGCCTCTGGCCAATTGTTACGCACCCTGCCCAGTTATGCATTGCCTGAACACTCACTCATCACTGCCGCAGTTGCAAAACCCCACAAAAAGTGAAGCCCTTACGCGCTTCCTCTGCGAATGCCCGGTACTAGCAAATGCCAGACATAGCACACTTGGCTTTCAGTACTCCGGCAAATTGATATGCAGCAGTCGCAGTGGAAAAAGTGTACGTTGCTTGATTTAACATGGCTCAACGTCAATAACATTGTCTACCGATTATTATTTATGCTACCCCGGCTATTGTTATGTTAGGTACAATCGCAATTATTCGAGTCGTTAGCTATTATTGTGGCAACCCGTAGAAAAACAAATTAAATATTTTTCGAGTTGTTACACGGTCCCCCGGTGTTCTTACGAGTTTATCTGATAAGCCCAAACGACAGATATGCATTTACTTGTCTCTAAATTCGGTCTAAATGGTCTGCATTTTAATGTAGGTACGTCCGTGCGTCTTTGAACGATTAGAATTTGCTTCAGACCTGCAGCGCCTGCCGATCATGGTACCAGCAAATAAGAACTTCTCCACCTTCTACGATTCTAACCACAACTGACTGCGAAACAAACCATAAAACAAAAAATCATAAGAACCTAAAACAGGTTATTCATAAAAGCTAGTCAAAAAACGTTGGCCAACCCCACCTTACCCTTCCATTGGAATCCACACAAGACTCTGCTTAAACTAAGAGTGACGGCTGTTGTCAAATATATTTCGCTGTTTCATTTACCTCTTCCCGATCAATTGAAATGATCACTACTATCTCTACTAAGGTAGACTTGACACAACATTGTACAGAAAATGACAAGGACGTACAGCTTGATGTGGTTAAAAATTATTTAGCTTATAACATGCAAATGAAAAACAAAAAAATTAAGTGCTCATACATTGCTGTGAATAAAAAAGCAAAATAAAAGCCTTCAAATGAATTAACACAAATAAGATACACATCCCTAGGCTTCCCTACTTACAACTTGAAAAAAAAAAAAAAAAAAAAAAAAACTCAAACAAAAGATAAACAACATAAAAATACAAAATAAAACACAACTTAAAAAAAAAACAAAAAACTCAAACATACCGTGTGGTCCGTTCATTTGCGACAATCCAATATTATTGAGTAAATTTCGTTTTTGCATTTCTTGCATTCGAAGGAACTCTTCCTGCTGTTGTTGTTGTTGTTGTTGTTGTTGTTGCTGCTGCGGATGTGGTTGCTGTTGTTGTTGTTGTTGCAGATGTGGCATTTGTTGTTGCTGTTGGTTCTGTGGTACATTTTGGTCTTCCATTTGTTTATTGTTTCTCATCATCACGTATTTGAAAGCATCTTCCCAATCTTCTGTGGGTTTTGTTATCGTTGCCGGAGTGTGTCGAAAATGCACAGGAGACGTCGATGAACACACCGACGACAGAGGGGATGGAGAGGAGGAGAATAAATAATTTTCGGGATTTGTCATAAAATTTATACCATTTGTTGTGGCTGTGCCATTTACTGTGCCATTTTGATATCCATCGATTCCTATTAGGTTTTTATTATATTTTTTTTTTGTTTTACGTTGTTAACGGTAGGTGATACACGAGTTTGATTATTTCAATTATTTTTGTTTAATTTTTATTTTATTTTTATTTTTGTAGATGCAGGAGGAGTTGCCGGAAACAAGAAGAGAATAGTTTTTGATTGGATCGAATTAGTTTTTCAGATTTTTGCGACAATTTTTTTTTTTTTTTGGTTTAGATAAATTTTGTTTTCCATTTTTTTTAACAAACAAACGAACACACACATATTGATAAGAAATACACTTATAATCTAAATTAAATCTATATAATTATGTACTCAAAGAAGAGTGACAGTTCTGATTGGTTCATCAGAAAAAAACTACGAGGAAACCAAGAACTAGAGCATTGAAATAAAACTTAGCAAAGATGTACAAATTAATGATAACAAAAATAAAGAAGAAAATCGAAAGATAAATTGTATATTGAATCGAGTTATTACGTTTTAGAATGTTTTATAGATAGAGCACATTTTTGATTGAACATTTCGAATAAAAATCGATTTGTACAAATTTGTGCACTGGTGTTTGTTCATAACTAACTACATATATTAAAACAGTTACAATGAAGTGTTCCTTGCCATGACAATGATTTGCATGCATGTACACTTCACAAGTACATATTGATGATACATTTTCTTCTGCTTGAACTTAAAGGCTCACATAAGTGTGGAGAGTTTTTTTTGGAATACGCTTTAAATTTGTTAAAAAATTAAAAACTATGTCGTCTAGTCGATTATTGTTAGACACCAGAACAAATAGTAGACGCAACAGCATCTATATGACCCTAGCTTCTTCCAATTTAATTTTTGGGATGAATGGAAGAGACCTATGATTTTATTTGGAATCCGAGCGGCAGAATTAAGAAACTTTCTTATAACAGTAAAACTCGCTGATGTTTGTCAGACATTCACGAGAGGTTGTGTAGTGAAAAAACCGCAAAATGTATTTGTTTTCGTTTAGGGATTGTACCTGAGACCTGACATACTAACCACTGCATCCACCGAGCTGTACTACTGTCTACTAATAATCCACACAACTGCGATTCTATTCGGATATGTACATGGAATCATGTATAAATAAAACGCGTGCAGTCGAAGAATTAGATAATATATCACCGCCATCCAGAAAATGTGGTGGAATGAGTTGGGCAAAATATATTGTGACATCTATTACGCTGACAGAAAGCAATGAGTTTATATTTTGGTGCGGATTTGTTATAAGGGGCAGGCTACGTCTTGAGCTTTTCACAAGTACGGTTTATCAATCCACCAATCAATCTTAACCAATTTCGCAGCCAACTGCCTGACACGCACCGATAGAGAAAAACCTAATACGAAACGAAGTTGTTCATTGGTTAATTTGATGGACTATTGAGCCAGTTTCAATCAAATTACGCCTAAAAATTGCTTTTCCAATTGCTTTTCCGCTGCCACCCCTCTGAGAAAGTCGGACAAACTTTTGTAACCGTCAATCGGTGTACCATCTGTGTATGGGTACTCTAATCGTATTTACTTCAACACCAAGTTGAAACTATATTAGAATTTAAGTGTAAAAGTAAAACCTATCTGAAAGCATCTCTGAGCTCTATTGAAGTATTAAAAGTTCACCTTTTTTAAAAGAAGTATTATTTAAACAAATATTAAAAGTTAAGTTTGTGTTGTTGTAAAATATGGCCGCTACAAAACTGCACTGCTAGAAGAGCGATTGAAGAAATTTGTCTTTAAATATGCACTGTCCAGGGTAAAGGAAAACTTAGTTTAGTTTAATTGAAGTGGCTGCCGATGACAAATCAACCGATGATCCAATCAATCTCTACCTCCACTGGAGGAGAGGAGGATTGATATCTTAATAAACACTCATTCAACCCAATTGCTTCTATGGATATAACGAAGAATGTTCGGTTCTGATGTTACCAAGATCACTCAGATCCTAGATAAGCCTTTGTGCGACAGTCTTTTAGCATATCTTACTTAGTGCAGTGTCCGATAATGACATTAACAGCCTTTAAGACGTTTAAATCGCTCGAGTTGGCCAGGGGAGTAAAACCCAAAGCGCCAAGTCAAAAAGTCTCACAGGTGCTTATTGAATTTTTCTATAAGTGGTGTTAAGGTCAACATTAGGCTAGTAACTCTGGTAACTCTGACATTAACGACTTTGGTAACATTTAAGTCGTTGAGGCATGTTTAGTCTTAATTGATTTAAACAGCAGCAGTTGCACATACACAACCAACGCAAGATCTTTCCCATGACTTATTAGATTGGAGAATCTTTCCCCAATTTTAGGCTCGATATTTTGCACCCCTACTTCAACTATAATAAAAAAACACCCCTTCGAGTTTGGTGCCCATGAAAAAACTTTCAAAACAATAAATAAACAATAATCTACTTAAAAGGAATCCACAAGCTATTCTAGAAATGAAATTTGCAAACGCTTTTCAAACGAAATATAAACCAACAACTCACCATTGAGTAGATCCGGTAGATGTGATGTAATCTGACTGTTGCGCAAATCCTCCAGTTTACTCTTAAGCGTTGGTTGAAACGATGACGATGATGAGAAGAAACTGTTGTTATCATCGAATAGATTCAATTTTGACAGACAAGCTGCAAGCAAACAAAATATAAATTAAACACATCATTAGGAATGACACCTATCCAAACAATGCACACAAACCTGTTGTATCAATTATATTACTACTATTTTCTATATTTGTTAGTTTCTGTGCTACTGCTGCTACTGCTGCTGATGTTGGTGTGGGTGAAACAATACCATTCGTTTCATTTGTTGCATTCAATTCGACAACCGGACTGGCTGGCGTCGACGCTGACGATAATGATGACGATAGCTTACTGTTTGTGTCTTGGTTGCTGCCGCCACTGCTGCTACTGCTGTGGCTGCTGCTGATGCTACTACTACTGCTGCTGGTGTTGTTAATATGGTTTTCTAAATGTTGATCCGTAGTCGGTATGGTTGTGTGATGATCTGGGAAGCTGCCTGGTGAGCTATTACCGCTAGTACTGCTCTCACTAAGAAAGGGTGACACACGGTGATCACTACTATTGCTGCTTGAAGAACTGAAATGCACAAAGGAGCGGTTGTAGAGAAAGATAATGGGATTAGCGAATCGACTACCAACCTTAATGACCTAGCATAGGCATTTTGTCCATTCACACCCACGTTCTCATCACTGTTATCCTGTTCGAAGTCTTCGATTAATTTCATCTCATCGTCTACACTTAGATGATTCGATTTTGTGTCGTTTTTCAATTTGTCAGCAACTGCTGAATTTTGTTGCTGCCTTTCGGATGATGATTTCTTATTATCTGCGGTGGTGGAAGAACATTTCATCTCCACACCACCGACTGTCGAAGAATCCTTGCCATTGATTTGCTGTGTCGAGTTACTCTGTTGCAGCTGGTTTTCCTTGTTGCTGACTTGATGACTGTTGTGATTGTTGCTATTTTTCTTTGCTTTATCGCCTTTTGATTTTTTGCCGCGACCCTTTTCCTTTTTGCCGCTACCGCCGCTGGCCGAGCCGTTTGTCAGCTCTTTACTGTTTGTCGGCGATACGGAGAGGCTAGGCCAGGCGTCTTTAACGGGACCGCCTACTGTGCCATTAGCTGTAAATAAGACATTAAATATATGCAATTGAATGTGACGGATGTAATGTAATTACCATTTGTTGTCGCTCCTGAACCGGGGTTTCCACCTGTAGACGGTCCACCACCAGGCGTGCCATTCGGCCCAGAAGAGGCTATCAGCAAGTCGTGCAGTCTCTTCTCGTACTCCTGATGCTTCCCTTGGTGCATTTCCTAAGGATGCAGTAAATGGTAAATCAGTTGTATAGATAATAGCGATTTGAACTCACCTCCTTGGTAAAGCTAGCCTCCGGATCGCCTAGTTCATGCAAATACATACAATCGCCCTTCGGGCATTGCTGGTTTTTCATAAAGTGACTACAATACTTGGTTGTACCTAAACTAGTCTTAATCAGTCGGCCATCTATTGATATATTATTCACACTTTGTATTGCTCTTAGGGCGTCACAGTTATGCACATACGTAACATACGCTGACGCCGAAGGACCCTATAAAAACAGAAAACCAATATGAGAATGACATTAAGAAATGTAAAGAGTTTTTAAACACATTTTCCGAATAATGCAACTCGGTGAGTTGCCAGTGTTGCAATTTGCTCCGACTTCCAACCAACATGGCACAGGTCGCCATCAAAAGTAAAACTGAATAAATAAACGATGGGGCAAAATTCGAGTAGTCAATAGCTTGATTGTTTTTAATGGTCTCAGTGCAGTGCAAACATTGTCACACATTCAGTTTTTCACCATAGAAGCAATAGAACTGAATACCCCGACGCGACGTAAACTCACAAACAGTTACAAACTCTTAACACTGTTTTAAACTACAAAAGGTAAACAAATATACTTACTTGCACACCGGCATACGCGGTGCTGGGGTTTATCACAACTTTATGAATTTTACCGTATTTCCCAAAGTACTCATGTCTCTTGAGAATCTACGAAATAGACAAAACGGCAATGTTAAGAAAAACCATCACAAAACAACAACATAGGTGATAGAGTTTAAAGTATTCGGTTCTCACTTTTGCACTTACATCGGCATCTGCCAGTCTGGGTGGTAGACCAACAACAAATACCAAATTCTTTTGCACTACACGCACATTGGCTAAGTGCTTTCGGTTTTCGGTGATTTTTTGCTTTCGTTGCTGATCCCGTTGCTTTTTTTGCGACTTGAGTGCAACCATCTGAAAAAATAGAAACAAAACGCATACATTAGTCAGATTGAACTATTTGCGTGCATGACTTAAAACTTACTTCCTCTTGAGTCAAAGGAGTAAAGTCAGCTGGATTCTCCGGATATGCCTTACGACACGCTGGACACAATTCATTTTCATCCGTGCGAATTCTGTGCCAGCAGAATCTACAAATCTACAAAGAAAAATTGAGAAATTAGCATTTAAGTTACAAAATGGAAGGAGTCACTTTTATACCTGATATCCACAAGTGCACGGATAAAAATTCAAATCATCAACTTCCAGTGGTTCCATACATAGTGGGCATTCGGCCACATCATCACTGCTATTGTTCATACCGTTCATAGTTGGTAAAGTATTCAAAATCGCCTTCTTGTTCGGTTTCAAGGTATTAACACTTTTATTTTTCAATTAATTTCCCAACAAAATTAATTGAACTAACGTTGATACAAGATACACGCAAAGTGATGTTGCACTTTCTTGAACAGTATTTATTTTTGTTGTTGATGTGTTTCTTTGAAAAAGAAAAACACGCGCACAGACACACAACGTTTCTTTATGTTTTTGTGTGTAGCAACACTTGCGAATGGTGCTGTACTTTGCGCAAAAAAAAACAAAATATAACGATGACGAGGAGCGTTAGAGAAGTATGTTAGAGCGTCAAACGCGTCTTAACAAAAATAAGTCACAGTTTTGCTGATAACGAATAAGGAGCCCAATGCACTAAAATCACACATACACTAGCTGCTGCGAAAGCGTTGAGATGTGCCAAACGGTTTTCTTCTTTATTTTACTGCTGAAGAACTTCTATTATAAGACTGGCTGAAATGAGAAGAAAATATACGTAAAATAAGACCATTGTAATCATTTGAGGTAAAGGTTTTGTTTGAAAAGAATGAATGACGTCAATGGTCAGGTAAAGTATCTATGAATTGTCCCTGTTAAATAGAATACTTGAATACCCAATGTAATCGGAACCCAACGACCTCGAAGCACTGACCCTGGCCCATTTTTTCATCGGCTCATCCCTCAAGGCTTTCCCTGAACCTGCGGACGAGGTAGCTAAAATCAGTTTCATCCAGATGTGGCGAAGAATCTATTCAGTCAAAACGCATTTTTGGCGAAGTTGGCCCACTGAATATACATATTCAGGAGTTGCAAAATAGAGATAGTGGGCCTTCGCTAACCCAAACATCAACATTGGCGATTTTGTCATCCATCATACATGAGGACCATGTTCCATCCCAAATATGGCTAATGAGGCGAATAACTGCCATAATTCCTGGTTTTGACGGACGAGTCAGAGTAGCTGATATTAAAACGTCCATGGGAGAAGTAAGACGTATGATTCGCAAGTTGGCTATCATAACCTCTTAAAAGCCTATGCTTTCAAAGGCGACGGAATGTTGGTTCATCGTCATAAGGCGTATTTTTTTGGGAAGTGAGTATAACAAAACCAAAAGTGAGTATACCAGTTTTGCATGTAAAAGTAAAAGTGAGCTAGCTATAGATTCCCAAAAAAATACGCCTATAGTTACCGCCATCGCCAATCACCATCACCTTGGGGGAAACTCTTGTCTTTTTATTTTTGAGAATTTCTTTGTCCAATCGCCACTGCAACGGTTAAACGTTAGAGATTGGAAAAATACCGTCATCGTCTCAGGAAAAACTCGCGTTTCAACTCGCATCCGTTTGTCAATTGGTCAAAAGAATCATCAACCCAGGATCCATCTATTTCTAAAGATCAAGTAGAGGTCCCGCGGTTGACGATCGAAAAAGTATTCGGTCGTACAAATATACATATGTATATCTTTTGCATCCTTTGTAAATACTTGACCACCTACACTTAAATAAACACACAAGGAACTTCGCTTTATAAAAAGTTCAAGTTTTAAAAAAGAAGCCATCAACAAAATGAAAATATTTGCCAACAACTATGTACATAACCTGAGATACCACAAAGTAGTAGTTTTCCTTCGCTCCTTCCGACGAATGTGAATAGAAAACGAAAAGTTTGGTTTTATCTAAAAATAAATTAAGCATCATCAGAGTGCATCATAACAAAGGCACAAAGGCTGCACTGCACACCAATCTTATCAAAAGCTATCGCATTCCCATTGCACTCGTGCACTACCTACCTACATGCACATTGCATATAGCGCGCCTCATGTGCAAAACAAAAGCAAAAATCAAACAAATTTACGGTTACATGGAATGGAAACATTTTCTTTTCAGTCGCCCGCAACAACAACAAACACAAGAGAGGCCCAAAGAAAAAGGAGGAAAACCTTAGAAAACTAGAAAAACACAAGAGAGAAATACGAGTTCGTGCAATTTTCAAGTAAACTGCTACACATAGCGTACAACAACAACAACAACAAAAGACTAACAAAACAGCAACAGATACAGCAATAGCAACAACAACAAATAAATACGAGTAACTAGCAACTAGGTCAACGACTGGAGTGGAGACTAGTTTGCGTTTCTTTGAAATTTGTTTCTATTATAGATATAAACATTTGATGTTGTTCTGCGTCTTTTTTTTTCGATAACGCATCTCAATTATTCGGAAATTCAGATCAGGCAGCCGATATGCATTCTTTTCCCGAGATGAAAGAGAAGACCATCAAGGTCATACGAAAAAGTAATTATAGTTTAGCACTTGGAAATCTATGAGATACGAAATATGAATATATAGCAACAAAGATACACGTACACAAGATACAATTATACATCCCTGTCGTTGCCCATGAGCATTTGAACAGAGAGAATATTTGAAATAAATACACTCGACTGGCGAACATAATTTGTTTATGCAAAATTAAGTGGACTTTGGCGTCAGGCAATTGGAATTTAATATGGAGTCAGTATTGGTTCGCAAATTGCTCTGTTGCAACTGTATGTACAACATGGCCTTCTGCAATCATGACGAGCACCATACAGAAGGAGAGACAGAGGCTTATACTTTCAAAATAAGGTGATCTGTTAGGGTAGAGAGTTGTTTACTCAGTGGCTGGCTTTCAAAATTCTTGACATAAACTGCAGTTGAAACTACTTCTTGGCAGTATGGATCATTTTAAATGTCAATCAGTTTGCAATGCGATGAAGTACCTAAATCAACCAATAAAACCGAGTTTTACAAGTCAAATTTCATGCTCCGACGTCTATCTGGTCACTAGATTAGATAAGATTACAAAGTGGGGGAAGTAGTATTGTGCTCACTAACTCATGTGTCATCTAAAGAAAGTGAATAAATGCAAAAAACAAAGAAATGTAAAAATGTGTGATCTACCACGGGGACTGCTGCATGGAGCAAGGTTAGCCACATTTTGGGTGCGGATTTTAGATTAGAGGATGACTTTAGGCAAGAAATCATTGGCTGCGGTAAAAAACAAAACCCCAGCTGGTCACAATCTGCATCCTGGCCAAATTTCAAAACATCATGCTGATCTGTGAAGGATGACACGAGGTAGCATTCTACGTTCTTCTAGGGTAGACGTACGATAACACGGCTGTACAGTCGGAAGGCACACCCAACGGAGGCCGTTAAAAGGCTATTGTCGCAAGAGACTTTCTGAACACAGCCAACGTTTAATCAGAAGTACCGCCACCTATGTGCTGGCTTTCAGTAGGTTCAGTAGAACATTTATGCTGACTGTTTAACGCCGGGGACAGTGTGATCCTTCAACCTGAACAACGATTGACAAAAGTTCCGTTTTGCAGACCCAAACGAAGTGACCATAGCGATATAAGTAAACTTAAGACCAAGTCCGGTGAAGATGAGCATGGCTGAATGAATAAATCGAAGTATGTTGTATATCATTTGCTCCTGTCCAGCTCTTGCCACCTTGGGGTACCTTAGGGGCTTATTTCTTCGAAGACCTGAGCGACATATCTCGAACCGATATTTGCTGCATCAGCAAGTTCGTTACAAAGTCCAACTGTCTTCACTGAAACATCAATACGCAATTACCTATTGAAACAAAATACCAATCCGTCTTTCCCGAAGCTTTTCAACGTCAAGTTGTAGAGCAGATCTGTACCAGCCATCATATTCCTTACTAGCGGACTAGAAGTTACAAGCGGTCACCCTTCGTCTTTTCCCGAACTTTTTTTCCTTTGACACGTCGATCTGTAGCAGCCATCCTCCTTACTAGCGGACTGTCAGAGGCTACCAGCTAACTACATTAGTCAACTTCATTTCGACACTTTGAACATCTCGTCAGAGGTTATAGACGAGAGGTTAGACTGTTTCGGTCACCCTTCGTCTTTGCTCTCCCCGAAGAACAAACTAGTATATCCCTTTTACCAAGCAGTAAGATGGTTTGGTTCAATCAAGCCCTTCTGCTCATCACCAGTCCTTGTCTCTTGGACGGGTTGTCAAAAGAAATAAACGGGAAGCAGACTGCAATGGTCGTGGGCGCAGTAGCGCAGTTTATTTATTTATTTATTTATAATCCCTCCACTGACTTTTGGTCAAACAGAAGAACGGATTGATTCAACCACCCATTTCTGCCATGCACCAGTCTTCGTCTTTAGTGATGGCTCTCAGAGGCAATGGAAACGGGGGCAGACTGCTACGGTCACTTTTCGTCGCTATCCGAAGACAAACTGCCACCAGCAGATGCTAATTTCAAACATTTTTAACCAATTGAGTTGACTCTTTCAGTCATCATTATGACCTCCTAACGAAGACATACCTCTTTTTAAAAGAAATTCACAGGTAGCAATAGAGTTAGTTCCCACCTGAAATATCCGGCCCATAAATTGTTTTGGCCACTTTCAACCTCCCTCCATTCGAAAAGGCAAATATGGCAAAGGTACAAATATGGTCTAAGTGTGTCCTTTGAGGACAGCCACCTAACCAAGAAATCTCTGTTATCGAAAACTGTCAAATTGAACCAAATTCAGTTATAACTCATCTACGCTTTTTGATAGTTTTAAAATTATTGAGCTACTTTCGTTGCAGAAAAAAATCTTTCCACACTTTGCCAAAAATGATAAATGTTTTACTAATGTCACTGCGAAAAGTACGCGAACGGACTTATATTGAAATTTAGGTACAACAACACTGCTGTCACACGAAATCCACATTAACTTGAAGATGTTTAAATGGAGAGCCCTGCTATCACTACCTACTCACTGATGAACGCTAAAAAAAACACCTTTAACAAGAGTGTTTTATTAAACTACATATTTACATTATAAAAAGATCCAACTGACATTTAAAGTGTATTACATTTCATTGATAACTTATGATTATACAACAATATAACACATTACGTTGTTTCTTAGCCCACTTTCTACTTAAAAAAAGAAAACATTACCTTTATAGCTCAAAAATAAGCTTTCACTTATCTCCAACATCTTCCAAAAAAAAAATTGCGTAGACAGAATTTTTATCTCGCAGTTTGTTGTTTTTGTTTATATTTATTACAAATATAAGATAACTTAATTACTTTTATCGAATCGTACGTTTGTTTACCTCAAAGTGGTAAATAAATTCTCTTTGTACACAAATGAATCGTCTTACAGTTTATTGAGAAGTGAATTCATTGAATGGAATAATTGTTACAAATTACATAACGCAAGTCGTTGCCGCCGTTTTGGATTAGCATCCACCGCCCACTTGTCCGTTCCGCATTGAGTTTTATCACCAAACACTACCCTAACAAAGTATGTATGTAATTAAAACGCAATTCAAGACGTATATGGGAAGTAAGTTCTCTGACAATTATCGTTGACGCCTGGCATTTTATACAACAAGTGAGGACCGTTAGGGGGTGACATCATTAATGTTCGTCCAGGGTATTTGCATTTGCACCATGTGCTTCTGACAATTTTACCCTCTTAAGTAAGCCTTGCTATGTCTCGTCTATTCAATTAGAACATAGCATTTCTTCTTCTTTTTTTATCGTGTTTGAACAACCTCTTGGCAATTACCTTGACGTATTTCAAAAATACGTTTGTTTACTTAACGAACACATATACGTAATTTGCTTGCCAAAAAATTAGTGATATGATAACAGAGTCGACTCGAATGATAACGCGTATAGTGCCGTGTCTATGAGAATACAACGACACGTCAACAATTCAATTTGTTAGGTTATGTAGACTGTGTTCAATAAGCGCGCTCTTTGTTTTGATTCATTCAGTAATACAAAAATATTGCGACAATAATTGGAACACTACGCAGAGAAACGCATGCTAATTTGAAACCGGAAGATGACGTATTGATATAAATAATATGTAGTACGAGATTAGATATTAGTCACCAACCTGCATGCGTGTTTACAATTTGCATTCGGTGGAATTATAATAGAGAAAGACGAGCACGTCACTTTTACGTGACAGTAACTGGATATAAAAATTGTATCTACAATTAAATTACCATATTATTTTTGTACACTATTAACCAGACAGATAAAAGTTATTAATTGTGGCAAACCTTCAATTCATGACAGAAAATATGTACACATTTATAAACAAAGACAAAAAGTTCCAAGAAAAAATGCACAAAATAAATTTGGTATTGTTTTTCATCCTCTAAACTGCAGTTATAAACATGAACTACAAGATATGAACGGTGACATCCATACAAAGAAAGAAACTACAGCATATTTCAGACCATATTATCTGAGCAAGTTTCACGTTGACGTATTTGCCTGTCCTATTACGGATACTATGAATAATACAACAAATAATACAACAATCCCATGGTTTGCAGCAATATTCGTAGGTTGTTGCCAGAAATTAAGATTTTATTACATACAGAAAGCTGGAAAGCATCATTGGGATACCCTGCCACTTCAGATTCAGGAGTGTCTTGCATACTTTCTTATGAAAGGAACAATCACGAGATAAAGTAAATGGTTTTTTATGTTGGGAAGGCACAACACACATTTATGTTAGAGCCACATCTTTAGAAGCAGCAGTGAAACAATGGAAAGCCCCTTAGAATTTTCGTCTGTAATTGAAGGTGCTTTCGGCAACTTTCGTTAGAAAATGGTGTGTGGTGCGTTAGCATCATTTTTATTCGAAGGCCCAAACAAACAAAAAAAAAACAGCGAGTTGACTTATACGGCTCTAGCGAGCTATCCGTCGAAACGGAGAATTCTTCGCAACGCATACTCTGTCGGAGGCTCAAGTTACATTCGAGGTATTCGTCTTCGGAAAGAATACATAAAATGCGACGACGCATTGATTTGACATGATGTTGTTTCGTGCTACATCAGGGTTTTCCTATTTAGTGCTTGTTTTTTCGTTTGCTTTTGCCCGGGAAACATAAATTTAAGCAACAAATACATCTACTTTGCTAAAATGTTTTTTCTTTATTGCTTTCATTTATCAATCCTTCACTGCAAAACGTAAACAAATTCCGCAACCTATTCCTGTCGGGAGCATAATTATCGAAAGAAAATTCGTATGAAGCTGTCAGAAATATCAGTAAAAACGCACTTGATCGCATTGTAACGCAAAATACCTGTGTGAGTTACATATTCACCCTTATATCCGTTGGCGTTTGGCATATACGACTCATGTGTCGTGTCGTTGTATAAATATGGTATTCCGATTTTTTTCGAACTTTTGTTAACGATTTTATTTCTTTTTCTGTTATTTCAAATCTAGTCACAAGTTGCAAATACCGGCTTAAAAATTAAATGAAATATTAGTCGTTTACGACAAAAGCCAAGGGGAATAGGGGTGATTACTGTCGGAAAAAAGTTCCGAAAAGCTGTTCGGAAGAATATCTCGCAGCAAAAATCTCCCGATACGTATAAAATCGGAGAATTTTCCGTTCCGGCGGATACCTCGCTAGAGCAGATAATCTTTTTTTGATCATTTAAGTGTTTTTTTTACAAATTTGAGCTGATGCGATATTTATATTATCAGAACCTGAACGCTGCAGATCGTAGTCGTCATTCTTGAAGGGCCGGACAGTGATAAAAGAGATGTTGAATCGTCTCTTGGTTTCTTCCTCGTCCTCACAGATTCTGTATAGATCATTGGTTTCTAGATTCCATTTACAGCGCATAGTTTAAATAATCTATATTCCCGTAAGCATGCGAGTTAAGACTCGAATCAAAGGTTTCATTTGTAATCTTCACATACAATGCCAATCGACGACGGTATAGAGGTGTCTTGACTCATTTTGCGTTCATCGCTGACCCCAACCATGATAGCTCAGTTCGGCAGTTCTTTGCATTTGATTTGTCTGCGTTTGATACTTGAGAGCAGATAGTTTTGGAAAAGTGCTGGAAAGGGTCATGGTGGAAAGACAGTTACAAAGATAGTTATGTTTGTCTATTACCAGTATCTGATTAAAAAAAAACTCCTTAGGAATAGATTAGTGTCAAGGCATTGTTTCTCGGGTAGATATATGCTCCTGTACTGGTCTCCATTTCGAGGTAACTTGTTTTTTGTAAACAAGTTAATAAAAAGCGACGATGTTAAAATGCACTGCATGTCTCTTCGAATCCCTGTTTATCCGAATATTCTTCCTCTTGGTTGGCAAAGATTTCACCTATATTGTTACGTTGAACCGTGTCAAAGGCCGTTTCGGTATCTACATAGCCCGTCGAAAACGTATTCCCTCATATCTAAGCTACTTTGGACTATTGAACTTATTGTGCTAGCATGTTAAATGCCAAATGCCTACAAGTCTACACCTAACTATGATTTTCTGTTTTGGAAGTTTTAATAGTAAGATAAGGTTTCGATGTAGATAGGTACACAGGCTTATATTATGCGTTCATACCATTCCAGTAGTGATTTTTGACAGATGATGGAAATTATATGCCTTCTACTTCTATTATCGTATATGAGGAAACTCACAATGAGTTTACATATCTATATCGTTCTCATTTAAAATTAATAATGTCCCTAGGCACGGACTGTAGTGCCACCTTAAGTATATGTCCCTAGGAATATTATAGTGCAGCCATGGTGTATTTCCATGTTTTTAAATATCAAATTCATGCTAAACAATCAAAGTAGATAAAAAGAACGAAAATGATTAAGGCATAAAATAAACAATGCAAAACTAAACAATCCTTTTGCTGACTAAAAATATTATTATTTTGAAATCCAGAGTATTATCAAACATCTCAAGTATCAGTATCAAGTATGCAAGAGTGCAATCATTTTACGTGCAAAAAATTAAAAATTATCTATAGAGCAGCATGCACACATACATAGCCTATTTAAATTCACTGGAGAAGTAAATGAATAGGAGGATGGAAAAAACGCAATAAAAGTAAAACCAACAAAATCGATAAGACTATTGATATGATGAGATTACTTACTGTGTATGAAGGTAGAGGTAATTAGGAATTATATCCAAGGTATGCAAAATTCATTGACATGGTTTGAATATTACATGACCTAGACAATGATATGACGTAGGCATTCTCTTGTTAATATTGCATTAATAAGGAGACCCTTTACTGTAAATTTGCTAACTAAAGCACCCATTTGGACAATAGTTCGAAGGCGACAAAGATATGATTTGCTTTGAAAATGATGCAATCGCTGACTGGTATGATACAACCAATGCAATCGAGATCAAAAATTTGGGAGTAATCTTTCATAGCAAACATGGTGTAGACATGTCGAGTCAAAAACCAAGTCTTTCGACAGTGCTAACGTGTCAAAACATCTTTCTTATTAAGGGAAAACATGCAACAGTCATCAAAAGTTAGTACATATAGTCACTACCTACCTATTCATGCCAAAACAAAATACCGAATATTTGCTACCCGTGGACATTCAGTGATTTCACCACTGCAGAAGACACTTCTTCATCAGCAGGCCTAATTATTTAAGTCGCTGAATTAGATTTCAGTAATACATACTATCATAAATACAACGACCAACAGAAATAGGTACTTTACTGTTTGCCACGTCAACAGGCCTTGGATCTAAAGCCGGCTGGCCCAATAACATCCGTATTAGAAAAGCATTACGAGACTTATTGAAACTGTAAGCAAAGCAGATAGCTGTTCATTTGCTTTGTTCCTAAAATGACCGGTTCTCTCGAATTATTTTGTAAGACTGATTTGACAGACTTCTAATAACTTCAAACCGGAAGGTAACGTGCAACTCGAATCGAAGATTTAAAATTACTTTAACAAGCAAATACATATCAAAATGTTTCAAATTTATTTTAGTGTAAACTGGCATACCAATGAAACCATTTCCAACCCATAATGTAACAACGACTCATATATTTATCAGAAACATAAGTTTCCATATGGTTTCACTATTATGATGATGCCAGACCAATTAGGTACATACTAGTCCAAATAGCCCAACAAAAAAACAACAAACAAAAAGTAAAAAAAAAAATACTTTCACTTCTAAACGAACAACAACAAATATTTGTACCTATTAGTTATTTAATTTATGTTTCAAATAAATCAATGATGCAATTAGATGAAAGTCTCTGCTCCAACAGAAACAAAAAAAAATACAGAAAAAAAAAAGTAAAATAAAAAAATCTCTTCCCACATCCACTTTGTGCATACAGGTGTCTCTGAACCCGAATTTATTAGGTACGTTGGAATTCCGTTTTGTATACGTATGTGTATGCAGTGCTAAAATAAAATTAGATAATAATTTCACAGGCACAGCAAATAAACAACAAAATAAGTGAATCAAAATGCAGATGATGAACTTTTTTTTTTACAAATTATCAGCGGCCATGATTGCTTGTCAGTTTTCCTCCTTTTCTTTGTTTCGATTTCTAAGATGAGGGATAGGAATTTATTGTAAAGGTGTGATCACATTGCAAATGTGAATTTTATAAAAATAAATACAAAAAAAAAACAAGTGTTTCTTTATTCCGACCGTATAAAGTTATGAAAGGTCTTTCAATACGACGACACAAGCACAGGAAAAAAAATCGCTTTTTGTTAAAAATAGAATGCGTGAGAAAACTCATAGGAAATATATAAAATTTTCCTCACAAGAAAAATAAAACTGAAAATTATATTTGTTCTTGCCTCTCGACGGTGTGTGTTGTTTATATTTTCGCACAGGTGAAGTGAGATATTTTTTTTGCAACAACTCGAGTGGAAACAAGAAAAGACTTAAGGAAATTTCCCAGCCAAGTAATATTCCACACAGTGTTGGGTGCAGTGGCCACCTCAGCAATGTATGCCATTGAAAATAAATTTTCTTTTCATTTGCACTGAATATTCCGAGAAAATCCTGCCATGTAAATTTTCTGCGATCAACTTTTACTGTGAAAAAACCACAGAAATTTGTAAAATGTTACTAGAAAAAAATATTTTATACATAACCCCTTCACAATTTACACAGTTTCTCTTCCTTCTTCATCCACTTTTTTTGGTGATTAATTTTTTATTTTTTTTTTCAAATCTGTTTTTCACTTTTTATATACGATTCCATTTGGACGGGCACAATATCCAATTTTTATTCACAAGAAATCAATTAAATTCACTAGTATCAAATGAAAACCATCAAATTAATTGGAAAATCTAATTCTTTACCTATTATTTACGGTTATTCGTTTATTGTGGGTGAGAGAATTATGAAAAAAATTACTTCTTCAACTTTTTTTGTGTAGGTACGATTTGATTGCGATTGCTCTTCAACGAAAAAAAATGACTACTGCTTTAGATTTTTTTGATATTTGATTAGAAATAAAAAGTTTATCCCTCTTTCTTCACACACACACATCTATCGAAATTGTTTTATATTTTTCCCTTTTCCTCCTCTTTTCTGTTTTCGTTTTGTGCTCGATGGAATTCATATAGTATGAGCTCCTTTAACACTTGGCTGGTTGTCAAATAACATGTGTATAGCGATCTCACTCCATCATATAAACACTGCCTTGTAAACGTCACTTTAGGGGGAAATTTTACATCCAAATATATCCCCCATTTCATAATCATAACACTGAAGAAAATAAAATTTTTGGAAAACTTACGGCTCGTCGGTAGAAATTTCTATAATATTCCAGGAGAAATTTTCAAAAACCTAGGTTTTTTTTGTAAATTTCTTCTGAAATTGGAAGAAAACAGAAAATCAATTGTCAACGTCAAAAGGGAGAACAGCTTTTGCTCCCTTTTCCAACAAACATAAACACAATAAAAGCAAGACAACTTCATATCAACCCCAAATGCAATCGACAAAGCCAGCTAGACCCTTTCTTCCTTAGGTCTGATATGGATGTCTCACTTTCGGTTAAATCACTTCATCACAGAACAAAGAATACACTAAATATTCTGCCCATCTCTTTCATTACATTCACTTGCTTTTTCTTCGCACGTCATTAGAAAAAAGAGAAGAAAAAATTAATAAAAAAAAATGTTCTTCTTTTTGAAATCAATAAAATTTCAGAATTTGCCAATTTTTGCTGCACTTAATGGACACTATTTGGAGAAAAATTTTAAACATATTCTGGTTAAGTAGGTTTACCTTTGTTTGTAAACCAAATTTCAAAAATTTATTGTAATTGTTTTTATGTAAAAATTGAAAGTTGCAAATTTAGCAGAGAGAGATGTTGCAAGAAGTATACAAAGACACTCTTTTGACTGATTTGATTGGTCTGGCTCTGGGGATGGTGTAGATTTCCGGTTAAAATGGGATTCAATCAAATTGGGAAATTTGCGTGTAATAGATCATAGCGAGTGGGGATATTTTTGACAGCGGTAGCCA
The DNA here is from genome assembly GCA_955612985.1 of Cheilosia scutellata. NCBI lineage: Eukaryota > Metazoa > Arthropoda > Insecta > Diptera > Syrphidae > Cheilosia > Cheilosia scutellata. Next base: position 7,046,910 of record OY015314.1, on the reverse strand, counting down.
GTAATATGGATATTATTTTTGTTTATTTTATGAAAGAAAACGATGGGGAAGTTGTAAATGCATTTATTATGCATATGAATAATGATAGTAACTTTGCTGGCATTATTTACTTTTGTGGGTCATCGAAAGTCGAAATGGTAGTAGAATTTATTACAACGGAAAATTAGGTACTAGAATTTCTTTGTGGATCATATTCAAATAATTTGCACGACTTTAATAAAAATTTAATACCAATTGAATTTGCCTAGCAATCAAGTGCAATTATTATTATTTGTTTTACTTTTATCGAAAGAATGTTATGAAATGGGCGGAAATAGTTGTGAAAAGTTATTTTTTATAAATTTGATATATTGTCAGTTAATACCCGAAGCAAAAAAAAAAAAAAACAATGGATTTAAAAATTTTGCGGTACACTACCAGATTTAGATGATGTTTAATTTCGCAGAAGGTCCGTAAAGGAAACTCCAGGCCTAGCTTACGGAACTATTTGATTCAGCGAGTTTTTATATTTAGGATGAATGAAAGGAGATTGAGAAGCTTTCACAGGACAGTTAACTCTCGGATATTTGTCACATATTTTCGAGTAGATGTCACATAGTTGACAAAAGCTTAAGGTTTACCTACTTTGTGTTTTTCTGGGGCTTGAACTTGAAACCCCTCGCTCAATAGTACATTTGTTTTGCTTTTAAAAACCCTAAAAGGAAACAAAATATACCAAAAACGATGAAACGATTGCCAAATAGCAATCGTTCAATCGACAGTTGAATTGTTTACGCGAAGCAACAAGAAACGATGATCGTTCAATCGTTTCGACGATCATCGTTTTTTGGTTGTTACACGAAGTAGCAGCATCGTCGAAACGACGTCGGGCGATCGTTTTAGCCTTACGCGATGAGACCCCAGCAAACTGCTTTAACATCTGAAGATAGCTTAAGCTGCCTGATGTTTTGTTTTTATTGAAAGTTAGTATTATATTTGTAGTCATTCTTTAATATATTATTTAAATGAATTCCCGGATAGGATAAGAACAAAACAAATCAGTAGGCAAAACACACAAGAAAGAATTATTTCAGTATAAATATTGAGATATTCACTCTACACCATTTTGTTTAATTATTTTATTTAACAAAGCTCTTTTTATTTTAATTTATTACACAAACAAAAATAAAATCATATTAGGAACAAAAAAAAATACAATTAGGTAATCAACTTAATAAGAAAATATAAACAAAAAAAAAACAAAAATTTTCTTTTAATAAATTAGTAAAATATTTAATTACAAAAGAAAATGCAGGAAAATGGCGATTGGACCCAGCCGCTGACTCAACTAAAATTTCATCTTAACTAAAATTCTTAGTACTTTAACACAACGTCATGTAATTCCACATTTTGTGAGACTTTTTCCATCTTCTCACGGATCTCACTGTCTACACCCATGAAATGTACCAAACGCGTTCCATTAAATGGTGATTCACTGCCTGGTGGATACTTCCTCATCTGTGAACAAGAACATACACTATTTGGTAAATAAAACTCTTTGAATTAATAGAAAAGCAAATGGTGAATATCCACGTCGTATTTGTGCAGATTTATTTTTAGTCGATACACTATACCTTTTTTAATTCCCCGCTTTTTGTTTAAGGTTTAATTAACTTATTTTCAAAAAAGCGTTTATTTAGTTTTTGTTAACGTTGTGCGATCTCTTGTACAAATCTGACAGATGTCAGTTTCTGTGTAATGAGTGTAAAGCTTTCATAGAATCTTTGCAAGACTCCATTTGTAATCCTTGCCATTCAATTAGGGTCCGAGCTTCGTATAGTTGTAATATTTTTTTTTGTTAATTTTGTTAACAAACATACATTGAGCCAAATCAATATGACAGTTTTGACAGGAAAGAAATGTAGGCAAAGAATGCTTTTTTGTAGCATAAAAAGGGTGACAGATGGAAGTAGAGAAAATGACAGTGCATTTTATAGTAAAATGGAAAGAATTTCTTTGTTTTTTTTTTTTTTAATACATGGAAATCAAGATGGAAAATATAGCGAAACATAAAAAGTACTTGCATATTATCTTATTTGAAGAAAAAACCCACCCAACATTTTATCTAAGTCCTAGCACATTTATTACAAAAAATTGTTATAATAAAATATAGCGTTAAGTGTAATAGAAAGTGAAAATAATGAAGTGTTAGTGTGTTTGCATTTAAAATTTGCTTAGTTATTATTTATTTAATTTGTTTTTAGATTTATTTGCTCGCGGTGTTGGATTCATCTTTGGAAAATCGTTTCTGTAAAAAATAAAACCAGCAACCATGTTTAAATTTGTTTTTAAGGAGTTAATCTTGTTTTTTTTTTTTTTTTGTTAAACTAAACTAAAGTCTACTGTTATGTTACGAGTATGTGTACCTAAAATGTTTAAAGGTATTAAATTGTACTTATTTAATATCCCTGAAATTATGTCTTTTATACCTACTTTCTAAACAATGTGGGACTATTGACTCCAAATTACTACCGCTCATATGTATTTTTAGAAGTCGATGTACAAACGAGACCACTTACTTTATCAAGATGCCAAAAGCGTAAACTTTCTAGTTAGGGTTTGAATACCTACATTTAAAAAAATTGAAACGACCAACAATTCCTATTACATATTATGATCTTTCAATTATCAATCGAAATATCTAACATATTTGTTCATTCGTATTTTATGTTTTTTTATATTTTCCTGGTCCTGAAGCAACAAGAGAATGTCTATAGCACTGAAACTGGTTTGCAAAATGACAGTTGTTTCACAAACTTACTTACGACTGTAAAAATGTATGGCACTTCGATAGAGTAACCTACCAACAGAATTAAGCTCTAAAAAGCAAACCTCATAAACTGGCGAGAAGCAAAATGTCGATGAATATACTTGTGGGACAGGATGTAATGTGTGCTTTATGTCACTGAGTATTGAAGGAATGTAATGAAAACTTTTTCATAAGAAGAAGACTTTACCTTAGGCTTAGGCTTTAACTTGTTTAGAGTAAAAGATGAGGCATAAGTTCTACGGCGTAATCGTGTAGCAGTCCAATGAATATCCAAGCCTTAAAGAAGAGTGTATACAATTTAAGCTTGAAGAAAATGCACTTTAATTGATAGCCCAGTATAAAAAGCACACTACTGTTCCTCAAAGAAATAGGCAGTACTAAACATTTTAGCCATTGTCATCGAATTTTAAGTCTCGCTGTATAAAATAGAAAAAAATCATATAACAAAAACTAAAAAAACTTATAGGAACAACCCTTCTCACAACCATTCGTTTGTGCGAGTTTTATATTTGGGGCAAATGGAAGGACCTACAATTGTATGCCGAGTCCGAACGATTAAATTGAGAAGCTTTTTTATAATTACAGTCATACTGTCAAATGTTTTTCAGACGTTTGCGAGAGATGGCGCTGCGAGAAAAAACACTTAGGTGAGGATTTCTGTTTTCTGGGGATTGAACCTGAGACCGCTCGTAGGATAACATAATTTATGCAAAGTAAATTTAGCGGGTGCTACCCGACAAAACAGATCAAGTAATAGGGAAATTGATTTGCGAAGTTATGTAGCGTTTCTCCCTAAAATTGAGTTCCTAAACGAATTTGTAATGAACTTTTATTCGTTTTATTGTAATAAAAGAGCAGCTACATACCACGTATCCTTGATATTGAAGAATCGTGTTGAAAAAGGTACAAAATACCAATAATTCTGAAATCGGTCAACTGTCGTATGTATGTAGGTATAGAACAAACGCAGGAATATTTAGGCCGTGTGTCAATTGGGCTAAATAATTGTCCTCGGATAATTTTCTGACCCTATTGTAGTAGAAAACGAATTTTTAGCTGTCAAAAAATTATTCTATAGGCTAATTTTTAAGGTTTTCTTTTGCTTGAGTTTTGGTAGAATGTTGAAGAGGAATATTGAATTTCAATTAATTAATAGCGTAAAATTCGATAAATCTTTGTTTTAAGATTGGAGTTTGGTGAACTTCTCTTTCAACACTTTCATAAGTGTCAGAAAATTTTCCGAAGTTAATTATTTAGCCCAATTGACAAACGGACAAACGGCCTTAGGTATTATTTTATACACAAATATATAGATTCTATTACAATGTTGTGCAGAAATATCACAACAAAAATGCAATACGTCATATTGGCCCTACAAACAAAACGACGATATCCGTCAGACACGACAATAAAATACAGACGTAATGACAGTGACAGTCATATTATTTATGCGGAATACAAATAATGTAGAAAAACTGGAAATGATTGTTTTGAGACGTTTAATATGTATTGAAATAGAATAATAATTATACATACGTTACGTACATAAACCTACAATTTTTGTAAGTGATGCAATCCATCTTTTCGAGGTCACTTTTTGAAATTTATTCATGAAAATAATTCAGTTCAAAATAAAGACGTCGACAAAGTTAAACCTAAAAGGTTTCTGTTTTCTTTCTTTTTTTAATGACAGTTGTTGATTAGAATATTAATGGATTAAATCGCAAGCAATATTATGTACCTGCCATTAAGAAGCACTCACCATAATCCTATATTTCTCCTTGCATGCATAGTCCGATTCATCAATATCCTGGTAGCAATCCGATTTATATTCCTCTGGCAGTGGTTGACCCTCAAATTCACAAAGTTTATGAAGTGGTCGCGATCTGTTCAGAAACAAGTTTAACCAAGAAAGCTCTCATTATCTAATTATTATTTGTGGACTACCTCACGATCAGCTTATTCATTGTTGACGGCTTTTGCATTGGACAATAGAATACATCCGGTGTTTTTTTGTCGAAAACTATTGACTTTCGCATCATGTCCTTCTCTTTAACGGTAATTTTATCGCCAAATTTCGCTGAAACACTCCAACTGCAGGCGAGCAAAAGAACTGCCGCAAAAATTAGTCTGCGATTTGCCATTTTCTCCCAATTAACCAGATGTATCTGAAAGTATGAAATAAATATTATTATCTGATGTGCAGATTTATTTGAGGGAAAGTCCTTGAAGTAATAGGTTGACACTTGTCAGGCTACCTTCTTAACAAGTTATTGTGTGACTACTTAAAATCAATTTTAGCAGCAAAAAACTACTTTCACAATTTAACAAGAGCAAACCACGACCACACAGCTATAAATGGGATCTGGGAGTGCTTTGGAAGAGATTTGAGGTGCACACTTAGCTATATGTTGTTTTATCGATCGTAGAGCTCGTATACATATAGCTGCCGGCATTTATGCATTGTGGTCAATGAACAGCAGCAGCAACAACCAGTAAATGTTATCTATTCCTACGACTCCAACTTCTATAACGAGAATTGAAGCTGAAGATATAATGTCGTGTAAGTTCAGAGCTTTAGTGGAATGTTTTAAGGTCATAAATATTCAGCGAACTATAGTGCGATTGAAGTGCAATAAATTTATCGGCAATTGTGCTGGTAAAGTACAAGATTTGAATAAGGAAGTGTCGTGAGGCTTATGCAACTAAAAGCACACCAACGTGATCTAGAAAATGGAACAAATCGGTATAAAACGTGACGCGGACACTGGTGAACTTTAAATTAATCGATCAGCTTTATCATATAGAATTCGGGTTATTCGGGAGGTGTATCGTAAACTATGTATGGAGTGGCAGCAGAAATTAATATTGATGTTGTAGTATGAATTTCATATATCCAAAGTTTAAATGAGTTGACGTAGTACCAGATCCATAGGATCCCTGATCAAGCTTCTCACAATTTTTGTAAATGGAATGAAGTACTATAACAACTGAAAAATTGTAATGGAAGTCGTAATTGGAAATATTTTGCGTCAATGAACGAATAGTTAATTGTCAAACGTTTGCTTAAGTAAGGTGACTTCAGACCCCCCCTTAGTAGTCCAACACGGTGCAGGGAAATAAGTCCCCATGAGTCGACTGAGGGACTTAGTTCCCACCTAGTGGGAAATAAAACCACTTTCCTGAAGTGGACTTAGTTCCCTTCCCATGTAAGGTGGGAAATAAATTCCGAAAACTCTGAGTGGTTTTATTTCCCTCTCAATATTTCGCACATACTGCAAAGCTGGTAGTAAACTCAAGCAAGAGTATACCCCCCTTATTAAACTGTTGAATATGTACCAAGAAGTGGACTTAGTTCCCACCTTACATGGTACCTAATTTAAAAGCACACCTTTTCCACTGCCTATAGCTATAATTCCTCGCAGAAGAAGAAGTGCTGCCAAATATTCTCAATTATGAGACTTAATGCAGGTCATAATATGGCTAAAAATGACAATTCCGAGACGTCATTTCCATAAACAAAATACCAAAATTGTCAAAGATTACCTATCTATCCATATTCCTTGCTTGCCTTCGACTATACTTCAAAACTCCTAACCCCAAAATCACATCTTTCACACTGCCCATATAATTCCTCGCAGAAGAAGAAGTGCTGCCAAATATTCTCAATTATGAGACTTAATGCAGGTCATAATATGGCTAAAAATGACAATTCCGAGACGTCATTTCCATAAACAAAATACCAAAATTGTCAAAGATTACCTATCTATCCATATTCCTTGCTTGCCTTCGACTATACTTCAAAACTCCTAACCCCAAAATCACATCTTTCACACTGCCCATATAATTCCTCACAGAAGAAGAAGGGCTGCCAAATATTCTCAATTATGAGACTTAATGCAGGTCATAATATGGCTAAAAATGACAATTCCGAGACGTCATTTCCTTAAACAAAACACCAAAATTGTCAAAGATTACCTATCTATCCATATTCCTTGCTTGCCTTCGACTATACTTCAAAACTCCTAACCCCAAAATCACATCTTTCACACTGCCCATATAATTCCTCGCAGAAGAAGAAGAGCTGCCAAATATTCTCAATTATGAGACTTAATGCAGGTCATAATATGGCTAAAAATAACAATTCCGAGACGTCATTTCCATAAACAAAATACCAAAATTGTCAAAGATTACCTATCTATCCATATTCCTTGATTGCCTTCGACTATATTTCAAAACTCCTAACCCCAAAATCACATCTTTCACACTGCCCATATAATTCCTCACAGAAGAAGAAGGGCTGCCAAATACTCTACAATTATGTGGCCACTAAGTTTCATTAAGATCATAAGGTCATAATATGTCTAAAGACAATTCCGAGACGTAATTTCCATAAACTATTTTGTTGGGCAAAGAGTATCCATATTCCTTGATTGCGTTCGACTATATTTCAAAACTCCTAACCCCTAGTTCACAATTAAATGATTGATTTGCAATAGAACCTATTAGAATGACACATCTACTTAATAATTGAAAAATGACTGCTATAGAAGAATAATGATTAATTTGGAATTCGAAAACTTGTTGACCTTTTCGCCTTGTGATATATTCGAACCAGCTATGGTTCGTTACTGGTTTCGTTAATCAACCGGATTAATACCATATAAACCTGTAAACCGTCATTTAGTCCAGAATTGAAATTTATGAATCCCATTTATTTTAGATTGAAAGTAAACACTCAGCGAAACGGATTATTGTAAGCATTTTCGACTTGTTTTGGAGTTCCCCGAACCAGTCCCATAAAAAAAAGTGATACCTGCTCCAGATTACTTCTTCATTCACCGGTTTTATTTTTTTCCTGTTCACTTTTTAACAGCTTAATTAAGAAGTGTAATTAAAAAGTGTGTAATCACAATATTGGCCGTGGGCAGAATACAAATCACGATCACGCAGTTTTCATATCTACACACTAGACTTTGAGTCAATAATGCCATACCATCCAAACCACTTCGCCCGCGCAGAAAACAGCAAATGGAAGAAACTCAAGAGTGACCATAGCAGGTCTACCAATCCACAAGTATACACCTCAAGCTAACAACTTTAAAATTATTGGTAACACAAGGCGTTTGTTCAAGTGGGCGCGCACTGCCAATTAAGGAGCACAAAGATGTTTTCCCAGAAAATGTTTGCGGCTTCGAATTGTTTGATGAAATTCTAATTATTACTAATTTGTAACGGAAACATACTGTAGCTATTACCAAGAGTAGGTATACCAATTTATGTTAATTTGGAGCGACGCTGTATCGGTTTTTGAGGTGTGGTTTCAACGTACCTACAAGAGGCTCTGTTTTCATAATTCTTTTTAACAAGATACCACAAAGTGAATTAGCAAAACGTCAGTCGAAACAAAGGATATTAGTAGCATTTGTTTTGGTGGGAATGTATGGTAGCCGGTTTGCTGTTACATAAACATCGATCTCATCTACTGAGCTGAATAATTGTTTGACTTGCCTTCAACTTCCGCGCAGATTTTGTGCGGGAGGATGATGAGTAATACGAACCAAAAGACCGTTGACGTCTCTTCATAAATGGTATTGGAGACTGTTGTATTTTGAATATTTATGGGATGGTAAATATGGTAACGAGCATGTGTTATACGTGGTATCTAATATGTGGGAAGTTTTTTGAAAATGATTTTATATAAATCAATCACTTTGAAGGTGAGAAGTTTCCGTTTTATTTTGGGACGAAATTGGAAGATGGTTTGGCATTCAAGATGATTCAATCCTTAAGTTTATTTACCGAATATAAAAGTTAAAACGCGTGCAGGAGTATAAACTTTTCCATTTGAGAAAGTTCAATCATTGCGTTCAGTCCATTGGATTTATGATTATTTGTATAATAGTCAAGATGAAAAATTATAAGCTACTAGGTATTACACATGTTAAAATTCTTGTCAATTTTTGACATGCTGATGATAATAATATAACGTCCGATTTTGTCTACACACAACTTTAGGACAGAATTTGACGTTTTATTGACGTCAGTAATGTCCATTTCCGGGGCTTTTACCGTTTTGATCTCAGATTTTTGCTGCCACAATGGAACATGAAATGAGATTACTTTTTGTTTGCATTTGTGTTGGTGTGTTATTTGTCAATCAGTTTTTTTTATTGCAATTTGTGTTTAGAAATGTCTCTTCTTTTGGTATTGGTGAAAGTATGTGTGAATCTCGCCCTCGAATCGAGATTCGCAAAAGTGATCTGAATCTTAAAAAAAGTAATTTTTTCCACCTAATGGAAAACGAATTTGACAGACAGCTGATTTCTAGAGCAGAAAAACTGCTCTGAATATTTAAAAAAGTGTTTTTTCTTGCCCATGGAAACCGACATAAGTCAAAAACTGACATATTTCACATGTGTAATTGGAGTTATGTATACCTTCTATAAATACATATAAAAAGTTGGCGTAAATTATACAAACATTACAAGACGTGCTTCCAGTACTGCGTATCAAACTAACTGGTGCAGCATTTAATAAACGTAAACAGACCTACTTATGGGATTTCTTACAACTGTGCAAATTGTCACCATTTTCAACCATTAACCACTCATATACAGTAATATTTCATTCATAACGGCTTACACACTTCACAGGTTGACAGATATCATCTTCTTTTCTTTGTCGTGTAAAAGAACAAAGTACTGTATGGGCTAAAAAACCAACAGACCCAACACATAATAGGTACATACCATGGCATACCAAATAACGATTATATCTTTCAGAAAATATATCAACAACTCATCGTATAGGTACCTACGTGATATAAAAAGAAAGGAATCCATAAAGACATAATGCTGTGCTCAGGGCCGTAGCCAGGATTTTGTTTCGGGGGGGGGCTTGCTTCCAAATCTTACGAGGAATTCTTTAAATAAAAAACTATGCAGGGTGTCCCAGTGAAGCAGAATAATCCTTTAAGGGAAGATTCGTGAAGTGCCGCCGAATAAAAAATTTTATGTTATGGCCCTTCAAAGCATGTGAACTCTAATTTGGAGGTGTTACCACTTAAAACGCTATAACTTCTAAACTATTAGAGATACAAAAATGTTTTGTGCATTTTGAAAAAAACAATTTAGAAGCGCATACAAGTATTATGCACTTAGGGTACATATGTGCAGCTACAAAAAAGTTATGGCTCCTTAAACTCAACATTTTGAAAATTTGTTGTTACATTTTTTTACTTAAAATGCTTTCTCAAAATGTTTACTTAATAAATTTTTATTTTTTTATGAAATTTTTATCCTTGAGAAATTTTCTAAAAATGATGTCAAGCAACTTTTTTACGTACGATCAACAGAAGTTGTTGTAAAAGCCGTTTTTGTCAAAAAAAAAAAATGGTCAAACAAAATTAAGTCAGAATAATAAACTAACGTAATTATGAGCAATGGGTAACAGTTAATTGTCGAATATGAAAAAAAGCTTAACATTGATAAGTTGATCTCCACAAAATGTATTCAAAATGTGATTACGCGGACATAGTGTTTGTACACGGGTTCTGCAATGGAAATGCTTCGTTGGCAAGATAAGAGTCCAACGCCGATACCCAAATCGTAGTACACCATGTAGCCGGGTACTGATGCGTATCAGCGCCTTGTTGATACCGGGTGAGCTCCTCGAACTAAAAAAAACGACGTTCAGACGCAGTGGCGGCAGAAATTGAGGGTGGGATTTTGCGTGCTGTGGAAGTTAAGCCTTTAGTCAGCCTCTAGCTGTGCAAATGGAACTTCAGAACCAGAACCAGGATTCACGGAACTCTCCAGAGTAATAGGTTACACCCTTCCCATTTAGCACCGGTACGGACACTTCCTCAAGAACATTCTGTGGACTGACGGAGCGCAATTCACAACAAAGTTATAAAGCTACAAACCTCCACAATTTGCACCATTGGTCATACCCCAATCCCCATTAAATCACACAACATCCTTTCAAAGGTAAGAATTTAATTATTTTGAACAACTTCTTCAAAATGTGTTCTTATTTCAAAGGAGGTTTATCGTAAATGTTTGCAAACACTTTAGTAGGTTAGCACGTTCTTCCACAAACAGTTAATTCTCTTGAATTTCTTAGAGAACGAATGCCGAAGCTCCTTGAAGATGTTCTTCTTTTTCAGAGAATAGCGATGTTCTTTCAACAAGATGGAGCACCTTGTGACAGTAGCAGCGGGGTAAATCCATTCCTTAACCATACTTTTAATGAACGGTGAACTGGTCGATTTCGCCCAATCCTTGGCCACCCAGATCTCCTTACCTAAGACCCATGGATTTTTTCTTCTGGGTTTCTGTGAAAGAAAAAAGTTGAATTTAGAGAAATATCGAGTCTCTTTTTGACCATTTTTGTCTGACAAAAAAAAAAACGGCTTTTACTACAAATTCAAGTGGCTTAACATAATTTTTAGAAAAATTCTCAAGGAGAAAAATTCCATAAAAAAATAACACGGGAAATATGGTGAAAATAGACCCCACTGATTCTTATTAGTTTTTAAATCGTATGTACCTAAACGAACATACTAAAATTATTTTTTTCAAAGCAGAAGACGTCTTGATTTTTTTTTTGACATGACATGATGGTAGAACGTCTTGGTTAACCATGAATCTGTCCGTAAGATTTTGTTTTAACGATGTTTCCTATGCAAGGAATCAGTATAGACACTCAAAATAGGCTTCAGTAGAAGAGGTTTCTGGATTGGAACGCGTTGTTTGTTTCAATGAAGTTCTTGGGGCTCTTAATTCAACTTCAAATAAGTCCTCGGCAAGTTGGGATTCGGATTGAAAAGCCTCTCTGAAAAAATCTTCGGCATTTTCTCTGATGTTCTTAAGAGAATTCAGAACTTCTTTTGTGCGGTCGATAGCAGAAACGAAATCTAAGGATTTGGTCTGTAGGAAAACTGATAAGGGTAGCGTTAAATTGAATAGTTTTTCGCATACAATGAGGCTTACTAGGAAATCACTTTTTTGGATCGCTGCCAAAAGTGTTGATGCTTTCGAAGACATCGCCCACGTTCTGCTGGTTATTTCTTCAAGATTTAATGAGATGCATTTGAAGAGTTCTACAAAGGAAATAATACAGTTATACCTTTCAATGAATCTTGCGTTTCACAAAGGCTTAGAAGTCGTGTTTTTCGGCTCTCTGGTGCGTGTTTTTTAATGACATTTTTTAAAGTTATATTTGCATTTGAATGGTTGCGGAAGATTTGAATTTATATTAGAAAGTTTTAGTTTTTAATTTTTTGCTTAGTGTTTCGGGGGGGGCTTCAGCCCCTCAAGCCCCCCCCCTGGCTACGTGCCTGGCTGTGCTACTGTCTGACGTTATGATGATCTTCCACGCTATGGCGTGTTATGTGAATTGCAAGGAAAATAGTGATCGTTCACTGTTCAGAGGGATTTTTTATACCATACAATGTGAACATATAAATGGAGAGAATACTTGTTTTTGAAGTATGTGGGTATGCATTGCTACTATCGGTACGGTATAATGCTTACAAATTTAATTACCACTTTCGCTTTCTGCCTATTAGGCGTGAATGAATGCTAATCAATGGGAGGAGAGAAAGTGCGCGATTTACATTAGGTTGATGAATGAACTCAATTCAATTTGAACCTTACATTGAATGTTTATAAATGCTAAATAAGTGCATTGGAGAAGCTTGCTGATTGGCTGCATTCACAATTGTTGTGGATTTCTCAATGAATGGCGCTTACTTACTTACTTAAGGTGGCGCTACAGTCCGGGGTGGACCTGGGCCTCAACCAACAAGCGTCTCCAGCCAGCACGATCTTTGGCCAGCTGTCTCCAGTTTCGCACGCTAAGTTGGTTAAGGTCCCCTTCCACTTGCGCACGCAGCTGAAACTTAAGACTTCTTGCCTAAGTCTGCCGCCAACGACGACTCCACATCCAAATAAGCGCTGTTTTTGTTGCCGAATGAATGGCGCTACACCTGTTTTTTATCCGACATTTTTGTACGCTTCTTTAGCTCAAAATGTATCTAAACTGACAGCGAATGGATCTTTTTTGACAATATTCACAGAAATGACGTCTAGAACATGAGAATCAACACAAAAAAAAAAAACCAACCCAAAAGAGTGAGGGTCTTAATGATAGGTTGATAAACGTCACTACTTTTGACATTTTCATGTTAAGGATTACAATACTTTGGCCTCATTGGCATTGGCCTCACAGCAGTCACAGGCTCGACATAATGCAATAATCTTCCACACTATATTTACAGAAGAAATGACCAATGTCAGATATTGCTATCATGCCATATGAAACCTACACAGTGGATTACAACTCCAGATCCATTGAGAGAAACATCGCACACAAATGCCGCCAAATAAAGTGTGATCAAGTTACCAATGTTATGAAAGCCTTCAATGCGTATCACTAACCTGGTTTATTGCGTTTGACACTACATAAACTCATCTGTCAACAACTTCGGGGTTAAATAAAGTTAAGCTTTGAAATAACCACCATGCATAGTTTCTGCCTACTTAGTAGCAATTTGTTGTTACCTAATGACAGCGATATACAAGATACGACGCGTAGCTCACCTTATTTGGCATTGAATATAAATTTTCAGTTTACTTTAGTATTGTAGGCAAAAATATGACGTCATATACTGTCAAGTAGCACAATAAAATGAAGACAAAACAGAAACCAAGATAATTGCGAAGGTTATATGCTTCGGGTGATTGTTTTTCAATTAAACGTGGTTGCACTATTACCCATTTTATTGAAGGTTAAAGAAGGCATAAAGCATGGGATAGTAAAGATGGCACAGTTTATGTCAAATAAAAGTATTTTGTCTAATAATGGTAACCTTTATAACGGTATACATAGGTATTTTAAAAATGCAGCAACTCTATTAACACTGACCGGCATTACATCATCAATCATTACGAAGAGACAGAGAACTAGTCATTAGCACTTCCAATTTAATGTCAGTTAATTTAATGAGACAGAGACTGATAGTAAAAAAGAAAAAAGAAAACTCCTTGTTGAACAATGCCGTTAATAGCTGTACTTCAATGTGGTATAATTTAAAGATGTTATGTACTTGCAAACTGTAAACAAGTGTTTATGAATTAATTTGGCGTTTAATAAATTTCAGTTGCCCCAGTTCTATCAACAAAGCTTATAAATTGTACTAGATTTATAAAACTGGAATCGACTAAAAGCGATAGTAACTTAACTAGGTAAAAATCGTCTTATTGTGAATGTCAATCATTTATGTAGGCGTTTCTGTTCGGTCATCCGTTTGAAGATGACACCATCCGTCTGAGCGCATATAGGCTAGGACTTAAATGATTTTTATGTGATACAAATTTAGCGCGTTTGACATTTTGCTTAGAAATTTGCGGATGGCGGAATTATTCAAATATTATGCACATAAAATGCATCAGTAAAATTATAATCTTCAACACGCATTATAACAACAAACTAAAGAGTTTCCCATAATTCACGATAAATTTGAATTTTGTGCCATTTAATAGTAGAGTGATGCCAACGGACAAAAAAGATATCAATGTGACAGCTGACTGTTCGGGGTTAGTAAAAATGGAGCGAAGAAAATCACCTTCAGTGATGAAGCTCATTTTCATCATCATGGCTTTGTTAATCGTCAAAATTGTCGCATTTGGGGTTCAGAAAACCCACGAGTAATTGTTGAGAAATATGTAAATGCATCCACAACGTGTGACTGTTTGGTGCGGATTTTGGGCTGGAGGCATTATCGGACCACTCTTCTTCGAAATTGCGGCTGGTCATGCAGTACCAATTAATGGTGTTCGTTATCGTTACATGATAATAACCCAGTTTTTAGTGTCTTAATGGACGTGACCAACATATTATGATTTTGATCATGAATTCATGACACTGTTGGTGAACTCCATTCGTGACAGTTCATTTTCAGCAAGCGTTTACAAGGAGAATTAAAAGTCGAGACATACAACATGAACAAAATACATACATCAGTTTTTACCACTTTATCACATAAAGGTCAATCCGAACTTATTGAGCGAGCATTCGTCTACTTTACTTTACTTAGGTGGGTGTTCAATACAGTGTGGCCTATTGATGGGATTAAAGCGAGAAAATATAATAGGATTGTTTCTTGAAATACCATGTTGCGGTGATAATTGGATAAATGGCTCATTTCATGCATTCGACTCAACTTAAGTAGGTTTTAGACCATTTTTGTTACTGGCCTTGAGCTTCAAAATCATAAAATATTGACTGACTAATAAATAAATCAATGACGTTCAATCCTCTAATTTCTGAATTTTTATTGGCCTCTAGATTGATCATAGGTATGTGGACAGTTTTTTCTGTTGACTTTTCTTCTTACAAACAAAAAGCTCCTGCATATTTACTGGGCAATTGTAAGCATTGTGCCTACTAACGCGATCGAAGTTAAAAAACGATCACCTTCTGCCTCTAGACCGTTCCAACACATTCCAATTGATTGTAAGCAACAGTTAAACAAGTCTTTGACCTTTCTCTTACACCAAGCTATGTACACACATGCTTTATACAAAGCCGAATACACTTTACAACTAGCCGCCAGTCAACATTAAATGAATTACCTTGTTGTACCTTCTTCATATTTATTTAGTCGCTAAAAACTTTCTAATGACGTAATCCGCGTCAAGAAAACAAAACTCAGTTCTACCGACTAAATTAGTTTGCCAATTAAGTCAAACATTATACACAAACTCGTTTAATTCATTTAACGACGGGGATAGATTTACCGAATGCTCTTTTTTATTTATATTTTAGCGTGATTTACTGTTATGTTCTTCAAATTGAGATAAAAGTATAACGATATTAAAGCAACGAGTTGGTAGAGAATTTCCAAGTTTGCTGGTCAACTCTTTTGTTTTAAAATAAAAATGTTCATCCTGTTTCCGGTCGACTTTCTAAACTTTCAGCAAATATCTACCTATATTTTAAATTGGCAGAAACAAGATCATTTCGTTTTTTTTTTTTTAGATCGAAGGTAACGGGTAGCAAATCGCGAAAATTATGCACACAGAGATTAAAATTTCTTAAATCTGCATGTAAACAATGTCCCATTTAAATATTTATTGCCAAGTTGAAACCCAAGGAATGTGTGCACAGTTGCCAGTCAACCAAACCACAATAGAAAAAAATTAAAATGCTTATGGAAGCGTTACACTAATGCGCACACTGGATCGTGAAAACAAAGGTATTCCGCAAATTATTCCATTCTTGCCGTTGCTCAATCGTGTGTAGGTGAAATGAAATAAAAAAAAATAACCTATTTCTCAAAAGAAAGGAGCTGCGAGTAAGAGTTGAAACTCGGCCAAATCAAAGCGATCGTCTAGGTCCAATTATGGTAAGTTGCATATTTGTACGTCGTCTTTCGTTTCAGACTTCTCTCTGTCACCACTAAATAACATTTTTCTTACTGAATCGACACTGTTCTACTAAATGTATCACAATTTACACTAAATATGGTAGTTACACTGACAGATTATGTGTTAATTGGTTGTTGCGTTTTAAGTTCAGTTTAGAAACGGGTAAAATCAACAAGCATTTAGCGGTCATTGACACACTTTAGGCAATTTTGATTCATATAGTCCTTTGTAACCAGACAATAATTTTAATCACTTTACTCACTAACAACAAATTTCAATAATTCACCTTTTCCAACCACGAAATTTATGATAACTCCGCGTAGAATGAGTACTAACCAAAGCCCAGCTCGTTTCTTGTAATACTAACTTGGCGCTTTGGATTTGTGATTCACAAAAGGTGATCTCAGATCGGACTCAAAGATGGAACGCACGGCTAAAAGAGTATGGTAACACAGAGAGAGAATAGAGAAACCTCAAGACCGGTTCTCTTAAGACAACTCAATTAGATAAGATAAATATTTGTCCCACCATTCAATGTGATGTGGAATCTGAGCATTTGTAGACTAAACAGACCTAAGGGGCAATATGCAGGGAAGACGTACACCTTTTTTTGTTCATTTTCCCATCGCGCGCAAGTGCATCTGGAGATAGAATGATGTAACGCGCCGCGTTTAGGTCAGTACGTGATTGGATTATAGATAATTGAGAATAATATTTCCGGTGTGGATTTCAATTCCACTTGAAGTGGAGAGGAAAGCGATCGGAATGGATATGTAATATGAGATTAAAGTTTTTGCATCAACTCTTTTGTTTTGATTTTTTTTGTTGGTTATACACGCTTTAACACTTCTGAATTGTAGTTGATCAAATTATGGAGAGGAGGATGAGTGATGGACAATATTGGAGGATTGTATTTTGCTTTGGTTTGGTGAGGATACGAATTTTGATAATTCTTTTTGTGAATAGGATTGTCGACATACTTGATAACCGTGATAAAAAACAAATTAAAATCTTAGCCGTTAATGGACAGAGGGGGCTTTAGGGGGCTTATTTCCAAAAGCGCAGCAGATCGAAGTTTGGCGGATTTTTATTTTTGTATTTCGAAAAGCGATTCGCTTCATTCAAAAGCGATAGCTGTTTAAGTGATGAATTGCTGGAGGATTATTTGCAAAAATGGAAAATTGGAAGTCAGAATGAAAAAAAACTGGAAATACCAGTTTGCTTTTGAAAATAACCAAAAGCGAAGACAGTTGAAATTGAGGTATCGCTTTCAATACGATCTGCCGCGCATTTAGGAATAACACCCCAAGGTTTTATTTGTTTTTGAGGTGTTACTTCTTATGTCACAGTTGGAAAGGCTGGCATTTTAAGAAACATCCTGTCTCATTCCGCAAACTGTATCAGTGCTGTTCGGGTAAAAGGCTTATCCCCAGTTTCACAGTGGAACTTTTAAACTAAAGTTCAGTTGAACCTGAACTTGAGTTTAAATTTGAAGTTCAACTCGCCCGTTTTCACAATGTAATCTAAACTTTAGTTCAATTCAACGCAGTTTACCTAAATTTAATGAATCGAATTTGGCAGTATTGTACAGCTTTTTTTTACGACGTTTTTGCAAATTCGTTTCCTGTCTTTTCTTTCAAAGAACACGCAAAACAACGTCAAATAATTGTGGTTTTGAAAATCCGCTGATTTCAAATTAAAATGTCACTGTGTCAAGTGATCTGAGGTTTAAACTGAAAAATACTTTCCTTTAACTTAATATCGATTTCCATTGGGCAAGAAAAAACACTTTCAGATTCAGACCAGTTTTTCTGCTCTAAAAAACAGGCTGTCACAAAACAGCTGAAATCGATTTCAGTAGAAGAAAGTACTAGTTTTCTGTGTTTTTTGTAATAGTTTCTCATATATTTCCCCTTATCTGGACACCAACCCTGTTTAGTAAATCAACAGTGGAAAAATGTTTATAAATAACAATTTCAGCAAAGTAGCGTAGAGGTTGCGTAAATTCTTACGCGATGTTTAACTAAACAAACTCTCAGAGGCATTTTAAGGAAATCTAATAAATACGGCTGATAATGTCGTTTGTTTTCGATTGGGTAAACAATGTAATACCTATGAAAACAAAAGTCAATTAGGTACCTACATACTTTTTGAATCTATTTTTTAAATTTCTTATAAACATAACGTATAAACCGTGATTTTTGTTAACATATTATGTACTTTCACACTCCTGGTTTTTGTGAAATTAATTATCTTCAGTAAGATTTGTTTTTGAATTAAATTCAACCCTATCACAGAATCCATTCGTAAGAATTCCCCGAAGGAAAGCTACGATACGAACTACGAAGAATTTACTTCACAAAATCCGAATGGAATCGACAGAAGCATTGCCTCATTAACCGCTCTCATTCTCATTTTCGAAATCAGCTGTTTTGTGTCAAACATCGGTCATGTGTGAAAATTATTGAAATGAATTGTAAGTAAACTTTCAAATAATTAAATAATTCTTCTTTAACAACAAATTAAAAATATTAATAGTTTAAAAATGGATTCAATTGCCTTCGCAATAATTGCTGGTCGAACAGAAACCTCTAGACGAAAGCGAAATCTGAAAATGCAGAGAAAAATTGTATTTCGCGACTCTTGTCTCTTGTGATCCCTTTGACTTAGATGAGTCACGAACGAATATAGTGAATCAATTCGTTATAAAGGTTTCAAAGAAATTTTCTCAGTAAACCGGCATTTAAATAGATGTTAGAGGAACTGGAACATGAGTTTGCCCCGGGTATGCTGTTGTGTTCAATAACTTCGATATGTGCCTTATTATAGTTGTGTTTGCCCTATTAAAGCAACAAATATTATTAAGGACCAACAAAAATGGTAAATACTTATTTTTATTATACAAAACACAACCTATTGCTGTGCAAACATCGTTTTTCCCAACGTACCCGCCACTAATTATTACTTGTCGTAGAAAAAGAGGTCAAATTTCCGTTTCATTCGGATTCAGAGATACCTAATTCTACGAATTTCGAAATTCATGATGTATTTTTCGGGATTCGTAGCGCATTTTCGATTACGATGGAATTCATGATAGGGCTGAAATTATTCTTTTAATAAATTTATAACAAAACTATTTATTTCCTCCCAACCATACCCGTTCAAAATACCATCCACGGTATCATATACTTAAACCACTTATCACCCATTTTTAGCACCACATCGCCAGGCATACCACATATCAAGCAACAAAAAAATCCACCAACACACCATCCAAGTTCGCAAAATACCAATCGCATCAGTGCTACCAACTCCAAAGCATCCGAAAAATTGAAGAAAATAATAAATTTTAATGTTTGGTGTTTGTTCTCGCTCAGACGTCGCCATTTCTAATATTCAGTCAAAATAAAGTGGAAAATTCTGCGGCAAAAACAATTAAAAAAATCCCCATGAACTTTTGACCTATAAAATAGTGCTCACATTTAATGAAATAATCAATTAATTAATTAATTCGCATTGCAGTGATACGTAAAAACCCAAACCAAAAAGTGAGTTTAAGTTCTCTTTTTCTTCTTTTTTTTTTATTATTTTCCCCGCACACATTCTCCATCCAAATCCAACCGCTAATACGCCAAAAAGAGACAGAATAATTGTCATCGAATGTGTCGTCAGCAAACGAGTGAGTGAGTGCACCTAATAACTGCGAAATTTCTCATTGGAAGAGAAAAAAAAATCTTCGTTAACATTTTTCCTTCGAAATTTCTTTTGTCAAAAAAAAACTTAAATTCTACTGAGAAATACAAGAAAAACCCGAAAAAATGCAAATTGTCTTTCATAATAATGGACAAACTACCCCTACAGACTATTTTCTAAGTGCAGTGAGTGCGAAAAAATGAACAATTGTGTGCCGAGGAATAGTAATTATTGTGGCGAACAAAGTCATCATCATCAGCAGCAGAAGCAATTCATCTCAAAAACCACCACCAACAAGGGGACTAGAAGCAGCAGCAGCACTACCATTGTCGCCGTTGTGTTGCTGTCGCTTTTTGGTTTTTGGATTTTTCTTTGGACATTAATGCTGGCGGTACGGAGTGTCTTTGTAAAACTTGTCCAAAAAAGACACCAAATTCCTTGTTATTCTGAAGAACAGACCAAAGGCCTATTCGAAGAACGTAAATTCCAGGTGAGTGGTGGATACTCGTTGGAGCTATGCAAATAAGTTCCATCCATTGCTGCGCTAAAAAAAAAAAGTGAGCGTTTGCGTAGATGTGTGTGTGTGGGGCGACCACGAACCTATACCGATTGGATTGGAGGAGGTGCAGCTATGGTGGGAAAATTTTATTTTTCCGATTTTAATTTTTTCGAGGGAAAGTTTTTTTTTTCCCAAGATTTTCTACTCGAAAATTAGATTGTTCAATGCCTGGCTGGGTTTGGGTTTTAGGTGCTCCCCAACCGTCGTAGACGATTTTGCTGCGAAAGTCGTTGGTTACATGAGGTAAAGAAGCAATTTTTCTCTTTTCAACTATCGTTCTTGGACTGCAATAGATTGTGTGTGTAGTTGCATGTAAAGTGGCGGCAAAATTTGTTCATATTTTCACGTCGAAAGTGGAATCGTGGTGTAATATTTTTTTTCAGTCGATTTGGCTAGAAAAGGCGCTAAATTTGATCTGCAAGTCGAAAATTTGGAGTAAAAAATGTCCAACGGCAAACAAAACAACATGTCGGATAAAAAATAAAATGTCAAAAAATTTGCAGGGCTGTCGCGATAGCTGTCACTTTTTTTTTTTTTTTTGCATATTTTTCAGTAACCTCTAACCTACCTCGTCGTGGTTCATTCTTTTTTGAGTTTGTGGCCCAGTTTATGGAATTTTTCTTTGTAAATAAACAGTGAAAAGTAGATAATCCTTGTTTTTAGAAAACGCTATCGTGCAAAAAGACTACGGTTGGAGTAGAATTTTTCGCAAAACCTCAGGCTGTATGAATCATAAGTTAGTTCAAATCAAGGTACCTACTCTCCTAGAGGAGAAACAAGAGTTGCTATGAAATACCCTAGATAGAATCTAGGGTAGCTAAAACACACAAATTAGTTGCCACTTAAAATTATATCTGGCTACTGTATGAATAGTTACCACAGGTATTATGACTGCCTTCAATTAAGTTCACAGTTTTTCTTGTACCGCAGGAGGTAGGAGTACCTATTCGCATACAATATTCACATAACATGCTGACAAAAAATATTAATTCGCGAGTCTCAAGCTTCTCCCAAGCTTCAGTTTGTGTAAGCGACTACCCTTTTTCTATAAAAACTCTTAGTCAAAAGTGCACAAAACTCTATTATATTTCTTGCCTTAGAATACCCAATAATTTGCAAAACATAAATTTTAACAGAGTAAAAAAAAAAATGCTTATATGACTGGCAATGCGGCCTACCACTTATGAAATAAATAAAAATGATGTGAAAACATAAAGAACGCAAACCACGAACGCAATAGAATATGCAGTAAACTCACAATCAACTTGTCTATCTATTCGTGGGGCAAAAATACAAGGTAAAGATTGGCATCTGTTGTTACCGGCTGCGTTTTTGCAAACCTAGACCAAAGTTCGAAAAAATCGAACAAGAAATGCTATTTGATTTATTTAAGTAAAAATGTCTAATAGGAAGGATATAGAACCCAGAAAAAAGGAATAACCGCCAAATTGTATGTGTTAAAAAAGACCAATTACTAGATCGATCCAAAACTATTCATCTTAACCTCTCAAAGCGAATCAAGTCTAACAAAATTTATTTTACATATACAGCATCAAACAGAATCCACGGAAACAGCTATGTGAAGGAAGCAATTCAATTCCAGTTTCTACTTTAAAAATATACAAAAGAAAGCGACGAATATTTATTCAAACAAAAATTATGAAAAAATAACGTGTTATGTATAAAAATTTTTGATCAGAACATAATGAGCGATCGAGACATACCAAGTGTACCGGTGACAACATTAGCCGGACTAACGAGTCTTTCAGACTGTAAGTGTCCTTTCAATTTATATTTTGAATTTGTGGCAACTTTTTTCCATCTCTCATTTCAGTACTAAGCGAGCTTCCTGTATCGGACTCCCTCTCAAGTGTGACATCTTTAAATAAATCCCTACTATTTCACACACTTGTAGCAGATGAGTCAAATAATTTATTGTCGGTTCGTGATGATAATTTAGTCAGGCAATTGGTGCATGCCATTGAGCAGACTAATTCTGATAATATGTAAGTACAATTGTTTTATGAAGAATATGATGGAACATAGATTGTAATCAATGAGAAAAATTTACCATTAGTGAGGTTAAAAGTCAATATGCAATCACACAACATGGGACAAACATAAGTACTTATCCCGAGCTTTTGCAAGGAATCTATACATTTAGGCCAACTGTTTTCAATACTCCGCAAAATCATCGAATACGTAAGTAACAGTCTGCCACTGGGTATGAATCTAAAGTGTGCTGAAATTAAATTTTTTGTTGCTTGCTTTTTTTTAGAGAACCACCAATCACCGCAACAGCAACAGGCGCTTGTGCAACAGCAATATGTGCACCAAACACAAATCGCACACTCGCCCCAGCCTCAGCAACAGCAACAGCAAGCACAGCAGCGAATAGGAGTGAATGTTATTCAGAATTTACCTGATCATAGTGTAGCTAATATTCTTCAGCAGCAGGTAAGCATACAAATTGAAATAGTTTTCAAAGATTTTTATAATTGTCATTGTGATTTTCAGGTAAAACCAACGGTTATCAACAACATAACAGTGCAACAGTACATGCCAGTTGCTTCACCGGATGGTAGACTCCAACAACAACCGCAAATATTGCAGCAAGTCATAATCAACCCGAATCCAGCAACTACAGCGGTGCAGAACAATTTTGTGTAAGCAAAGTGCAGAGAGTTGTTTCTTCTATTTTAAATGTTTAACCATATTTCAGTGCTAATGCGGTCACCTATCAACAGCCTCAGGCAATTATAGAAACACCAACGAGGCGAACAAGACGTAGTGCAGCTGCAGCCGTCTTGGAACAGCAACCACAGCAAGTTTCGCCGAAGCAACGAGCTGCGAGTCCACAGCAGACGATAATTGCGTTTCAGAAGAAGCAAACTGCTCCGATTGTCCAACAGCAACCGCAACCAGTGGCACAACAAACATCAGTGATACAGCCTCATACTACAGTTATTCAGCAGCAACAGCCACAGCATCAACCTGTGATCCAACAGAATCATCAGCAAAAGTCGGTCATACTATCAACTCCTACCCAGCAGCCGACTGTTATAATACAACAGCAGCCGCAAGTGACTGTTATAAATGCGCAACCTGTTGTCGCACAGCAACAACAACAACAGGTACCAGCCATTCAACAGAACACTCCCCCTCCAACGCAGCCGCTACAAAAACAACCGCAACAACAAGCAAAACCACCTCAACTTTCACACATCCAACAGCAACAACAACAACAACAACAATATCAGCTACAAAAACAACAGCAGCAGCAAACACAACAACAACAACAACAACATAAACCACAACAACTACAGCCACCCCCAGGACAGCAGCAGCAACCACAGCAACTACAACAGCCACATGTAATTCAGGGCCAATTCCAAAACGTTCTAAATTTACAACGACAACATTTCGCCCAACAAAAACAACAACATCAACAACAATCTACTCAACCTCAAAAGACAACACCACGCAACAGTGAATACTTGCAACAGCAAAGTAAAAATTCTGATTTACGTGGCCCATCACCAGCACAAGCTAGTACTGCTCCTGACCCAAATCAAATTGGACAACGACAACAGCAGCAGCAACAACAACTACAACAAGAGATACCAGCTTCCGTGCAGACAAGAATGTCAAATAATAATAGCAATGGTTCGATGAAAAATGCCATAACTCCAGTGCCGCCAACACTTCCTCCAACAGCAACAACCGCAACAGAAGTCACTGTAACGCGATCCAATTCGGTAAACTCGATCGCCTCGAACGCGTCCAGATCAACAACAGCAACGACGAGTAAAAGCCACCCTCGGGTATGTATAAATCGCCTAAAAGCCGAGGACGAGCGTCTGATGCAACAGAGTATTAAAGAATTTGTTAAAAAGTCACCAGAATTGGCGGAAAAAATCGGCTTGGCCACCGCTGCTGCTATAACAACACCAACTCGCAATCCGTCTGATCCGCTAGCAGCCACTGCTGCTCCATCGAATTCAACGAAAGAAGAAAAGATGAATAGTAGTAGCAATAAAGTTGTATCACCGCCAAATCAGTCGTCGTCGTCGTCGTCACCTCAACAGCAACCACAAGTTGAAGGTGGTGGTGGTGGTAGCGCAGGCGGCGGTGGTGATACATTTTCAATGATGAAAGCGGCAGACGAAAAACGGATTGCTACTAAAAGGAAGCTGGCCATTAAACCGGAGGTGGAGATACCACCAGAACAAATTTGTAAGTGATTTTTTTTCGCTAACTGTGGGCCTACTGATTGTTTATTGTGTGTAGTTGGTAGTCTATGTGATTGTGTCTATTTATGGTTCATTTTCATTTGTTTACATGTTTCGTATTGTTTTTCACATTTGATTACTAATTTTCTTGAGCGCTTCTAACTCGATTAGATATGCAGTCACTAGTGGAACTTGTGTAGAAAAGTTTTCAATTTAGATTGTGGTTGACATTTAGGTAGGTTTTCAGACTGACACTTTGTTTCTGAATGCGAGAAGGACAATAAGAATGTCCAACTTCTAATCCCTTTAGAACGACACGTCTGCAATGTTTTTTTTTTTTTTTTTTTTTCAATGGAGAAATTTGTTCAGCGATTAGAAAAATTGTTGGCTCATTGCTTATGATTCCACTGGACATCGTGTCAATTGGAATCGAATCTTGGCTGATAATTGCAATCAGCTGAATTGCTTTCCCATGCCAACGAATACAAAGTCCAACTAAACTCATATGACAAGTCGGGAAGATGCTTATTCTGTCGTGTCAGCAGTGATAGGCGATAGATAACATGGAGCAAAATAAACTACACTCAATAAAAAACTAGCTGAACCCTCTTTGCGAACTTTCCATTCAAAACCTCACATAAATTCCTCAGTCGACTATTAATTCATGTATCAAATTTCTATTTAGTGGGTCACTGTCACTACCGTGCAAATACATACATGACTGACATAACAAGACAGTTTTTTTTTATGATGGATAGACTAACGAATTTTCCTTTCGCATCAATTTCACAGTTTGCGACTGTGATAAAATGCAGATAAAAAAAAGTTTCTGCGCTCCCGACATTTCTCTCCTATTAAAAAACATGTGCGCAAATACTCTTAACCAATAAATAGAGTAGTAAAGTAACTGAACAACAAAACTCAACGAACGAATTTAAGAGAAAACCCGCTCAAAGAGAATGTCTCGTTTTCCTTCTCCTTTTACCTATTTTCCTGCCCAGAGAATTTAAGAGAAAAAAACGCTCACAGAGAATGCATCGTTCTCCTTCTCCTTTTACCTATTTTCCTGCCCAGAGAATTTAAAAGAAAAACCGCTCACAGAGAATGCATCGTTCTCCTGTCCAGAGTTGTCGGGTTGCACTGTATCAGGAGTCGAGTTAACGCATTCTTGATCGAGTAATACGTCACTGATTTATGTAGTTAGCCGACACATAACGCTTTCCACCAGATAAAAGCTACTGATATTTTTTTTCTGTTTCATCGTCAAAGTCTCTGATAAACTAACTTGCGGAAAAATTTATCAGCTGCTACGTTCGTTTCGATACACATGTCATTTGATTTGTATTTTTTTTTTTGTGTTTTCTAATATTTTTTGTTGTTTTAAGTAAACCAAAAGAAACCAGTAAGACAATTATCTTCGACTATGCCGAAGCTCAAATACCCGGTACTATATTAATATAAAATAAAAAAAATATTTTAGTATTAAAAAATTATATATTTGTATGGGAGGTATGGGTACTTTTTATTCGACCAAGCTCATTTTATGTCAAAAATTTCTAAATATTATTAAAACAATATGTGCAAAGTTTAAACTTGCTATCTTTACTGTAGCTATTTAAATTTAATTTTTAACATAAAAAGCTATATAAATCTGATATTTTTGTATGGGAGGTAGTAGTAGTTTTCATCCGATCTTGCTCATCTTCGAACTTAGCCTCAGTCTGGTGGATAAAAGCTTACGTACCAAATTTCAAGTCGATAGCTCTTAAATTACGGCCGTAATCGTGCGGACAGACAGACGGACAGACGGACAGACAGACGGACAGACGGACAGACAGACGGACATCGCTAGATCGACTAAGAAAGTGATGCTGATCAATAATATATATAGTTTGTCATACCTACAACGCCTACTTATGTGCGTTACAAATGGAATGACAAAGTGAATATACCCTCACCACAGTGTGGTACCGGGTATAAAAAGACATTTGAAAAATTAACAGAAGAAAAATTTAAGCCACCAAAAATCCAAAAACTTCTAACGGAGGAGCTGAAGCAGGTATCTTCCGGATATAGGATTTAACAGCCAGTTGAACCGGCTGATAGGCTATCCGAGACTATATATGTTATATATCACTATCCGAAACCTCTGAAACCAAAAGTTGAAGTTTAGCTGACAGATAAGTTCCGGATAGTCTATCCGAGACTTTATCAGCTAGTCTTGAAACTGGCCCATTCATAATAATAACGAATTCAGTCATTTAGTACTTAATTACGTATGCGATGATTCGGGCCCCGATATCATACAGAACTTTAATGTAACCGGGCGTAACCATTTGATAACTTCCGTGCATCGCTTATTAAAGCGGGGGGATGTTGCTATCCCTATCAATTTTTGTGGATTTCCAGTCCGCCGAAAGGCGTTATGTTCAAATGAAACCTGTTGATCAGTACAAACTAGAAATTTCCTGGGCAAGCGACTAGTTCAATGTCACATTCCAAGGTCGACGGACTAACCGGAGGTGGTACCTTTTCCTGAGGTTTTTTGCAAGAAGAATTTGACTTTCGACTGGGACTCGGCTTCCTCGCTTAAGTTTATTCAGAGTGTAAAAACGTGTACAGAACTACCAGCAACATCTGGCCCCCTTAATCAAGTGACGGGTTCCTTTAATGCGGTCGCATTTTGAAAATGACCATTCAACCGCCTCTTGCATCTTTGAATAGGTGCACCCATTGCTTCCTGTATGGAAATGATGTTAGGACAGAAAAGTGCTTAAATGTTTCTGATAACAAGTTTGTGCAGCTTTCTCGTGATGTAGAGCTGTAACGTTTTGTCCTATAATTGTCTCACAGAGGCTTGGAAATCATGTCGAATACTAGAAGGGGAAATATTGTATTTACTAAATCAAGAAATGTATGAGAATATGTCACTACAGACTGTAAACATTTCAAGGCACAAGCTCTCATCGCATTATCATTATATATATCACATGTTTGCACCCTAGGGACACGGTAAACATATTTAACAGAAATAGAGATAGGATATAAAAATTGAAACTAGACAAAGGACTACGTTTTCATCATAACTAACAGCTTGCGATTTGTAAATGCCAATTTATTTATTACACCATTTTAAATTCATAATCCGATTCATTTATTAAAAAACACATTTCACTCGAAGCAAACACAGGAAACTACTCCCTAACACCCACCAATATATTTTTTTCGGCCTAAGTGTGCTTGTCTAATTTATTTTTCAGTTGTAAATAGAAATTCTGTTATAAAACCAATTGGCTAAGCCATTTTATTTTAAACAGCAAATACATTTTTTTTTTATTTTAATGAACATCAATTATTTTATTAGCCAAAGAAAAAAAAAAACGACGATGCTCGGTCTCATGACAGTGGGTATAAGCAAAACAAATTTTGATTTTCAAGAGATTCTTGTTTCAATATAATTTGAGATTATTTTTATATTTTGATTTTCTCCTCCTTAGATCTGTCAAATAGAAAAGATGAAGCTAACGAAGTCCAAGCCAATGTAACATCCTATTCTATTCTTTTTTCTCCCTCTTTTTCTCTGTCTCTCTAAAATAAAACAGTTTCAAAGCCGAAAGTTCGTCGCGTTGAACGCAATATCGCCCCACCGGCACCGAAGTGTTCCAAAGAGGAAGTGATGCGCTCCCAGACGTATCAGCAATTCATGAAAAACATGGAACAAATCATAGAACTTCTCGATGATACGGAACAACCGAATTTCGAGTCTGGTAAGTTACTTAACGACATTTTGGTTGATTGGAGATTAGACTGACTTTTGTGCGATTGCAGATGATATTGACCAAAACATCGAATGCATATCATCGAAGATGCTCAATGTCATGAGCAATGATGTGGCTAAACTGAAGGCCAAGATGGTTCTCGATTCGATTCCGAAGAACAAGTTAACTCTGCTGATTAACTATGCGATGAGGAATGTGTATTTGGCGAAGAACTACTCCGCAGGCCCGGATGATGAAGACGACATAATCGACGAGGAAGTTATGGAGAAGATTCTGAATGCCACCGAGGCGTGTCTGTTGGTGTGTAATATCTACTCGACGGTGAAGGACTTGAAGTTTTTGCAGGAGGATAACATTTCGCTGATTATCAAGTTCGTTCAGTTTCAATTTCGTGAGACGATTTTTCCCTCGTACGATCCAGTGTACACTGTCAAGAGTATGAAGAAGCTGGACAATCGAAAGAAGACAAAGGCCCAACAGAATCACAATCGTAGTCTTCAGTTGCTCTACTCCAAGGCGGTGGAATTGATGAAGGTATTTGTGGCGCTGTTTGACAAGTGCATTTTTGTGGACACCATTGTGCTGCCACTGTCGACGCTGGCCATTGAGCCGTTCTTTGTGGATAACATCGATACGTTGCAGTTTGTCTGCTTGGAATTGGTCACTACGGTAAGTCTACCACACACACTGACATCTCCCCTTACAATCTCTGATTGATTTCTGTTTGCAGATCTTTCGTAAAGAAAAATACGATAAAATGCGTAGTAGCATTCTGGGGGACATTCTCGCGTCCATTGATCGTCTGCCGTCGTCCAAGAAGAATCTCCGACCCTTCAAACTGAGCAACAATGGTGGAAATATTCAAATGGTCACAGCACTGGTGCTCCAGCTGATACAGTGTGCAACCATTCTTCCCGATGCGATCTACGAGCCGCTGCGCAATTCGAAAAAACTCAAAGCGCCCATAGAACCAATCGATGCTGCAGAGAAGAGCGAAAAAGATAACAAAGACGTCCTGGTGCTCAAAAAATACGATGTCGCCGTCAGTATAGGTGGCAATTTCCTAACGACCTTTCTGAACAAATGCAAAACCCGTTCGAATGAGACCGATTTCCGTCCGCTGTTTGAGAATTTCATTCACGATTTGCTCGCGACCGTGAACAAACCTGAGTGGCCAGCGTCGGAACTACTGCTCAGCCTGCTGGGCACACTGCTGGTCAAGTATGTTTCAGATAAGACTATCGAGCAGAGTATACGATTGGTTTCGTTGGACTATTTGGGAATTGTGGCGGCGCGACTACGCAAAGATGCCGTCGAATCGAGGTGTAAGGTGAACATCATCGATTCGATGATAAAGTGCATCAAGACGGAGCAGGAGAAGGAAGGCGACTTGCCCATTGTTAATGTAAGTAAACATTGATAGTTGAATGAGACATAATGTAACCACGTGCATTTGTGTAGAGTAAAATCCAGCTGGACCCCGAAGAAGAGAGAACAGAGTTTTTGCAAAAGATTCTGCTCGACTTTTTGGCGGTGAATGCCCAGGAAGAGGATCTGGTTTGGGACTATGCCAGGCATTTCTATCTGGCACAATGGTACCGGGATATTATCTATCAGCGTCGACGAATAGCCGATGGCGAAAAAGGCTACGCGTCGAGAAAGAAGAAGAAGACGGCAAAGAAAAAGAGACGAAAAGGTAAAAACTATACAAATCACGAAACCAAATGCGCTATATGAATGACTTTCTTATCTAGATGAATCGTCTGAATCCTCATCGGATAACGACAGCAGCAATGATGATGAAGATTCCGAAAATGGCGGTGCTAGTGGTAACGCAAAATCTCGAAGCAACAATGACACAACAGACCAAGAGTTGAATTTGGAAATATTTAACGTACTCGAGGATCGAAAAAAGTATCTCCTTAGCAAGATAAAACCGTACACCGACATGAATTGCACATCACAACACATTAAGACTTACATAGACTATAATAATGCGCATTTAATTGCACAGTATTTGGCGAGTAAACGACCCTTCAGTCAGTCGTTCGATAAGTACTTGCAGAAAATCATTTTAGTTGTAAAGTAAGTCCTCCACCCACCCACAGGCAGGTCAGTTCTTTGTGCGACACTAATAAGTCTTCTTTTGGGTTTTTAGTGAACCATCCATAGCAGTAAGGACACGTGCAATGAAATGCTTAGCAAATATCGTCGAAGTCGATCCCATGGTACTCAAACGCAAGGACATGCAAATGGGAGTGAATCAGAAATTCCTTGATGCTGCCATATCTGTGCGGGAAGCAGCAGTCGATCTAGTCGGCAAATTTGTACTAAGCAATGAGGAGTTAATCGATCAGTATTATGATATGTTATCCACTAGAATATTGGTGAGTGAATTGAGGTGGCAAATTGATTTTAAATATGGCTAATGTGTTGCCATTTTCAGGACACTGGTGTATCGGTGCGCAAACGTGTGATAAAAATTCTCCGCGACATCTGCATTGAGTATCCGGATTTTGAGAAGATTCCCGAAATCTGTGTGAAGATGATTCGTCGAGTTAACGACGAGGAGGGCATTCAGAAACTGGTTACCGAGGTGTTCATGAAGATGTGGTTCATGCCGTGCAAGGACAATGATAGGGTGAGTTTTTTTTCTTCTTTCCGTGTCGGTACTTTAGTGATAACTGGTTGAGGTTGGTATTGACTGTGTGATCGCATTATTGAGATGCGAAATGGAACCCCAAGTAAAAATACTTTTTTTCGCGAGTGTGTCGATACTGATGACAAAGGGCCAAGAATTATTCTTATTTGCTCAAATATTTAAGCTCATCTTCATATGGGATCCTGTGTCTTTAGAATCAACGACAACCTTCTGTTTGCCGAAGGAAAAGGGAATACATTCTTGACTGTAATATTGGTCATTTTTCATATTTCATATTCAGGATCTCTACTAATTGTTCGGCGACATGCCGTTTGTTTATGATCCGGACATTCCCTGGTTCGTTGTACTTATTTCAATTCCTCGGGTCGCCGGTTGGGTTGCATTCTTCCCGAAGAAACAGCGCCTAGTCAGATAAAGAAGGTCACCCATTTTATCCTGATAGACAAACTTTCTTGCCAATTGGTTTTCCTTGTTCTAACTATAAATCAAAAGTCTCATTCTGTTTATTTTAATTTACAAAACAGCATGGTATACAACGAAAAATTAACCAAATCATCGACGTAGTAAACACAGCACACGACACTGGCACCACATGGCTGGAGGGTCTTCTTGTCAGCGTAAGTACTATTTGCCCCCACAAACAAATTTGATCACACGACATATTAAAAACTCGGTATGTTCTTACAGATTTTTGCCCCAAAGGAGAACATGCTCAAGCCGGATGGCTGCGCCCAAGAGGCTGTGAAAAAGAACACCGAACCAGCACCGGAAATAGTGTTGGCATGCCAGCAACTTGCCGATGGTTTAGTGGAACGTCTTATTGAATTGGAGGACACCGATAATGCTCGTATGTTAGGTTGTATAACAACATTGCATCTGTTGGCGAAGGTACGACCACAGCTACTGGTGCGACATGCCATCACAATTGAACCATATTTGAATATAAAGTGCCATTCAGCGATAGCGCCGAAATTTATATGCTCCGTTGCAGATATTCTAGAACAGGTATGCGTGTGTGTGTGTGAAAAGTTTCTCGCGAAAGGAGACTGTATGGTTTATTACTTTCTAGGTTGTTCCGCTTATTGTGAATCCCAGTGAATCGTTTTTAGCTTCCTTAGAAGAGCATCTAATGCTTTTAGTTGTATCGCTGAATCAGGCCGTCGTCACCAGTTGTGTGTCGTGTTTGGGAGCGCTTGTAAATAAAATCACAAAGAACTACAAGCTAATCAGGGATTGCTTTCAAAAGTAAGTAAACATTGTTTCATTTTTTGGTGTTCCCTGTCTAAATTGTTGATGCTCTCGTTGCAGGTTTTATCGAATCATTGACAACAGTCGTGATCAGGTAGTGAAGAACAACTATTCAATCGACAGCATCTATACGCCGATCTTTCGACGAAGTCTCTTCACAATTGGCATACTTATGCGGTATTTTGACTTTAAATCGCCAAGGGTTTTAGGTGAGTTCAAGCAGTTGTGAGACCCGTTGCATTTCTTCATGGTTTCGAATTGATTTAGGTGAAGGTAGTGGTTTCTCACCACAAATCTGTGATGAAGTATTCGAATGTCTGATGTTCTTTACTCAATGCGGCAACAATGATATACGAAAACAAGCCCTGATAGCGCTGGGCTCTTTCTGTGTAATGAACGATGATTACCTAACGCGCACCGAACTGAAGAAATTCTACTGTGATCTGTTGCGAAGCGAAACCGTCGACGCGTGTATAAAAATCATTTGTATGCGAAATATTTGGATTTATCTAACCGAATCCGAGATATACATGCATAACAAGGAGAAAGACTGTAAGTTGGACTTTGCTACCACCAAAAACAGTGTGTTTATTGAATTAATTTGTCATTTCTACTTAACAGGGGAAAAACAACAGCAAACGGAAGATTTGAAGGAGATGAACGATGTCTCATCGGGTATGGCCAGTAGAATCATACAATTGTATCTGCAAGACATTCTCGATTGTTTTCTAAATCGCGACGATTCGGTGCGACTGTGGGCAGTCAAAGTGGTGCAGATTGTACTGCGACAGGGTTTAGTGCATCCAGTGAGGATGGTTCCATATCTGATCACACTTAGCACGGATGCTAAGCAGGAGGTAAGTTATCCCCTGCATATATGTTAAAATTATGCATTCCAAAGGTTTTCCATCATATATTGAGTGATCCATCTTATCTTCTTTTGTCTACAGGCAGCTCATCGGGCGGATGCCCTTCTGAAGGAGATCGACAAGACGTACTCGGGCTTTGTCAACATGAAAGTGCAATTTGGTCTACAGCTGTGTTTTAAGCTGCAGGAGCTGCTACAAGGCGATAGAGGGAAAAACGTTGTGATACGAGGTTTCTGGTAGGTTTTTTCTTCTCTCTGAATAACGTTCTCGTTTCTAATTTTGAACTCTTTTATTTTTCAGCAAAAGAGAACACGATCTTGTTCCAGTATCGCTCAATGACTTCCTTTACACCCTGCTGCGCACAACAAAACCTCAGAGGCGTGCCCTCGTCCAGACAGTCACCAAACAATTCGATGACCAAAAGACAACGCTACGTCAAATGCTCTACATAGCCGATAATCTCGCTTACTTCCCGTATGTCGTGCAAGACGAACCTCTGTATCTCATCCATCAAATCGATCTGATGATTTCGATGGCGGGCACAAACCTCTTGGCCACATTCAAGGAATGCCTCAAGCCATCCGAGAATGCCGAAGACATCCTCGAAGATGATGACGACGAGGAGGATCCAGATGTGCTGTTTAAACGGCTGCCAGAAGATATCACCGAAATCCAGAAATGCATTACATCGGCGCAGGCCTGCATGTTGCTCTTAATACTCAAGCAGCACCTGAAAGACATGTACGGTCTGACTGATGGCAAAATTTCACGCTACTCGCCATCGGAAACACAGAAAATCTACGAGAAGGTTGTTGCGCGAAAGTCGGTGCCGGATTTCAATCCCAAGTCAACGATAGAGGAGATCAAGAAGTCTGTGATTAAAACCAATCAGACAGAGATGAATGCGGAGGAGAAAATGGATTTAGTTGTAAAGTATTTAGATGTGAGTAAAATAGTAAAATAGCTGTTGCTCTTTCTATGGAAGCTAATGACTTGTCGTTTCAGTTTAAACAACTTATGCTTAAGTTAGATCCAGATGATGCGGACTCTGCCGATGAGGATCGTGACAAGTCGAGACTAAATGTCACAGCAGATACTCCGTCAACGCCAGCGTTAAATTTAACCGGAGGTGCTAATCAGAGTGTCGAAGGGGTAGGTGGTGAGACTAGTACGGGGCCGGGCAGTGGGACGCCTCATGTAAATAGTGTGAATCATTCGACGGTTTCAACGCCTGCCCAAAATAAGGTAAGTTGAAGAGCTAGCCCCCAATCTATAGTCGAGACAGTTTCGACTGTCGTTGATACTGGGTATGGAAAAGCTGTATTGTGTTACGCCCGATTTATGACAGTAGATTGCTGAAGGAAGCCATCAATGAATACATCTCTTGCAATTTCTTGTCGTAGTTTACAATGGACAGTGGACATCCTTCGGATGGTTTATAGATTACAGGCGAAGGTTTTAACACAATTTACATCTTAAGGTGACAAACATCCGCGAAAAAGCCCTATCTATGGTCGAACATGTTGCGCCAAATTATTTATTTATTTGAACTTCCTTTTCTACTGTTCTTCTCATCAATTTGATTCCCTATTCCATGGTTTCATCTCTGTGTTTTCCTAATCTTAAATCTCGCCTTCTTATTTGATTCTTCAAGGAAATCGCAGCAACTCCAACATCGCGATCAACGCGAACTACAAAATCATCATCACGCAAACAACCCGTGCGAAGTAAGCGGAAAAAACGAAAAATCGTTTCATCCGACGAAGACGAAGATGACTACAGTGATGCCGATTACTCATAATAACTTCATTAAAGGTAACCACGTATCAAAACAAAAAAAAAAAAAAAACACTCAAAATCAAATTGTTTCAAACATTCTAATAAAAAACAGCAAAACAAAATATAAAGTGGCACAGTAAATTATATATTATTGATAGTTATATCAAAATGGAAAGCAAAATCAACTGAAAACTTTTAGTTTCGTTTTTTTTTTATGTTTAGAAATATTTAAGAAAAAAAAAAACCAATATCCTATTTATAGCTGAGTGTGTATAGGTTATAAATGAGTATAATTAAATTTAAAATAATATAAACGAAGTATAATATTATTGTATAACTAAAATCTGAATTATTTTTGTTTTTGTATAAATCCGAAGACTTTAATTTAAAATTAACAAAAGAAAAACCTACTTTTAGAGCAAATTTAATAAATAAACAATTTAATTTATTTTTAAGCTATGAACAAACAAACAAAACACAAACACACACAAAATACATAAAAAACCCACAAAAAAAAAAAAAAACAAAAAGAATTTAAAATATATTCAGCAAAAAAGGAAAACAAATTTATATATTTAAAGTTGTAAATGAAATCTAAACAAATTTAAGAAGAAAACTACTGTTACAATTTAAAAAATATTATGAGAAAAAAAACAAGCTACAGGTGTAAGTGAACAAAAAAAATTTAAAAAAAACGTTTGTGTTTTTTATACTTAAAAAGAACGCGCATATAAATATGATATAAACTTTTAGATTTATAAGTAATAAACAAAAACAAACGCAAATGTACATTTAAAAAAAAAAAGTTGAGAAAAAAAATTCGTTAAGGCTTCATTTACTTTTCCGCCCTTAAATAATAATAAAAAGAAAAAAAAAACACTAAAAAAGAGAAAGAATCATCCAATCACACACATACGCGTAATAAATATGTTTTTCTTTTCTTTTTCTATATTTTTTTATATATGTATTTAAAATATATTTAATAACGCCACCCCTAGTAATATTGAAATCGTCGTAAAAGAAATTGGAAAACATTATTTATAACTATGTAGCTATAATAATATACATACGAGTAATCTATATATTATATATTTTTCATTTTACTTTAAAAAAGAAGAACCGCGGAAATGATATAATAATAAAAGAAACAAACAAAAAAGAAGGAATTACTTCAATATAAATAAAAGAGTTTGTGCACTTTATTTTGATTTAATTTCTGTTTTTATGGTAGGTTTTCGCTGTTATATATCGTCACGAGGATTAAAACATAGAAACACTCAACATAGAAACACACAAAGGTGCGACCCCATCAGAAAATTCTGTTTGCCGCACAAATGTCAAATGTTAAAACTTTCTTGAATAGCAATAGAACGTGGAATATGTTTAAAAAGTCAAAAAACCTCAACATTGACAGCGGCCATGGTTTATTGATGATGAGCAAAGCAGAAGCTCCGGCGAGGGACCAACAATACTCTGTACCGAACATAAAAAGCAACGAAACATATGAAGAGTTTTTCCACCACTGCAACTGCACCAACAAATTTGTTTCTGCTTGTAAGTAGAATTAGCCGAAATTGGTCACACTTTAACATTATTGCTTTCATTATACAGTATTATTTTCTAACTCCCAGTTTCACAGTGGAAATTTAAACTAAAGTTCAATTGAACCTGAACTTGAGTTAAAATTTGAAGTTCAACTCGTCCAATTTCACAATGTAATCTGAACTTCATTTCAATTGAACTCAGTTTAACAAAATTTAATGAATATAATTTGGCAGTGTTGTACAGTACTTGGCTTTTATACGACTTTTCCAAAATCGTTCCTTGTCTTTTATTTCAAAGAACACGCAAAACAATGTCAAATATTTGTGTTTTTGACAATCGGCAGCTTCCAAATTCAAATATCACAGTTCAAAGTGATCTGATGTTTAAACGACAGAGTATTGTCGTTTAACTTAAACTACAGAATGAACTCCGTGAAACCGAATTACGTGTTAACTGAAAGTGTAGTTTTAACTTCCTCTGTGAAACTGGGGGTTAGTCATACACTCATACTGCTAGGTTCCACATTTCACTTTCATTCGAAATGAAATCGGAAATGAATTTTTGTGTTCTACATTCCACTGTATTCGATTTCGGAATTTGGACAAAGTGACGTTGTGATTTCGAAAAAATTTCGGAGTTTCCGAATCGCTCGTATGCAGAACGCCCAATGCAGAACACTGAAAACGAATTCACTCGATTTGTAATTTCGATTTCACTCGATTTCTGGAACCTAGCTGTTATTCTCAGAAACAGAGTGAATATTATTATTATTTAAACTTTATTGACAGATAATAAATTATATATTGACAATACAAAATACAATATATGCCCCTATTGTGTAAGACAACTACAGTTGAGTTGTCTCTTGGTTTTATGTAATTCAAAATTCGGTATTGTCCGTATTTTCATACACAACATTGATAGAAAAGTTGGTTGTCTATAAGTTGTTAGTTAGTTTGGGTTGTGTGAAAGTTGAGTTGAATTGAAGACAACTGAACTCAACTAAGTTGAAGACAACTCAACTCAAATAAGTTGAGTTGTCTTACATAATAGGGGCAATACATAGTAGAAATGACTAGCTATAAAGGCTTTCGCCTATTTTTATAACGTGTCTGCTCAAACGCACACCCTTTTCGGAAGAAGATAGTAAACTCAATTTTGCGAAATTGGGACAATAATAAACCTTACAGCTAGGTTCCAGAAATCGAGTAAAATGAAATCGAAATCGAAACGAATTCTTTTCAGTGTTCTGCATTCCGTCCGATTCGGTAACTCCGACATTTTTTCGAAATCACTTTTCGTGAAATCGCAAACAGCTAACATCTGTCATTTGGGACATCGTAAAAGTGTTTTTATTTTGGAAAATTGTTTGTTAATAAAATTGTGTTGTTCTTGTGGCTTACAAGATTATTTTTATTATAATTTTATTATAAACGGATCTTTTAATGAGTGCTGTGCTATTTGCTGCACAGGACTATAAAAA
Organism: Cheilosia scutellata; assembly: GCA_955612985.1. Lineage (NCBI taxonomy): Eukaryota > Metazoa > Arthropoda > Insecta > Diptera > Syrphidae > Cheilosia > Cheilosia scutellata. The sequence continues at coordinate 7,008,816 of OY015314.1, read as the reverse complement.
AATAAAAAGACGAAGGCTGAGAGGTATATCAAATCCTGTGGAAATTGCAGATGCTGCGCAAGTTATAAAAGCTAAAAATGAAAGTTAAATTTTGTCAATTATTAGTCGTTTAATAGAAGTTCATTTCATACTACCGTCTAAATGTGTATTTCTAATGTTGCAAATGGTTGAGCCACACCTTCAACAATATTCAATTCCTGCCACTTTGCAACTAGCCGCAGTTTTGCGTTTTTGCCGCTCCATAAAATGATTAAGTATTCCCGCCTGCGCAGTATTTTTATGTTTACCCCTGTTTTAAATATATATATATTTTTTTAAATGAGCCTATCAACAATTTCACTTTTTCTCAATTCCGAAAATTTCTAAACCGAAATCGAATAAAGTGAAATTAGAACACAAAAATTCATTTCCGATTGATTTCGATTTCATTTCGAGTGAAAGTGAAATGTGGAACCTAGCTGTTAATCTCGTTCTCGACTAATGTCGGAACTATCTTCCGAAAAGTACCTAACATCGATTTACAAACGAAATTAATATTAGTCGTTTATGACAGCAACTTGGCGACACAGCGTTGGGCGCCATTTTGATAAAAGTTTCTTTTTTTTTTTGAAAGTCAAAGTTCTAACTTTCTATAGACGGTATGCGACTATCAAGTTCCTGCTCTTATAGTTCCCTCCCGACAAGTTAGATACTTAATCTTTGTTTTTAATATGTACCTATCTATAATATTTTTGAAAATTTGCATGTATTGTACATATGTACATACAAAAGCTTTGACGTTTCAAAAATCCTATCCTCTGTTGTTTACTTCTTTACATTTTGTTTTCCATAATCAGCCCTATTCTCTTTGGTGTTTGTCGTAAACGACTTGTATTTCACTTCGTTTTTTAATCGGTGTTTGTAACTTTTTTGAGACAAATGAATTCAAATGATGGTGAACACATAGAAAAGAAAAGAAAACTGTTAACAAAAGTTAAAAAAATCTGAACATCATTTTACAACGACACGAAACATGAGTCGTATACGACAAACGCCAACAGGAATAGGGGTGAATAAAAAAACAATACAATTGAGCAAAGTCTACCTACTAGCAAAGAACAAATAATACATTATTTCTAATAGCAGTTATTTTAATTCAATTGATGTATGTTATTCAAAACGCTTCCGAATTATCTTGTAATCCACTAAATATTAAAAAAAAAATATATCCATTATGCACTTGTACTCACAATAGCCCAAATAATTTAGTTACATTCCTAAGGAGACCTTTGGTTGACCAGAAGATCAACGTTTTGAATGTAAATGTAGATAGTAGATGTAGAATGTAGTAGATATATTAGACTAAACTTAGCCAGAATGCTCATATTAGCCTTGCTGCTTGTGGAAGGCATAAAATAAGCAAACAGTTTATTATTCAAACAACATATCACCACAAATAAAAGCTATATTTACATAATAGGACGAAACCACTTATATACAGTACAAATAACATAAAGAGACACAATATAGGTAAAAGATAGATCCAACAGTCCATAAAGAGAAACGAAAATAAAAACAAAAGACAACATCTGCACTGCACGAAGACCGACGATAACAAGACAATTATTATTGGTTTATCAAAAATCACAGCATTGCCCTCCCCAAATTTCAATAAAGAGCATATGGTCAAAAAGTGTATTATCCTGGGGCCAGATCACGTAAAATGAAAACGATCGAACAATATCATTTCGACTTGTAATCTCAATGGTGACCGTAGCTGGACAGCAAGTCGCGATCATTGATCACGACAATCCTACAGGAAACTGTCAAACGATCAATGGCGCTTAATTGAGCTTCGGATCCTTAATGAGGTTAATGAGGCCATTATCAAGAATAAGGAACCTCTCCCGTTTTTTGGTACCGTCAACATCATTCAAGGATTCAAAATGTCATGATATGTGAAGATGTCTAAAGCTCTCTGGCGAATGCGGACCTGCACGTGATCGACAGGAAGGAAATAGTACAGCTGACTAGACCAAAAGCCAGACTTGTTGTAATTTTGTCAAAAAGGGGTTTAGATCCAGCCCGTGGAATTTAGAAAGGTTATCATTTCTTTAATACTACTCTTCAAGGGAGTCGAAGAATGGTTTTTCCAGAGAGATCTCTGTCTGGTCCTAGCTAGTGCCGGAGGGGCACATAGATAGTAAGTAAGGATTTCTATTTCGGCTGCATCATTGTAACTTCGACAGTCTGACAGCTGCTCCTCTATAGGCCTGTGGTGATTGCTGTTATTCTGGCGATATCTTTTCGTATTTTACTTAGAAGGTAGGTTGTTTTCCGAGCTGTAGGTTGCCCATATCCTTCTGGATATGTTACAGTTCGTTAGTCCCCTCCATCTATGGTTGGCCTTCGATATGTAAACTGAGGAGATTTTTGCTTTTACTGCTTGACCCTATTTTGACAGTGAACTGCTTGAAACTTCTATCATTTGTGCTTAATGCTATTTTGTATACCCTCCAAAGGAAGGTATGTTCACTTTGCCATTAAATTTGTAACGCCAAGAAGAAGGAGTCACCATAAAGTATATAATATTCTGAATCAGGATAAAATTCTGAATCGATTTAGCCATGTCGGTCTGTCTGTTGAAAACACGATAGCGTCCAAACGAACCGACTTAGGCGAATGAAATTTTGTGAGAAGACTTCTGTTTACCGTCGTCAGGTTGGTATTGAAAAAGGGCTATATCGATTGAGTAGTTCTGGTACCTCCCTTACAAATTAATACCAATAGACCCATGTGTTGTGTACGTACTAACTCACATGCCTACCATTTCGCATGACTTGTATATGTAGTGTAGGGTATCACAGCATCGACCAGGCCGATGATAACACTTTTACTTGTTTTTATATGGCCTTGTTTTTATTTGGGATGCTCCGCCAATAACATGTGGCCAGTCCGTTGAGTTAGTTTTCATAATTTGTCCAGTCTGAGCAAAAGGGAATAGATTACAGTGAGCGTCAAAAGTGAGTGAACACCGATGTTCCTTTGAGTTTTCTTTCGGGTATGGAAAAAGGTATAAAAAAATAATAATCTGTAAACAGTTTTATAACTAAATAACAATAACCAAAATGTATATCATTTTTGCAGCACACAATTTTGTGCATTGTGCAATTGTTTTCAAACTCCAAAAACATATGAAAACAGCACTCACTCACTTTTGGCGCTCACTGTATATGTTTTTTTTGTTGTATATGGAAAGATACCGATTTTTCTACATAATACAGATCGAGCTATTATAATTTTACTTATTTATTTCATATTTTTCCGGTTCATATTGAAAACATTTCGCTTAAGTAAATCAACATCCTATACTACACTGAGCTCGTGTTAACATTACAACTCTCTAACGGTCTCCTCTATCATTCATAAACATACATACACAACAAAAATATTTATAACGAATGCCATAATTATTCGTTTGTCATCCTTTCTCAACTGCACCGTTACTAATTGAAATTTCCTTCCAAGTTTTTTTTTTAATTTATTTAACAAAATATAAAATAAATGTATATTCCAATTTCCAACATACAAAAAGCAAAAATAAAAAAATGTAAATTGTAAATACAAAAAGGAATCCATTAGGTTAAGTTTTGAATTTATTCTTAAGGTAAGATAAGAAAAGACCTGCATCTTAAAACTAATTTTACTAAATGTGTAGTTGAAAATTAAACATTTTATTTTTTTTGTAATGCTCCAATCAAAAGTATTGTAGAGGCGACATGAAAGAAAATACTTGTGATTTATATTAAAGAGAACATAATTACAATTATATAATTACAAGACGAGCAAATATAATTTAAATAAAAAAATTAGTTTCCTAAGAATAAAAAAAAAGAAATATGGGGTAAAACCAAAAATAAAAATACATTTTGAATGAAAAAAACAACATAATTTCGGTAGTCTTTGTTTTCATCAATTTGTGGTTTATTAAACATTGGCCCCTATTGTGAGTGTCGATAGTTGATCGATAACTGTCGATCGATTGACAACTGTGATTGTCGATTTGACAGTCGCTTGTAGTCGATTACAAATGTCTGGTCGATGCTTTCTCTTGGAAATGAAAACATTTTGTGCGAATAGCTAAAATCAATCGACGCAATCGACAATAGTCGTAACGATCGCTGATCGACAATCCCAATAAGGGTCATTGTCTTAATTGCATCAAATAATTGAATTACCCTCTGCTGATTTTTATCCATTTCGTCGAGTACAAAATATACATGTGCATTCAGAAGACCATCGGATTTGGGAGTTCTTAGCAAACCACAGGATTCGGATTTCATTATCCCCCTCCGTTCACCCCAAAAAGATAAAAAAATGTTGTGTGAAATGGTTGCCACGGAAAAAGTAGTTGGAAGAAGCACCGACCGAAGAACAAAATGCGAAATAAAGAGATTAAGAGACATCGACAGGTTGAAGAAATAGAAAGATCACTTTCTTTCTCCGCGATCGTTATACATTCATTTATGTATATGAACGCGTTCGTGCAGTAGTTTCACCGCAGTAATCTAGTGTTGAGCATCAAGAAACAGCCACAGCAGACTTTTTTTCGGACCAACTGTTTTTATGGATCACCATCAACATCGAAATCGACGTAAACCGATGTCGCTGTGTAAGTGCTACCAATTTTACTGATAAATTTCTGTTCAGTTCTTTCCAACCTTCAATTTACGAAATACTACATTCGATTATCACACTTTTAGGAAGTTGCTGTCAATGTTGTCAATACCAATGTTGTATGTATACAACTTCTGCTGTTGGTGTTGTTCTTGCTGTCAAAGTTACATATCTCGGTATGGTGGCATCATGAGGTATGTTATTCAATTTTTGCTATAGTTTTTTTGCAATACTTTTCCCTAGTTAGAAACTACAACAGATTATTTTCGACTTGAACCTACGTCAAAATGTCAAACGATTTTTTTAGTTCGTGCATTTTTTGTCGACCTTTACAGTCGATGTCGTATAATAATTTCATAAAAGAACTGCAAATTTACATCATGATTATAATCTTTATTGTTTAAAAAGTATTTTTAATCATGTCTGGGTTAACCTGCAAGTTCTAACATAAAAAAAACTCATCCATATCTACGCGTTTTTCAATATAAGCGTTAAAATTAGGCATACGCGTCAACTGTCAAAGTAGTTTTATTTTCTGAAGGTTGCAAATTTATTGGATGTATAGCTACAGTTGACATTTGTGTACGGCTTGTATTAAATACGTTTTAATTTTCAGGGGAATAAACATTCATGAATCTAATAATTTCAAAAATCCAAAAAAAAAAAAAGAAATATACACCAACGATCCGTGTAAAACGTTTTTTTTTTGCGATGGTTGCAACGGTTCGTCGAAAGCCAGGAGGTTTCTCTTCAGTTCTCATTCTTTTATCCTTCAGTCGGTGAATTTGCATTCTAACTACGGGTGAGTATATTTGCATATTTTCCTTTGCTCGAGATTACTATGCCCAACCACGTTATGTAGGTGTATTCATTGTAATTCGCTTCTTCATTCTCATCTCAACTAAAACTTTGGTTGCAATTAATTAGAATTGAGATACAATTCCCCAAAGTAAACATTTAATTACTTAATTGAGCTTGCAATCAAATTAAGTTTTTGGAATTTACAATTTTACGAATAAATTTACAAAATTGGGGTTAAAAGAGATGAGAAAAAAAGAAACACCAGTAAATATCCTTATACGGAAGGTTGATTTGATTGATTTTGAAATGGAGTTTAGATCTCTATCCGGCAGTCAATGAATTAAAGGACTTGATTAAAATTCAATAAAAGGGTGTCTTTGGCTTTATGCTAACAAGATTGAAGAACATAAAAAAAAAATAGTTGGCACCCTAAACGAAATAAAATTGCTTAATGTAGCGTCACAAAATGAAGTAATTACCGTTTTGAATTATGACTTTTGAATTGTTTTATTTCTCTTGTTTCGCTGTTTCATGGAAGGACGAGCCACTATTTTTTATCGCTTACACATTTTTGGCAGCGTAAATGTGTATACACAGTATACCTAACACTTTGTCTCACGAGTCATAAATTTTCAAATTGTAATTACACAGCGTTATAGCAAATTACAATGCGGTTTGGCAGTTCGATGAATATTTTGAAAATCCTTGTATGTTTTTGCATAATATTTATTTTATTTATAATACGGACAGTTTTACAGCAATAATATCATGTCACTGAGCGGAGTTTATTTATCAATATGGCGCCCACACGACGGACATTCAAATGAATCTAGGACCCAAGAGCTCCACTTAGTACTCGTAGTCGTAAAACCTTTAGCCAAGAACAGGATTAATTGAGAAACGAATCACAATATTGATGAATAACCGCACGTTCTTGTACACAATGGAAAAATATGTAAGGTAAGTGTTTGAAAAATGACAAATCTCAAATAAGGAAACTAACTAACAAAATGAAGAAAAACAAACTGAGAAGATACAACTTAGCTATCTGGGAAGAATTGCAATAAAGGTCTATTACATACTTATATGTTCTATAGTAAAGGGTAACCCATAATTCACGCAAAATTTGAATTTTGCTCCATTTAATAGTACAGTGATGCCAACGGCAAAAAATACATCTGTGACAGCTGACAGTTCGGGGTTAGTAAAAATGGAGCGCTATACGAAAGAACAACGCATTTTCATTGTTCAGCTATAGTCCGCAATTTTCGAACAAAATATGGCCGTCATGGCGTCATAGTGATTTAAAACTATTAACTATGAAGAGAATAATTGAAAAATTCAGGGAGATCAATTAGTGATCTTAAATACTTTGGGTGTCCTGTCACAAGTCGTTCAACAGAAAACATCGAACACAGTCCCGGCCATCAATTCGGCACCCTAGTCAAGAATTGGGCATTTCGAGAAGTTCTCGAAGAAGTTGAAACTTCATGCTTACAAAGTTCAATTGACTCAAGAACTGAAGACTATACTGATAATGCAGCACGAAGAGGGTTCGTTGAATGGATTTTGGAACAACAACAAAATCATCTTGAGTGATGAAGCTCATTATCATCTTCATGGCTTCGTTAATCGTCAAAAATGTGACATTTCGAAAACCCACGAGTAATTGTTGAGGAACAAATGCATCCACAACGCGTGACTGTTTGGTGCGGATTTTTGGGTTAGAGGCATTATCGGACCATTCTTCTTCGAAAATGCGACTGGTCAGGCAGTAACAATTAATGGGGTTCGTTATCGTGACATGATAACCCAGTTTTTAGTGCCTAAATTACAATGGATGTGACCAACATGTGGTTTCAACAAGACGGTACAACATGCCATACAGCTAGAGAAACAATTCAATTACTGCATGAGTCATTGCCTTATCGTGTAATCGCCCGTTTTTGCAATCAGAATTGGCCATCCAGATCTTGCGATTTAACGCCATTGGACTTATTTCTTTGGGGTTTTTTGAAATCAAAGGTCTATGCAAACAAGCCCACGACCACCAATGCCTTGAAAGAGGAAATTGGGAGGTGTATTAATGAAATTCAGCCACATTTATGCGAAACGGTCATAGAAAATTTCAATAAAAGAGTTCGTACTTGCTAGCAAAGCCGTGGCTGCCATTTATCCGATGTAATTTTCCATACATATAACCCCAATCTGTATACTCTATGAATCAATAAAAAACTTAAGCTTTCTAATTAAAAATCTGTATATTTTGCGTGAATTATGGGACAGCCTTTAGATAACGTCTACGCCTCTTCGAGTTATCAGTTTAAAATGTCATTTCAAAAGTCCATAAAATTGTGAGTTATACGGGCCAAGTCCACATATAGTCTTGTACCTACTTGATAAAAAACTGAATTATAAATTAAACTGTACTGTACTCCTCCAAAAAGGACCTTGGGCAATTGGGTCATCATGAAAATTAATATGCGTAGCGTAGGTACTCCTCAAACCGGAGTACCAGAAAACATTTTAAAACTTCTTTTCTTCGATATTAATGTTTGTGCGAGGGCCATAAATCGGCATTGCGACTGAGAGAATAATGTATGTGTTAGCTTTATTTTTAAGATTAATAAAGGGACCTACAATTTGATGCCGTATCCAAGCGGCTGAATTCTGAAGCTTTCTCTAAATAGTTTATAGTTATACTCTCGGGGCGCAGTGGTTAGTGTACTGGACTACTGTGCGAGGCGCAAGAGGCAGGTAGTCACCCTAGGCCTAGCTTCTCGCAAGCATTCGTTTGTGTGAGTTTTTATTTTTGGGATAAATGGAAGGGACCTAGAATTTTGTGCCGGCTGAATTGAGAAGCTTTTTCATGACAGTTATACTCTCGGATGTTTGTCAGACGTTCGCGAGAGGTGGAGCAGTAGAAAAATGTAATTTGTGTTTTTCCGGGGATCGAACCTGGGATCCCTCGCACAGTAGTCCAGCACACTAACCACTGCGCTACTGCGCCCACAAATTGTATAGTGATCTGAATATCCCATTTCAAGCTCTGGACTTAAGCTTAAGTTGGTATTCGAGCATTTTGATACTACGCCGCGCGCCGACTTAATCCAACACCAACATTATTATTTGTGCATGGCCATACACGCCTTCCCATGAACGTCGTGTCCAGCCAGATACAGGTAGATTTTAAGTTAGTAGAAAGGAAAAAGGGGTGCCTATTGTTTTGTTTTTTTTACTTCGCATTTTGTTGTTTCGCTTTTCTTACAATTATTTCTGTTTACTTCGTAATACCGTAGTTTGTTTTTGTTTTACTTCGTTTTTCAATCACTTCGCCCTACAATAATTTCGCATTTCTTTCTTTCTCTTTTTACTCGTTTTGCATTTTCGTTAAAAGTGCATTGAGTTATTTAGGTCAATGTTATCTCGCTAAAGGTTTATTTCGCATTTTATTTTTTTTAGAATCTATTGTTTTGGCGTGTGGTTTTCTTTTCGAAATTCGTTTTCGTAGTTTTTGGCGGTAAAATTAGGAAACACCATAATATAAACTTTGCATATACCCAACCTTGCACCTACTCCAAATCCTACAGTGACCACAGGCAGGGGGGCAGCATGCCCCCCCATACGTATCTTACTGTTTACGCGCGAATTTGAACGCCCTTGGGCTTTTTACATAAAAAAAAACCAAACAAATGATGGCAAATAATTGAAATCGAAATAAACAAAAACCGAAATAATCGAAAAACTAAACAATAAAAGGCGAAATGAGCTTAAAACGAACTAAGTATAAGACTAAATTATTTTTTTTCGAAACAAATATAAACCAAATAATTAAAAAACATATTAATAAAAATGCTGAAACAACAAAATGCGAAACGACTAAAACGAAACAACACGAAAACGAGATAAAAATGACGAAACAAACCATACCCAGGAAAAAGGTAGGTAGATAGCACAGAAAATGCAACGAAAATACACTTTCAGAAATAATTCTCGCATGAAGGCTCTTTTCCGCACCATTGGGATTTCGATACAAATCTTCATATGATATTTACGTTGATTGAGTGAAGATTGTAGAAAATTGGCGTCCGTTTCGTCCATTAAAGAACTGTTGATGCATTATCTACAGCCTGTTTTACAACAAAAGGCACATGATCTATGGGCGATCATACCTCTCTAAACAATGCACATCGAGCGAAAAAATGATGATGCAAATAATTTCCAAAAACTGATTCTTCTTAATAAAACAGTCTTGAAGACACTATAATAATTCATATTAATTTCAACTCATTTTCACCTACATGTATCAACTCGTAACGTTAAATAAATAATAGTACCTACCTATTACAAAAGAAAAAACAATCCATACCTACTTAATAACAATTTAACTTTACATCTAATATTAATTTCACAGCATTTACATAAATTTCCGTGAACGGTGATGGTGTGTGGTGGCAGCAAAATTGTACTCTTGATTTACATCCATTACCGCGCCTACAAAAAAAAATAGCATCACCCATCTTCGACCTACTTATCCATGATACCTTTAATATACATATTAAACAAAAGCGAATCCTTTCAACAAAACTCCACCCCCTTTTGTTCTTTGCGGGTTTTTTTTTTCTTTACCTTACACTGCGCCATAACCAATAATATTTAAGTAAGGTTGTAATTTCACCCCACACCTTATGAGCACTACGTGCCAAAGAGAAACAAAACAAACGTATAAGGGTTGGAAAAGGACGACATTTTCAGGGGATGACTGCACGTTTAGTCCAATGGAAAATCATGCGCTTTTCTCCGTCGCGCCGGTGAATTCATGGAAAATAAACACGAAAAACCATTAAAATTACAAACAAATTATGGTTACAATTGGATGAACACTGTCATTTATAGAGGTGGGGAAAATGGTTGCGATTTTTTTCCCTCCTAATTACAAGGTGGCATGGGTTAGTTTGGCGTGTGATTGGTCCAACCCCCCTTTGTGAAATAGAGATGAGATTAATTTTACATTAATTTTATATTTATTGTTTGACTAAACTGAAAGAGATTACAATGAACAATGAATAGTATCTAAGGTATACACCTTCGTGAGAATAAATTGCCCCTCTATGAATCCCCATTTTATCTTCTTTCTCTGGCGTTCGTTGGAAGGCAAACAGAGACAGGAGAAATCCCATTCTAAGGGTAGTTATGCGCACCCATTTCGATTATAGCTTTCGACTAGTCTGTGTATTTTCACTCGCCGCGGTGCTTGCTGGGGGTTGTTGTTGGCCACAATGGAGCTCCAACCATTTTCGAAATCATAAAACAGCATCATTTGTGTCGGGTCGTTAATGTAATGCGGATGTAAATAGAATCGTGTCGTTTTCATAAGGATAACGGTTATCTGTCGGTTAGGTGTATAAATTTTGAGATTTTATTAAAAGTGACTGTATAGAGACAAAAAATGGAACAACTAGCTCAGTTTGTGACAAAATCCTTCGAATACAATAACAATACAAATTCACGTGTTCAGGACCTTTTAAGTGCAATATCTGCCACACGGGTAACATCAAAAATCGACGATTGCTCTGAAATCGTATCGCTAAATGGCAATTCGGAGACCGTTCAGGACGAAGAATCTGTTGATATAGATATAACAGACCTGTCGGGCACCGAAAATAAGGATAATAACAATATTAGTGAAGCACGTCCGCTATCGTTGGTAAAGCTAAGTCAAACTTTAGAGAAACCGCCAATTCAAACAAAAAACTGGTTAATTTCCGACTCATCGCCCAAGAGGAAGTTTCAAGAAATAGGTAGAACTGGTAATCATCTTAGGTTCAAGGATATTTTTAGGTTCAATTCGAATTCTTATTTAGGGTTAATAGAGCCGACGGCTCTAACTGCGTCGTCTACATTTTCCGCCTCTTTGACATCAATCACACAAACTTCACCGTCAAATTCAGCTCTAAATCTGATACGAGTTTCAAATTTGGAAAAAGAAATCGGCAGTACAGTGGAAATTCCCACCCGTATGAGGGCGTTGCGGTATGTTGGCGAAAATCGCGGCAGTAATGCGGTAAAGGATTATAAAACCGCCGCCGACGGGAATGTGCAAATGTTTTTGAGTACCTGTGTAGAAAAATGCGAACAACTTCCTACGCCAGCAAAAGCGGAAGTCGAGAAATATGAACCGGAGCCAAATGAAAAGGAGAAGAGGTTTCACAGTCTCAAGGAATGCAGCAGTCGAGCTGATTACTATGAAGGTAAGGATTGTGTGCATTAAAATTGTATATTTTTAGCGTAAGGTAGAATTTTAAAAGGAGACACTCTGGGTTGGGCGGAATTGTTGCCTTCTCTTGAAAGCGATTCCCTTGGATTGACGGACTGGTATTCTGATATGTTTTATTTCTGTCATTCTATGATAGTCCAGAGATATGAATGACAAGAGCTTATTAATAGCCGTGTTCCATTGACCGCTAGACGTCTAGCCGTTTGCGTATCTTTTTACTACAAAAATAAACTTATTTCCCATGAGTTCATATGCCCTAACCCATTTAATTCATCCATCTTTAATTTATTTACTTTTAAATTGCAGTAACAATTTTTTCACCCTGTTTTCTATCTAGCGGGTAAGTTTGAACCAAATTAAAAGGGATTTCAAGCTCAAACAGTGAAATGTCAATTATTTAATATGGAATTTGACATGCCGCTAGTCAGCGGTCAATGGAACGAGAATATTGAGGTTATGTACTTTCAAGTTCAAACATTCGCTGACACTGTCATACTGACAGTCTGTATATTAATTACAGACATATTTGGGTATCTGAAAGTTCAGACCTTTGCTTCTTTTCGAAGGTTACATCTTTTCATTGAGTGCATCTTTTCATTAAATGCATCGGTTTGTGGTTCTCTTCTTGGAAAGTGAAAACATATAAATGTGCACAGGAGGGCTCATTCCCAAAAACGCGACGGCCCGATTTGTATTTTTATAGGGAGTTGCTAATCGGCCGTCGTTCAGGACACGATACGTAACGAAATGTCAAAGTTGATATTGCGTCAAGTTGGGATATGAGGCTCGCTTCGCTCTCGGCAAAGACTTTAAACTCCATCAGTATAACACTTTCTGACAGTATGCTTACGCTTAGGACCCAACTTTTATCTTTATAAACAGTTTTTAATGAAAATATGATTACGTTACATTGATTACGTAGCCTTGCCCTGACCCAACATCGGTAAACGTCAGTCAGTACAAAATCAACGGCCGAATAGACACTTCGATTTTTGTATTTCCAAAAGCGATAGCTGTTTAGGTGACGGATTGCTGCCGGATTAAAAAAAAACTAAATTCTTGTGACTTTCATTCTTTCTTTCTTTCTTCAAACTTGTAAAAATAAATGGAAAATTAGTAGTCGGAATAGAAAAAAACTGGAAATATCAGTTCGCTTTTGAGAATAACCAAAAGCGAAGGTGGTCGAAATTGAGGAATCGCTTTCATTATGATTCGCCGCGCATTTGGAAATAAGCCCCGTGTTTCCAAGACGAATACAGACGGGAAATCGACTGCCAACATTTAACCCCCAGTCTTGCATTGCAGTGGAAGTTTAAACTAAAGTGGAAGTTTAAAGTCATAAAAGCTGTCGCTCTTTTTTTTCATCAATTTCGATTGATAGAATTTACCATTAGTTCTACTTAATTGATCATTGATCCTTCTACCACGGGTCCAACTCGTTGTCATGTCAAAAATCGGATCGCACTAATAAGAATTCCACCTTTCATGTTCTGGGCCACACATGCCTTCCTATGAAAGAAAATTGAAAATAGTTTGATTAGAAGTGTTGTCGTTTGGCAGATGATGAGTCTATTGATACAAAATATTCTTCAGCTTTTGAGAACCTCTTCCTGTTGTGCTCCAATTCGGTTGTGGTCCCTACACCTTTAACTAAGTACACATCAGCTCGAGCGAAACTAAATTTTAGCTGCTCTCCAATTGTTCTCTCCAAATATTTAATTAAAAAAAACCCTAGCTTAATTTTGACATGGAGTGCCTTGTAGATAAAAGTTTCATAAAAAACAGCTGTTCGTTAAAAATAACTTCCTTGAAAAATTCGCATCGACGCGTAAAAGTGCTATATTTTTTTCGTTGCGCTTTCTTATTTCCTTGTCTGTTATTTGATCTCAAATTTTTTACTTTGCAAGAATTCCTCATCGAGATATTCATTGAAAAACTTATTCATTTTTCCACAACACAAAAACACAACAGAAAAAAAGCAACAGACCTGTCAAAATTTAGCTTGAGAAAATCTGCCGAATCATTAAGGGGCGCGCTAAATTTTGACAGATATATGAAGTACAGTCTGAAATGAAAATTTGATTTTTTAGCTGAAGCAGCGTACCTTTTGGCTAAATAGATTCGCTTAAATTTAGCTCAGATAACTTTTGGAGATCATTATGTATGGGAGCTAAAAATTAGCTCAAGCATCGTACTAAGCTTTAAACGTAAATCTTAGAAGAAGAAGATTTAATTTGTTCATGTTCGAAAATCAGTAGGTTGGTACCCCTAACTCCTTGCATTTAACGGTAGTTTAGTTTCAAATAGTTTTCAAAAGATAGTCGGTCTTTTTTAAGGGCATCGTCACACCAATGACATTTCAAAGCGTTGTGTCGTCTTCTGCAATGCGTCGGTCGCGTTGAATGTGTCGCGATTATCTCCTTTATGCATAGTATTGCAAGTTTAAAATAATACTTAATAAATTAGGTACTCAAACATATTATAACTGAACATCCATCACACTTACCTATCTAAAAACTAATTAAGTGTACTTAAAAATATTTTTTCACACTCAAACATAGGATACCATCCGCATCCCCTAAAAAAATAATCTCTTTTCCGCCCCTTCGCATATCACTATGAAGCCAAAATCTCGCAGCTAATTAATTAATTGCCTGCTTTAGCAAGATATCCTTAATTAACTGACTTGTTTTCGGGCAACTAAACAAATTGCATAATGATGAAAGTACCGAACAAAGTTTTCCCGTCTTAATGCGCCATCTTCAATTTCCTTTGAGTATAGGTATTCGTATACGTGTCGACAAGAAGTTAAATCACACCCTCTTCGGACAAATAGCTATTATATTCAATAAGGATTAACAACGAGGCGCTAAAACATTCACAGTAATTGTTCGTTTATTTAAATTGACTCGTTGTTATTTTTCTTTTTCGACGCGACACGTCCGAAGGGGGTAAAAGCAGCATATTCTAATTACATTTAAAAACAAATTAAATCGTGGCATAAAATTGCTCCACTAAGAAACGTGGTTACGAAGAAGGAGGCTGTTGTCTGGGATTATTTCGCATAACCCTTTTTGTGGGATTACTATAAGAAAAGAAAGAGAAGGCCCTCAGCGAAACAATTTTATTTTAATCAGAGTAATTGGGGATTGAATTTTCACTTAATGTTATTGTGTTCTTCTTAATTAAGGTGCTGCTTGTGTTTCTACTTGAAACTTTTTCAATAAAATATATATTGCAGGTGGAATCAAATGGCGGTTTAAGTTAAAAATAAAGAAAACCCTCTAAAAAAATCATAACCTGCTATCGTGATCTTTTCCATATGCTGTCAATAAAATTCAAATTGAACAAATTGTTAACATCCCACAAATCTTTCCAAGTCACCCTTATTTTATTAAAAATTATTACACCATATCGCCAATAAAATATCCAGCTACGTCCTCCCTTTGGTATTATATGTTTCCTCAATTTATTTTCAAATAAAAACAAACAAATCTCTTATTCACCCTTTCGAACTGTGAACTGTGTTCATGTGAATATGCAGTAGGTACATGTGTAAGCCCTATATGCAAAATACCAACTAACGCTCGCACACTCCAGCTTTTATTTAATAAAAGTCCAAATCAAACCGAATCAAGGTCGATGGGAGGCTGAGGAGGCGGAAATAATTTATCGCTCCCCAAGGATCAGCAGGGATTCATCTAAATGAATTTGTTCAAAATTGAAATGTTATTTTTATATCTATTTTTTTGTTTTCGCCCGTCCTTTCCGTTCGCATGAGCAACGATTAAAAAATCAATTATTTAAATCCCAGAAATTATCACTTTGAACGCAATCATAATTCAGTCGTCACATGACAGCAATCACAACATCATTAATCTCGCTGCTGTCATTTAAAAATTGTGGTTACGTCACATTGTTTGAAATGGCTATCCTAGGGAAAGGACTTGACTTGTTGCGGAGTTGGAGGTGATACGAATGATTTTCGCACAAAATCATTCATCATATTATTTGGGGGATGTAGTTGTGCATATACATTTCTGGCGTGTCTAACAATCTTTAAGGGATGTCTGTGCAAATGGCAGCTTACTTTCGACCGTGACCTAGGTATGTTGGGAAAACAGTATAGCTGCAACAGTAATACGATGTTAGAGATAGGTATTTAGCATTTCAAGTGATAGTCGTCTCCAGAAAGCCTGTTTAAAGCACTCTGCATGTTAGTGGAGTCCCATTGAACCAGGTGGAGAAGTTTAAGTGTATCGAGGCCTTATTCACGAGCAATGGTTTGGCTGAAATTGATTATTCTGCTGAAGTGCGTGTGTTTCCACCTTTGGTGTCACATTTCTTTTCCTCTTGGGGGTGTTGAGCATAATTTTCCCGCTGATTGCAGGTCATTGTGCTATTAGCCCCTTACACGCAGCAAAGTGCAGTTCATCTGGGATGTCGGGTCTACTTGTACTTGGTAACTCTGCTGCTCGGCTAGGGTCAGTGTAGGAGTATCCACATGTTCGTTTTGCGGGGTTATTTCCGACGCATGCGCCTGTTGCTTTCCAGGAGGAGTTTCTACTGGCGATGCGATCGAGCCAGAACTGATGCTCCTGTTCGGAACGGGTCTTCGGAAGTTCGGGTTTTTTGCTCCTCATTTCGTTGGTTTTTTTCTGTTCGTTTTTTAAATAAAATGTTCGTTTAGTTTTGGATCCCACGAGTAAGGGGGAATAGACGCCAACCACGCCATAGCCACCGATAATGCGATAAGGCATTTATTACAACCAGGGGGGTTATTCCCAAATGCGCGGCGGATCGTATTGAAAGCGATACCTCCATTTCGACCGTCTTCTTCGCTTTTAGTTATTCTCAAATGCGAATGAGGTCGAAAATGATATTTCCAGTTTTTTTTTCTATTCTGAGTTCCAATTTTTCATTTATTTTTCCAATTTCCGTTGGATCAAATCGCTTTTGGAAATATGTACAAAAATGCAAATCCGCCATGAAAAGCGATCCGCCGCGCATTTGGGAATAAGCCCCCAGAGGGCACCAGGTAATTGGATAGCTCCGTTAAAGATGCTGCATTGAT
Organism: Cheilosia scutellata; assembly: GCA_955612985.1. Taxonomy (NCBI): domain Eukaryota; kingdom Metazoa; phylum Arthropoda; class Insecta; order Diptera; family Syrphidae; genus Cheilosia; species Cheilosia scutellata. Next base: position 6,992,008 of record OY015314.1, on the reverse strand, counting down.
TTTATATTCCCACCATCATTTAGGCCTCATCACGGGTCGCTTAGCACTTTGCCTTTGGGATATGAGTGGATTTTAGTCGCCTCTTACGACAGGCATACAATACCTGAGGTCTATTCTAATCCCGAACCTGCAGGGGGAAAATACCTATTATATACAAAAGTGACAGAACGAAAAATGTCGTTCTCCTTATCGTTGCAGTACGCTGCTGCTGCAAAATGATGGTGAAAAGTGGGTCCGCGGTCTTTTCGCAGACGTTTCGCTGTGCAATTGGAGTCCACAGGAAAATATCGTTTCGCAACAGCAGTGTATACTAGGCTTTAATTGGGTGTGAACTTGGTAATTATAAAATCTACAATAATAACCAGCCCTATCATGAATTCCGTCGTAATCGAATATACTCTACGAATCCCGAAAAATACATCATGGAATCCATTCGTAGTGGAAAATGTGCTACGAATTTCGAAATTCGTAGGTATCTCTGAATCCGAATGAAACGAAAAATTTACCTCTTTTTCTACGACAAGTAATTTGTGTCGGAGACGTTGGGAAAAATGATGTTTGCACAGCAATAGATTGTGTTTTGTATAAAAAACTAAGTATTTACCATTTTTTTGTTGTTCTTAATTTTATTTGTTACTTCAATAAGGCAAACACAACTAATAAGGCAAATATCAATTTTTTTATTGAACACGAAAGCACACCCGGGTCAAACTCATGTTCCAGCTCCTGTAATATACATTTAAATGCCGGTTTATTGAGTCGAAATTTTCTTTCAAACCTCTAAGCTTATTATTCTTTTTAAAACATAAAATGAATTGAATTACTAGTACGCTGGCTCATCGAAGTCAAAGGGATCACAAGAGACAAGAGTCGCAAAGTATTTTTCTCAGATTTTTCAGATTTCGCTTTCGCCTGGAGCAATTATTGAAAAGGCAATTGAATCCATTTTTAAACAATTTATATTTTTAATTTGTTGTTAAAAAAGAAGAATTATTTAATTATTTAAAAGTTTACATACAATTCATTTCAATAAATTTCACACATGACCGATGTTTGACACAAAACAGCTGATTTCGAAAATGAGAATAAGAGCGGTGAATGAGGCAATGCTTCTGTGGATTCCATTCGGATTTTGTGAAGTAAATTTTTCGTAGTTCGTATCGTAGCTTTCATTCGGGGAATTCTTACGAATGGATTCTGTGATAGGGCTGAACATTGCATAACCATATTCACTAATTTCAACTTCGAATTCTCTTCAAACTCACACACACACTCAAGCCAAATGCATTTCCTTTTTTACTGCGAAATTGAAAATGTAAATTTTACAAAATAATAAAAGCAAACACGATGTCAGCAGCATAATGTTTTACAATTTCATTAGGGAAATTTCCCAACGTTTTTCCCTCCACCATTCACATTCCAGTAGTTGGTACCGGAAGATCCCTTTGTATTGCCCAATTGGGGCAACATTTCCGCCCTGTGTTTTCGTATGCCTATGTACCAGGAATAAAATCAAAATGTCTGTGCATCGGCTGTTTGCTTAAAAAATTATAATTATCTCTACGGTTGTACGGGAGGGATTCTGCCATCAGTACACATTTAATCAAGGATTGGGGTTTCAGTTCGTTATAGTCCTCTTCCAACACTCATATATGAGACTGCTATTGGTGTGTGTGTGTGAAGAAAAATCTGGAAATTTGGCTACCAACGACTGGAGTTCTGTTTGTTTAGGTAAAACTCAGTAAAATGAAAATCCCCATGAAACATCTCCAATAGCAGGAAATGGAATAGAGGGGATTGTAAAGTCAAACCCGGCATGTGATGTGGATACGGAAAGGAGAGACATGCTTCTGCTGGATTTCTATTCGGGAGAAATACTGTCATTTGACATTTATGTGTACTTAATGGTGGCAAGGGGAATGGATAACGATGATAATTCTGATGATGGCTGCTGGTAATTCAATTATGTTATTTCGATTTCGTGCGCAGTCATCTTTGAAGGAAACCGTTTTCTGTTTGCTTTTTCATTAGGATTTGTGCTGATTGTGCGTCTTTGTTTTACTTTGATTTAGAAAAAAAAACCTTAACATGCACTTGGTGTTTAGGTATTCGCAAGTTTGGATCTGGTATATGTAGATATAGGCTAAGCTAAGGTAAAATTACCTTTTTTTGGTAATGTTACTGCAGAACACTGAGGTTGTGCTTTAAAAGTCTGATTGAGACGTTAATTTTTAACGAAAAACGGCATTTATGAAGACTACTACTATTTTAGTACATTCAACCAGAAGTAGCTACAAAATTTGCAGATTATATGTAGGTCTGTTGTGGGCGCAGTAGCGCAGTGGTTAGTGTGCTGGACTACTGTGCGAGGGATCCCAGGTTCGATCCAAAAATAGAAACTCACACAAAAACGAATGGTTGCGAGAAGCTAGGCCTTGGGTGTCTACCGCCTGTTGCGCCGCCTATTTATTTTTTTTTATGTAGGTCTGTTCCTTTACTTTTAAATTTTACGTATTTTTACGAATTTTTACTCAATGCCGTTCCTTAACTCGAAAAATTCGTAAAATGGACCGTTTTCGAGAGAGCAAGATATTACCCTTCCAACTGAGAATCTTACTACTTTTTACTCAGCAAATTTCTTGTAAAAAAAAAAATTAAAAATACTGTCAGTCACTTGGCAATTGACATCTGATTTGAAATTTGTCGACATTTGGCATTTGGCATGCAGTTACTCAGCCCTATCGAGGTATCCGTTCGGAAGAAAATCGAAAACGAAAGTCAAATCTCTTCGGAACTCAAATTGCGTTCGAGATATCCATTTCGGATCAAAATAAATGAGGTACATAATACGCGTTCATTTGACATTCCCATAATTGTAAAATAGTCCGCAGCAGTTGGTTGTCGGAGAACTTCAGAAGAAATTTGCCATGTAGCTGCCAAAAGTTAATTGCATAACGCGGTATATCGCAATGCGGCGAACTGCGCTAGATGTTATCGGAGAATTTTTCCGAAAGTGAATCCGAACGGAATTGCTCCGATTTCGTACAAATCGGAGAAAATTCCGTTCCAAGCGGATATCTCGATAGGGCTGCCTATTCCCATTTATGTTTTGATTTAATTAAAAAGAAATTTGATTAAAACTACAAAAGCGTTCCCTAACTTTTTCTCTCTCTGTAAAAGAATTCATCCACACCATTGTCATTTTGACTGTCTTTTTCCACTTTTTGCTACAAAAGTAAAGGAACAGTCCTTATACTATACGCCTCCAATAAAACAATCAGAACTGTCACAATTTCAAAGAAAAATTCATAATTATATTAAAACCCTTTTTTCATGTGTCCAATCTTTCCTTTCACAGAAAATATAGATTCCTCCCCCAGTCCGATAACAATAAACGATCGTTTGGACAACAGTAACTCGCCACATCCCACAACGTCCACTGGCACTATTACCGCCGCATCTGCCATATCCCTCCGGAGTAGTCATTCGCCAAAGGATATTTGCATGTCACCAGATGGTGGACTTTCATCCAATCAAAGCTCCAGCTTAAGCAGTAAACAACGTCGATCGCGCACCAACTTTACCCTCGAACAATTAAATGAATTGGAAAGACTTTTCGAAGAAACCCACTATCCAGACGCATTCATGAGAGAAGAACTAAGTCAACGACTTGGTCTAAGCGAGGCCAGAGTACAGGTAAGCTACATTGAAACACAAAAATCCATTAAATAAGTGAAAATAAATGACCACTTAAGGACAATCAATTGAGATTAATTACATTTCCTAAAACTCGACAGGCGATAAGTCACTCTGAGAATATGGGGAAGTTGACATTTAAATCTGACCGCATCACTTAATCGAGGTGCAAAGAACATGGGGTGCCAAGTAATTCTCTTAACTCCTCTATACTGAAGAGGAAAAGACTACAAGAAAAATTGGGTGTCTCACAAGAGACCACGATGAGATTGATAGGGTGGATGGTGGATTTTATTCGCCTTTTTCGGGTTGGCTGCAACTTGAACTTGAACTAATGGAAAACTTTCGACTTTCTTTTATATAGGGGTGAACATTAATTTATCGTATGAAAAAAAGGGATTCTCTGACGATATAAAATTAAGTGTTTCTACAAATTGTTTCGTGTTTTTTTTTCCTTGTCCGAAATGGCGACACATTTATTTATGACTCTTAGATTTTCTTATGTCACCCTATTAGAGATACAAACTCTGGTGTTGGTATATAGCACTTAACGGAATTTGTATTTATTTAATGTGACTTTGCTCTTAGAAGTAATGAGACTAAAATGTATATTAGGAAACGATTATTTGCTAATAAATGAGTTAAGAGAGTATGATATTGAATATAGAGGTCAGGTTTATTTATTGCTGTACATGGATGGAAATTGGGTAATAAATAAGTGCTGTTCTAGTGAAGGTTGACATTGGGCGCCAGCTAAGACAAAATCGACGGGAATTCAATATCCCAGAAAGTGGTGGTAACATTTCAAAGGAAACGACGCCACAACAAAAGTCTGGTACACGACAAGGCGGTGTAGTTTGTGAATAATAACACAAGATAAGGATCGATCGGCCTAACTGAATTTATCAGAACACGTCCACTAACCAACTTTTTTTTTACGATAAATAAATAGTTGAATTTTTCTAAACACATAAAGCTGTGATCGAAAATGCATTCTGATCGAAAACTAATTAACTTGTTTTTATTTGTTGAATTTCAAAGTTTAAAATGTAGTCCATCGTTGGGCGCCAATTTCTAATTTAAATCCGATATATTTTAAACAACGTACTGCACCTTCGAAAATCCCTACAGCAACATGTATAATAACAGCTTCATTTTCAATTTTCCTCTTTCGAAAACAAACTTCTCGAAGCATCCTGCTCACACTGGACATTCAAATTTATATTCCATACACATTATACCCACAGCCGCACGTATAAGCATTCGTCCAGCATAGATATACCTCTACTTCAATGATATTGCAAAACATTTTCTGAAGAGAATAAAAAATCTGCTTGCTACTGCAAAATATCCATACACAGAAAGGAGCAGAGATAGAGAAAGATTATTTATAAGTCCAACTACCCAGGATGCTTTCACATAGGGAACAGACACAAATTGAACACGGACATAGTAAATGGCCATATAACTTTACACAGCTATTCGCCATGCAGTTAGCGTATAGGAAGAAAGGTGCAAAAAAGAAAAAAAGTCCCAGTTGAAGTTGAATTTTCCTCCTTTGTGCAGAGATGCAAGCTATGCATTATAAAGTTTACATCACGTAGGTATTGTTGATTTATTAGACAATTTATATGATTTAGTAGGATGAAGGGAGTTTGCTGGAAAGGGTCAGTTGAACCTGTTACGTTATTTTTATTTTTTTTATTTTTCTTCCATACTCTCTTTGAAGATGGCTATGAATAGTTTGGTTGTATTTGTCCTAATAATTCTGTATTTTTTTCTTTTCTTCATTTTGCAGGTGTGGTTTCAAAACCGAAGAGCCAAATGTAGGAAACACGAGAATCAGATGCATAAAGGTGAGTTATACCGCTATACATATTTCAAAAATGCCAAAGTAATTATCCTTCGAACTACAAGTAGAACTAGCACCTTACGTTGGGCGCCAGATAAGCGGACCTAGTACATTTTCCTGTTTATCGAGTCATTTAATATCGCAAAATTGCACATTTTTATCTGAAATCAATCGATTGATTTTGTTTATGTATCAATTGGTCAACTAGAAATCAAGTGTCCTCTTTAATGATACGTCACCCAATTTCGACCAAAATAACCTTCATTTATTTCAATCACGCGCCCCTAATGTGTACAGCAAACAATTTATAAATTTGTATCGTTTTCTACCATATATCTACCACGAGATTTGCCGCTATGTTTATCATTGATTGCGAGTAAACTTTCAATTTGTTATTTTTCACCACTAACAAACCATTCAAGCTCCCACCCAGGAGCGCCAATAAACTCTATTTGAAGATTTTTTAAGAGGAAAAACATTTTGTTGTCAATCGTTTATAACACCGTACCCGCAGACACGTAAACAACCCGTAAAAAATAATACACATATCTACACTTATATAGCCATATGTACCTACCTACGCGCGGGCATATGTTTGCCAGCCAATTTGGAAATGTCAACAACGTCACGAAGAGGGAAAAACAATTTTTGTTAACATTTTGATTAAAGGTGCACCACATAGAATCCTCTTTTGATATTGCTATTCCCATCAGAAACATCATGAATTTGGTTTTCCCGTACACGACAAAGCAAATAAGACGAAACGGAAAATATCAATGACACATGGATATTTGTTTGAAGCTTTTTGGACTTTGACATATCGATGGGATTCTATGCCAAAAAGTAAATTGGATTAGGTTTTGCAATAGCGCTTTTTCGTTGCTCTTTTTGATATTAAATTGCTAGATGTGCTAAAAAAATGCACATCTGTCACTTCAAAAAATGACAGCGCACAAAAAACAGACCGACTGCACAAACATCCTAATTTGGATATATTTGCAGAACAAATTACAATCGTGGTGGATGGAATAAATTAAAATAAACCAAGTTTCAACATTCGCCCTCTTCTGTCTGGATGACACATTGCGCTGTGGATGTGGTTACAAGGGTGCGAATTAAACTAAAGTTAATACACAGACTGTGGGTGGGCGGTAGACTACCAGCTAACGAAATGTTTGTGTTAAATGAACTGAAAGAGAGTTGCACGAGGGAAGTTCTGACGGAAGGTTATGTACCATAATGTTTTGCCATAAAAAAAAAAAAGAATTCAGTTAAAAGCTGGTACTGACAAGGTGGCTACGAATTGTACTTAGGCAGATGGAAATGTGACTGTAAAAAGGGTTATAATCTGTGATGTCAATCGCATGACAAGAAGGGGATAAATTACCTCTTGATCGTTCAAAAATGTTCAAATTGTTTCTCAATATCGCTACCACAGAAAACCAATATTCCTATAAAATAATAGCCTAACCTCCAAAATCTCATCACAATAAAAAATAAGCCAACATTACTTCTACCAAAGAAAAGCATCAATTGTAAGTGTACGCACAGACAACAAAATAGCCATAAAACTCTGCCTAATTCCTTATTCTGAGTATAGTACCTACATCCAAGATCCAATCCAACCCTCTTGAGGTGTCCAGACAAAGTCTATAAAAAAAAGAATACAAAAACAACTCAATTGAGAAAGAAAACAAACAGTATTCCACCTCCTGCCCTTTTTTGACGGGTAATATTTTATTCACTAAATCTTCTGTTAATCAACTTGATGTTCTCGTGAACAAGTGTAATCATCCCTTAAATGCGTTTAAAATGCCGGAATAATTTTGAAGGGTGGAACATCTTTTTTTTTTCCTTGCTATTTACTTCGTTACGCTCATTTAACCACGAATTTAATTTCAATGAGTGAATATTGGAGAATGAACTGGAGGTACATCGTGGCGTTTTTAACTTATTTTGACGTTTAGCATATCTATTCTTACTCATACTAACTTTAAAGAATCAACTTAAAATGTCATTTTATTTAATTTACACTCCCTTAGCAAAGTGCGCCTACAATAAATTTAATCTCTACTTCACCACTCAAAATGTAATCAAATAAAATCTTTTTTAAAGAAAACAAGGCGAAAAAAAAACAGAATCTCCTTAGATGCAATATCACCCCGCAATGGAAAATGTTGACTCCCACGGGTGTCATTTGTTCCCGTGGTGGCAATAAATAAGTGAATTCACTTTCAGAAGAGGATAAGAGCAGGCAAAAAGGTTTAACAACCCCACAAGCAGCTTAATTTAATTTACTTTTATTTGATTTACTGACAATCGTTTTTTTATTCTCGCCTTCCAATTCATTAGACGTTACGTTATTTTTTTTCTCGTTTCAGGGATATTACTCTCGAGTCATAGCCCACCAGTGTCAACCCCATTGGAACCATGCCGTGTAGCACCTTATGTCAATTTACCAGCCCTAAGGAATACGTCAACTTCTAGTTCTCAATCGGGTAGTAGTTCTGGACAACATTTTAGTGCGTCATCTGCAGCAGCAACAGCGGCGGCTTTTTCGGCTTTTGATCCCGCTTTAATATCTGCTGCAGCTCATCAGGTAAATTGTGCTCATAATGCCCAAAACACACGTGCAGAACTCACTGTGCAGCAGGATTATAATACACATGTTCTTATGTGGTGAAACAAATGTAAATTCTGCAGCCACCGCAGCACTGCAACATGTCTCTATTTCTAAATCCACTGCCTAGCAACGCAGTGAATAGACTTGGCAGCATCGAATTTTTAAAATCAGCTACTGATGCATACGAGGAAAAGAGAGACGGGAATTATTTGTCGTCTGTGTTTGACTCACGTATTTTTCCCCGTATTGACAGCAACCGCTGCAAATTCAATTCTGCACATCTGTTTCATCTGCAGTACTGCATGCAGTGAAGCATTCAGAATTTCTGCGCATGTGTTTTGGGCATAAAAGCGTTTGAAATTCTATAAACGAACAAAGCTAATTCGCCGAGAATACCAAAAACATAAACCTCGATATGACTGTCATCTTGTAATTTGTTAAAAATAAACCGCTGCTATGAAAAATCTACAACATATTAACCCCTATTCCCGATGGCGTCTGTCGTAAACGACTCGTATTTCACTTCGTTTTTCAGTCGGTGTTTTTAAGTTTGTTGAGTCAAATGAATTGAAATGATAGTGAACACAGAAAAAAAAAATAAAATTGTTAACACAAAAGTTTAAAAAAATTTGAATAACGTTTTAATACGACACGAAAAATGAGTCGTATACGACAAACGCCAACGGGAATAGGGGTGATTACAAAACGACACGTCATATTTTAATCAGAGGAAACTATTTGTTGTTTTCCGTTTATACATTTATGGTCCGAAATATAATTCACAACAATGAACGTTTTGTGAAACATTGCCAAACAATATAATATTTATTCTTTTCAGTATGCAGCTGCGATTACCAGTAACTCTAGTGGACTATTTCCTATTCCGCAATATCCGCTGAATTTGGCAGCCATTGCTGCTGCACACAGTAAAAGCTCCAGTATAGCTGATCTCAGGATGAAAGCAAAGAAACATGCACAATCATTGGGATTGACAGAGAACCCAGCCTAAGAGTGAATGCACTTATTAGTGTTTGTAAAAATAGTTTACTAAATAAGGTTAACCTCTTCAAGTGTATATTATAATGCCGGATATTTTGGAACACGTAGAAATTTGCGTCCAGCAGAGGAAGTGACAACATCGATAAGCAAAAACAAAATAAGGTTTTAATTTGAACCCATTTTTCTACATGTTATGAAGTTCAGACTTAATTTTACGTTGTAAAGTAACTCACTCCTTATTTTTCATCAACTAACAATCTCATTCCATTGCAAACTCGCAATAAAACGTAAGTGTAAACGAAACTGTTATTACACGAAAATTCTCCTTCAAGGTGGCAGTTGTAACGTCTCATGAAGGAATGTCTTGTCAACTCGATCCAGAAAAAAAAAAAAAAAAAAAAAAAAGAATTAAATTAAAATTCTATAAAATTGTCTATAGCAATGTACCGTACCACATGAATGTAAGAGTTGTAAAAAAAACTGTGATTATTTTTCTTTTCTTCTAAAATTAAATTTAGTATTTTACTTAATAAAATAAAAAAAATTAACAAATATAAATGATTGCGCTTTAATTTCCTGAAATCAATATTTTGATGTACAAATAATAGCCACACAGTCTAGGTCATATAGTACTATATCCAATCCCTTAATAATAGTCAAGTTCAAGTTCAGCGCAGATGTCCGAGGTTGTAAAAAGTAATCACCTTAGATTGGATAACTCAATTCACTTGTCTTAAGTAATTCGGATCATCTCGAATCAGCTGTCAGACGGGTGGATAGTCTACCTCTATTGATACGTTTACGGTAATCATTATTGAAGGACGCAGGTGATGGGGCACTTAAACGAATTTGATTTTGTCGATAAAAATAAATTCAGACTTTCATTAATTGATAACAGATTTGTTATGATGGCTAATTTTGATAAGTGGTAAGTACCGTGGCAAATGAATTATAGATTGTTTCAGAAGGGAAAGGTGATGAAATCGGAAATTACACGTAGTACACTACATATTAGCAGAGGATTCGTACATAAATAGAGTGGTACACATTGTGCTATTTTTAAGAAGTGATGATGACAAATGTGTTTCTGTTTCCCACATTTTTATTTTATGGAAGGTCGAAACACATTTTAAAGGACACTGATACTCTAAAGGCCGTATTCCACTGGTGTCTTTCATTGATATCTGTAGTTCTATCGGCGTCAGCGAAATGTCAGTTTCATACAAGCTTGCCAGGATAAATGGGACCAATATAAGTACATAAACATACTTAGCTTTTTGGTTCAGTGTCGGCTACATTTCATAACTTTACTATATCCTTTGGACAAAAATGTATGGTCTTTATTTTAAGTGATGTTATCAGTTAACGCCAAAAATATGGTATATACTTAAACATTAGTGCATTTTTTATGTGTGGATTAAAGGGTTGCATTTTTGCATTCGAAATGAAAATACATTTCTTGGGTTTCCTTTCTTCAATATTTTGGAACAATCAATAAAAAACTTTTTAAAAAAATGTTAATTCCAAAAAATATTTCGAATTGCTGATAAACGTCAACGCCAACGTGAAATGCCAAGTACAGGGGGCTTATTCCCAAATGCGCGGCCACTGCGCGGCGGATCGCTTTTCATGGCGGATTGGTATTTTTGTATTTCCAAAAAGCGATTCGATCCATTCAAAAGTGATAGCTATTTAGGTGACGGATTGCTGGCGGATTTGTTGTGGATAAAAAATAAACTAAATTCTTGTGACGAATGGATCGAATCGCTTTTGGAAATACAAAAATACCAATCCGCCATGAAAAGCGATCCGCCGCGCATTTGGGAATAAGCCCCCAGAGACAGTAGTTTCTTGACTAGATTTTTTGGCTACCAATCAGTCAATGCCATTAGAAAAATGAGTCAATACAATAGGAATAGACCCATACTCTTTATAATGCAAGAAAAAGTTAAAATCCGCATCCGTAGGCACATTCGATGAATGTTTTCATTGGATCCATAGCTTTGTGCTTTTATCCTTTTACAACCATTGGAAAGGCTTTTACAATCGGGCTCAATACTTCTTAGCGCTTTGCAAATATGTACTCTATGAAATCGTACTCTGCTCATAGTCTTTTAACACAGTTTTCATAAAAATAAAAAAATAGAATAATATCTGCATTATATTGAAGGTCATTTGGAGTTAATCTTCGGCTAGTTTTCCGACATAATGTGAGTATTGAAAAGAAAAGTTCAATTATAATCTTAATATATAGAGATTACTCTAGTTTCACGCTTTTTATTATGTAATTGGAATTCTCCAAGCAAAAGAATACATCAACAAATCAGCCTATAAAATTGTTTATTATCTTTTTCCCGGAGCATGATCATTTTTTAACTGATAAAAATAGTTATTTAACTAAATTGACATACGGCCTAAATGATGATGGGGTTTACTAATTTTTTTCAAAATAGAAACCTACCTATTCCGCAACTGCCCTTTACAAAATATCCGCTGTATTCGCAAAAAAATCTACTACATTATCGCATCTACTAGTACTTGATCCAACTGTCAAAATCCACTTCTGTGACTGTCAAGCGCTTACAAATTTTCTTCAGTCTCAACAAACATAGGGAAAACCGATTTTATTTTACCACAAATAAACAAATTTCAACTGCTTCCATTGTTAACAAAATGGATTTATATGATGACCTGGACACCAAGCAGCGTGCTGGTCAAATTGATGGCTGGTCTTCGGGTATAAAAATGCTCCAAACACAGTTGGCTATAAAGAAAGCGACGGTGCCGCAACCCAAAAAAGAACTATCCAAAAAAATTGTAAGTATTCTGACCATACATAGGTCATTGTTTTACTAAATCTGAATGAATTTTCCAGCTCTTGGCACCAATGGTTAGTTTACGACCCAAAAAGCCACCGGAAGATGATATTTTCACACCTTCCGCCAAGTCTGATCCACGGCCAATGAAGACATTAATTGCACAGCCTCTCGCTCCGGTAATGGATAACAATAAATCATCTGACTACGATTGGGATGTTGTCGATGAATATGACCCATTCTGGCCAAATGAATATGAAAAAATGATTAAAGAAAAGCGCGACAAAGACAAGGAACGACGAGAGGAACGTCGAAAACGACGAACAGGCGGCGGTATTGGTGCTGGTGGAGGCGGCGGAGGAGGTGGTGGAGGAGATAATGGTAGAAAAGATTCTCCAACTGGCAAATATCCCGGCTTTACGAATCGTCACAATGATGAAGATTCTTATTCGAGGTCGCCACCATCCGGTGGAGGTGGTAAGGGCGCAGCTATTGCTCCACCACCTTCGCTGCAGGAGATTTCATTGACGAATGGGGATGGGTAAGTTTTGCACAAAAAATTCAATACAAACAGTATTACAGTATTCTTTACAACAGATCAACAGCTGTTACGATCCCCTACACAACCAACTCAGTGGCAGCTAAGATTATGGCTAGGTATGGCTTTAAAGACGGCCAGGGCCTGGGCAAACAGGAACAAGGCATGTCAATGGCTCTGCAAGTGGAGAAAACTTCCAAACGAGGTGGAAGGATTATTCACGAAAAAGAGCTACTCATGCCACCGCCGCCAAGCCCACCACCACCCGCTGCACCGCCCGGTGAATCTTCTCAGAAGATAGAGCCTAGTATCACAGAGATCATGAAACAGCCTAGCAAGGTGGTACTATTAAGAGTAAGTTGTGGCTACATATTCGCCATTCCCACTTTGTTATAAACTAATTTTCCTTCAGAACATGGTTGGTCCTGGCGATGTGGACAGTGAACTCGAACCCGAAGTAAAAGACGAATGCAACACGAAGTATGGCGATGTGGTAAGCGTTGTCATCCATGAATCGTTTGGTACAATCCCAGAGGATGCCGTGCGGATATTCGTAGAGTTTAAGCGTATTGAGAGTGCAATCAAAGGTAAGCCTTGGCATTTCCACTAGGTACGGTGAAGTAATTCCATTTATTTGCAGCTGTCGTCGATTTGAATGGACGCTTCTTTGGTGGCAGACAAGTTCGTGCTGGGTTTTATGATTACGACAAATTCAAGAGCTTTGAATTGCAGTGAAATTTTCTATTAACTTTAAGCCTCACTAGGACGCATTTTACATTTAAAAAAAAGATATATTAACTTTCAAATATAACAAGGAGCGTCATACAAGTAAGATTCGAGTTAACCTGATTAGGAGCGGGATTGGTGAGTAGATAACATGAGATGTTCAGAAGCGATGGGTATTCAACTAAACTAAAGTAGTTTTTATTGCTCTTCTTGACCCAACTGGCTGAGTCAAGTGGTATGATAGAAACCCACATCTTGTTTGAAAACTCTTAACATTTATTCTCTATGTAAATTAAATTAAAAAAATGTAAAATCAATTCTTGTAAGGAATACAAAGTCCATGCATCTTGTGCCTGGAACTTAAACTGGAATGATATGTTAATTAGATTCTGCTAACTACTGCCCACGTTTTCATAGTCCTTCCTTAGTCAATGCTTAACTTGGGATCACTGATGGCAAACTTAGCATTGCACGTGAATGAGATTGTTATGGCAAATCTGGAACAAGAAAAACAAATAATAATACTTCTGGCACTGCTCCCAAGACTCACCTGGTTCCACTGGTGACCTTCTCCACATTATGCAGATTCTCCGCACCCGACGTAAACGCACTCACACGTCCCATTTTGGGTTCAATCGCAGAAATAGTCTGATTCTTCTCCACACCATCGATAAATAGGAACCGGCCACCTTTAAAGTCCTTTTTATGATCATTCAGGTACAGCAGCGACGTATAATGGAATGACTCGTAGGTTTCCTTCAATAAAAGCAAGACCATTAACCACATTCAATTTTATGGAACGATTTAACTACCTTATCCACATGTGGATGCCAATACTCATCGTGCACCGTCTTTGCCGTCTCATTTGTTATCCTCGAAAAGAACGTCGGATGTGTAAGATACAAACTGGAGACATCAACGTCAAACTGTTGTGCTATTGCTTGCTTGATTTTCGACTTTACCAACTGCAAAGGAATACAATACAGACCAAGTTCAGTCACTCTTTTCCATTATTCTTACTCTATAGGTCACCAATGATTCCTTTTTGAAACATTCCTTCGCTTTTGGCAGAGAGTACACATTTACAAACTGCTCTCCTTGAGAAAGGGCACCCGAATGCAAGTCCAAAATCGATGCTCCACCTGACGAGCCACCAAATGCAAGGCCACATTTCGCCAGTTCAAGAAGAACTTGCGATTCCTTTGGGGTAATCAGAGAATCGGATACAAAACGGCCACATGTCGCTGGTACACACTTGGGGAAGTCCGCCATTTCTGCTAGGTACTTTTCGGAGCATGGAAGTTTTTGCATTCGCAAGGGAAGTGTTTCCTTTTGAAGGGCAAATTTGATTTCCTTTGGATCTTTGGTGTAGAAGTAGACAACAGTCATGACGGAGATTACCATTACAGACCGCGTCCAAACGCGGTGTGTTGCCGACCTTGTGGCTTTTCCGGTTTCGGGGAATGTGATGCTGTAAAGACAGAGCAGAAAATTGATTTCTTTTGCTACAGATACTCTTAAAACGAGTCAAGCACATATTCTGACTCTGTACAGTGTACATAAGCGTTTTGAATCATTAGAGGAGGTATAGGTAGTTAAGACTGATATAGGATTGATTGAAGTAAGTGGACACGATAGCTTGGAGACTTCAATATGTAAGTGAAGAAGTATTCCTTTAGGCTTAGGGAAATCATTCTATACAAAACAAAGCCAGTTCAAAGGTATTTGGAATTCAGGAACTTGTAACTGAGCTATGTAACTGAACATTTGATTCCTTGTACAGTTTCGTTTCAAATTAGTTTCATCAAATCTCGCTATAGCCAGCAAGTTAATGCACATCTACGGGCACTCCTTATCGCTGACTGATAAGAGTTCACTTGCATACGTACATGTCCACTTGCTGTATAAAAATCGATAAAGTGAAAGCAAACCTTGACTTCTTCTGGCCCTTGTCGGCATCAGGCTTCTTCTCAGATACATCGCTCTGCTTCTGCTTCTTAGTTGGCGATTCTGCCTTTCGCTTACGAACAGTATTCTCACTTGTAGTCATGTTTCTTTGAAATAACTTCAAATAAACTTGAAAAAACCAAGATGAAGGTGCTCCAGCAAATATTTTTCGCAAAACTCTGTCCTGTCATTCAGTTTTGTTTATCTCTCCTAACCGATGGCAGCGCCGTCACATATCGATTCAGTGAACCTAAAATCAGCTGTATTTGTCCACAATCACAGCGATGACAAATTCCAAACCCAAATTGCTGTCAAACAAAATTTCTCAAAAATAAAATAATTTTCGCTCTTGCTTTAAATTTGGAGAAATCTTGAAGAGGTAGATACGACTAGGACTTAGGCCACAAAAATGGGCGATGTAAACAGTGTAAGTACATGTGGAAAGTAGATTTGTTGATCCCATCGCTCTAAAATGCATTGTTCTCATGGCAGGATACAGAAACAGAGAGCACGGAGGAGGAAATCGAACCCAAATTCAAATATATGCGCATCGCAAATGATTTACAGAAAATACTCAACAACGATGTTGTGACCTGTGCTGCCGTTCACCCAAAGGTGCGTACCTACTACGGACATACAATGCATCTGATCAACTTTCTATTTTTCCCCTCCAATGTGTGCCTTTTGTTTAGTTCTTGATATTTGGGAGCTTCTATGGCCGACTGTACTTGTTGGACCACCAGGGTAATACCGTGGACTCGTATCTAAATAAACCTACCTCGTTCTCTCACTCGGTGACTGTCAATCAGATATCCGTGGACTCTAAAGGCGAGTATGTGGCTACATGTTCGGATGATGGAAAGGTATGCAAGTCGGTTCACTGTTGAAATATCCAATGCAATTGGTCTTCGTAGGTGGTGATAACAGGCCTATTCAGCGATGAAAATAATCAAAAAATCAATATAGGAAAGTATGTCAAAGCTGTCGCCCTAGATCCAGATCCCAAGATAATTGCTGGCAAGCGGTTCATTGTTGGTGGGTTGATTTGCATTACTCTTGATCAATTTCACTTGATTGTCTTGTGTTTTTTTAGGTGACGACAAGCTGACAATGTACGAGAAGAATTTTCTGAAAAACTTAAAACCGTCTGAGCTGTCCAACGCAGAGGGTGGGGTCCTCTCGATCTGTTGGAATGGGCCGTTTGTAGCGTGGGCCAGCTACTGGGGGGTGCGTGTCTACGATTTGAATGAAAAATGTTCACTAGGTCTCATGAAATGGGAACAACCACCAAAGTAAGTCGACCTCAAACTGCAACGCTGTTCAATCTAACTATGTAATGATTTTTCTCACCCCAATAGCGCTAAATTGGAGAGTTTTCGTTGCAACTTTCGATGGTCCAATGCGACTACGCTGCTGATTGGATGGGTGGACACTATTCGAATATGTGTCATAAGGAAGAGGAATTCCACTGAAGCTTCTACGAGGCATCTACCGGGATTTATTGTCGATCCCAGTAAGTATTTATTTGATAGTTTGAGGGAACTTTCTTTGATTAGGAGTTTCTATTTCAGTTTCTACATTCCAAACGAGTTTCTACATTTGTGGGCTGGCGCCGTTGACTGCAAATCAGCTGGTCGTGCTGGGATATCCAAAGGACAAAGACTCAAATCGTAAGGCACTGCGGCCGGTGCTCTGTGTCATGGATTATAAGTTCAACAATAGCGAGGAGGTCTGCACAGACAGTTTATCGTTGAGGGGGTAAGTTGAGAGAAGAGATTTCACTTGCATTTTTGGACAATTTTTCACACGAGCTTCGGAAATAATTTTGGTCAACTTCTTCTTTCAGGTACGAAGAGTACAAGGTGAACGACTACATACTCGGTTGTATTATCGAGGAGAATCGCTACTTTATCATTGCCCCCAAGGATCTAGTCGTAGCTAGCCTCTACGAAACAGACGATCGAGTACAATGGCTGATAGAACACAGGTGAGTAAAATACACCAACATATACTACTTACATTCGATACATTTTTATTGATATTCATACATATACTTTGGCAAACTATACATAATGACTAGAAACGTTCGACTTACGAACTACTACCCTCTTAAACTGCGATATTATTACAGCAAGCATCCGCCGGCTTCTTCCAATCGTAATAATATTCCAAGGGGCGCTTCAGCATCTTCTCCTTAGGGCCCTCAAAAGTACACAGTTTCCCTTCGAACAAGTCCTTCATTTGCTGAATTGATCGCTTATGCAGGACCATATGTTGTCGGCGACACTTCCTCGGCATGTAACCCGTATCAAAACGAATGTCGTGTCGCCTGTAAACATTTCTCAGCGGGGCCAACCATGTTCCCATAGAGATGTCTTCACTGACATACGTATTAAGTATCCTCGAATTGGCTTCCACATATTCAGCAATCCAACGACTAATCACATAGCCTCCACCAAGCGCGTACGGTGTATACCGACTGCAAATGTAATAATGTTCTTCCTTCCACTGTCCCTTCGTTTTGATCTGTGCTCTACCATTGAAAAACCCCCAATACAGCTCTGGAATGGGGTTGTCCTTGTAGTCCGACGACTTTCGAATCAATTTCCTATCAAAGGACACCAGCTCATTAAGAAGAGAGTCCATTTTCACATAGGAATCATCGTCAACCTTTAGTAAATAGCTAAAACTTTCGTGATTTGTCAATTCCTCAATGCTGAGAATCAGTTTCTTTGTTAGATTCGAGTACGAATCATGCAAGTCGGGCAAGAACAACATGTCATTAAACTCACTATGCTCTTTGGTTAGTTCACCCTTCAACACCGGACTCAAATTCTTTGTTCCAATGGCAAATACATGCTTCACCTTTATGGATCGCCTACTCCCAACCGAATTTTCAAGGTTATCCAACCAATCTAAGTAGATTCGAATACGATTCGATTGTTCGGCAACAGACTCCATTTCAAGGAACCCATAAGTGTCATAGTCAGGTACATACATGAAATCCTCTGGATAGTACGGTTGAATCAGCGGATTTCCCAGCTTCAGCCAGGTGTCTCGGATAATTTGCCGCTTCTCAAAGTAATTCGGCGCAGATATGATTAAAACCATGAGAAATATATCATGATTTTGTTCCAATTTTGAGACACTGCTCTTTGACGGACACTTTTCTATGTTGGTGAGGATAGTCGTAAGAAAGGAGCCGAAGAAAAATGCAAATATTGCACTGAAGAGAGTTATCAAGTTGTTCATCCGTCGCATCTTGAGCGACAATCGTTTGTTTTTTCCTTTACTCGGTGTAATTTTGGAATGTTAATCTCTTCCAGCTGGCAATTCCAAAAGGGAGGATATTAATTTATTATCGAATTATTTTTTATTTGATATTTATTGGGTGTTTTCGGCTGGACTGGAATGTTTATAATTCGTCTGCCGAGGGAGACATGTCAAAATACCGCATACACATACACCAATCTTCTTGACGTTTTTGGCGCCCTCTAAAATGGAATTTGGTTTCGGGGCAGTTGAGGGTATGATTACATTAGGCAATGTGTAATTTACACTTCACTTGTCATAAATTATGTAGGTAAATAATGAAAAGGTATTTTTATTTTGAACTTAGAGAGACTTTTTCGCGACAACGTCAGTGTCAAATGAGGAGAAAATGAAACCTAGCGACATTTAGTGTAAGAAAGAAACCTTTAGGAAGGGATAAAACACATTAATTGGTGGAATTATCGAAACGCCGATGACGGTCACAAAATAATCTTTTATGTGGAATTATTTTGCAAAGATAGAGTTTGTGGAACGGTAATGTTGTGGATTTGATTTGCTTGTCTATTCGTTCCGTTAAATTCTTGTACGTTGACATATTCGTCGACGAAACGGATGCGACGGATTGTATGGGTTTAAGAGAGAACATAAACATGTCAAAACTAGGTAGCGTGCTGGGGACACTTGACAGAGTCATATAGCAATGACCCTTGCTGACTTCACAGATAATTCTTACCAGTTCTGATCATTTAACCAGTCATTTCACTGGTAAAGTGGTCATTTACGTGTGGTCATTATGTACCAATGCAAAACCGTCACCTACCACTATTACGACTTGATTTAATGAATTCACGAGCTAGTGAATTAAACATTTTTCCAATTTGCGGATGTTATTATTTTTCCAGAAAATTTGAAGAAGCAATGGAAGTTATCTCAATGCATGGCGGCAAACTCTCACTTGTCGAAGTTGCAAGGTAAGTCTGAGTATGTCAAAAAGAAAAGAAAACACTTTTGGACTTTGTAATTCTTCCTAGGCTGTATGTAGATCATCTCCTCGCTCTAAAACAATTCGAAGCTGCAGCAAAGTTGTGCCTTCGAGTACTCGGCAATAATAAATCTCTCTGGGAGGAAGAAGTTTATAAATTTGTTAAATTTCAGCAATTGCGTTCGGTAAGTGCGTATCTCCCAACCGCAGATGACTGCAAACTAGATCCTCAGGTCTATGAAATGGTGCTCTATGAATACTTAAAGTTTGATGTGAAGGTAAGAAAGAAGGCGGTTTTCTCACTTCGAGTTTGTTATTCTAAAACTTTTTTTTTGACATGTTAATTCATACTTAACTTTTAACTCAAATTTTAAAGAGGAAACAAATTTCGAAATAAAATGATGGCGATTTTTAAATTCAAAAAGTCAAACAATACCAACTTTGAACGCACTTCATAAAGAAATTGTGTCACACAATAATTTCTGTTTTCCTTTAGGGTTTTCTTAATTTAATCAAGGAATGGCCGGCAACGCTCTACGATACCTTGGCCGTAATCAATGCAATACACGATAATTTCAGGAAAAATTACGCCAACGAACTTCTCGAATCGCTAGCGATACTATACACTCATCAAAAGAAATATGAAAGCGCTCTTACCATGTATTTGAGGTAGGTTATACATTCATGCCATATTTGTTTATAGTAAAGAATAATGTTTCGTAGATTGCAACATAAAGACGTTTTCGAATTAATTCGAAGACGAGAATTGTACAGTGTCATTCACAAAATGATCATACCTCTCATCGAACTTGATAAAGATAAGGCAATATCAATGCTAACAGAGAAAAATAAAATCCCACCAGAGATTGTCGTCCAACAATTGGAACAAAAGCAGGAATATTTATTTAATGTATTTAATTGAAACAAACACCGTTACAACATAATTAACATAATTTTTATTTAGTACTTAGACGCCCTGGATAAAGTCGACAATAGTGGTAAATTTCATTGGATGTTGGTCAAACTGTATGCAAAGTTTGACCCAGAAAAATTGCTGTCATTCTTAAAGCGCTCAAAGAACTACCCCATCCAGGAGGCTTTGGATATCTGTAAGCGAGAGTTGTTCTATCCAGAGGTGGTTTATCTGCTTGGACGAATGGGAAACACTAGTGAAGCTTTAAATATTATTATCCACAAGGTAAGGAGAATTTTATTTACTTTAGTTCAAAGCTGAACCGTATCACGTTTAAAGTTAGGAAATATCGAAATGGCAATAGATTTCTGCAAGGAGCACAATGATTCAGATCTATGGGATGACTTAATCGATGAATCTTTAGAAAATCCAAAGATTATGACGAAACTTTTAGATGGAATAATAGGTAAAGAATGCCAGAAAAGTACCATTTATTGTAAATAACAATTATTTGTCTCCAGGCTATGTCAACCCGGAAGCACTTGTAAATAAGATCAAACTGGGACAACAAATTCCAGGTCTGCGAAAATCGGTCATTAAAATGCTGTGTGATTATCGACTGCAGGTTAGTTAGAAGTTTTATGAAATTGCTCTCTCTATTGCTGTATCCCTTATAGGTACAAATCCAAGATGGCTGTAATAAGATTATCCTCAGTGACTATTTTGACCTGCACGAGAAGTTAGTACAGAAACAAAATCAAGCCATGCTCGTATCGCACGAAAACACCTGTGCTAGGTGTGCGCGCGAGCTATTCACCAAAGACATTCCCCCACGTAATGACTTAATAGCCTTCAATTGTGGGCATATATTCCATGAGAAATGTCTGCCGAATATTTTTGTCGATGAAAGTTGTAGCATTTGCCTAGAACGAAATGATTGAGATGAGTGAAGAGATATCACGAAAAACTTTGTATAGAGTGTTAATAAATTAAAAATTGTTTTTTTTTTTTTTTTTCTAGAAATTTTATTTTTACTCGCGACAGTATTTCGAATTTATAGATATGTTTTTTTTTATTTGTTCAACTGGCCAAATAAGATATGTTAATAAATAGTTTTGTTGTTACATATTCTCATTTCAATTTATGTTTATATTTGGCCATTTGCATGGATATATAACGCAAGACGATCCCTCAATAAGCTTATAAAGTTAAGGCACGAAAATTAATGATTTTTTTTTATAATAGCATACTCTACTCATACACATAAATTTGTAATTAATAAGAAACAGCAGAAATGAAACGTTATTTAAATAAAATAATTCAACCAAAGAACATATTGAGGTTTGTTTCATTTGACATTAGGTACATTTTTGGTCAGTTAGAAAGATGTCAGTATAATTGGCTGCTCGAGCAAGTACAGTACCTAGCCTAGGTATGTGAAGAGCCATCTAGCCGGTGAACAACCAACTTAAAGCAAAGACTGGCATAAATTTTACTATTGTTGACGACGAGCTAAGGACGTAGCTAGCATGTCAGTACCAACCCAAAGTCAATGCAACAAAATAGCAACATCATTATCGAAGTAAATATTTTTCTAAAGAACGACGCAAATGGGGATGCAGTAACGGTAAATGGGGACAAGCTGGATCCCATAACTCGTGTTAGTATGCAGTTTCAACAAGGCGGTACCAAATAATCTAAAAAAATCGAAGCGTTGATTTTTCTGTTCAACCTACTTCCCATATATTGGCCTTGACACAACGAACTTTGAAATGTTAAATGTTTGCAAAAAGCTAATTCTAGGGTGCTATATTTAAAATCACTATACACTTTTCGCGTATGTTTGAAAGCGAGTACATATTTGAATGTGATTGAAAGAGATAGGGCTTGCAATTGCAATATATATAGAGTTGAGAGATAGAGTGTAAAATGCTCTCTCTGACCACATTTAAATATCCATTCCTTTAAATATCCATAGCAATTTGGAACACTCATGAATTTATTGCAGCCAATCACATAAGTTTTGTTTCAATCGATTCAATCGATAGCTGTTGTACTAGAATGCATGTACTAGAATAAAATAACTCGTGGAAAAAATGATTGTAATACAATTCTCGCAATTCGTGATTAACTTAAATAAATAATTCCGTAAAATATTTAAAATTTTCTGTAACCAATTGTACTATTTTCTTCGTAAAAAATAGTTACCATTATTAATAAATAATTTTCTTTTTCGCAAATGGCAATATCATTCTTCAAATATGTTCCACAACAAAACCTTCCGAATGTCAATACCCAAACGAAAACGTCAAGTTAAGTGCACACACTTCCCACACCACATGCACTTAATTCGCCGACGAATTTCAATCACATAACGAAATCACAAATAGGCGGACTTCAGGGGAAATATCAACGAAAAGTTTTTCCTTTACCTTGCATTCGAGTAGAATTTTTCAACATGTTCGGTTGTCGTTGTTGTCTTCGCGGATAGTCAACATACCTATAAATAATTTAACAATTTTCCTTTCTACACAATTTGTGTGTCTTAAACTCTTGAGTTTTGTTATTCTTCAACGAGTTCTTAAAGAGTTTGAAAATTTGTTCATCTGGAAAAGCTGTAAAAAAAACTAATATTTCCTTTGCGTGCAGTATTTTAGTACATCCATCCATTGGATAACTACTCCACCCTTGTTGGGGGGTATCTGTGTGTTCTTCTTCGTTTGATCTTTCTCCATGTGAATTTTTATACAAGTGCGTGAATTAAATTCGGTATATCGTAGCAAATTTAACAAAAAATATACCCAAGTGGAATTAATCTGTGAAATATTTTAAAACGGAAAACTGTGATTTTTGTCATTTGAAAAATAAAATAAAATCTATTACCATTGCGGCAAAAGTGTCTACAAAAAGTTTCTGGGTTGCTGTGTTCTTCAATTTTAGACAGATTTGTTTGTGGATTGTGGAAATATAAGAAAACGCAGTTCTCTAAAGTATAATCGGTAAGTTGTGTTTTTTACCTCAAAAATATTCATACATGTATTACTGAAATGCATAAATGATAATCCCCAGCCAAATAGAAAAAAACTCATTTGCATTTTTGTAAGATTGAAATCGAAAAAAAAAGGAAAAAGAAAATCGGTTGAACGCAGAGACAAACTAGGAAAAGAAGAAAAGTCAAAAGATGAATTCGCCGCATACAAAGGGGAAATCCGAGAATCGAGAGACAGAATATTCTTTCTTGTTCTCTTCTCCTTTTCATCTTTTTATTTTCTCGGTCGGCCTCGGGGATTTTTTGTCTGTCTGTCAACTGATTGCATCTTCTCTTCTTATTCCTTATTCCTTATGTCCTTTTTATTATTTTGTTGGTATATTTTATGAATGCCATTGTGAATGGCCCTGATGTTATTTGTTGAGGAGTATGTTGTTTACCTTTTTTATTTTTAAATTTACTAACAAATTTTATTAACAAATCTTATTGCTTAAATGTGAAATAAAATCAATTTTTGCTTGCCCAGGAATGCGCTAATGTTACACTTTTCTAAGTTCGACATTTAGTTCAGTTAGATTGTAGCCTGTCTACCTATAGCCATTATTATTAATTTAGTCATAAATGCTGAGCAATTATCTATTATTAAATAATTTAAAAGAATCTGTTGACAATCAAATTTCTGTAATTTTGTTTACAAAATAAGTAGGTACACATACATACATATTCGAATTAATAAGTAAAGTTAGGGTTAGACTAGGTTCGAATTATTTCTACTACCACAGATCACTTAGACCGTCTTACACCCTATTCACACCGAGTCAAAGCTTCAGTTTTCTCGAAAACACTCGAAAACGAACGTTTTTCCGTACATATTGTAGTTTTCAAAACCAGTTTCAAATCCTTTTTGCATAAAAACACGACGAAAACGATTTGGGTTTTTTTAAACAGACATAGTTACCTTTTGCAGGATTCAGCGAGCAAAATTGCTGACAGGATAGCTCTCATAGTGCTACCGTTGTTATAATTCCAGGAAATATTAAATTTTTCTTGAATTTGAGAACGGCAGCACTGTCTGTCACAAATAAATGTTTATTTTCCGATTAGTCTAAGAGCCCGCAGTAAATTTTGGACGTGAAAGGCAACCAGATGAATTTTACATAAATACGTTGCTCTGATGCCCAAGATTTCAAATATGCCCAAGTCGTTTCACAAGTCCTTGCCAGACTCATTCAAAGGTTAGAGATCCGCTAAAAATGCCCTATTTATATGTATCTACACAAAAATATATATTTATATCTAAAATTCATCCGGTTGCCTTTTACGTCCAAAATTTACTGCGGGCTCTCGGTCTATATGTATGTTTTGATCTTACATGATCTGAGTTCAAACCGGTGTAAGCCAGGTAGGTTTCTAAATAAATAAATAAATAAATAAATAGGTGGCGCAACAGGCGGTAGACACCCAAGGCCTAACTTCTCGCAACCATTCGTTTTGTGTGAGTTTCTATTTTTAGAACGAATGGAAGGGACCTACAATTTTATGCCGAGTCCGAACGGCTGAATTGAGAAGCTTTTTCAGGACAGTCATACTCTCGGATGTTTGTCAGACGTTCGCGAGAGGTGGCGCAGTAGAAAAAGATGTAATTTGTGTTTTTCCGGGGATCGAACCTGGGATCCCTCGCACAGTAGTCCAGCACACTAACCACTGCGCTACTGCGCCCTATCTTGGTTTCTATCTTTAATAAATTTATATATTTTAGTACGAAAGGATTAAATATTTAAATAATATTAATTATTTTATGCTTTCAACCATTGTTTGTATTATGTAAATACAAACGAAGATTAGCAACTAAAATAAAAGTCTAGTCGACACAAACATTTCATAGCTATTTTCACGTCAAAAAGATCGAGTTTTCGTAAACTTTTTGTCTAAATCTCAGTTTTCAGAATAAGGTGTAGTGATAACAGATCAAGATTAAATATAAGACTGCGTGACCAATTTTTGTTGGTGCTGCTATGTAACGAAGTGTCAAAGTTTATATTATATAAAGCCTTTAATCGCTAGTACACCATTTTCGGACATTATGCTGTACGTTTAGGACCCAACTTTTATCTTTATTATGTTGATTACGTAGTCGTGTCCCGACGTAAGTCAGTATAAAATCAACGGCCGAATAGACACTCCGTTATTTTAGATGGGCCTATTAGCCCTTCTTTCCATTTCAAGTATTTTTTGTTAGGTATACATTCATGTGTATAGAAAAATAGTTAAAAGTGGATTATGGCAACACTGTTTATAACAAAGCGAAAAATTCAATCAGACTTAATAAAAATACAATTAAACTAAACTACATTGTATGCTGTGCTAAATGTCCGATTATACTTCACTACAATTTGGGTCACAATGCATGATGCTGGCAATTTCCGAAAGCGTCATACATTATGAAACACGGTGTATTTCGTTGAATTTATCTTTTAATAACAGCACGCAAGTTATGCCAAGTTACCTTGCAAAGGGTCAGAAATAATTTTACTACTTTCTATCAAGTACAATCTTGCTTTAAAACGAACAACTATATGTTTGCCCACCCAAAAACATAAAAATCCATATCTTATTTTTCTTTCAATTATTTTGTCTGCAAAAGTAGATATTTAGTAAAAATATCCATCCTCCTCAACTTTCGCCTACGTTCGCATTTACACGGCTCAATGACAAAAATAGAAACAATTTTCGTAAATGGCTATAGCTGCTGTAGCCATTTTTATGACTGTTTAGTGTTTAGTAAATATTTACGCTTTAAAGGCGGTAATGGAACCCCTCTCCACTAAGACAACCTAACTGTTATAATTAAGCTGTGGAAAATGTTCTCAGCCGGTGTCAGAAAATTATTAATAATTATTTAGCCCAATTGACACACGGCCTAAAGGTTGTAATGGAACCCCTCCCCTCTAAGTCAGCCCAACTTACATAATATATGTAGCTTTAGAAAATGTCCTGAGCAGGTGCAGAACATTTTTGTACATTCCGTACAGTCCGAAAGAAAAATTTTATTCTTTTCAGCTTGGCTTACATTTAGTTTGACAAAATGTCGGAGAGAATCTTGTATGGCAGCAAATATTTTTTTTCTTTTTTATTTTTATTTTTTTTCTATTTACCCATTTAAATAATATGTCATTTTAGCTTGTGAGCGTCATATCTCCAAATTCGCTTAAACAAAAAAAAAATACATCTCCTTCTCCATATAATATGGAAAGTCATTTTAATATTATAACACTAATTTTGTTTGCACGACATCAAACGAAAGCTTTAAGCGGTTGTTTGTTTATCATGCAAGTGAAATAAAATAAAAGAACTATAAAATAAAATGACATGAGCTCTCAAAATAGAAAATAAAAATGTTTGTCTCTATATTAAGCTTCAGTTATAATTTTTCTTTCTCTGCAATGTTAAGCGCGTGAAATGAAATTGACAAAATATCAAAATTATTATAATATTAAGTATGTGCATATACATTGTTGCTTACTAGAAAACCTGTGACAAAAATTTACAGTAAAAGCTGGTAAAAGCTGTTTAAAGCTAGTTAAAGCAGGAACCGAGTTCACTATGACCGAATCCATTTATCGTCAGCTTTATTTTTAACCAGCCAGCGTGAGAAAGCGATTGGATAGTTTGTGACCACTGTGGACGTACCCTTAATTTGATTCACTAGTAATATCAATGTAAAAGATATCAACCGGTTTCTCAGATGTTAAGTCAAAGCATAAATACTATTTGACGTTAAATTTCATTTGATGACTTAAAAATATTCATAGTTACATAATTGTGTACTTAACTTGCTAAAACTGCCAACCAAATATATTAGAATTTTAAATTTATATAAATCTCGGCCCTATATATTTACTAAATAGGTTAAGTCAAAGCCCAACAATTTAATTGTCTTAGTTCCGTTTTCGTAGGGCTGTTTTGGTATTTATACTCGTTGCAATGTTGTTTATTATATAAAAAAAACAATTCGACGCACTACTAACAATTTCCACCTTAAATTTTATTGTAGTTCACAATAGCTATGGTAAATATCGTTCGTAAAATTTAAAGTCGACACTACAATGGAACATGCTAAAGTGGAAACACGAAAACTAAAACAAAATACAGAACGTTAATTTGAGCTACTTACTTAAAAAATGTAAAATATTATATTATTATGTGAACAGGCACAATATTAAAACGTTTGATTAAGAATGCCCGAAATTATGTTTGAATATTAAAGCTAATATAATGTTCATGAAATATGAATAAACATCTGTATAAATATTTGAAATAACATGAGGTTATGAACCTTTCATAGACGACACAAGCTAACTTGTTTTTATTATTATGAATGTTAATGCTTAAGGACTTAATCTACGCTCCATTAGCTATCACATAATTTATTTAATTTCTTTGTTCTTAATAGAATGCATTAGTTTACTAATTTAGTTCTGATTTGATAACTAATCAAGAAGCCGCTGAATGGCAAATTATGGAAAACAAAGCGATTATGCCATTACAAAATATATCATTAAATTATTTCAATATTTAATTTGCGACCGTGAGAACATAAGTAATTTGATAGATGTGTGTTTAAAGTTTTTTTTTTTTTTTTTGAGGAGGGAATTGTAGATGACTGTACAGGTACACAATGAAGTTAAGCATTGTAACATCATAATTTGGGGAAATTTGGGTGGGCAAGTGTTGGCATTCTATGGATTCATAACTTACAATTTTTATCAATAGTATAATCAAATTAAGCCTAGTACGCAATATTTTCTGTTGGTCTCTAATTGCACAGCGAAACGTCTGCGAAAAGACCGAGGAAAATGTCCCGGACAATAAATTGTGTGCGAAAAGCGAGCGGACAATTGTACCAAGCAATCTACTACAATTACCGACTTTTCGTCATCATTTCGCAGTAGCAGCGTACCTACTGCAGAAGAGCGAAATTGTTCATTCAAGATTTCGTTGTGTCACTTTTTTTAGGCTTTACTTGGACAAAATAATGAACACAGAATTAAAAACTGAAAAGTTCTTACAGGTAGTCATTCAATGACATTTTACAATAGTTTCCGCTGTCAAAATCTATTAAACTCTCACACGAAGCCTGTGTCATAAAAGAGTAGGTAAATGAAGGACAGGTGGATTTGTTTCTGCTCCTCACTGTATCCTATAAAACTAATATAGTTACGAACGGCCTTTCTATCTAGCAGATCCCTTCGGGTTACCACATTAAAAAATACGAAAAGGGGCACATCGTGAGTTTTCTAGCGGGCCAAGTCTTCAAAAAGGGTGACAACATATTTTTT
Organism: Cheilosia scutellata; assembly: GCA_955612985.1. Classification (NCBI taxonomy): domain Eukaryota; kingdom Metazoa; phylum Arthropoda; class Insecta; order Diptera; family Syrphidae; genus Cheilosia; species Cheilosia scutellata. The sequence goes on along the minus strand of OY015314.1, from coordinate 6,963,315 downwards.
TTTTTAATTTTAAACACCAGAGTCAAAAATCTACTCGAAAATTTTCTCCCAACACTGATTTTATGAACATTTTCTTTTTTTTTATTGTTTTTTTCTTTGGGTTCGGAAAGTTTTTCTTTTTTTTTTGCACTTTAAAAAATATTAAAATAAAGTATTTTGAAAGTTTTCAATTGAATGTTTTCTTTTATTGAATATTGACTTAATAAGAGGGACTGTGGTTTGTATTAGGGGGACAAACAACATTTTGGTATGAAAAAGGGGGACTATCCCTAAAGGCGGACGTATGGTAACCCTAAGATCCCTACATTCACATTTTTCGTGAATTTTTGAATTTTCACAATTAAAAACATTATCTACATAAAATGAACATATATTTAATGGGCCTTACCAATAATCATTTTTAACCTTCAACTTAAATATTTCGACGGTCACAATAGATAATTTTATATGGAAATTTTCTCTATTGTGAGCTCGTAAAAGTTAGCCTGGACACTAAAAATGATTATTAGTACCGCGGAATGACACTATGGGCCTTACCGATAATCATTTTTAGTCTTCAACTTAAATATTTTGACGGTTACAATGGATAATTTTATATGGTAATTTTCGCCATTGTGACTTCGTAAAAGTTAGCCTGGACACTAAAAATGATTATTAGTACCGCGGTATATCTATATCATAAAAATTTCTAACTGTTCGCTTTATGGCCCCAGTTATAGCTATCATTGAAATGCATCATTCAACATTTTGATTTCCGATTTTAAGACGATTAATGAAACAATATTGGCTTTAGTTGGTATCAAAATAAAGCTAATCAATTGTGGATTTTTTTTACGAAAGAAATTACTTAATTTGGTTTAAAACTTTTCTTTAAATCCAATTTTATTATTTCACTGATCGAAATCGATTTCAATGAACAGCTGATTCTCGTTTCTCTAATTTGGAACCCAATTGTGTCACTGATGTGTTCGATTTTCATTCTATTCTCAGCCGTCAGTTTTGCTTTCAATGATCAACTCTAACCTCAAAACCTAGACTTGTTTGTTGAAATGGCACTAACAGGTACTTCCAGTGACAGGAATTTTTCAATGATTGCTATAACCGACATGTCAAAAATATGAAACCACCATTCCACTGATTTGTTCCAATGATGCATTTCAATGATATCTATAACTAGGGCCTATAACAGAAAAATCAGTCATTAGTAAGTGACATATTCACAAAATGTCAAAATGTGATCATAACTTTTTAACTAATCTGAAAATCTGACCTTGCGTAATGTAAAACTGTCCATCAAAAACTCGCTGTCCAACGTCTTTAATTGCGTTCAAACAATCGGATTTATGATTTTGACAGGTCATAAGAAAAGTCATGTGTGCTTTTTATGTTATATTGTTTTTTTAATATCGAATATGCAAACAATTTTATAAAGAGTTTATAAAAATTGCCTCGCATTAAAAAAAAAAAAAAAATTATAACTTGCGATCCTGCCAGGAGTCGAACCTGGAATCTTCTGATCCGTAGTCAGACGCGTTATCCATTGCGCCACAGGACCGATGTAGCTTTCTGTCTTTATCTGACTGCGTATTCGTTGACCACGCATAGTAGGTGCCTCTACCAAGCTCTACCCCAATCAACGCATACATAATCTAAAATTATACACATCTTCAGTCTTTACTAGTAAAAAAAAAAACTAGTTCCACTTCCACACCATCATCCTACAGCCACAGACATTTTGGTGCTTGTTCGCTTCGTAATTATACCCAACAACAGCGGCAACATTTTTATTTTTTTTTGTTTGCCTTCATTCTCTTTTGTTGTAATTTCTATATTTATATTCTCTCCATGCGTGTGGATCGTAAATATTTGTGCGCGCGCTTTTCCATAAAAATGTAGTTCTACTATGTTCTATCACTGGATGATGGAAATGCTTTCCATTCGTTTTAAATAAGGAAGTGATTAAAATCGAAATACCACCCACCTCCGGACTTAAATTAAATTTAAATCTGTTGACATTGAACTTCCGTGCCATGGGAATAGAAATGGATACACCTAGGTAGGTTATAAAATTTAAATTTTCTCACCAAATAAGCCACTTTGCTGCGTATTCTATTGCCTTTTGGTATTTTTAGCATCCCACACAACGCACGAGAGTGAACAGATTTTGTTGATGCGGGGGAATTTGTTTAAGTTTAAGGTGTTACATTTCATACACTAATAAGTCATACAGAGTTTACCGTGGAAGGTCCACAAAAATATCCTACATTCGCGACCCGAAAGGCGGGACATTGCAAAAGAAAAAAATATGATTTCATTTAGTAGGTAAGTCTCTTTTAGTACATTTTTTAATTCCTTCCTGTGTTTCATGTCATTTACTGATAAACGTCAGATGGTAAATCAGATATCGTGGGAGGTATCTGGAATTAGGTTATCACTCGAGTCCAGTGTTCATGTTGCATGATCTTACTCACGATCACGACTTACATAAGACGTCAACTTCAATCATTTAACCCGATTTCTTCGTCAAACAAAAATGAAATACACACCATCAAATCAAGTCAATGATGCAAGCTTTTCTTGTGCACGTCATGTAACCCATCACAGCCGCCAACATAAACAAACACGTTTCCTTTGTTTTCTGATAAAAATATCATAAAGATCGTCATCAACTTTTATGACGAGAAGATCAATATTGTTACGCAATCTGCATTCACATAAACCACACGTCATCGGATCCACATCGATGCTGATTAAGATGGATGACTTGTCAAGTTCCCATGGAAATCAGATTTTCCTCCTCTTTGTCCGCAGGTCCATTTCGAAAATGATTAAGAAAACAAAATCATCGTATAATGCGGGGAAAATCAAAAAGTGGGCGCGCATAACCAACTGATGGCGAAAGGAAATGCAAAATGAATATTTCGCAGTCGTACCACTATCTGCAAACTGCAATCATTGAAAAGTGAAATTTCCTTTTTCAGCTAAAGGAAGAGTTCAGTGGTTTTTTTTTTTTGAATTGCATAGACTGCATTTTATGTGCACAAATCTAACGGACAACGATGTGTCGTTCGTTGTAGGTTTATCTTTCCTTCCGTTGTATAGTATGTACAATTGTACATAGTTGTTCCCTTTTATTTAATTTTTGTTTTGGATAGACTCTCCAAAGCGGCGCGCGGTTGTCTATGCCTATACCTATCGGTGTGTCTCGGGTTCGAATTCGTGTCCAATTCAAAACTCCTTTTCCCCCCTTCACTTGCACTTGGATATAAAAGTACCACTTTCCACTGGGTTGTGTTTTATTTTTCTTTATCGCACTTTGAATGTGCAGCAACAGTGCACAGCACAGTCAGAGGAGTAGATTAAGTAAAAAGTGTTGGCCATGTCGTGATTGCGCGATTATTTACGATCGAAGCGGTAATCAGTCAAGGTGCGTTCGTGTTGAATATGTTCACTTTTAAATGCTTGGCTATGGGCAGGCCAATGGAAGTGCTGTCAAATTGAAAGTTTAATGCACACGGTGAAGGGACTGTTTTTGAAAGTCACGGTTGTGTTTGGACCTTTAATAAAAATAAAAAAAACAAAATAATGTTGACAAACGTCACCCTGACACTTGAAATCAACTGAAATGACATTAGAGATAAATAGCGGTAGAATTGTTGGGGAAACATGCAAAGGAAACGAAATTAATTCGAAGAAATTATCGCGACACACCAATGTAGGGACTTCTCCTCGCGGCAATCTATTGATTTAGTGGTTCTGGCTAATAATGTTGTTTTTCGCAAAATGTTTAATTTCAAAATGTCGTCAATCCCTTAAAAATATGCGAGAATGATTTGCTGCTATAGAGAGACAGAGAGTAGACAAAATTTGTGATAAAGCGAGACCGATTGTCATTTATCATATGTACTTCAAAAAGCAAAATTCCTACTACTAAAATGTGTTGATCAAACTCTGTCAATATACATCTTGATTCTTGATACCTTCTGTCAAGATGTTTTACTTCAGTTTTCATCAAATGTCAACTTTAAAGTTGATATCTAGTTACACATTTTGTTTGAAGAAATAAATCAAGAAGATGGCTCCACCAATGTGTTACCCAATGACATGCGATATTTTCCACTTTTTTATGTTTTATTTTTATTAAATTTTGTTGTCATTATGAAATTTGAGATACCCAAAGTCAGTCAATCTTAATCTCGTCGTCGTCCTCCACTATAGGCATATATCCATCCGAATACGTCCTATTGTAATTTTCTGCTTGTAAAATGTTTGGTTCGGTGACTTTCATCCACAATGGCGGTGGTTAACATCGGAGTAAAAGTTTTTCTTTTATGGTGAAGCTGCCTTTTACGAATTTTATAATATTCTTTCTTTGTTCGAATGGAATGCCGAAGCAGGTGCTCAAACTGGCTGTCAGTTTTTTTTTGCTTTGTGTGAAATTCCACACATCTGGTTAATCGATAGTTAAAAAAATTGTTGCTTGCATTTATTGCGCTTTTTTTGTGCTGAGATAATGTTGCCAGATTTTTTTTTTTCAAAAAACTGTAAATTCCCAAAAAAAAACTGTATTTTCAACCAAAAAACTGTAACCTTCAACAACCAAACGTTTTTTTTGAAATTACGGTTTTTTTTAGTTTTATTAAACAAAAATAACACAAAACAATTCATTTTAAATAAAATACCTAACATGCTTAAATACGAAGCACTACGATTTAAATCACAATTTAATTTATTTTTTAAATTCTGAACTTTAAAAAAAACTGTAATTTGTACTAGGAGGTCATTTTAGAAACTGTAAGCTTGTCTAAAAAACTGTAATTTACAGTTAAAACTGTGAATATGGCAACGTTGGCCTGAGAAGGACATTATGACAGTATTCTACATCAGTTTATAAGAATTCAACAAATAAAAATGGTTTAAGTCGAATTTTTTTTCCAAAAGTCACATAATCTGTGACATTTGAGTAAGACTGAATAAGAAAAGGCGTGTATCTAATCGAACTTTGGAAAAATATACCAAAAAAAAATTTGGATTGCAAGATACATTGTAACAAGTAACATAAAGGGTGTCCCATAATTCACGCAAAGTGTAATTATGATAGAAAATACAGAATTTTAATAAGAAACCTTAAATTTGTTATTGATTCATAGAGTATACAGATTGGAATTATGTATAGAATAGCACATCGGATAAATGGCGGCCACGGCTTTGCTAGCAAATACGTATACTCTTTTATGGAAATTGTCTATGACCGTTTCGTATAAATGTGGCTGAATTTCATTAATACACCTCCCAATTTCTTCTTTCAAGGCTTTGGTGGTCGTGGGCTTGTTTGCACAGACCTTTGACTTCAAAAAACCCCAAAAGAAAAAAGTCCTGGATGTCCAATTCTGATCGCAAAAACGGCCGATTATATTTTGGCACTAAAAACTGGGTTATCGTGTCACGATAAATTGTTACTGCCTTACCATTCGCATTTTCGGAGAAGAATGGTCCGATAATGCCTCCAGCCCAAAATCCGCACCAAACAGTCACGTGGATGCATTTGTTTCTCAACAATTACTCGTGGGTTTTCTGAACCCCAAATAGCACAATTTTAACGTTTAACGAAGCCATCAAGATAAAAATAAGCTTCATCACTGAAGATGATTTTGTTCGAAAATTGCGGACTGTAGCTGGCAAACCATCACTACTTGTAAAATATTGCTCACCAATGAAAATGCGTTGTTCTTTCGTATAACGCTCCATTTTTACTAACCCCGAACTGTCAGCTGTCACATTGTTGTCTTTTTTTCCGTTGGCATCACTGTACTATTAAAAGGCGCAAAATTCAAATTTTGGGTGATGAATTATGGGACACCCTTTGGTATGTAACATTAAAATTAAGTATGACTTCGCTTTCTGGAACATTCACTGATTTGCATTGTTCTCGGGAATCTATATACTAATCCGAGTAAATCCCAATCAGAACCAAATGAATCACTGAAATATCTATCTCCCACCCTTGACTTGTGTTCGGTCTTTCTCTTAGTCCTCTCTGTGGATTTAATAGATCATTACTCATCCCCATACTGGTGTGTGTATATACATTATAAAATGTAATCGAATTTAATTGAAATAAATTGGGTCGATTTATTTCCCACTTGTTATTGTGCTGTTGCATTACGCAACACCACAATGGGTTTCATATTCGAATTTATATATCAACAAATAAGTGATAAGAAAAGCGCGAGAAAATAACCAAACCATCTTTGCAGCTCTCAATTCCCGAAAAAGCACAAAAACAGATTACAAATTCGAAAAAAAAAAACAAGCCAAAACTGTCTCAACAAAGAAATGCGTAATATCACAGTGGGAATATATATTTTCAAATTTTCTATGTCATTTACCCAGATGTTTGTTGTGGTACACAAAACATATGCGACTATCAGACAGATGCTGAATATAGCTCTGATGCCTGGCTCTAAGATGCCGACAAAGTATTTAGTCATGAAAACAATAATGACTAAGAATTCTAATTTTAAATTGAGCGCACTATCGCTCGATGAAGAACAAAAAGTGCGTGTCGGGTGAGCTAATTGGCTCTTTGACAGGTCGTTGATTAATCGACTTGGAAAAGAAGTGAAGACAGAATAATGTACTGTAGTAACGATAGTGCGTGCAAGTGCAACTTGTGCACAAGTGAGATGTCAATGACTGTACGAGTATATGGTTTCTGTATAGAATAAACTTTTTGTAATCAATTAAAGTGCTGTTTGGTATGATTAGAAATGTACGATTAAAGTCGCAAGCTCACACTTGCTAAATTTCGCAAATAAAAACAGAATTAACCTACAAAATGCCTTCGATGAGGTGCCATACCCAATTTAAAACTCATTTTGATTTCAGACTAAGCCTTAAGTTAAGTTACGTAAATTAAAAACTGACTTTAAACTGAAAGGATATGAATTATATCACTCCCCACATCCTTAAAACTGTGCAAAATTACGGGCTGCAGTGTTAATAAAGAATACAATTAAACACAATAAAGAAGCAAAATTCCAATCATGTGGAACCCAAGGAATTTCCATAGGTATAGAAACGGACATTGGGCATATCTGTTGCATCAGTATATTGCTTTCCTAGATATAGAATAAAGAAAAATGATTTTAAAAGTCTTTTCCGCATATTTCACAATATATTAATCGCAGGAGGAATTTTTAACGCTAAGAATAAATATTGGGGATCTAGGTTAACAAATACTGGAGGCAGAGAATTATATGAAGCATTTAAAGAAGATGGCGCCAATTATCACTCAACGGGAAAACCTACCTATTGGCCGAGAGATAAGAATAAAATCCCAGATCTTGTCGACTTCTTTATATCCAAAAACATATCTTCGAATAAAATAAGTGTAGAAGAAGGGCCAGATCTTCAATCAGATAATTCCTCAATACTTCTTACACTTGGCGATAAAATAATAATAAAAGAACATAGCCCAAAACTAGTTAATAGGCCTGACTGGCTGGAACTATTTCAGACGAAAGATGGAAGAAAGTATTCAACTCTCATCAGCTGTTCAAACAGAAGATCAACTAGAAAAAGCAGTCCAAATATTAACACTCAGTATGCAAAAAGCTGGGTGGGCTACAAGCTACAACTCCCACAACAACAAAAAATATTAAACAAAACACTTAACCTCGCGAAATATGTGAAATTATTACAGAAAAGATGAAAGCTAGAAAACGTTGGCAACAGACAAGGGCGGCACGCGACAGGACAACACTGAACAATTTAAATAACAAGCTTAGAAAGTCTATTAGAGAATTTAATAACGAATCTTTAAAAACTTACCTCACCAGCCTTACAAATGATGCTAGTACTGACTACTCCCTCATATTCCTCGAGTAAAAACCAGAGAAGGTAACTCTGCGAAAAGCAACCAAGAAAAGAGAAAAACGTTTGCAGAACATCTTGAAGACGTATTTAAACCTTATTAAGATACAAATTATCAAGGACTCGAAGAAAGGTGAGAAGAAAATAGACCTATTCAGGTGGTAACAGCTAAAGAACTTGCCAAAGAAATCAAAGAAGGCATAAATATAAAAAAAGGCCCCAGGGTATGATCTGCTTACAGGACAAATTTTGCAATAATTTCCACGAAAATGTCTAAAAAAACTAGCGCAGATTATAAAGGCTGCACTGAAGTTGAGATATGTTCCAAGCATGTGGAAAGTCGCGGAGGTAATATTGATACCAAAACCAGGCAAACCACCTAACGAGGTAACCTCATATCGCCCAATATCTATACTACCAATGTTGTCCAAGTTATTCGACAACGTTATGCTGGTAAAACGCCTCAAAAAATAATTGAAGAAAAATCGCTAGTCCCAATACACCAATTCGGATTTAGAAATAAGCACTCTACCATTAATCAGGTGCATAGAATCACAGATAAAATCTAAAAATCATTTGAAGAGAAAAAAGTGTGCTCTACAATATTTCTTGATATAGCACAAGCGTTCGATAAAGTCTGGCATAAAGGTCTGTTCTACAAACTACAAAGGCAACTGCCAAAGCAATATTCGACATTTATGGAGTCATATTTATATCATAACGATTCTTCAGAATTAAAGAAGAGACAGAGTATTCAACATTAAGAGAAATTAAAGTTGGTGTACTACAAGGCAGCGTGCTAGGACCAGTTTTATACCTTCTATTCACCAGTGATTTGCCTGAAAGTGGGGAAACTTCTAGACTTCTTAACCATGTTAACTTTGAAATAACAGAAATTTTAAATACTGACAATGTAATCAGGAGATTAAGGCGGGTAAAACATCTCGATTTCTTGAATTCTGCAGGTTTTAACTGGTACTGGTAGGAATCATCGAAATGCGTTGATAAAAACTTCTCTCTCTCAGCTGTTTTTATTAAATTCAATTGGGAGCAATATTTGTATTCCAAATGTATGTAGTTCCACGCTACGCGTTAAATTTGATCTTCCATACAAAATTGTCTACAAAGATAAAACACAAAGATACACGACACACTAAACGTCATTCGGGTATAACAATATTGTGTATTATACGTAGATACTATAAACAATGTTGTTATACTCGGAATGAATCTCCCTGATTCTCGCGAAAAAATTGTCTGGTGCATTAAATCGGCGCTAAATTTTGACATTTCCGAAACAAAACAAATTCTGAAATGACTATTTCATGGAATACTTGAAAATCGATGTAAGTGAATAGGAAAAATGGGGAAAACTAACAAAAAAATAAAATACCTACATTTGCCAATGCCGATGCGTGACCCATCTATATTCTGTACTAGAAATTTACCGAGCATTTATATGGACTGTGAAGAGAAGTGCGGTCGGTAAAAAGCGCGAGCAGTATACTGGACTTACAGTATTAAATTCGAGCTTTAGGGACGCCGTTCTTTCCACTTCTAAAATCATAACAACTATCCCAAATAATACAACGGCAAAAGAAATCCCCCGCTGAATGGAAAATCCTTATAGAAAAATATATATACTTGTAACGGTTTTCCTCTGAGCTCGCACAATCCACAGACGTAAATTTGCATATCGTCCCCTTTGAAGTTTGCATAATCTCTGCATGTTTCCTCTGGTTGTTCGCATTTGGTTCTTCTCTTTTTCTCAGCGAATTGCATTCTTTACCTATTATTACACATGTCAAAAATCGTGTTAATGTTTGACATGGTGAATTCAAAATGGCGTTAGATTTTGTCCTAAAGTTGTGTGTATACAAAATTTTACGTCATATTGACGTCAGCATGTCAAAAATTGACTGCGATGTTAACCAAGTCACGCGAAGCATTTATCGCCTGCGATTCTCAGATGAACCAGCCGGCGAAAGAAAATTTCTTGCAATTGCATCTCGAAGCGAACGACATGCGAAATCCTTCGTCGATTTTCTGGGAAACTGATTTATTTGCATTTATTTCTTTGATTGTGTGGCTGAATGTAATTTTTTTTATTAAATTTGTCGAAAGGGGAGCACCATAAAATGAAAGGTGTGACTGTAAGGTAAACACTCCATCAATAAATGCAAATTGCAATAATGAAGACCAACGCATCTTCTGCTCAAACCATCTTAGCTTCTTACACAAGTAAAATGTATTATATAGCTTTCCAAAAGGACATCTGAACTGTCCATCGTTTTCTCCCCATATTACACAATCACTAAATCACTGCCTGAAGCGCACTCAATAAACATACTCATATAATCATAATCAAGATGCGCCAACGCCCGCCTCTGGCCCTAATTGGTTTTACCATGTTCACACTCAACAGCGAAAATATAAGGACAAGATTACACAACCACCGAAAATAAAGCCAGAAAATCTCCTGCGCCACATGTTGCTTGATTTAAGAGTAAATTAAACTCCCTGCTGAGCAAGAGCATAATAATATCCAACATCAAGCACACCAGCGCCATATGCCGCTTTGATGCCTTTTCAAGTTGCCATATTCGGGCTTTTTACTTTAGACTTTAGCCATGTGTCAAAATGACATCATCCAAATTATATAGTACATAATATATATAAATAATGTACCACAGAGCGCACTGACTGCACTGGTGTGATTATTGAGTAAATTTCACGCACAATTTGTCTTTCAAAAAGAAGGAAAGACAACCATCTACTCGGTGACAGTTGACATTTATTGCGCTGTCAAGAATCTGAGTTTTTTTTTTTCATTTTTCTGCAGTTACATGATCGCTATATGTATAAAAAAAAGAGATCGAAAGGGAGGAAAAAACAAAATAGAAAGTTGACCCGAGTGAGGTCACTTTTGCCACAATTCTGTCAAACATATACATATGTTGAGATTTACTATACAACCTCAAGTACACGAAATCGAGGTCAGATCAAATCATATTCAATGCAGGTGTTTTCAAGTGAAAACGTTAACCTGATATAAAAAGAAAACGATTTTCTCCTGTCATTGTACTTTTACTACTACTACCATACGCAAAACTATATTGTATAGTAGAAATATCAAAAAACCAAATCAAGAACCCCAGTCACGTATTAGAGGCTAAGTGGCGCACCAATTCAAGAAGGCACTCGCGCTTCTTCAAGCGAAATCAATTTCTTCATTTCAACTCCATGATGATTGTTGGGAACTCGTTCATTTCTGATTCTGATCTTTGTTTCGCCTATCCTTTCAATTTTTATTACTTGAAGTGAATTCAACAAGATACTCGCTCGAGTTGGTTTCTCTGAATATCTTCTTCACATCAACTATCACTCAGTTGTCTGAGTCCTTGAACTTGAAAATAATGCATGACTCAGAAAAAAAAAACCAAAACTATTTAAGCAATTAAAAGAGAGATGAAAAACTATAAGAGTGCAAGTGAAAGATGTAGAAAAATATGAAATTCCATGCTTTTAACCACTTCAACCCACAACCTGAGGCGCATTAAGTAGAAAAATAACCAAGTGTAGCTGACATACTGCAGGTTGTGCCTGAACTCAATTTGGTATCCTTGATATAATTATTATATATATTTTTTTTATAATTTATGAAATTAAAAAGAACCAGTAAGACAATTATCTTCGACTATGCCGAAGCTCAAATACCCGGTACTATATTATTGTAAAAAAAAAAAAAATAAAAATATTTTAGTATAAAAAAATTATATATTTGTATGGGAGGTATGGGTAGTTTTTATTCGACCAAGCTCATTTTTTGTCAAAAAAATTTAAATATTGTTAAAACAATATGTGCAAAGTTTAAACTTGCTATCTTCACTGTTGCTATTTAAATTAAATTTTTATCATCAAAAAGCTATATAAATCCGATATTTTTGTATGGGAGGTAGTAGTAGTTTTCATCCGATCTTGCTCATCTTCGAACTTAGCCTCAGTTTGGTGGATAAATGCTTACGTACCAAATTTCAAGTCGATAGCTCTTAAATTACGGCCGTAATCGTGCGGACAGACGGACAGACGGACAGACGGACAGACGGACAGACGGACAGACGGACAGACGGACAGACGGACAGACGGACAGACAGACGGACAGACAGACGGACAGACAGACGGACATCGCTAGATCGACTAAGAAAGTGATGCTGATCAATAATATATATAGTTTGTCATACCTACAACGCCTCCTTATGGGCGTTACAAATGGAATGACAAAATGAATATACCCTCACCACAGTGTGGTACCGGGTATAAAAACGTGGGAAACAGGAAACCTCTTGACATTTTTCATTTCCTTGTAGTGCTGTGTTTCTGAAAGCTATCATAACGCATCATGGCTGTCATTTATGGCCCTTTAAACGCGAGTGGAACTACTCGTTATGCACGGTAGGGAGTAGGAACTTCTAGGTGAATAAAAGAGGGAAAAACGTCATCCATTCAAACAGCAGCGTCGGAGGCTGAGTATCTCATTCGTTGACGTTTTATTGTATCAGGAATGGAAATAGAAAAGGAGAATTCTTAGTCAAGGATTTTGCCCTCCATTTCTCGTTGTTTTGCGTAAATAAAAAGCCATTTAAAAAAATGATTCACTTCCGTTAGGGGATGCCAAAGGCTGACAATATGACTTTGTAGGAGATAACTTTGTGTAGATGCAGTTTTTAAAGACTACAAAGGATGTATGTTCTAATTTTTTCGACTGTAAACCAGGCAGCAAAATTCTAGTACACAATTATGTCATTTATGACAAATGTCATCTTGGAAAAAGTTGGTTCAAAGGCTTTTGATCAATTTGAACATTTTAGTTGTGGGAAAACCAAACAAATCGATAATGTGCCTCTTCTATCGCCTTCTAGGTGGAGTTTTCGGTAGTTCATAGATAAATAAATGTAATAGTTCAACTCAACAGGGTCTCCTCATAACATAATTCGTTTGTGTGAGCTGTTTTTGTTTAATTTTTGGAACGAATAGACTGACTTTCGAGACTTTATCCACTAGATAAAGTAGCTTATCTACGAGATATTAGAAAGATTATGTTTCTGACATAACTACTAGAATATAATAGAAAGGATTAAAATGGAATGTCAAATAACGAGCTCATATTGCGTAGAAAATTTCTATTCAAAAGCGTTTAAGACTTATTTGTAACTTTATTCAGTAGATATGTAGATTATCTAGATATTAGATAAAATTATCACCAAAAAATAATAGAAAGGATGCAAATGTCAAGTAATCAGTGATTATAAAAAAATCAAACTGGAAACATTGAGGGCGTTCAAGAATCTAGTTTAGTAAGTCTGACAGCTCTCTAACTTTATGTTGCTGAGTTTTAATTCGGCTGAACTGCTCACGTGATCAGTTTTCTCAGTTGACGTTTATATGTCCGCAACACCGACAAAACAAGTTAAGAATTTCTCGACTTACTACTAAGTTGACATTTAGTTGTGTCAACATGTGACCGGAGAACTCAGTTTTGACATTTCTATTGGGTCATTGGAGAGCATGGTAGAGTGCAGTTTGACATTTCGAATTTTCGATTGCCCTGACGTGTAGAGCACCAATCAGAAATCAGATCCCAGGAGAAAAAACAAAAAAATAGAATTGTCAATAAGTGACATACCGACAATTTACGCTAGTTTTCGCGTTCAGGTAAATTTGAGTCCAAACAATTCAAGTCGACTTACGATTACTATAGATTCTTGAATGCGGCCATTGATAGAATGGAGAATAATGTACTGTCCTTAATGTAATAGAATTCTGAAAAAAAAAAAAAAAAAAAAAATTTTAAATAACAAACAAGAGTCACTGCAATGCAAACATAGTACATACTTTAAATTGTCATCTGCAACTGTTCGCAATTATTTACAATCGCGCAGCCTATTTAAATTTCATTTTCATATAAACAACATTAGTTTCTATCAAAAAGAGCAACGCCCTCCATTACATACTGTTTTGTCATCTCATTCTCTGCAATTTAAAAATATGACACGCGGAAGACTTCATGCGCACTTAGCGCTCAATTGGCTCCCATAAAACACGAATTCCGTGCGCACTAATTTGACTGGCAATCCCACTTTTGACATCTACTTATCTCCTTACAACAAAACCGTAAAGTCTACTTCAAATTATGTAAATTTTAAGTCATACAATCGTGTATGCCATAAAACAAAGGTACCTAGTATTAGCGCAATTTTATAGTCTATCATATTTGTTAACGTCAACTGCAATCAACCGGCTTTTAGCCAGCTTTTCTTCTTCGGTTATTATCTCAATTCACAAAGTGCCCGAACTAGATCTTAGGCTCATTTGTTGACACTGACAAACTGTTAACTTAACTAGACGTTATTGGGCTGCAGGCGTCTATAAAAGTGAATTAGTTTTTTATGACAGCAGCGAACAAAAATAACTGCAACGGTACCGCGCGGCGTTTTGATTTTGGAGACATAAGTAAGAAAGCCTATTAAGATTCATTTGGAGTTTTCACTTTCTCAACGGGTGTAGTGAACCAATTTATGTAGTCGTCGCTTTGCACAGCACTGCACCCAATGACAGTTGACTTGTTGACAGCAGTAACAATAATAAATGATTATGACACATAAAGTGTACGTTTTCCTAGATGGCGGCACCTAGTTGACCACTTAACGTGGTCGTCTATATAAAACGGCACAATAAATATGTAGGTATACTTGGTGTAATTACTTTTGTATAAAATTGAATTGTGGCGAAAAAAGTGAAAGTACACCTTATGACAGTTTGAGATAATTTTTGTTATTGATTCTATTTACATACCTGTGTAGTGTGTATTAGCTCAATTAGAGTGTCTATGCTTAATTGCATCTGGCAATGGTAATAAAGTTACAAATAAATAAAACAAAATAAACTGATGAAATTTATATTGACATTTCTCTTTTTGTTTGCAATTGCAGGACGTCATTTTGTTACGCAAACAACTAGTGAGTTCGATTTCGGTAAGTGAAACACATATTTTTTTTATGAAAAGAGTTATATAGTGGACGAAATAAATGAAACTTTTTTTTTTATCTAAACCGCTATTAAATATTTTACTGTTTGCATATTAAATAAACTTCAAATTCAGCATTATTCATGTGCGATTTTGACATATTATACATAATTTCATTATTGCAATGAGGAGCCTTTTCATTATTATTACTGATGAAGGCAACTTACAAAGAAAAAAATCAATGACGTTTGGAACTGTCAAAATGGTGAAGGCAACTTTAAAAAAAAACCAAAGCCTTTCGGAACTGTCAAAATGGATGTTTATAATGTGCTGTTGATAGAGAACAATTATAATTTCCATATAGTTTAGTTGAACGACGTGCTTACACACATTAAAAGTCCTAAATCCCTATTCAGCTGTCTGAAATTGACACCTGCCAATTTGAATTTCAAAAGAAATTGATTTTAAAATTATGTTAGGTATAACCTTTGTCTTACTTCTCGCATTTTGCATACAGCATACTAAATCAACCTTGAGTTTGACATAGCCTTAAACTTATTCCATCATATCAGATGACACACCCTTGAACTTGGCTTATCTAATGATACCCATATTTTTTTTTTGTTTTAATAGTCTTTCTTCTCAGATTTCGGTGTTGTTATTGTCTTTTATTATTATTTTTTTTTGTTTTTCTTTTTAATTTTTCGTTCATCGTCATTATTTGTGTGGCAGGGGAAAAAAATAAGTTACTCTGCGCAAGTAATTCGATTGAATTAATCACCAACTGTCACGCAATCACAACAAATTACAAGTTGAAAGGTGTAAGTCATGTCAGTAGAAGACAGGCGAATGGCAAAATAAAGGTGGAGAGTTAATAAATTAATTTGACTGAATTACTACTGTTTACATGGTTCGGCCACCGAAAACTGATTTGTTTTGGGATAGGTTATGTCGTTCTAGCTGTCAAACTGAACTGATTTAGGAGTTGTGAGGAGCCATAAATTATAGTCTTATGTGACTGGTAAATATCGTAAAGTAATGGCTAAAAGCACCCAGGTCTACACTGGACTGTAAAGCGCCATCAAAAAGGATATTAAAAGCAGACTAGCTCGGGAGATTTATTTATAATTTATTGGAAAAGCTGACATTGTAGCAGAGCGTATGCTGTAGTGTAGAGATGTGGAGAGAGATGTAAAGATTAGAGATGTGATTTATTTAGTATTGAAATTGAGAAGTGCATAGAAATGGTAACTTTATTGTCAAAAATATTCAATAAATTCTAAGTATGTAAGTATAACACTTAACATATTTCCAAAGGTTTGAGATTTGCAATCATATTTTTTGAGCACAAAACTTGCATATCACTGATTTTTTCATCTAAAAACTATAACAAATAAAAATATCCAGCCAAAAATAAATTCCTGCAATCAGGTAGGTAAAAAATACTGTACTCTATCTAATCTCTATTTATTTGCATTAAATGTTTACCCATTTCCAAGTCCAATTCACCTGGGTTCCATTATATACCCACAAATACAAACGTCAATGCCCAGTGGGAGGTACTCAATTACTTAACATTTCACCTCCAGAGTCGTCTTCTATTTATTTTGCGCAACTTTAAGCCTACGTAATGTGATAGTACCCCATCATAAATGTAAGCACTTTCTTCCTCTTTCCCGCTGTCAAAAGCGCGACGTAACACCATACTTAATGTCAACAGCAGCGCAATTGTTCCCTCGTCTCAAGTGCATCAATGTTTGTTTGTTTATGTCTCATTCAATCCGCTCATTGGGTTAATGGACTTTGTGGAAGTTGAATAATTAGCAAAAATGAAAAAAAAAAAAAAATTAAATGGAAAGAAGAACAATGCGCAAAAACTGACAGATAAGAGAACAAAAAGAAAAGAAATACTTTACCACCAGCGACTTCCTCATTACATAATCGTAATCCTCCCGCAAAATGTTGGCCATACCCTGACTTCACTGTGTGCCATGTGACGGATATAAGCTGTGCCTTTGCGAAACAGGAAAACAGAAATCAAATAAGAATTCTTTATGGGTGTTGACCTGCTGTATAATATTCAGTCCACTACTGTTGTCTTCGTCTTCAACTTCCATTCTTCCTAATAATGCATTGTTTCGTTATTCCTCCATAATTGTCATTAGTTACATATTTTACAACAATCTCTTGGGTATTATAGTTTTGTCATAATTTTCTTTTAACCTGGTTACACTGGGTGAGAAGTTGTGTCGTGTCGTACGTTGTGAGGCGGCGTCTTTGCTATTACTTTGACTTGACTGCTTTTGTTTATGTTGGTTGAAGAAAAAACCAGAAAAAAAAAAAAAACATACGGGAACGTTGGAATGGAACGTACTGTACCCTATCTCTGGGTTTTGTTTGTCAGTTGTGATTCAATGTTGCAGAAAATTCCCGTCACTCAACAACGATCTCAAAAGTTATTGGAAACGAAATCATGACAATTTCAGGAGCCCGATTCCGTAAGCATGTATATTTTCGCCCGTGTACACACTCAATTAAGTTCATTCTCTTCGATCTCGAACTGTGTACACTCGATGCCTATTTATTATCTGTCAGTTGAGGTGGGTTAAGTTTGACATTGGTTTTGGTTCCGTTTGCAATTCGCACACTTTTTCGCTCTTTTCTTGTTTTGGCGTTTAAGAATATGTATGTACTTTAATAAGTCTGACAGCTCTCTAACATCATGTTGCTGAGTTTTCATTGGGCCGAACTGGTCACGTGAACAGTTTTCTCAGTTGACGTTTATGTCTGACAAATCAAGTCAAGAATTTCTCGACTTACTACGAAGTTAAAAAAAGTCATCTATTTTTGTCAACATGTGTCCAGAGAACTTAGTTTTGACATTTCTATTGGGTCATCGGAGAGCGCAGTTTGACATTTCGATTGCCCTGACCCTGACGTGTAGATCACCAATCAAAAACTCGGAGACCAGGAGAAAAAAAATACAATGGTCAATTTAGGTAAATTTGAGTCCAGACAATTCAAATCGACTTACGATGACTAGATTGTTGTACACACTATCTGTCAAAAAAACGCCTCTTTTGAAGTCGAATAATAACTCATATCGGGCTTAAAACGAACTTAATACATAATTTATTAAATTACTAGTCGAAAGTCAGTATGTATTTGGTTAAACATAGTTTTGGCTAAAAGCAGTCCAATTCCATTCCATTGCGAACATAAAACAAACTGAACATACCCTAGCCGATATAGGGAAATAAGGTGAATATAATATTATGCTTTGTTACTTATTGTTTTATTTTATAGCCATACTGTCGCTTTGTTATTGTTTTTATCGCACAGTTCTCTACTTAAGTTTTTTATGTGACGTTTTTGTCTCCCTATTCCGAGGTGAGTGTATTGCACTACACGTGGTCTTGTGTCACCGGCATAAGGGTTAAGGGTGCTTGCACTATTATTGGTCGTAAAGAACGTTCCTTCGTGTGGGTGTTTTGGTGGACACAGAGAATATAGTCGTTCTGATAAAAAAAAACAGCCATCACAAAGGAATGACATTTCTGTGTCATGTGAATATTTCCAAAGGGGACACGGTATGTTTAATTTCGAATAAAAATTAAAAGGGTGCGGGTACCAGTGCATCGAAGAATATATCCGGTGTATTAAAGAGGGGACAGCCAGAGACACATAAACAAACAAGACACAACTGCTCGGATCATTAATTATTATGGTGAATTCCTACAAATTATCTTGATTCGAGATTTTAAACTGTCATTCAATCGAAAGTTTGTTCACATATTCTTTCCACATTGCGTAATTTATTAGTATGCGTTTTAATTATTGCTAAAGTATGATAATTAGATAATTAAATTAATGTGATTTTAGTAGTCGCACACAGATTGTTTTCGTTTGCAAGTCAAAAAGATATTTAGTTTGCACGGAAATCAAATGAAATGTCTGCTTTGCTCAAGATTAACTTTCACTGATTGACATTAGTGGAATATCTATAATATGTAAATCGATGTAAAAGAATGCTAATAGGAACTGTCAGCTAAATCGATGTAAAAGAATGCTAATAGGAACTGTCAACGAATTAAACATAAAATACACATTAAGGTGTTTTTTTAGGGTTTAATTTAATTAGTTGAATATACATGACAGGTGTCAATGGTTTTTGTTTTTTAATCAAACTGAATGTACTTTTGAAAGATTGTATAACAACGTCATGAATTTTTCATTGTTTTGTGCGTTTTCTGTAAAATTGTTCAAGTGTTTTTGGATGATACTCGTCTTTTTTTTTTTTTGATCACAGAAATCCTTGATCACCAATCGGGCAACGCAAATTCTTTCTCGTATCACATGCGACTACAGCTACTTGATAGTTTCATTTAAAATGACATGTTGTGCCAGTTGAGTAGAGTCAGAATTATTACAGATTGAATGTAAAATGTTCTGGAACAAATTTGGAAAGCAAAAACTTGTTGACATAAAGACTTGTAAAAAATATAAATTACAATTTTCATCGGTTCACGAATAAAGTCCTAAAGCACCACTTTCAAACTGATCGCAGTCGTAATCCATATAAAATTTTATTTTAAATATATGTACATTGAAAGTCAATTAGTTAAGATTCAGCAAGCATAATTATTTCTGAGCACAAAATTCATAGAGCAAACAGACCTCGTAGCGAAAAATCACTCCGTAGATTAGAAAACTTTCAAAGTAGCGCACAAAATCCGATAGCTACTCAATTTGCTAATTTTATTTAAACTGTCATGTTGTCTCCCTGTCCGCAGAGTCATGACAGATGGAATGTACATAATCTTCTGAAATTAAAAAAGAAATATTATTTTGCCAATAACTTGGAAAAAACAATGAGTTTCGCTGTTTTTTCGACTGTCACTGTCAATAGACAGAATATGTACCACAATTCATTTCGAATGTCCGCATTCAGCTGGATTATTTATATCTTGACCTCGATTTGTAGTCAACAAAAGCTGTCAGGTTCCTTTAAATTTGTACACACATTTTCTTTAGCTATGCAAAAAACTGAAGTTAAAATATTTATGTGAAATTCCAATCTTTACAAACTTGTAAACTCCTTCTCAGCTGACCATGCTCATCAAGGGTGATCAATCACTTTGCCTTCTTCAAAGTGTCACATAATAATTTTGCAACAGAAGAAAAGCTAATAACACCAAGGCAGCTGTTAAAGTTAATTAGTAAATAGGTTGCGAAATCAATTAAAATTATTATTTTCCTAAAGAACAAATTATTTTTTAGCGTTTTTCTGTTTTTAATTGATGACATGCACGTGGGTCTACACCTTCTATTACATATTTTGTTACATTTTCGCCATAGAACTTATTATGTACTTGGTAGACATTTGAGGAATTTAATATAATTTGCATTTCTTTTGTGCAAACTTAAAGTGTGGTCTCTCCATCAAATTTCAATTCTAAAAATATGTTAAATATATTGTTGTTTTTAAACCAACAATATTGCTGACAGTATATTATATTCGATTATTATTTAAGTCGCTTATGGTTTGGAAATATATTTATTTTTAGCTATGCTAATGTGAATATAAGGAAGGTGGAAAGAATATTTGCACTCATTAAGAATAGCTTTGCGATGGGTGTGAATCAGGTGAATGAATATTTTCATGACATGCCACACGTACGTATGATAACTTAGATATTTTCGCATTTGAATATATTCGACATAAAAATTGAAATATGTACACATAAATACATATTACAAATTATGGCATTTATGGGAATACAAGATTAATATTTTTGATACAAATTCAGTGAATAAAGCAGACCTTAATTATTTATGTAGTAGACGAAAAAATGTGTTGCTGGGTGCAGTAGACGATTTAAAATACGGGTTATGCGAGCTGTGTTAATACATTGATTAGAGTTTACCGGAGTTAGAAACATATTAATTGTTCTCAATGGTTAACTTAGACAAGTTGTCGCTTTAGGTTCGATGACATTTTTCGTCTGTATAAATCCTGTTTACATTTAATTAAATTGAAATGTCAACTTTCCTTCAATTGATTTTATATAGTTCATATTAAAGTAGTAGATTGTTCTTTGTTGTTTGACAACACAAAGTAGTAGATGCCATGGTTTTAAAATGACTCAACGGTTCCGATGGACCTTTACCATTGTACCGATCGTTTCGATGGGGCTGTGGACTATGCCAAGTTCGCAAATTTTGTTTTTCAATTGTATTGATGAAATTCGCATAAATCTGTGACTCTTATTAAGCTCTGCAACCCTAAACAAGGCCCAAATTTATTTCGGAACCCCAACTCTAACCGATATAAAAAATGAAAAACAACACATTTCAAAATCAATTTTTTTACACCCGGGTTTAAGTTAGTTTAGCCCAAAAATTAAACCCAAGTCCAAGTCGTTAAACTCGTTTTTTAAACCTTGTCAGCGTTAAATCCGATTGAATTTAAACTGCACTCCGTAGACCAGTTTAAGTACTTTAACCCGGGTTAAATTTAAATTTTTTAAATAATTTCTTTCTTGCGTAAAAATGTTTGTAATTGCATACTTACAAAAATTATTTTTTCTTAATCAAAGAAAGTCGCGGACCCGTGAAAACTGTTCCGCGGAACTCAGTTTAAGAACCGAGGCTCTATTTCACAGATAAGAGGAGTAATTTGCATTTTTTAGATCATTACATGTTCTTGGTTTCTCTGTGTAACAACTGGTCTAACAAACTGTGACAAAATGCAAACAAATTTCCAAAATTTGAGAGCGTTTTTTGCGTTGTTGCGCCGTCTACAACAGAAATTTGACAGATATTTCGTCTGTTTCCGTTGTTCGCTCAGCTACACAAAAATGGAATAGATCGAGAAGAAATAAAAAAATGGCTACTACAAAAAAATATGGCCACTGAAACAGAAGTTATTCTGTCATAGTGGGCCTTACTTTTTTTTTAATTAAAATTAAAATAAAAAGCGAGGACCGAGGAGTAACAACGATTCTCGCTAGTTGGGATTGACCCTAACAATTTCGTCGAATAGTCTAACTTGAATTATTGTTTGAGATAATGTTTTTGAGAATAAAATTTAAAATTGACTCATAGAAACACATCTACTTTGCAACAATATTTTGACATCAGCAACATAAACGAGTATTTTAGGCTTCGTTCTGTTCTGTTGTTGCTATACCTACATAAATTATAACAATTGTTGATGATTTTATGCTGCAAATGTACTAGATTTTGTTTCTGTTCAATTGACTCAAATCTTTCCATAATAATTTGCTAATTCTGTCACAAATGTCATCTACAACAAAACTCACAATCGACAATCTAAAAAAAAAAGTAGGACAGTCTTAAAACGAAAACAAAAGAATTCAGACAGACTTTCTGCAACCGGTAATAAACTTATTATAAAATAATTTACACGCCTACACATGTATATACAGGTATAGTGTCAGAAATTTATTTCAATGTCCGCTTTCTTTGACATTTAAAAAATTGGTAGCCCCAACTTTAGTATCTAAATTCCTTTCGAGCAAAACAATTATTTCAAAAATCACATTCGCCAATAACTTGTGCCATTAACAACATTTTTGACGCAACCGCCGCGCCACCAACGTCAAATCTTGCAAATTGAACAAACGAATGTGTGTGGGCTACCAACGGCTCGCTCCTTTCAGTGTTCATTATGGCGTATGGCGTCTCGTCGAGATCGATAAAGAGTTCGTATTTCGCTGCGCTATTCACTTTATTGGCCATTAAATGTCATTTTAGAATAATTTTAAAATAAAATCCAATCAAGTTGTACATTCATTTATTTAAAGTTTTGTGGAAAATCAAAATGTTTATTTCTGACACAAACAAAATTAACGACCTTGACAGGAAAATCATTTTACGAGCCACTTTAGCTCCACATTTATTTCTAGTTTGATGTAATAGATTTCTTACAAAACAAGAGGAAAATCCTCTTAAAACAATTTAAAAACTCGAGTGGGCATTGACAAGTTGCACATACCTATATAATTAGGCTAAAGCTGGCACGCATACTTATACATAACATCTTTGTTCAAGACCTAATGGCCGAAATTTCGATTCTCGAGTACATTCATTAAGTGGAACATAATCACTCAGTGGCAAAAGAATCCCACTACCAAGTGTGAATCGGTTTCCTCGCCTCCGCACTCTCTAGAGGCCAATCAAGCTAATCCATTGTGTTTCCTTTTTTTTTTTTTTGTGTACCCTCTATACCCATTCGACAGATCTAAATGGATCTATCTCTCTATTTAACACTCAATCAAAAAAGAAGAACTCCGCAATGTAGGTCATTCTGGATGTTGGCTAGAACCGATGGAGGAGGTGAGCGGAAGCATGCGATGACGATGAAATATCACTTAAAGGAGAGAAATACATGTATTTTCCATCTCACATTATGTTATTCAAGTCGTCCATCAAATTTATGATTGCAATGTGAAAAGAACAGAGACACGAGATGATGAAGATGCCAAAAGGTGTTTTACGCTAACAATTTGAACTTTGACTCAATTGTATAGACATAAGTGATTTTGGTGTTGTGTTCGTAAAAGGAGGTGTTGAATGGATGAAAAGTATAGGTACCCCTTTGTTGATCTCAAGTGGATATGGTGCGGTTAATAAATCAATTGTTGCACGATAAAAATACTCAAGCGCACGTAGTTGAGAGGTTATTTCGATTTTTGACTTTTGACCTAGATGTTTGTTGGTGTTGGCTGTTGGGATTTTAGAGGTTTTTAAGAGGATTTTGTGGGGAAAAACATCTTTTATTGGTCAAATTATATAAGTTCAAATCGTGACAAGGGGTTGCGATGGGAAATTTATTTTCTTCTGAATAGGAAGATATTTTAAAGCAAATTTATTCAGCAAAATGCGCGAGTGTTGTTTGAGTTATAGAATTTCTTCTGTTATATCCATCTCTTGTTCAGCTCAGCCGTCCATTTTTTTTTTTGTATTTACTGGATTTTGCGTTTTTTTCCTCTGTCAGTAGGTGTCATAAACAGTTTTTCTCTGGGTTCCGCTTTGCGTATCCACTTTTCGGAGCCAATCTTCTTCTTCTTCTCATATATAAAAATGGAAATTACGACTCACTCACTGGCTCATCAACGCCCATCCCAAACCCTTGCTGTAGAAAGTTGAAATTTTGCACAGAGGTTCCCTTTGTGATGTAATAAGGGAGGATATTTCGAAATTCAACCCTTAAATAAATAAATAAATAAATAGGCGGCGCAACAGGAAGGGACCTACAATTTTATACCGAGTCCGAACGGCTGAATTGAGAAGCTTTTTTAGGACAGTCATACTCTCGGATGTACACTGGTCGGCATAAGTATTTTGACAAAACTAAAGTTAATTTTGCTCATAATTTGAAACTTACT
Organism: Cheilosia scutellata; assembly: GCA_955612985.1. Lineage (NCBI taxonomy): Eukaryota > Metazoa > Arthropoda > Insecta > Diptera > Syrphidae > Cheilosia > Cheilosia scutellata. The sequence continues at coordinate 6,939,003 of OY015314.1, read as the reverse complement.
TCATGTAAATTTTGGCACCAATGGAAAGGTCATTTAAATTCCGTTTGAATGACACAAAACTTTCCTTAATCCATTAAGTACCCATTTAAAAATTGTAGAATTTAGAACTTTTGTGAATGTCAATTTTTTTGACTTTTTTCCTCGGTATCAAAAAAAAAAATGTTTTGATGCAAAAAGTTTCTTCAAACAATTCTAATAGTGACTGCAAAAAAAAATTTTCAAAAATCTCTTCGCTAATATTTTTTATGATTTTTTGAATATTGCTAAAAATGACTATTTTAGCAACTTTTTCCTCCTTTTCATACAAAATTGTTCTGAGATCATCCCATTCAAAAAATCATAAAAAATGTTAGCGAAGAGATTTTTGAAAATTTTTTTTTGCAGTCACTATTAGAATTTTTTGAAGAAACTTTTTGCATCAAAACATTTTTTTTTTGGGACCGAGGAAAAAAGTCAAAAAAGTAGGCTTTTACAAAAGGTCTAAATTTTCAATGGGTACTTAATGGGTTAAGGAAAGTTTTGTATCATTCAAACGGAATTTAAATGACCTTTCCATTGATGCCAAAATTTACATGAAGTAAGTTCAAATTATGAGTAGAATCAACTTTAGTTTTGTCAAAATACTTATGCCGACCAGTGTATGTCAGACGTTCGCGAGAGGTGGCGCAGTAGAAAAAACCTTAAGATGTAATTTGTGTTTTTCCGAGGATCGAACCTGGGATCGAACCTGGGATCCCTCGCACAGTAGTCCAGCACACTAACCACTGCGCTACTGCACCCCTTAAAGGGGTAAAAGGGGGGGGGGGGTCAAAGTTTGTACCTATGGGGAAATTAGTATTTTTCATCCGATTGACTTCAAATATAGGAAATAAAGAAAATTAGTTTCTTCGAATTTGGAAATTAAACTCTTACCTAAAGGGGTAAAAAGGGGGGGGCTCAACATTTGTATGGGAAAATTTGTATTTTTCGTCAGATTGACTTCGTTTGATTGACTTGATTTGTATACTCTATATAAGGAATAAAGGAAATCAATTTCTCCGATTTCGGAAATTTTGCTTGGGTCCGAGTTATTGGCGATGGCCCCTTTTAAGGGGGCCTTTTTATTGTGGCTCAGTCTGCGCTTTATTTACAAATTGATGATATACTCTTTGACCTGTTTAAGATACTAACTACATACTTATAGATAATTTCTTAGGTATATTTCCTGAGCGACATATAAATATAAAAGAGGAAACTGTCTGTAAAGGAATCTCTGTGTACCATCAAGTCCTGTGGGCTTCGCAAGCAACCCCGCGGGCAAAAGATAGTCGATAAATATTTATATGACAAATTCAGTGCGACGTATTTTAGTTCCATCGTTTTATGTGGATTCTTTAGGTTTTCGGTAGTATTTCTGTAAATGACACGTCGCGACCAAATGAGAGCAAGGGGTAAAGCAGCTAGTGTAACATTGGCCTAAAACTCAATCTCTGTTTTGTTAAGAAAAAATGAATGAATGAATGATTTTAAAGAATATTCAATTATTTAAAACAGAGTTGCCTACAAACAGTAATAAAAATTCCCTCGTCTGAATTCTTGAAATTCTTCCAAATTTTACCACCAACGCAAATGACGCAAATTTTACGAACACCAAAAATGCAAAACAAAAGTCCCCTGACTCATGCGTTAGTCTGCGAAAACTGTTAAAATGTCACCAGTCTACAAACGAATGGAGGAGGTATGCATAGCGGCAGCTAGTATAACATAAATTATAGTTTATTGTTCTGGTTTTCAACTTTGGAATCCGAGTCTGCTTGTTTTTTGCATTTTTCAGTGAAAGTCCTATTCAAAGCGAAACCGCCCTGGTTACTGATTTCCCTGTTGTGCTCCCCCTAGTTTCGTACTTAACTGTAGCCCTTCCTTAGGAAACCACCCTTTTTCTTCCCCAAATCCATATCAATGATGGGTGTTGCATGATGGCTTCATTGTGGGCTAAGCAGGCGATGGTGACTCATACTGGATCTGGATTGCGTGTGCCAGACATGACAAAAAGTTGGGAAATTACAATGAAGCACATGACCCACTAGTACACACAGGATGAGAAAATCATATCGAATCTGACAACTGAAAATATATAACTTCCAACAAGGGTTGGTGTCAGTATTTTTTTTTTGGGGTTCTGTTGCTGTTCATCGATTTTGTTTTGGCTTGTGTTTACATCGTAATCGGTTTCGCTGTCAGCATAATAAACTAAAAACTTATTATTGTTGAGGTTTCTTTATTTTTCGCCTCGCTCTTCTGTATTGTTGTCCACGTCCGTACATCTATACCCGCTGAAACTCGAGTTGAAGTTTATTGCCTTAAGGGGGGTATAGGGTATGGTGTAGAGATAATTTCCACTGACTGACTTTCTGGTTTTGGTGACTTGTTGTGTCTGTCTGTATGGAGAGCTTTTGCGTTTGCATTATGGAATTTATATTATTTTTCGATGAAATTCAAATCAAATGTATTTGATTGCGAAATGCCGACAGTAACAAGTGGAGTGATTGAATGGATGGGTGTAATTGAACTCAGCTTTCGTTACGCCAGGCGGTTACAATGAATCACTCGGGTAATGTGTCAATAAGTGGTTTTTGTTGGTTATAATGTAGATCAGATGCGGAAGGTAAACAAATAATACAAGTACATGACAGGTGAGTCACTTAAAGTGAATTGAGATTTGGTTTACCAGCAGGGGAAGTACAATGATCTTTGTTGTTTTATCATTCTTAAGGTTTAAGAATTGTCTGAAAATTGATGAAATCTCTAAAGGTGGGGTTTCACATGTCATTTGATTCACATAGTTTGACAACTGTCGTTTATGTCATTAAACGACACCATTGACAGTTAATTTCCACTTATGTATAAGTCAATTATTGGCAAAAAATTGTTTGGACAAATGTGGTTATGAGTTCAATTTGGGATTGTCATCTCGTTGTCAATTTATGAAATTATATGGTGTCGCGGGAACATAAAATAAATAAATTTTATTTTTTCCAAGTCAAATGAGCAATTTAAAAAAAATGAATCGTTCTCGCGTCTTGTGTTTTGTTGGTCGAATTTGAGTTGGAGTTGCAGGCAGAAGACGAAGAAGAAAACCGAAAATTTTCTAAATACGCAAAATGTAAAACTGACTTCGAATTTCTTTGCAAAGGGCGAAACCATCATTCATAAAAAAGACACCGAAAATTGTTGGGGCCTGTAAAAAGATTGGCCTACCTTGTACATATATCAAAATGTGTCTTTTCATTGACAATCAATTGAACATGATGCCAATTAATTGTCACTGTCAATTAAAGACAAAGTGACATTTTGTTTGACAATTCAACTACTATTTTTCTACTTGTCCTGTGAATTCTATGTCAGTTATTGACAAGCGCTGTTAGTCAATTTAATGAGAAGCAGTTTTTCGTTATTTTCACTTGCCAACTTTCTAATTGATATAAAAATACGTCAATTGTCAATTTCAAAACGACATGTGGAAACCTAGCCATAAGTCGTGTAATGTTTTCAAATCGAACATCAAAACATATTGTAAAAAAATGGGGGTATGGTTATCCTTCTTTCTCTATCTTTTTGACTTTTTTCCTCGGACCCGTCGATTTCGTCTGTCCTACCTTTATGTATAGGGTTTAGGAAAGGCTCATATTCACTATTTGTGCTATTACTGTAGCCAAATTTTTTCCATTGTTTTTTAGATCTTTATATTTTCTATTTCTGTTACAGTAGCTTCTTCCATAAATATTGAGCGTTGTGTGCTGTTTGTAGGACCCTGAAATATTCTATGGTTATATTCGTGTACAGTGTTATCTATTACAGGCGAAAGCCCTCTCTCGAGAACATATTCACGAAATCTCCGTAATTGTCTGTGTTTCCAAAATTCTTCGATATGACTTCATCTAGGTTACTTGTTTTCTTTCCTAATACCAATTTCCAAGTCTCCCTGGGGTTCGATTTTACATCCTATAAAATTTTTGTTTGTTATAACTGGACTTCACTTGGTTGATCCTTTTATTTAATTCGTTTCGACATTTTTTAAACTCCTCATATTCTGGATTTCTTCTATTGTTTTTATATCGCCTATTTAATCTATCCCTTTCCTTTCGATCTGTACTATCTAGGCATTGAGCATTTGTTGATTTTACTTTGCTTTGCTGAGATAGATGTTCAATAAAACAAACCTATTGTGACGTTTATGTGTAGAGTAAGAGAATACAGAAATCAATTGTGGCGGAATCGCCACCACACTAGACAGCGTCATCCCTAAATGTACGTAGATATCTGCAAAGATAAAATGAAATCTCGGAATTCCTTCATTTATGAATGTCAATCCATAATAAAGGGTGTCCCATAATTCACGCAAAATTTGCGTCATTTAATAGTGCAGTGATGCCAACGGAAAAAAAGATAAGAATGTGACAGCTGACAGTTCGGGATTAGTAAAAATTGAGCGCTATTATGAAAAAACAACGCATTTTCATTGTTGAGAAATATTGAAGGTTTGTCAGCTACAGTCTGCAATTTTCGAACAAAATCATCTTTATCAGTGATTTCAGATGAAGCTCATTTTCATCTTGATTGTCACATTTAGGATTCAGAAAACCCACGAGTTATGACAGGGCGTTATGACATGCACCCTATTTCAGAAACCACCGTCAATTGCATTTTTCACAAGTGACACATTCACAAACATCAAAATGAGACCAGACTTTATTTTAAACAAATTTAAAAATTTCGCTTCTCATCTAATATAACAGAAAAAAATCCCCACTTCCTCTTTCATCTATAGACGTCAAAAGGGCCAATGTACAAAGTGCAATACTTGTGTTAGTCATCGACAGTAATTTCTTGGGTCATTATTTAATATGAATAAAATGACACATGCCTTTTCTCATATATTCTAAAACTTCTTGTATAAGGTATAAATAACCCAAAACTCACTGCGTCCCTTATCTCCCATTGCTCACATAATCCTTTCTCCGCCTATCGCAAAAGCGTAAATTGCGTTTTTTCTCCAATTAAAAAAAAAGAAACAATTTCCATCCCATGCTGCGTCACATTTAGAATCTCGATACTTCATTTCATTCCCCATCTGCGCACAGTTTGTTGTGTCGCATGCTGTCAAAGTAGGTATACGACCATTATTATACAACAAACCTAATGTCATGTTATATGAACCCCTCCTCTGTGGTCTACGACTAAACAATGGATTTGTTACACTTGTGCATTACCTATAGTAGTACTGAAGCCCTTCAAAATTTTGTAATTTTCTTTATTCTTTTTGTCCTATGGTTAAAATTTCATTTAAAAAAAAAGAAGAAGAAAAGCGAAAACCGACTGGTGCGCATTATATGCCCTTTGTCACGTCACTTGCGACTTCCGGTCGATATGTCCAGCTCATATGGGCATCGGTTAGTTATAATTGTTATGGGGGGTAACTGTCATTATATACGGTACTACCAGTCAAGTCACGCAACAATGAAGTTCTCTTTTGCCAAACAAAATACGAAATGCAGTTCAAGAGTTCAACCACGATAAAAAGTTCAACTAGCACACACACTTTAGAGTATATTAAGCACATGCAAGTTTGTTGCCCGCAATAGAGTCTACATAATGTGTGTGAGGAAAATATGTTAAAAAAAAAATTGCCAAAAGTTGATTATGGAAATTGTTGGCACACATTTGGGTCAAACGTCAACTAATTTCTGACTTGATAACACGATGCAATGATGAGCTGTTATATAATGTTGAAGTTTATTAAAACGATGTGTACTTTAACAGAGGAATGAATTAGAAATGTAATGATTACATTTATTTATTTATAGGGCAATAGTGACTTAGTGTCACTTTCGAATTAAGAAACAATAAAGATTGTAGTTAAATTGGTTGGTTTCCAGGCTAGAAGTCGGTACATGCCAGAATTAGCGCTTAATCAAAGTTTTGAGATCATGTATTCGTAGTTGTTTAGGTTAGGTTTACGGATTGTGTACACACTTAGATCCTTGTGGACACATTGTAAATGGGAGTTGGTGTTAGGGATGGTTAGCCTCATATCCCTTCTTCTGAGTTATCACAAGAACAAACGCCACGCCGTCCAGCCACCCTGATATCCTCAGAAACCTGTTTATTTAATGTCAGCTGTAGTACTGAGCCAGTGGTCTCAGATTCGATCCCTGGAAAAACACAAATCACACCGAGAGTCTGAGGAACATCTGAGAATTTAATTGCCCTGATAGAGCTTCTTAATTCTTCCGCTCGCAATCGCCAGTAGTAGTTCCCTTCCATTCATCCTAAAAAAAAGTTTCGCAGAAACGAAAGGTTGACAGATGATAGCCCCAGGATGTGCAGACCTGTTGTACCACATTTTAAATTATTTATACGAGGTTTTTCGAAAAGAACCTATACCAATAGCTATCCGAACAGCGCAGTGGCGGCAATGAGAATCCAACGTCAATGTACATCTTTAAGACGTAACTCACAATAGCGCAAAACCAAAACTATTGCTATACGACTTTGTCACATGAACTTTCTAGTTCAACGCCAAATTTAAAGCAACCTGAACATGGTGTTGCCTATCTGAAAACAATTGACACTTGTGATGACTGTGAATTAAGCCCCACTTCATACGACTCTTGTGTACATAAGCCATTGACATAAATGGACTGCTAGCAGCCAATTTTTCGTTGAAGCAAACACAAACACTAGCTCCTTTGGTTCACGGTGGAGAGAAGCGAAAACACTCAAAATGTCATCGAGCAATTCGTGCGATTTTGTTTGAGTGCTGACTGTGTCATCTGTTATAGAAATTTCGAAATAATTTGAATAAATCGTTATTTTGCTCAGTTGCAATGTTTCTACAATGGATGGCACTGTGTTCTATGTAAAAAAATTGCAATGGCGCGCGGAGGATTCATACTTTCGCCGCACTAAACCAAAAGGGCTAGTGCTTATATTTGCTTAATTTTTCCTCACAGGTTTGTATGAAACTGACATTTCACTAGCAGTCCATGTAAAGGGTAGGCCAAAAAAAAGTTTATTTTTAAAGATAAAATGAACAAAATTCAATCTTTTCCATGTATTACGGATTCCCATTGATTATGGACCACAACGTCATTCAAGTGGCTGCCTCGGCTGACTTCCCAGTAGCGCATTCTGTCACTCCAATTTTCCAAGACCTTATTGATGGTTTCGGGCTGTAGTTCACGGATTGCTTGGATAATATTGGCCTTAAGTGCTTGAATCTTTTCTTGATTGTTGGCACAAAATCGGTTTGTGGTTTCCCACAAAAAAAAATTCCAAAGCGGTCAAATGGCAGCTCCGAGGCGGCCAATTGACATCGCCAAGACGGCTGATAACACGATTTGGGAATTTGGTGCGCAACAGATCGATTGTGGCATGGGTTGTGTGTCATGACGCGCCATCCTGCATGAACCAGAGGTCGTCCAAATTCATGTCTTCAATTTCAGTAAAAAAAAAGTCGGTTAACATGACTGTAACGCCCACCGTTGACCGAAACGTTGGTGCCAGCCTCATTTTCGAAGAAAAATTGTCCAATGATGCCACCACTCCACAATCCGCACCAAACTGTCACTCTCTATGGATGCATTGGCTTCGTACGACGACGGGGACCATGAGTGTTGTCCACTATCAGTCTCACGAACTTTTTGCACAAACTTGCGTACAGCAGGCGCGGTGGGTTCTTCATTTCGGCCAAAACTTCTTTTCAAAAACCACACTGTTTGGGCTACACAGCACTCACTTTGGAAATACGTTTTCAATATTTCCCAACGTTGTTCAAACTCAAAGCGACTCATTTCGTCTGCGGAGGTATGATACTAACTTTCTGTCAAGATTTCAAGCGGGAAACAGCCGTCAGTGTCAAAATAACATATGATTTAAAAAGAAACCACTAGATGACCCATCCTGTATAGTATGTCAATATATGAATATACCCATAATTTATACATTTAACCTACCTATTCAGCCTGCCAAATCAATTTCGTCTCTTAATGGACCCGTAATAATGGACTGTAATTGTGTCAAAAGCAATCACATGTCTCGTGACTTCTAATGCGACATCCCCTATATAAATCGCTTAAAATAATTGTGCGCTCTCCATCGATAGACTCAATCGGTTAAGTTGCCACATTCGTTCTTTTTCTAATGAGCTTCATCGATATGCCACACCAGGCACCGTTGCAATCACACACAGCTGCACAACTTGTTTGAATATTATAGCCTCTGGAATGTCTCGAGGATCCATCTTGTGAATACTATTCATTGGTTAACATGAAAACCGAAAACCCCGCTAGGCACCCAATTTCCTATAGCTCTGCGGACATGATTATTGATGATCATCCTGAAATTCCCGCCATCTGTTCGTCGGATAGTCTTATGGCAAATGTTGGGAACATTAAACTTCCCAGAGCGTTATCTAGTCGTCGAGCAATTTATGCGCTTTTGGTTAGAACAAGTGGTATTCTGTGTTATCTCCTTGATGGGTTTTTGCAACCAGTTATGTTGCAACCAACTTGGGGGAATTATGAGGACAAAACCGCGCCAACCGCCAAGCCCGGGTGATGTAAGTGTCATGCTATCGTCGGTCGTCGTGAGTTAATGAAGTGATGTCCCGCACACTTATGTATATATGTGTGTGCAGTGAAATTGCGTGTAGACTTGTATTTATTTGACAAATTTTCGCGGAAGCTGTGCTGCACTATAACGTTGTGATTGCATCATTATTCTAAATGACATTGAGGCAGTCCCAATGGAATTGCCCCGGCCTGAAGTTTGCGGCGAGAAGATGTCAGCTCGTTGAACGTATAAATGAGATTTTAGTGCCACTTTGCGGATGTTTTATGTTCGTTTTATACTTTCCAGTTTATAGTGGTCCAATGAAATAAGACAGAGACAAACTGTGGCGTTGTGATATTTAATGCATTTTGAGGATACAGTTTGGCGAGGATCATTAATATTGTGAGAAAAACGGAGATTTCATGTTAAAAAAAGGCTTCGAACATGTTTAGTCTGTATAAGAGGGGGGCTCAATCGATTCAACTTAAATTAGGCACCACTGTTGATTATATGAACTGGTTGTCCCGGATTTGTCATTAAAGGATTGTGTTTCATATAGCCCCGTGCTTATTCTATTTGTCAACATTGAACAAGTTTTGAATGAAGGAAACGCGAGCCAACATAAGTAGCGTCGTTGTCCATTGAAACCATTGTATATGAAGCTTTTCTTAAGCACTATCGATACAAACTGGACTGATACTCGAACTCTATAAGCAATCGGTTCCTCCGGCTCATTTGTGAAGGAAGTTAAAACCCAATTCTGTTACGTATTGCTCGTTCATGGATGCGACGATTATCGGCGCAAGTCAATATTGAAAAGAGGGCCCTTTTAAATTTTTTTTCTTCTTCATCACACGTCTTTTCCCAGTGGAGAGGAAATTTTGTACTCCCATTTCTGTGTCAAGCGTTCAATCTCAAGCCTACCTAAACATCTCCTTGATACAGTTTATTAAAATCTCCTTCATTTTTCTCTTTTCAGATATACCAACTGCCAACGAGGACCAAACAAAAAAAAACCACAACCAAGCCAATCACAATGATGAATTAAACTAGGGTAAGTATCCTACTCTCTCGATGCCCACTTCAAAGTATAGCCCTATCAATAGCTCATTCCTCATATCTGTTTTGCTCCACATATACCCAGCAGCGAACTTTAGGAAGCTATCACATGTGCGCCGCGACAATACAACGCAGCATTGCTCATATGATCGGTTTGTACTATGGGTTCTAGGTCAAAATCGTTTATCAACTCCTACTGCAGACCAGTGAACACTCTGTGCACCCACTCATTTTAAAATTCCACCCACTGCGGCGTTGTATAAGCCTTTGGACTTTATGCCCACCCCTATGGGGCTCTAACCAGCATCATCGTAATTACCATACCAGAGAATATAAAATTCCACTCTGGCTGTAGATATAAGATACTGAATGCAATTACCAAGATATGTGACTTTTGCATTGGCACAATGATTGTGTCCACTGTATGGTGGCGGCCGGCCGTCCGTCAGTGGTGGGCTGTTGGGAGCTTATGTCACATTGCTGTCACACATATCTTTCGCTTCACGATCGTGTGTTCTCGTGGCGAATGCATTTGGAATAAATTTGAATTGAATCTCAAAATTGAACAAGCCAGAGTTGTTGTACCTATACAGATACACTCGTTCCTCTTTTGAATTTGAATATAGAGAGAATGGTTTTCTCCTGATAAGAGTACAGGAATGGTGGCCATTGTCCATCGACAGGCAATTGTTTGACGGCGAAGAGTGCGCTGCCACAATAAGGAAGCGCATTTTGACATAATGAACTCAGTGCATTGTGTTTGATTGACATACTTTTCGGTCGTCGTAGTCGTCTATAATGACGGATGATAGTGTTGAGTGGTTTTCTATTGTCATAGATAATCATCTTGAGTTAGAGAAGATGTTGTAGATATCTCAAGTAGATTGCGACCATAAAAAAAAATATAAAACGTGCTGTCCTGCCTCGCGTATTTCTTAGCATGGAAGTTGCGATTGCGATTTCTTTCGGCGCAGAGTGATCGATTGCCAGCAACCTACCTCAAGCAGGATACAGACCTATCCGGTGGCATGACAATCTTTTAATTCGAAAAAAAAAGAAGTGAAGTCAAGCCCTGATGGTTGTCTCTGCAGTGGAAGGATGTAAACTGCCGCCTGCAGTAGCTGTTTTTTTTCTGCTGTCTCTATAGGTGGGAGAGATTATGATGCGGAAATGTGGTCCAACAGGACTCCAAGCCAGTTATTGCACATGTATACTGTGTAGTCTAGCTCTCACTCTGAGAGAAGTGGATTAACTTGTTTTTTGGTTTGTTTTCTATTTTGTATCTACCAGCAGTGGGTATCTGTGTATATCTATGCCGCCGGACCCTGTGTGTATAAAAATGCTCTTTGCACTTCAAGTGGAACGAATGTACTACTTGACGCGATGAATTGATTCCGTTTTGGATACGCTACACATCGCCACTGAAAGAGTGATGGGATTCTGTTTTTTTTTTGCTGGCAAAATGGGAGCTCCATTTTAGGTGTGTGTTGGAGATCTTTATATTTCATGTCGATATACCGTAAAAAGTAATAGTTTCTAGGTTATGCGTAACGTTAGTTAGTTCACGTTTAATGATGATACTTAATCTTTAGCATTTACGTGTGTGCTTAGAGCTCATATATAAAATAAAAATAGGCAATTTGATTTAATTGAAAGGGGTGCTGCTGTTGAAGGTAGGTATATTGTATTTCCAAACAAGATTTTTTTTTTTATCGAAAGTTGATGTTAAGATAAACAGTAAATAGCTGTATAGCAACTGACCTTTGGGCGCAGTTTGGGGTTAGTTCTTTACCTTTGAGCTTTCCAATTAAAATAAGGTACAGCCAGGCGTGTTCGTCTATGATAATTTACTAATGAAATGATGAAATCTCCTTTTCCAAAATCCCCTGTGCTGAAATGAAATCCCTTACTCCAAAAGAATCTAGGAGAAAATCCCAAGAGACAAAAATCCCCCTTTTTTGATTTTTTGTTATTAATTCTGTCGCCGCGATACCTAAAACTGGTCATGTTGCCCACCTGCAACCCCCCTTGCTTGTGGTCACTGTACGATTTGGAGACGGTGCAAGGTTTGCTTTTGGGATATTTTGGCATAGGGGATTTCGTCCCGGGAGATTTTGAAAAAACAGAAGAAAAAAAAAAAAAAAAAAAATGAGAGATACATAAGTAGGTTTTGCCATTTTACGATGAATAGATTAACGCCAAAACAACGCGTGCAAATTGTGCAAACTTCCTTTGAAAACCATAGTTCGGTTCGCCAAACTTATCGTGCGCTACGTCCATCTGAGGAAGTTGTTCGGAACACGATGAATCGTTTTCGCACCACGTAAACTCACACACTGTGGATAATATGCACCCCAAAGATGACAAACAGTACGAACAGAAGAAGTTATTGCCGTTGTTGAGCGTAGTTTTGAGGAGAGGAGAATCCGAATGAGTCGATTCGCCATCGTGTGTACAGCAATTGGAGTTATGCGATGTCCATTTACTTTGTGGAAGAATTTACGGAAAGATCTAGGCTTATAAGATCCAGCTTATACAAGAGTTGAAACCGCGTGACCATTGTACGCATCGTAGTGGGATCTTTTTCTGATCCGTTTTCCCTTAGGGGTAAATTCAAAGACTAAGACTTGTCGGACTAGTGCATTGTTGTCCATTTCAGCTGTTTTATTTGAAGCTCAGAACGTTCTTCTTCTCTTTCAACACTTAGGTTATGTTAGGTTAGTGGGTTGGCAAGAAAGGATCAATGTAGATCCATTTCCTAGGGGTTTATGACTCCCACACACTGGAAACCTATGAAAAGCCTACGGATTGGTAAACCAACCCGTTTAATTTACAAATTTAAGTAGGTCATTAATGGACCTGTCTGAAAGTTCTTCTAAATCCTCGAAGAAGTAACTACGAAGTATTCTATTTCTTATGTAGCAGAGCGCTAGGCAGTGACAAAGATAGTGTGGGGTGTCCTCATGCACCTCCTCATCACCGCATCCACCACAGATCATCTGGTACTGATTCCCATTTCCTTGGTATGGTATTTCAGCATATTGTGTCCGGTGATAATACCCACAATCGAGAGCAATGATTTCTTGTTCAATTGTAAGTTTTTTTTTTCAGTTTTCTGTTTGTTATACATTGGCCAAATTTTCCTGGTTATGCCACAGGCACAGGAGTCAAGCTTGCTCCATCCTTCATTTGTCGCCATTAGTATTTTGTTCCCAATTGTCTGTCTGAGATTACACGGGGGAACCATTACTATGGTGTCGGCCTGGTTTAGTTCAAGGGAGGACCCTTTTCTTGCCACTTCATGAGTTTTTTTCATTTCTAGACACAAGAACTCGAAGCTCTTCGCGACAGCGGGCTACAAGCTTTGATTTTAACTCAACGGCAGATATCGCTTTTACAGCCGCTTGACTGTCAATGAAAAAGGTAATATCTGCATGAGGTATTGCCATCATTACAACCTGTTTAGCAGAGTCTATCTAAGTCTACCCCCACGCCAACGCCGATTTCCATCTTCGATCCATCCGTGTCGAAGGGTATGGTTGATCCTATGGATTTCGGTTTGTCTTTCAGCACTTTATCGACACAAACGGTCGATGCCATGAAATAAACAATTATGCAAAAAGGTCCAAAACGTAATTTTTTACTTTTTTTGGACTTTATTGCACTTTCAAAAATGAAATAAAGTCCAAAACTCGTTCCTACAGTGGTGTCCTACAGTGGCCCCAAGCATCAGGGAGGTCCAAAAATCGTTTTGGACTTTATTGCAATTTCAGAAGTGCAATAAAGTCCAAAATTACGTTTTGGTCCTTTTTGCATAAGACTTTATTTCATGGCACCAATACAAACTGGGTCGAAATTCACACGAAGAATCTTTTCAAAGACGTTTTCATCCGCTTTCGATAAGGTCCATGCTTTTGAACCATTTATAGCAGAATCAGGATGATTAAGGTTTTGTACAATATCTCCTCGGTTCTATGATAGAGGACTTTACTTTTTAGATGCCTTTTTAGACCGATAAAACTGCGATTAGCAAGAGTTATTCTTCGCTTGATCTCTGCTATAGCAATATACGCCCTCAAAAAGTGGGCGTGCCGTACATTTTCCTTTTAAACACATAGTGAAGATTTTTGCTTACTGATTTTATAACAATTTCTGTTGTAATTTGAGAACAAAATTGTTGATAAAACGAAGAAGACCGTTTTGTGGGTCTTTTAAAAATGTTTACAGTCCTAACTTGAATTAACTTGGCTGGTGTAACTTTGACTGATTGTGGTTTCAAATGAATAGCACTTTTGTAATAGAGGTTGTGATGTGAGGTTTCTTTTTTTTTCTAAAATCGTCAAGTTGAAAAATTATATTAAACATTTTTGTTTTAAGTCAAGACTTCGCAACTTTGGTTAGGTTGATGTGGCTGCCGACTTGCTTAGACAATTGCAGCTTTGGTAACCCATTAATTTTTGTCGTTTTACACTTTTTCTCCCTCCACACATGTAAGCCAAGCCAAGATTCAGGTTCTTTTCAACTCAACATCTTTAGGCGAATTCGAAGCGATTTATCATCACTTTCTATGCAGATTACAGCCTACACCAAACCGATACTATAAGTGATTGCGTGAACACGCCATCTATATCTAGATACTCTGTATCTGACAGAAGAAACCCCTAAGGATTAGAGAAAGAAGAACAAAAAACCGCTGTACCGGTTCACCATCTTTATACAGACTTGGATGTGCATTAGATGAAAAATCCACAACAGCCAACTTGAGAGTACTTTATTTTAGTTTTGCATTTGTGCGCTCATTCTTTTTTTGGGCCATCCGTTCCTAATGGGTAAACTGCACACAGATTCTAACCCAACTGTGTTCCAAAGATGCAGGCCTCTCGAATGGAATGTGTTTTTATTTCCAAGCTTCAAGATGCACATGGATTCATCAACAAAAGTGTTTTTTCTTTTTTGTTGGTACGGGTTTTGTTGCCTCTAAATTGAATTGAATCTGTTCTTTACTGCCAAAGTGTATGTGTGTGTTGCCCTCATTGTCCTACATTTAGCCGAGAATGACAGTGCAAAAGGCAGCAAAATACGATTTGTGCGAAATTGTACTGCGCCGCTATTCAATTATAGTTGAGATGAGAGTTCTTTGGGATTTCTTTTTTGTCATCATCATCAGCGATGCTTTTGCGTTTCAAGTCCTTTGAAACGGTGTGAAGGAGAGTACAAGGTTTTCTTTTTGTCAATTTGTGTCTTTGAATGGAAACTGCGCTGACGAGGGAGTTCTTTCGCACTGGCATTGAATTACTTTTGGGGCCAAACATTTAGGTTACTGTGACTTCTAACTAAAACAACTGTTCTAGTAGAACCAGTTTGCGTTCCTTAGGAAAACGTTCAAACGCGATTTAAAGTGGATCACCCCGAGGCGCATGAATTATAATCCCAATGATCACCTACCGCATATCGACTTCAAGTACCTCCTTGGCTCGGGGGCTATTAAAGGCACATTTCCAGTTTATAAACGACCATGACTGCAACCACCACCAGAAGTTGGTTCTTTTTTTTTATCGTGATAATCTTATTCAATTTGGTGCAAAGTGTTGCTTCCACACAGAGCCAGAGCATCCCGAATACACGATCCTTCACTTGGCGAAGAATAATGACGACGATGAGGAAGATGAATTTGATGCATGTAGCCTCGAGCGTATTAAAGTGTATTTAGTGGAATGGCAGTCCATTTGGTGGTGGATATAGCGCATCACTATCTAGTTAAAAATAGGAATTCCAGAGGAGCACCACCGATTTATCATCATTCCACTATATAGCTTGTTTGTGTGATGCGTGCGCGATGTGTGAAGTGCAAGTCAATGATTTGTGGGCGCACTGGGGTGACTCCTACTTTCAAGTTGAACATAGAGGTTGACAATAAATCTCTCGTGAGGGAAATGATTCTTTATTTGTTAAGACATCGCGTAGGCTAAAGATATGACAAGATGTAATAATTATTCTGGACAGGTGATAGTTTAGAAAATATCACACGTTCCACTTCTAGAGATGGTTTGAAATCCACACCAAACTGCGAGTGGATTTGCATTTTTAGCATTTCCCCGTGCGTCGTCGTCCTCCACCACTCATGTGTTCGTTGATCGTTTCGTTATAAATATCCATGCAATACGCGTGTATATATAGCTCGCACTTGCGTTGAAATATTTCCGAAAGTGAATTATTGCACAGATTGCCAAGACGACCGACGTGTATATGAATAGAAAGAAAACCACATAGAGCGGCAAGTGACAAGTAGAAATGCCTCGCGAAACTATAAATGAGAAGAAAACAAAGCAGACGAACAGAAGATGATGCAAAACTAATGTAATTGTAATTAATACGTATAGGATCAAATGATTTGGAATGCAGATATCTTTGTATCTTTATATGGAATTGAACTGGTGATCCAATTTAACTTGTTCATTCGAAGAGAAGTGAATCGAACGGGGAAGTAGGAATATATGGGAGTGGAATTACACACCAAATGGGAAGACACCGTGACAATGTATAGATGCTCCGTTAACTGGGAAATTGATATAAATATGTACGTTCGTACATACAGTGGAAAGAAATTCGCCCGCATTATCGATTATCGGCAAAAATGTCTCAACAACCTTGACGGTTAATTGACAGGTTAATCTCTCGAAATCACCTCAGCGCCCAAAATGTTGATCTCAATAAGGCCTACCGTCCATGACGACAAACGTATTTTGCAGCTGAGTACTGTCTACGAAACGTCATACAAGTGGACATAGATTCGCTTGTTTATGCCAAGCGTACAACAGTAGGCCTAAGTCAATGGTTGTGGTTGCATTCATTTTTGTGGATAATTGTCATATATTCAGAATCCATTCATAAAAATTCCCCGAACTACGAACTACGAAAAAATGTACACAAAATCCGAATGGAATCCACAAAAGCATTGCCTCATTAAAGGACCATTCATATGGAAGCGAACGAACGAATTGATGAAATGCGAACAAACAACTTTTTATGCATTTATAAACAGAAAATTGCACATTTTATTATTCCAAGATATTCTCCTCTTGGAATAAGGTTAAGTTCGAACGAATTTTTTATTCGCTACTTTGTGGAACGCGAAATAAATGATGTGGATTGCGAATAGATTGACAATTCGCGCCAGGGCGTTTTCGTTCGCGGCAAAAAGTTTGGAAATCGAAATTTCGTAATTTAAACTATTTTTAAACTTGTTTTCTTAATACATTTTGATGTAATAATTAATTATCCTCCTCTTGGAATAATAAAATGTACAATTTTCTGTTTATAAATGCATAAAAAGTGGTTTGTTCGCATTTCATCAATTCGTTCGTTCGCTCCCATGTGAATGGTCCTTAAACGCTCTCATTCTCATTTTCGAAATCAGCTATTTTGTGTCAACTTTCAAATAATTAAAAAATTCTTCTTTTTTATCAACAAATTAAATATAAATTGTTTAAAAATTGATTCAATTGCCTTCTCAATAATTGCTGGTCGAAGAGAGACCTCCAGGCGAAATCGAAATCTGAAAATTCAGAGAAAAATACTTCGAGACTCTTGTAATTCCTTTGACTTAGATGAGCCAACGTACGAGTACCTACGGTGAATTCAATTCCATTCACATAAAAGCGAACGAACGAATTGAAGCAATGCGAACAAACCACTTTTTAAGCATTTATAAACAGAAAATTGCACATTTCATTATTCCAGGAGTAGGGTAATTTAAATATTTATCCCATCAAAATTTATTAAAAAAACAAGTTTATAAACAGTTTAAATAACAAAATTTCGAATTCCAAACTATCTGCCGCGAACAAAAACACCATCGGCGCGAATTGTCAAAGTTGATTCGCAATCCACATGATCAAATCGCGTTCCATAAACTAGCGAATAAAACATTCGTTCGAACTTAACCTCAAATTAGAAATTTCTGATCGATGGCTGATGATGGCTGAAATTCCCGAACTGCCGCGACCAAGAAAAGTGTTCATGTGAACGAGCTGTCAAAACTTGCGTTCGTTCGTCGGTAGTTTGTCGCTCTCTTGTGAATAGTCCTTTAGTTAACAACGGTGGAATTTTTAATTGTAATGCAGGATGACAGCTTGTTTGACATTTAACACAACAATTTTTTCTGAAGAGCAGCTTTGATTTT
The DNA here is from genome assembly GCA_955612985.1 of Cheilosia scutellata. Lineage (NCBI taxonomy): Eukaryota > Metazoa > Arthropoda > Insecta > Diptera > Syrphidae > Cheilosia > Cheilosia scutellata. Next base: position 6,921,170 of record OY015314.1, on the reverse strand, counting down.
GAATTTTTGACTTTTTTTTACATTCTTTTGAAAATTAAAGAAATATGCCCTTTTCCATTTCTCAGTTTCACATTCTTCATACGAATTGTCACAAGATGATATTGAAAAGCGAAGGTGTCGCCTGAAATAGCAAAAACTTCGTTGTAAACTTCTCTAACATTTTTAGCGTAACAAGAAATAGAGGGCGTTCAAAAATCTATGTAGTTTAGTAAGACTGACAGTTCTCTAATTTCATCTAATTTTAATTGGGCTGAACTGGTCACGTGAACAGTTTTCTCAGTTGACGGTTATGTCCGCAACACTGACAAATCAAGTCAAGAATTTCTCGACTTACTACTATGTTGACATCTATTTGTGTCAACATGTGTTCGTATAACTGAGTTTTGACATTTCTATTGGTTCATGGAGAGAGAGAGCGTAGTTTGACATTTCGATTGCCCTGACGTGTAGAGCACCAATCACAAACTCAGAACCCAGGGTAAAAATACAATTGTCAATTGTATCTTGTCAATTGACATACCGACTTTTCACGTTAGTTTCCGCGTTCAGGTAAATTTGAATCCACACAATTCAAGTCGACTTACGATGACTAGATTCTTGAATGCGGCCATAGACATTCCTTTAACATGTATAAGTTTAATGGTTGAATTCAGACTCGACTGGTCGGCTTTAAAAAAGGGCTGACATATTTTTAAGAAGCTCTGACTCTGAAATGACATATTGGGCACTACTGCTAAAGCTGTTTGGCAACAGATCATTTGACCAATTTGACAATTTACCTGACAGATGATGACTAATCTGAAAGATATGAAATAAAAAGAAAGCAAAACATGATAGCTTAATTTAGTTACGTAATTTCCCTCATAAATGTATAAAACAGAAACTAAACACTAAACAACACTCGCGTTGCTCTAATTTTTTAACAGTTTCCCAAGAAAATATTGCGACCCATCTCTATTACACCGTCTTTTCAAATCACCCCAGAGACGATTATTATTGTTATGCGAATAGTAAGCTTCCCATTCCCATCATCTCACTTTCATGATGAGCGACACTATGTTAAGTGGGTAGCATCTCTTAATCGCAAACACAATGTGTACGCCACCTACATTATATGGAACCGAACAAAATATTTATTTATACAGATGTGTATAAATGTAGATGTAGATTACTCGGGCGCATCTTGCAAAGTACAAATATCAGGGCCTTCATTTCATATAGGCACTGTGTTTGTATTGTTCCGGTTTTTGCGTTTAAAATTGCAAAATACTTCTACAAATTCCACGTGATTGACATAGCGTGGAGAAAAGCGATGGAAAACTAAAAAAAAAAACAAATAAAAACAGACATTTAAATTTATATATAAAATTCCACAAAATCACTTGTTGTCGTAGACTTGACAAGAGGTGGATGGAATATAAAAATCAAGATGAAAATACATATACACATTCAAGTTGTATGGGGAAATTCATTGCGAGCAAAAAATATTTATTTATTTATTCAGAAATCAAACGATGAAAGCTATTTCGTGTGTTAGCTTTCAGTCCCGACATATTGGACAAGTAATTACGTATGTTTATTGATTTTTTAGAATTCTTAACATTTTGTTTTTCGGACAGGCGTTTATTTTGTAAAAATACGATTTCTTTTCTTTTTTTTTAAATGCGAAGGAAAACAAATGGTTGGGTCTTTAACCCATTGTTCTGATTCTGATCTAAATGCGTTTCTAAAATATGTGTCGATTTATTTTTAAAACATGACGGAAACGTAGAATGTAGACGTAAATCTAGATTGGTACATAGTTAAGCCTAGTACCTACGCTGCTGGTGCGAAATGGAAAATCAAATATAAAGGTGACAACGAAATCCATATTTACATTGAGGGCGTTCAAGAATCTAGTTTAGTAAGTCTGACAGGTCTATATCTTCATTTTGCTGAGTTTTCATTGGACTAGATAGGTCGCGTGAACAGTTTTCTCAGTTGACGTCTATGTCCGCAACACCGAGTAATCAAGTCAAGAATTTCTCGACTAACTACTAATGTCGTTTTCGGTTGGTTGTCTAGAACCGTCCGCAAGCAATCAGAACGCTTCTGAAAGCGTTCGATTGGCACTCAACTGACAGTTCTTCTACTGAAAATAAGAGAAATTTACTTCTGGATTTGAATTCAGAATCGCGGAGAGTTCTTCCGGACGGTTCTGGACGACCAACCGAAAACGACATAACTTGACATCTATATGTGTCCGGGAAAACTCAATTTTGACATTTCTATTAAGTCATCGGAGAGTATGAGAGAGAGCGCAATTTGACATTTCGAACGCCCTGACGTGTAGAGCACCAAGCAGAAACTCAAAACCCAGGGGAAAAAATACAATTGTCAATTGTATCTTGTCAATTGACATACCGACAATTCACGTTATATTTCGCGTTCAGGTAAATTTGAATCCAGCCATTGTTACACTGCGAAATGGTGCTGAAATTGATAATTGTACTAGATTTCGCTCTTTTTTTTCGCACGGAATCAATTGCAAAATGTTGCATGCTTATTTTTGTATGATTTTTATTGGCGGCTATAGGTTGCAAAAATACGGACAAATGAGAAAAGGGAAGCGGAGTATACGTAGATCTGTCAGCTGGTATTATTTTCCATGAATATTTGAAAAATGTGGCCCAGACCCAAGATTTGCCGAACAAATATTCGCTCGTTGTATTACTAGGAGAAAGAGATAGTATAAGGAGCACCAGAATACATAGGGTCCTTAATTCCGAGCAGTTATACTTCTGTGAACGGAGTTCTCTGGTGCTTCAGTAGTTTGGTCACTCTAAACGCATGCCTCGATCTCGGCAATTTATTTTTGAGAGAATGGTGCTAGTTGTTTGACAAGTAAAACTATATTTTAATCAGCTTTGTGATTTCGTGAGGCCCTTCATTTATATGTAGATTATCTGTACAAATTCGTTGGCTCAGTGGTTAGTGTGCGAAGGGTCCCAGGTTTGATCCCTGGAAAAACACAAATTACATTACAAGGTTTTTTCCATTGCGCCACGTATGACGAACGTCTGACAAACATCCGAGAATAGGTACAACCGTCCTGAGCTTCCCAATCCAGCCGATGGGACTCGGCATAAAATTGTAGGTCCCAAAAATAAAAACTCAGACAAACGAATGGTTGCGAGAAACTAGGCCTAGGCTGCCTATATACGGACCTGTTGAGCCAACTATTTATTTATTAATCTGTACAAATTCAAAGGCTATACAAATTTAAATCCGCACCTAGAAGTATGCAATGTATACAGTTTAGTAATGCATCGTTTTGTAAACGTTCTCTTCAGTGCACGATCTGATCTAAATTCATTAAACAAACCACCCACTGCTAGATGAAACTCTGACCGCTATAACTCCCATTCGCGATTTATAAATACATTTTCTTGGGAGTAAACAAGTTCACTAGGTTACGAGGTAAAATCGTAACAAATCCTCAACACAAAAATAAACATCAAATGTAGTCAAAACAGTGCATTTCCATACGGTGGGGGGAAAAGAAAATAAAACATAGCAAACCACTCAACACCACCCGCACACACACACACACACACATTATCATTTCCTCTCCAGAAAGTGTATATGTAAATAAAACCCTTGAATCCGAGCAGCAATCAATGCCACACCATCCACGTGTGAAGTGTGCAACCTGATGTAAAAGAATCCAAAAAGTTTCTATACTTGAAATGCAATGAAATAATCAAGCGCAACGGGTGGGCGGGTGGTACGGATACGTAACGTATATAGTGCATTCCTCTCTATTTGCTCTGATTAAACACCTACAACACAAAAGTACACATCTAATGCGGGAGGGAGGCACACCTATACTGCATGAGTTCAATAACATTTTAATTAGTCAACAACTACAACCGTACACAGAAAACTGGCTATCGACCAGATTGACGTGCCCCAACAGCACACTCCTTTGCGCCCAGTTGAGTTCTTCTTCTCTGCGCCCACCGATTGATGCATTCAACAGCAACCTCTATAACTTATTTAATTCAACATTTTCCAATCGATTGAGCCCCAACCTCAAGCTGGCGCATGGTACTCCTGTATGCAGATATTACGGCGACGATTAAAATGTATCTGCTGCTGGCAATTAAAAAAAAGATACAAACTTTCCGATCCAGTTTAGCGGAAAGAAAGTGGCGTTTAATTATTATTAACAACATTTGGTCATCTGATCGAGATCATAGATTAAAGTAAACTAGATACACTTAGTATGTATCTATACGCAGGTTAATCACATCCGAACAAGCAACTTTCTATTTATGTCGTGCGTATAAGTGTATCTTGCGACAAACATCTTCATAGTGCGGTGTTTGTTGTTAATTTTATGCGCGGGTTGTTGTCCATAGTGTGTTGTGTTGTTTATGTTCGTCTGGAGCGAGCTAAACTGGAGAAACATACTAAGAGAAGATTGCAGCCAAAGATAAACGCGACCGAGACCGGGCAAGATGAATTGTAATAATTTGTTAAAGAGCACATTTGGGATTCAATTTGTATGGTTTTTCGGTTACGGTGTTGTGCTTCCCGTGTTACGCTCAGTTCCATTGTTTTGAAATACATGCGTGTGTGTGGTGAGCATGTTCAAAAAGTTAACAAATCAGATCGGATCGCTTGTTGTTGTTCTATATACGAAAGCAGGCCGTTAAAAGGGAAAGTTTCTCAAATTGCCAAATTGACGTCTTGTTTTGATTCTTAATCTGAAGTTTTGGTATTTCTACATTTAAATTTCAAGTTCGGATGAATACTAAGTGGGACTTTTGATTTTCGGTTTTCACTTTCCGCTTAAGATGCGGAGGCGGTGTGTTCTATAATTGTGCCGTGACAGACGGAGTGAAATTAATTCAATGTTTTATGTGTTGAATGATTAAGTTCGAGATCACCCTCACCGAGTCGAACTTGATCGACTTGTGAGATCGTCAGTGGATTTGGATCGCATTAAGGTGAATACTTTCCAAATTGGATTTCCATTTCATTTCCCCATCAATGAGCAATTTTGTTCGAACAATCACGACTATCTGGGCCATATGTCAAAAAAATTGACAATAGCGATAGATGACAGGTGTCAATTTTTAAATTGACAACTGGACAATTGTCAAATTTCTGTTTCATAAATAAATTAGGGAATTTTGTAGAATTATCTGAAAATAAACGACAATTGTCAAGTTTTGTTTTCATTAAAAAAATTATGAATTTTCTGACAAATTTGTACTGACAACTTTTTTTTGTGGGACAGATGTCACTGTCAATTCCGACATGCGTTTGAGTTTCGGTCAATTTATTCATAGTGAAGTGACAAGTATGATCTAAAATGGTAAATATTATTATTCCTTCAAGTCGAAGTGAGGAAGAATTTCAAATCCAATTTCGTGTAGGACGCATTTATGACACTTTCAAGAAAGAATAAGTAATGTCTACAGCTGGGTTCCAGAAATCGAGTGAAATCGAAATTGCAAATCGAGTGAATTCGTTTTCAGTTTTCTGAATTTCGAGCGATTCGGAAATTTTTTCTAAATCACTATTTCGCTTTGTCTCAATTCCGAACATTTTGAAATCGAAATCGAATACAGTGAAATGTAGAACACAAAAATTCATTTCCGATTTCATTTCGAGTGAAAGTGAAATGTGGAAACTAGCAGATCATTTTATTGCATTAGGTGATTTTAAATTTAAGGAACAATTTCATTCCCGGAAAACAGCACCGAAGTACCTACCTATATGTTGTTAAAAAATTGGTAGACATCTAGAGAGCATCCCGCAAAAAGTAATTACTCTCTTGATGCTAAGACCTACGACAAATTTGTCAAAATATGTATAAAATGTTCAAGACAAATTTGTAAAAATATGACAATGACAAAATAGTCATGAAAAATGTCTTGTTGTATTTAACTGACAATTATGTCACCTGCAACGCCATCTACTGTACAAGTTGAGAAGGGGGGATCCTTCGATCTGTCTGAATGTACCCAATTGGATGACGTTTTGTCGGACAGCGAGAGAGAATCGTTGTAGAAGGTTACGAGCACGAACAACGAGAAGACTTTGATGGAAAATAAAGATTTAATTTGTTTAAAATAAAACTATTACAAATTTAATTTCATTTAGGGCCGCTTGCTGATACGACTCATAACGATTTAAGTTCTATGGGGTACTTTTTGTATATCATAAACTGTCACATAAGACTTTATGTGGAACTTAAATCTTTATGAGTGGTATCAGCAAACGACCCTTAAACCTGTCAATATTTTATAAAACTAAAATTTGTCAGAAAAGTGCGATAAATTTGTAGAATTGTCACCTGTTACTTTTTATGAAAATATCTCTTCAAAGTTGTATTCAAGCGATCACTTTGAAGGCTCGACGTAGGCGATTGTGATGATGTATTCTTCGAGATATTGTCGCTATTACGACAATCCTCTGAACGATGTCATTCACGAAATTTTAACTGGTATCAAAACGATTTTAGCTCGATACTTCACAGATTTTATATACTATTTGTGACATCCCATTTAAACGGAAAGAACAAACCTCTTCAGTCCAACTGGACACATAAATATTATAAACTAAACGTGATGTCCTTGAAAGTTGTAGTGCGACTTGAAAATACGAATTATTCACATTTTCATTTAAAATAAACAATCCCATCGCTTGTTTGCAATCATTTTCACTTAAACCACTCCGGGCTCTTGCGTGCGCGGCACTTGGAAATGATTTTTCTTTTCAAATCGTTTCGCAATTGTCCATCAGTTCATTCAAGTCCACTTGGAACGTGTCACATACTCTATTCTATTCGATATACAATGTGAGGGAAGACATTAGTTCTGTTTACAGATAGGTACGTAAGCGTGCTTGAAATGTAGGATAAAAAACCGCCTTGTCCGCCTTGTCATGTAATTACAGTGAGCGATGGGCTACATTAGTTCAGGTGATTTTATTCAGAACATAAGCTAATAAAACGATACAAATTGTTCCTAAGATTCGTATTTCGAATTCGAAATCACACCTAAAACAAAAAAAAATTAACTTGAAGGTATTTTCATATCGATGAAGGCGTTTCAATTGAGTCAGAAATGGGAAAGTCAGTCCAGTTTAAACTTTTTGCACAGAGCTACCGTTGTCATGGAATTTATTCATACTTACTTACTTAGAAGGCGCTACAGTCCGGCTGGACTTTTGCCCCAACCAACACGCCTTTCCAGTTAGCACGATCTTTGACTAACCGCCTCCAGTTGCGCACTCTAAGTTGGTTGAGGTCCTCTTCCACTTGTGCGCGACACCTAAGGCGAGGTCTTCCTCCACTCCGGGTTGAAATCGAAGACTGATCGGAGCGTTGGTGTCCATTCGCTCTAGATGTCCTGGCCATCTTAGTCGAGTGATACGAATTTTTCTGACCAAGTCGATATAGCTGTACAGCTTGTAGAGTTAAATCTTCTCCTCCAAAGCCCGTCAACAACGCAAACGGGACCAAAAATAGCTCAAAGAAATTTGGGTTCGAAATGTCCATGCTTCTGCGCCATAGAGCAGGAGCACAGACTTTTGGAAAATTGTGCCCCTGGTGTTGGCTTGCGAATTTCGCACAATTTTCTGAAGTATGATGTTGAAAAAGTCACACGACAGCGCATCACCAGCGGTTCTCCTTTCTTGTGGATCGGACAAATGATAAAAAATAAATAAATAAATAGGCGGCGCAACAGGCGGTAGACACCCAAGGCCTAGCTTCTCAACCATTCGTTTTGTGTGACTTTCTATTTTTGGAACGAATGGAAGGGACCTACAATTTTGTGCCGAGTCCGAACGGCTGAATTGAGAACCTTTTTCAGGACAGTCATACTCTCGGATGTTTGTCAGACGTTCGCGAGAGTTGGCGCAGTAGAAAAACAAAATCGGGCAAACGATGCTCTGACCAAATCTTGGAGAGGAGTTGGTGTATACGCTCTGCCAAGGCATCTCCCGCTGCCTTAAAAACGTCGCCCGATCCAGCTTCGTTGGAGTTCAGTTTGGATATGGCTATCCTCACCTCATTTTGGCCAGGTGGACGGAAGTCTTGGTTTTCATCGTCTATGGTAAATGGGAAATATTTATAGACAGCCAAATATTTGACTTAAATCTGATCCCATACAAAAGTTGTTTACTGTAGTAATAGAGTTTCGGTCTTTGAATAACATTAAGGCCCACTACACACGGAGCAACTGGAAAAAAACTGCTCAGCGATGCGAGTTGGCAACTAGTTTGCTTTGGGTCATGATAACCTGTGTAATCAAATGGGATGACGCACACGACGGTACTGGTTGAAAAAACTCGTTTGCGATTCACGAAAACCAGTTTGTAACTAGTCGCCAGTGGATTTGCATTTCGGGTTGCCTATTGATTTCAGTTTCTAGTTTTTCGAAGATGAGCGAACAACAAACCATCATGTTGAAAAACATGATGACACTGAACGAACTAGAGATTTTGATTGGTGATAACATGAGTTTCCTCGTGTGTCAAGTCAAGTCACCGCTGAGTCCGTTACTGGTCCCCAACCCGAGTTGCAAACCGGGATAGTTTTTTCCAGTTGCTCCGTGTACATTGGCCCTAAAAGTACCCAAACTAAAATTATTGTCATCAAACTCATCATAGACAAAAGTGAGATCTTCGCAGTTATTTTCGTCTTCAGACTAACTTGGAGAGGTCTTTGTCAATGGGTTTTCTATCTTCAAATTACATTAAAAGTTCCGATTTTTCGGCGTACTGTACCTACTTAAAAAGCTTTTCAATACAGTTGTCAGATTTTCGTGAAGTGAACATCGCTTTCTGTTGCAATTTGTTTTGTTCCTTTGGACCCTTGCACACTAACCACATAGTTCAAGAACAGGTCCAAAATGTTCACCTCAGACGTAAAAATATGCCTGTATCTATGAAAATCTCCATCCACTGTATAAGTACTAATTCCAGCTGCTTGATGATGCGAAATGCGTACAAAAACTCGAATTAAATCATGTCATCGAATCGATATGAATACTTGATGTTGTCAACAGTCGACCCTAAGTCATTTCAGTCCCCTGGGCTTGGAGGGGAAGCGCTGATGATGGATGGAATTTTGCCAAATTTTTAGGGCCAAATGAGAAACAAAAATTCCGTTTCATGATTTTTTTTTTATTTTTTTTCTTTCTCCGGCTAATGGCTTGTGAGCTGTGTATGCGTGTGTCACTCTGGTCTCTGGTCGTCAGTTCTGTTTCTGTTTGTTAGTCTAACGATATCGCTTCCAGCGAGCGGTTCACCCAGTTAGCGCTCCCCGGTGCGAGTGTATACGTTTTGTTCGTGCTGTATTTCAAGCTTCTAATTGATCTAACCCCCTTCTAAGTAACGAGGTCAGTGTCAGTGGCATATCTTTGCATCTATCTTTGTGTATCTTTTCAAGTATCTAAGACTGTGGATCTGTGTACATCGCCTTAAGTGACCTTGTCCGTGTTTGTGCAGTAAATTATGTAAGTTGCTTAACGCGAAGCTGGTGATTAAACAAAATATCTTTGTATCTATTATATTTGAATTTCTCCTAACTGTGCAGCGACGAATTCCGATGTGATAAGAGGTTTAAAAGTGTATTGAAAATATTTTCAAAATTTCCTGAAAACTTTTTATTTTTATTTTTTTTTATTTTTTGTTTTAACGTTTCCGCTTGGAGTCAGTCTGTGGTGTAAAAGTTGTGTCTCGTTTGATTTAAAAGGGATATGTGGAAATGTCGTGTCGAGTGACAAAGTTATTTTATGAGTTTTGCGAGTTACAAAACATTTTTGTGAATGAATGGTGCGCCCTGATTTATTGGTTAGCATAGAGTGGAAGTGTGTACCAATCACACGTGGAGTGGGTTTTGTGCTTAAAATTTCACACGGAATAAAATACCATTGCTAATTAGTTGGGGAGAAACTTTGATTTGGCCGTGCATCGGCCAGATGCGAGGTGTCTATGGAGGCGGTCGAGTGATTTATGGCGTGCTCGTTTATTTTAACGATCAAATCGAAAACTAATGCTGATTGTTTGGGAAGAATAACACACGTGTGGTAACAATGAACTAAAAAAAAAATAATATTTATTTTTTCAAAATTTATTTACACAAGCGAAGACTGAAAAGGAAATTATAGCCGAATGATGGTTTTTAGTCGAAATGTTGTTCTCCGTAATTAGAGGGTTGGCTTTTTAATTATACCACTTGGCGAGGAGATGAGCAATGGCTTTTTAGCGACTGACAGCATTTACAGCAATGTGTAGTTTTGACATATTTGACTAATTCGTTAGTTAGTTCGCTCATTCTTCTACACCATCCTCGAGAATATTGTGCGAAACTCCCAAGCCGACTTCAATGAGAAAAAAACTTCAAAATTGGACTTTTTTTTATAGAAAAACAAATATTTGACCTTTCAAGTTCTGGTAATCTAATATACATCCTCGAACTGTTGATGATCAAAAAATAGTAGGCCTTTTCACCACTAAACTCAAAATCCTGCTGATCTTTAGTGGTGAACCTATATATTGTTCATTTGTCTAGCGATCGGTCTTCAGAGTACTGTTCCTCAGTAACTGATATTTAGAATATTGATATCCATTAGTACACTTTCAAGTGACTAACGTCCCGAAAATAATAACTCACCCCCAGGAAAGTGTGTAAAAACCTAGTCTATAGGGTCCTACATCTATTTACTTATTTACAGATCGTCAGGCCTAGTCTTATTTAACGTCATTCTTCAAAGTTTATAGATATTTGGCAATTTTGTTCAAAAACATTTGATATTTTAAGCTAAATAAATTCACGATCGTGAATTCGTTCTTAAGCTAAGTGCGCAGATCAAGTAAAACTTCATTTTAGCTGCTCTCCAAATTTTCTCTCCAAACATTAGCTAAAACAGTAGCTTAATTTTGACATAAAGTGCGTTGTGGACGTAAGTGTCACAGAAAACAACTGTTCGTTGAAATTAACTTCGTTTAAAAATTCATCGTCTGATATCAACAGACTCCACGAAAGTTCAACAAGTTCAAGATTTCTTTTGAGATGGAGACCAAGAAGTATGCAAAAAAAACGTTTTATTTTCATTTTCTGCTATCTCAAATTTTTCACTTTTAAGGGATTCCTCATCGAGGTGTTCATTAAAAAAAATTGTCCTCATTTCCGCAAATCTGAAAGAATAAAAATCACAAGATCTGTTAAAATTAGCCTTGAGAATATGTGCCGAACCATTAATACTTACTTGCTTAGGTGGCGATGCTGTCCGGGACCTGGGTCTCAGCAAACAAGCCCCTCCATTTAACAAGATCTTTGGCTAAGACTCCAGTTGCGCACTCCAAATTCGTTGAGGTCCCATTCGACTTGTGTGCGCCACCTAAGTCGAGGTCTTCCTCTACTGCGTTGTCCCTCCGAGTTGCAATCGAAGACTTTTCAGGCCGGAGCGTTGGTGTCCATTCGCTCTACATGTCCTAACCATTTTAGTCGACTGATACGTACTTTTCTGACCAGGTCGATGTCGCTGTACAGTCCGTAGAGTTCGCTGTTAAATAAATAGATGGTGAGTATCGATTTGGACTTCTTGGGTTTTCTCCAGGATCTGCCGTAGTGTGAATATTTGGTCGGTTGTGGACTTACCGGGCCTAAAACCGCACTGAAAGGGTCCAATCAGTTCATTTACAAATGGTTTCGGCCGTTCACACAGTATACGGCAGACAGGACCTTGTAAGCGATGTTAAGGAGACTGAGGCCTCTATAGTTGGCGCAGTTTAGAGGGTCTCCTTTCTTGTGGACCGGGCAAACTGCTGAGGTGCCATTCATCAGGCATACTTTCCTCTGTCCAAATCTTGGAAACGAGTTGGTGTATGCTCTCCACAAAGTCATCTCCCACTGCCTTAAAAAGCTTGGTAGTTAAACCGTCCGGTCCAGCAGCTTTGTTGGACTTGAGCTTAGATATTGCTATCCTCATTTCATTTTGATCCGGTGGATGGAAGTCATGGCTTTCATCGTTCAGACTATATGTGGTTCATTCTGCGTGACAGTGGAATTTGTATCGTCTTCGCCGTTAATAGGCGCGCTAAATTTTGACAAATTGCATTTATTTGTACAGTCTGAATGTCTGAAATGAAAATTTGATTTTTTTTAGCCGGAGCTGCGTAGGTACCATTTCCTCATTCAATTGTCATTGTTTAAATAAAGTTAAATACTTTCAGTTTAAAAACACAATAAATTTGATAACCAATTCTCCATTATTGTTGACTTGTTATAGCCATAGGCAGTGTTGTTATAAACTCTTTCTTATAATCGTATTTTTGGGATTGTGAAAATCGTAATTATCGTATTTTGTAAAAATTTGTATAAGTATAGGGTATGTGACGTATTAGGGTGTTTAGAAAGATGTGCCACTCTAACAAAAGTCATAAGCGGCCACTGTGCGATTGATAGGTATACCTACCCTTCGACGACTTCTGCAGAAGGATCGGTGACATAATTGCAGTCGTCAAATTTATGCTGATCGGGTCACAATCACAAGCAATGGCTTTAACTATAAACACTACCCCAAGTCCACCGCCAAAAAGAAGATATAGACAGGGGCGTAGCGAGAGTTCGAGCCGTGGGGGGGGGGGGGGGTGACTTTTATTCAAATGCCGACTTATTTCAGGAACTTGCCGACTGTATAGAAATCATGAAAATCGGCCCAGCGCCAGCGGTTATCGAGTTATATCTAACGTCATCGAATTTCCCCCACAGAAATTGTTTTTTTGTATCTGAGGTCCAACGCCTCTTTGCCCAATTTTGACCGAATTTCAGCCATCAGCTGTATTAAGAAAACAAGTTTATACACTTTGTCAGTCGGTAAATTCACCGATGCCGACCGTCCTTTTTAAAATGGAATCGAAACTAGCTAAATTTTAAGGAGTTCACGTGTGGAACTTTTGAAAATGAAATGAAAATACAAACTCACTTCTTCTATTTTAACATTTTGTTCAGACTTAATTTTTGAAAATTGCTCGTTGATTTGCCGACTCTTGAAAAGCTCGCTACGCCACTGGATATAGGTACTAGCGAATAGTGTTGCAACATGCCAACGAAAATGGGTGAAAACTTTAAACTGGCTCTATCTGTTCTATAATAACAAATAACTCAGCAATTAATGGGAGATATAATATACATATTTACCCAGTTGTTGCAGAAAATATTGCTTTAAGGTAATAATTTAGCATTATAGCACGGGGGCCGGCGAAAGTGGGACCTATTACAAGCCTTATACCTTTCTATAGGTATGTCGTATGTTATTCCTCGACATGCGACACATTATGAGACATGTGACATATGAGACAATTAATGCACTTCACCTGAAATCCTGACAATCGCGAGGAAAGTATAAAACAAGCAAAATTTGTAAGTAGCTTCCTGAAAACATATTTCCAGAGGACTACAACTTACAACATGAAGTATTTAAAAATAATGCGAAAATAAATTCTAAATTTATAAATAAATAAATTTGCACATTTTGGTCTTAAATTTGTTCGTACGTAGTTTTAAAATCCGGAAGAAAGTAGTTACGCCAATGTTTTGAAATTTGTAATTTTATTATATTTTATACGTCGTATTTTACTGCTTCAAAAATCGTAAATATCGGAACAAAAAATCAGCAAATCGTAGAAATAAGGCCAAATCAAGCAAAAATCGGAGCGTCGTATTTGCTTTCCAAAATCGTCACAATTACGATATTTACGACCATATAACAACGCTGGCCATAGGCCACAGTTTAGGACTCTCACTCAAATTAGAGCCCATCTAGCATTTATAGAGGTAGCACAAATGTGAAAGCTAGTTTTATGAAGATTTTTATGAAACATTTCGTCATTAATGGCCTGCTAAATATTGGTGTTAACTTCCCAACTTTTTGTATCATTTTCAATTATTCTAACCTAAAGTTTTTTTTTTACCTAAATTTAACATTAAGATGTGTTAGCAGCTATTATATAGAATTGAAAAATGTCTAACATTCAAAAAAGGGGCAAAACTTTGTTAATTTCCTTTTTAAAATAATTGAATGACATCTTCAATTTCTTCTGCCAAAAAATTTCCAGAACTCATCACTGACTCATCTAAACTCTCCTAAAACGAATTTCCTTTGTCTTTTCACTTAGTCATCCTCAGACACTTTCTCTGATTCTCTTCAGTTAAAAAAAAAAATGAAAGAAAAACCATTATCATTGAACCTTCACGTTTATATACATATTTTTTTGCGAAAAAAAAATAAAATAAACACTTAAGTGCACCTCTGATCGCACATACTTCACATCAGCATCATCTTCTGTATTTTCATGTGGACCTCTTCAATTGTTTTGTATCTACGAGTATTATTGCTTCATTCAATGCGAAAAGAAAACAAAATCGAAAATAACAAATCACTGCCTAGTGCCTATCCAGGAAAAGCGACGAGAGAAATTTACTTTAGCCATGAAAAGATACTTTTACTTTTATTGGTAACAACGTGCGGATGGATAGATAGCAATCAAAAATCGCAAACCTTTGACAATTGACAAATTTCAATGGGAGTAGAGCTCTGCATGAATGTAACGCCAGCAACACTGTACATCATAAAGCGGCTCTATTTCCGTTTTGAAAATTGTGTCTACGATTTCAATTCCGTGATGAAAAATCATCATCATCATCATCATCATCGTCGTAGTCATCGTCGTCGTTGTCGGCAGTCAGCAATCGAAAGTTATTGACCGGAACTAATAATATTTGGAAGCGAACCAAACCAAACAACTTCAAGCCAAAAGGTAACCATGTGCAACGATTTAACCGTTACCCAGCAGATAGATACATATATGTATTCAGATAAGCATATATATGAGTATAGTATGTATATGAATATAAGTGGAAGCCACGTCGTGACAGGGAGACACAACATTAGCCAGCAGTTTTGCGCTGTCATTTTCAATTGGTTATGAGTGGAAACGTAAAGTAACATAAAGTTAAATAAACTATCCAACCAAGTAGCTATAATACATACCTCGTTCGAGTGTTAAAGTTGAGAGCGCTGCGCTGGGTAATAGAGGTCTTACTTTTTGTGAGCCCAGTTGTGAACAATTTAATTGAACCCGGGTGGCACGGTTTGGTATAGGCTTCGGAGGAAGTTAATCTGACTCTCGTTATACGGATAAGTGGGTGATGGCTTTGGGTGGGTGTGGTAAAATTTGTTTGATGATTTGACAATTGCTGGTGTTTCAGCGGGCACACAGTGTAACGAACTCTGAACGGTGTTACGGATGGAGTGTGCAATGAAATTAGATGTCATTTGGTAGTAGGAAAGGAATATACCGTGAAGTGTGATTGTGCTTAATGGTGGGCAATTTTCGAATCACATTTAGGGCATTTGGGAAGGTAAATATTTAAAAAAAAACACAATTATCTTCCGCATACCTAATATGTTCAAAAAGAGAGCTATAACCAGAAACTCCACCCGCATTTACCAAAAAGTTTAGAAGGGAAACCCTTTACAAAATCCGATTACATAAAAACATGTTATTCGCTAATTTCATAGAATGCTACTAATATTGGCTTTTAATGTCCACTTTTGAATTTAGCCCAAAATAGAGTTATTTTTTTTACTAAACTTTATCAAATTTAAGAAAAGTAAAAACACATCGTTCACTTATTTAGGAGGCTATACTGTTGGTGGAAGGCGATGGCCTTGAACAACACGTTTCACAAATTCTAGCCACCAAAAGTGAGGTCTTCGTTGGGCGTTTTGTTTCAATTTGAAAACGCTCTATACCGGAGAACGCTTAAAGTTCGGGGTGAACAGAATCCTCAACTAACAAGCCTCTCCTGTTAGCCCGGTCCTTAGCTAACTGCTTTCAGTTGCGCACTCCTAGTCGATTGAGGTCGCCTTCGACTTGCGCGCGCCACTTAAGGCGAGGTCTTCCTCTACTACGTTGTCCCTCCGGGTTAGACTCGAAGACTCTACGGGTCGGATCATTTGTTTCCATTCGCTCTACATGTCCTCGCCATATCTTAAATGACTTACTCGCAGTTTTTTGACCAAGTCAATGTCGCTGTACAGCTCGTATAGTTCGTCGTTGAATCTCCTTCTCCAAAGCCCGTCAACGCAAACGGGACCGAAAACTCGTTCCTTGTCTTTAGTTTCAAAGAACACCCAAAACAACGTCAAATATTGGTGTTTTTGACAATCGGAAGCTTCAAGATTGAAATGTCACTGTGTCAAATGGTTTAATGGTTTCTGAGGTTCAAACGGCAGAATACTGTCGTTTAATTTAAACTACAGAATGAACTTTTTTCAAGGTTTAAACGAAACTGGGAAATCGAATTAATTGTTGAACTGAAGTTTAAGCTAAAAGTGTAGTTTAAACTTCCACTGTGAAACTGAAGGTTAGTATGATAAAATGTTGATTTTTAATATTTGCCCGTGAACTAAAACATTTCAGTCGCAAACTGCCAGATTTTATTCACAATTCATATATTTAGGCGTTTGTCAATAGCGCGAAAATAATTATCCTCGGCTAATTTTCTGACACTTTGAATGAAGTTCAACAAACTATAAACATAAAACTTATATTCATCGAATTATACTCTATTAATTAATTGAAATTCAATGTTTTATTTCCGCTTCCACATTCTAGAAATACTCAAGCAAATAAAACGTCAGAAAATTAGCCTCTCCCTATAGGATAATTTTATATTTTGCCCTCGGCGCAGGATAATTTTTTGACAGCTGTAAAATTCGTTTTCCACCACGATAGTCTCAGAAAATTATCCAACGAGAATTATTTACCCTAATTGATACAGGGGCGTAATAAATAAATAAATATTTTTTGCTTCGGCGGAACATATTCTTAATCCACACATATGGCAAAATTAATCATTTGCCAGTTATGTCACAAAGTGGACAAATATGACGTTTATTTATACGGGAGGTAATGACGCGTTCCAAAAGCTAGCGAATGGAAACATTTCTTGAAAATACATAACGTAACTATATAGACAGCTGAAATTCACAAAATTTGCTGGGACTAAAAAAAGTATACTAGGTAACTGAAATGTAAAAAGGTACGCTCGCTCGCAATTCGCAAATTAACCCTCCAAACCTAATGAAATCCCACAAAATTCTTGTACCAATCAAGTTAAACGTCCAAACCATCTTTTAACGCAAATCACTAATTACTGACGGAGGTAAACATTAGCGAACAATGTATTATCTCTCTCTCACACATGTCTCTGACAACTAAAACATTATCATCCTCAATTAACTAACCCGCAACAACTATCAACCGTAAAATTACCGTCAGATTTTAACGGTCTGCTTACACTTGCAATTTCCATGCGGAAATTGTACCTACATGTACATTTTGTACATAATTTCAAGTTCTTCAAATTTCGAGTAGTTCCTATTTCTTATTATTGCCTTCACCGTTGCTATAAATATTTGGTGGTTATAGTCATTTGCGTTATCTTAAACTTTCATAAGAGTTCTCTTATGATTCAGAGAGCAATTATTATCCGGCATACAAAAGAACAATTTAACCACACTTGCGGATTTCTTCACATCCGCAGACTTTTGCGTTTGACAGACAGACGACGCGACGCGACTGTTTTTTTTTTATTTTCACAAGTGGATTTAGGTTGCGCGAGTTAAGTATCCATAGCAAAACATATTGAGAAAAAAGATAACATTATTTGTATTCAATGATATCTTTAGCCTCTAGTACAGTCTTGCACACAACGCTACAATGATAACATATGTACAAGAGATAATATCGTTTGTATACAATGTTGGAATATTATCTCTTCTTCATTATCAAGCAAGACGATTGTACGCTTGGGTCTCCTTGTAGATAGATAAGAAAAATATATAAATACGACTGTATGATGAATTTATCGATAGTCTTATTGTAACTACATAGTAGCCTTAAGCTCCTTTTAGAATTAGTAAAAAGTATTTCAATAATAAAGGACATAGTTCCAAATAAATATTGTTTAATTTTAAAAGTAAGAAACAAGTGTTTTAATTGGCGATCCTGCCAGGAGGTTAAATATACTTTTTAACTTCAATCGAGCGGACCTCGGGAACAAGTAGTGAAATCTAGTATAAACAGAACACTCGCGTTACCGGTTACAAGAATTACCTAGCATAGCAGGTACAAATATAGCTTCTTCATACGAAGCAGCAAAGCAATTCAGTGAAAGTGTATATGTGGAGGAAAAAAACACACAAATTCGACGACAACAGACACGAGTTCAAAATGGAACAACTCGCAGTATTAATGGCAAGATTAGAAGCTTTAGAAACCAGGTGCAACACAGTAACACAAACCCTAGAGCACACACGCACAGAGAATGCAAGGTTAGCAGCAATAATAACTAACCAAAATCAAATAAACACTAATTTAGAAACAAAACTAAATGAAGTAAAATCTGGATTAGGCATAGTACCAAACATACCTGTGCTAGAGGAAATAAGAACCACATATACAGATGGTAGTGAAATACAGTTAGACGCATTTAAAAGCCTACCTATTTTCAACGGCGATCAATCAAATTATCGGTCGTGGCGCGAAGAAGCATCCAGATTAATGGACAGCATTAAAAACTTCAAAACACACAGTAAGTACGCAGCAGCATTGACTATAGTGAAAAGTAGAATACAGGGTGCAGCCGCGAATGTGTTAACTAATTATAACACAATTTTTAATTTTGAGGCGATACGTAACAGATTAGATTATACGTACTCTAATCAAGAACCTCTATACGTGCTACAAGACATGATGAAAGCCATCACGCAAAAAAGAAGCACACTGTCTGAATACCACGACGAGATAAATAAAAATCTCAATTTAATAATATCAAAAATCACTATGTCAGGTGATCCGCCGAATATAATCGACAGACTAATTAAAAATGCTAACGACGACGCAGTTCGTATATTCATTGATGGTATGAGTGACAACTTTACAAGAGGATCATTATATTCAGCTACAATAAATGATCTAGAACACGCATTCGCAATTGCTCGCAGAATAGAACATGATAATGTGCACAGGCATTTACATCTCACTCAAGATAAGCACCACAAAAATATGCCACATGAACGCAGAAACGAAAGAAGACCAAATTATTCGAGCCAAACAACGAATTATCAACCCCAGAAGCAATACGATAATATGCAGCAACACAATCAAGGACCACAGCCGATGGAGATAAACTCGAGACAAATTGTACATGCACAGCGACAAAATTGGAATCAATGCAAACCCGATGTATATAATCCACCAGCGAAACGTGAACACAGCGGGAGTTTCAACACACACAACAGACCGCAACGATCTTATCAGCAGAACTTCAAGCAGCAGAGAGTAAATAACTCCCGACAACAACGCAGAGACGATGTCAGCAGTACATATGCAGAAGCAGATGAAACGGAATGTATGGTAAATAATAACATAAGAATAGATCATTTAAACTAGTAGACGGGTTGCCCTGCTTAAATTTAACTAGTACTATTCATAAGAAAATTTACAAAATTCTTATTGATACTGGTGCAACCCATAATTACATTAATAGAAAATGCGATTCTAGCGAAAAAATTAAAATTAAACCTATAAAAATAAAAACAATGCATGGTTATTCTATGGTAGATACAAAGAAAGTAGTTAGGATATTAAAGAAAAATATAACATTTTTTGAATTAGAGGATATTCAGTCTTTTGATATGATATTAGGATATGAAGGACTTAAAGTTCTAAACGCGGAAATAAATTTCAGTAATATGACTCTAACTACCATAAGCAGTGTCGAATCTATTCAGAAAATTAATTACATAATTGGGGAAAATAATATTTATAAAGCAGACATAGATAGACTGATGAAGATTAATAACAGCATAGGACCGTTACCCTTTACAGATACTATAGAAGCAAGCATTAGGACGACCAATGATAATCCGGTTTATGTTAAACAATATCCATATCCCATAGCAGATAACGAATTCGTAAACAAAGAAATACAGAAACTCTTACATGACGATATAATAGAAAAAAGCCATAGTCCTTATAACAGTCCCATATGGACAGTACCTAAAAAAGGTTTGGACGAAAAAGGAAAACCAAAACGGCGCATGGTTGTTGATTTCCAAAAACTTAACGCTCACACTGTAACAGACAGATACCCCATTCCGGATGTCAACATGACAATTCAAAATTTAGGTAAAGCCAAGTACTTTACAACGTTAGATTTGGAGTCAGGTTTCCACCAAATTAAAATCAAAACAGATGATAAAGAAAAAACAGCTTTTGCTATAAATGGCGCAAAATATCAATTTAAACGAATGCCTTTCGGGCTCAAAAATGCACCAAGCATATTTCAGAGATGCGTGGACGACATTTTGAGAGACTTTGTAGGTAAATTCGTACACGTTTACATTGATGACGTATTGATATATTCTTCATCTGAGGAAGAACATATACAGCACATAAGTCAAGTATTCGACGTACTCAATAAAGCCACATTAAAAATATCTGATGAGAAAAGTAAGTTTTTTCAAGAAGAAGTAGAATACTTAGGTCACATAATCAGACATGGTAGAATCACTACGAACCCTGAGAAAATAGCAGCTATAGAAAATTTTCCAGTCCCACAAACGGTAAAGGATTTGAGAGGATTTTTAGGTCTTACAGGTTACTATCGTAAGTTTATAAAGGGATACGCAAGCATAGCCAAGCCCCTGACATTATATTTACGAGGAGATAACGGTAAAGTAAACAAAAAACAAAGTAAAAATATTAAGTTAAATCTGAATGATTCAGCATTAGAAGCGATTAGAATTTTAAAAAATTATTTGAAAGAACAAGTCGAACTTTTTCAACCGGATTATAGTAAACCATTCGAGCTTACTACTGATGCATCCAACATAGCTATTGGAGCCGTACTAAGTCAGAATAAGCAACCTATACACTTCTTGTCAAGAACACTGAGTAAGACAGAAGAGAACTATAGCACAAACGAGAAAGAGCTATTAGCGATCATATGGTCCTTACAAAAACTCAGAAACTACATATATGGTATAGCAGACTTAACCATATATACCGATCACCAGAGCCTTATATATTCTGTATCAGAAAAAAATCCCAACACAAAGCTGAAACGTTGGAAGGGAATCATTGAAGACTTTGGAGCAAAATTAGTTTATAAACCAGGAAACCTAAATCTTGTAGCTGACGCATTATCACGTCAACGCATAAATACTTCTACCATAGAAACAGCACATTCAGCTGAAAGTTCTTCTAATGATATAATAAAAACTGTGAATCAGCCTTTTAATGCATACACTGCACAGTTCGAACTTATTGAAGATATAACAAATAATATCGAAACACAAATCTATTTTGGTAACAAAATAAGACTCATAATAAAGTTTAAGGACAAAGACTCTTTACTAAGGCAGATGAAAGAAGTTATACAACCCCAAAAGATTGTAGCTTTGCATACGAAATTTGAAAACATATACAAATATGGTGAAAACATAAAAAAAGAATTCCCACTAGTAAGATTTATATTCACACCAAGAAAACTTCAAGACGTGACAAATTTGGAGGAACAACTAAAACTTGTAAGGGTAACTCATGAAAGAGCACACCGAGGGTTACGTAACAATATACAAGAAATCTCAGAGAAATATTACTGGCCCGATCTAAATAAACAAGCAAAGAGTTTCAACAAAAAATGCATAGCATGTCTATTTGGAAAATATGAAAGAAAACCTATCAGAGAACCTCTGAATAATTCAGAAATACCAACACATGTGGGAACACACATTCATATGGACATATACTTCAACGACAAGTATACTTTCCTTGTAACAGTAGATAAGTATTCTAAATATACAATCCTTCGGGAAATCGAAACTCGAAACAGACTGTACGACGTTATGGAAGAGGTCTTATCTAATTATTTCCCAAAATGTGAACGACTCATGACAGATAACGAGAAGGGATTCAAAACAGAAATGGTGAACCAAATGTGTTTGAAATACAACATAACTAAAGTAGAAACTCCAGTATACAGATCGACAGCTAACGGTCAGGTAGAACGTGTAAACGGTACAATAACTGAACTGTCTAGAATATTCACAATTCAGAATAAAACAAGACTTATCGAAGAAATATTTAGAACAGTGCGTGAATTAAATAATTCTATACACTCAGTTACCGGTTTGAAACCTAGAGACATTTTCTTTAATCAAAATAAATATAGAAATAGTGAAATTATAATAAATAAACTAAACTCAGCATCCAAAAAAGTGATCGAACGTCTAAATAAAGGAACTCGACACAGAGAGTATAAAAAAGGAGATAAGATAATGGTAAGAATCACAGGTCTTAGAAAGAAATCTAACGCTAGATACATAACAAGAATAGTAGAAGAAGATAAAGGAGACACGGTAATCTCTAAAGAAGGAATAAAAATTCACAAGGATAACATAAAGAATTATCATTTTTCAGATGACGAAAATATTAATATTCCTAACATTACTAGGAATTGTACAGAGTCAAGAAGGGCAAGGAAACGTTCAAATAACTGAGATACTAAACAAGAAGTTTATACTTACGCAAACAGATGACGTGTATTTATTCAAAGAACAAACTTATTTGTTACATGCCACCAACCTGACTTCGATATTTCAACCTTACGTAAATATCGTAACTAGTAAATATCAACCTACACAGGAAGAAAAAATTTGGTTAAGTAAAATTAAGAATTTAGCAGACCAATTACAAGAACATACTAGGCATACTAGATCAATTAACTTTTTAGGAACAGCTTTCAAATATGTGTTTGGTAATCCTGACCATTATGACTTAGTTAACATAGAAACGAGTATAAATAATCTCATAGAAAACAATAATAAACAAAAAACTATAAATTCTAGATTTGAACAAATTTTGCAACAATTCGAAGGTCAGAGCCTTAAAGAACATTTAGTAATAGAACAAGTGTACGAACAATTATTATTATTGACCAGAACAATTAATGCAGCAAAAAATAATGAATATTTATCAGAAAGCCTAGACTTAGATGACATTAAAAATATTATTCAACATGAAATAATTCAAGTACCCATAATAAATATACTTGAGTACTCTAAAATATTTTTAGCTAGAACTGATGAATTCTTCATCACAATATATAAATATCCAGTTCTAATTAAATCATGTAAATTGTATAAAGTAACACCTTTAAATTCAAAACATGGAAAAATCATTACAGATAAAACAATTGCCTTATGTAACCAAACTTATTTAAGAACAAGAAATTGTCAAAATCATCTAAGTAAAAACATTTGTGAAATTAACTTTGAAGAAGAAAATTGTCTTATTCCACTTTTAAAGAATATAACTTCAAAATGCAACATTAAACAAGAATACGATTACGACTTAGAAATTGAATCCGGTGTTATGTTATTAAGCGGTAAGCATAAGTTAAATAATCAAACAATTAATGGTATAAACTTAGTTACTTATGAAAATACTATAAATCTAGACGATAAAATATACAAAAACATGCATAAGCAAATTAAAGAAGTTATATTAAGAAATCATAATTCAGAGTCTTACATCGACCAAATAATTAAAGAAGATACAATGTACAAATTCGATAACATAGATACTTTAAAAAAACTAATTATTCCTTTTGAAGAAAAACCGATATTATCAACTATATACACAATTGTAACACTGATTGTTATTCTAGCATTTACGTACGTAATGATAAAAACTATACAATGTATAACAGATCGTCAAAAACAAAAAAAGATTGACGCATATAACAAAACTTATGAAAGAGAAATGTTAAAAATAGCGTCGAAAAATCGGGACGATTTCGTTTAACAAGGGGGGGAGTTAAGTATCCATAGCAAAACATATTGAGAAAAAAGATAACATTATTTGTATTCAATGATATCTTTAGCCTCTAGTACAGTCTTGCACACAACGCTACAATGATAACATATGTACAAGAGATAATATCGTTTGTATACAATGTTGGAATATTATCTCTTCTTCATTATCAAGCAAGACGATTGTACGCTTGGGTCTCCTTGTAGATAGATAAGAAAAATATATAAATACGACTGTATGATGAATTTATCGATAGTCTTATTGTAACTACATAGTAGCCTTAAGCTCCTTTTAGAATTAGTAAAAAGTATTTCAATAATAAAGGACATAGTTCCAAATAAATATTGTTTAATTTTAAAAGTAAGAAACAAGTGTTTTAATTCGCGCCACTAAAATACAATGCGAATTTTTTGTATCTCATTTTAAGTGCGTATATACTTAGGTGAAAGTTGGAATTAACAAAATTTTTGTAGCGTAAAAGATGGGCGAATAAATATATATAAAAAAAAATATTATTGTTGCCACTATTATTTCAAATGGCTAACAAAGTAGTATGCGATGCGCACAATTGTACAAACAATTTACGGCCCGATACGGATGTAGGCTTGATTTTCCGGCTTTTAAGCAGGGAATTAGGGTTAAACCGATTTTAATACGAACCAAAACCTAAAACGGTTGTTCGTAGTGAGAAACGCGTTCTACAAAATGTTTGCGTGTGTGAGAAAAATTACACGACAGTGCTGGGCTTAGTTTAGTGAAATGAAATACACAGGGAATTATTGTCATCAAGATTGTGGTAACCGAATATGGTATTACGTGTAAATTAATAACACATACAGATACCTAATGAGATTTTATAATGTACAAATCTGGACATTCAAAGCGCCAACGAATTTAATTTCTGCATTGTTTTAAAACAATGGCAATTGGAATGACAATTTGGTTCAAATTATCTTTATTGAAGGTGTCAAACTCTGGTGGTCAATTTTTATAACTCTCTTGCCAAAAAAGTGTCTATATAAATTACTTTCAGAGTAATACTAGTTCGAGTACCCTAAAACGCCAAACACTTAATAAGTAGAGTAAGTTATGCAAATTTGCTCTGAAAAATGCCCTGTTATGACATTTTTCTACATATCATCTTAATGTTGATGATTATGCATTTTATGTGCCAAATTGGGTCTATTCAAACTTTAAGTAACTTTTTTGTTTTGGTGTAGAATTTTTTCAATATCTCTTGGGGATTTTCAAACGTGTGTTATTCATTATTAAAATTTGTTTGTTTGTTTATTGAGTCATTGAACAATCATTCAAACACAAAAGGGCAAAAATCTTCGAAATAAAATTATTTTAATTATGCTCACAATTCCGAGGCACAGAAAAACGTCAAATGCATTCATAAATCACATCATTTCTTTTTAACACGAAACAAGAAAATGTTAATTTTCTTCTCAAATTTACATGTTGTCAAGAAGTGATAACTTGTATTTGTAAAACTCTGCGGGGTCGTGCTCGGTCACACATCCTAAAATCACTAATTTATGCCAGAATTATTTATATTTAATGGTGTCATCGGTTAGCTGGGCACAAAAATCAATTTTTCGCAATTTAAATAAATTAAAAACATACGTCTCTGCTAATACTTGTCAATAATTCATGTTTATTCATTATATAGTGCGTCACCTGATAATGGGATGTTGTAAATGTAAACATTTTAAAAAGAACAACGGTTTTATAACGTGATTACCGTTAAATTCGAATAAATTCAGAAACATTTCAAACACGAGCTTCTAATTAGTTGTGATTACGGTTATATAAAAATTATCTTAATTCGAACTTGCTAATCAGTTACATAATGTATGTTTGCAAATTAGGCCTTAGAAAATTCTTCACTTCCATAGGTTCTATTAGAGGTATGAGTATCTAACTCAATAGGCATTTTTCTTTTTTAGTTGAGAGCTGAGCTCTGAATAGAGCTCAATCATTTTGAGCGTGCTCTGAACCGGTCGTGCTCAGATCGTTCTGATTTGTTATTAATGAAACACACTTGAGCACATACTTGAGCCAGAACAACAAGACTAGTCCGCCATTTTAACTATTTTTGTTATTCTGTTTTTTTTCTGTCAAATTTGACTCAGCTTAGTACCCTCCTCGAGCTAAATTTTAGCTCTAATACAAAATTCTCCAAAAATTAGCTATACAGTGGCCGGCATAAGTATTTTGACAAAACTAAAGTTAATTCTGTTCATAATTTGAACTTACTTCATGTAAATTTTGGCATCAATGGAAAGGTCATTAAAATTCCGTTGGAATGATACACAATTTTTGACTTTTATCCTCGGTCAAAAAAAAATGTTTTGATGCAAAAAGTTTCTTCAAACAATTCTAATAGTGACTGCAAAAAAATTCAAAAATCTCTTCGCTAATATTTTTTATGATTTTTTTTTTTGACTGAGGATAAAAGTCAAAAAAGTAGACATTGACAAAAGTTCTAAATTCTAAAATTTTTAAATGGGTACTTAATGGGTTAAGGAAAGTTTTGTATCATTCAAACGGAATTTAAATGACCTTTCCAGGTGCCAAAATTTACATGAAGTAAGTTTCAAATTATGAGCAGAATTAACTTTAGTTTTGTCAAAATACTTGTGCCCCCCACTGTAAGCTAAATTTAAGCGAATCCATTTAGCCGAGCGGCGCGCTGCTTCAGCTAAATATGTAATCAAATTTTCATTTCAGACTGTACTGCATGTATCTGTCACAATTTAGCGCGCCCATTACCTAATGGTTCGGCACATTTTTTCAATCTAAATTTTGACAGATCATGTTATTTTATTTTATGTTGTGTTTTTGTGTTGCGGAAAAGTAAAAATGGATAAGGTTTTTCAATGAATTCTTCGATGAGGAATCATTTGAAAGTGATAAATTTGAGATCAAGCAATAACAGACAAGGGAAAAAAGAAAGAAAAGAAAGTGCAACGAAAATATAACAGTTTTTCGCGCCGATGTTTTCTGTAACACTTATATCCACACCGCACTCTATGTCAAAATTTAGCTAGGGATTTAGCTAATTTTTGAAGAAAAAATTTGAGAGCAGCTAAAATTTAGTTTCGCTCGAGTTTACACAGCCTGCTCAGTCAATTTATTCTAAGCTCATAGAGCGCGCTCTGATCATTCTCTGAACGAAAAAAAGAAACACGAATTCTGAGCACTGATGTGTCTGAGCTAAAAAAAAACACGAACTTTTTTTGACAGTTCAGGCTCTGCTCTGAACTAAAAAAGAAAAGCGCCTAAAGAGAATAAAATTTACTGTTCGTTGCCTACATAGTAAAACTCTTCTGAAATAATTATAATAATATTTATCCGTGAAAATTTGTAATGCCAACTGTCACGAAACGTCAAAACCCAAACGCACCTAATAATTTCATAATATAGAATTGACACGTTCACAACTGCAGTTTACTGAGTTTGTCTTCTGACTGACTTGAATCGTGTTTCAGTTTTTATTGACTTAATGAACAGTGTTTTCAGTTGACGTTTATGGAGTAATGGCCGGCAAATCTAATCAAGAATTCCTCGACTTGGACTTAGTTGACATTTTGTATTTACATACTAATGTCGTTTTCCATTGGGACCATCAGATTTTTATTTCAGATCTCAGATTTTTCGTGGCGAATGGAACATGAAAGCAGATTGATCTGCTTTTGTAAATGTATTAGTGCGTTATTTGACAGTACATCAGCTGTGCAAATTGTTTTCGTTTGTCGATGGAAACAAACGAACTTCATATGGGTAATCATATCGACGAAGTATCGAAATCCACAGATGACGAGGAAGAAGAAGAAGATGACGAAGATGATAGTAATTGCTCCAAAATTAAGTCCACGTCCATTATTTACGTTTTTGTTCTGAATAATTGCTTTTCACGAGGCATTTTCGTAATTTTGTTTTGAAAACAAATTCTGAATGACGTAAAACAGCTGTGCAAGGTATATTGGTATTAGTGAGAGTATGTGTAAATCTCGAAAATTATCGAGATCTGCAAAAAGTGATCCGAATCAAAAAAAAGATTGATTTTTTGTCCCAATGGAACATGAAAAGTGATCCGGATCAAAAAAAAGATTGATTTTATGTCCCAATGGAAAACCACATTAGTTTTTACGTTCAGAAGATCTGGTTTTTGGTTTTGTTACGAAAAATGTGTGTTTGAAGAGCCTAACTTGTATTCCCTCTGGTGACAGGAGCAATGCTTTTCGGCTAACAACTGAAAACTACCCCCAAGATCTAATTGAATCGCAAATTAAGTGACATCTTATAAACAAACTTAAGTTCACTCCACTTCGCTAACAGAAATAGAAAATAATTACACTCGTTCAAAAATGCATCCTCCTTTCAAGTGTGAATAAAACAAAACACTTTACAAACGTCAACTCGATTTCGTCTTGCTTTTGAGCAGAGCTTCTTCGATAAAGAAAATATCTGTATACGAACAGCTTTATTTGTTTGCTGGTGGGTATAAATTTTCAATTTCCTAATTTCCGTGGAAATACCTATGTATATAGTGTATATGCACCGGCAAAACTATAAATTTGCTGACAACAGCAGTAAGCCTCCGAGTTGAGTATAAAAATAAACGAGGCTGCAGCCTCCTGTACCTCAAGAACTCACGTACTCTTTTGGAAGACAAATGCAGTATGACTGTATGAGTATATAGCTTTGGAAATAGTCGCCATAGAATGTTAAGATGGAAAATTTCAAGAATCCTTTTCGAAACTTTGTGCAGTAGTTTATTTATTATAGTGCAGAAAGGATGTTGCCCTTTGGATGCTGATATTGCCCTTTGCGACTGGTGGAAGTTCGGTTAATGTGCTTTTTCGTACGTCCTGCTGTTGCATCGTTGGCAAGGTTTGTACACGTTCTTATTGATTTTTTTTTTGTTGTAGCAAAGAACTACCAAAATAATCGTTAGTTCCTCTTAAAGAGTTGCCTTTCATTGGTGGAGTTTAATTTTTCTAAATCGACTCATACACGATGAAAATTTGACATCAATTAAGTCGATGGTGATGTCAAAACAATACGAATTGGCTACATTCCATTGCGTTAGTAGTTAATGCCCGTGTTCCATTGACAGCTAGATGACTATCGGCACGTCAAAATTCATATAAAAAATTGACATCTATAGCAAAAATTGTTAGAACTCTGGCGCAATGTCATTTAGATGTCAATTATATGTAATTTTTTTTATATAGACTTTAATTTAATTGACTAGCCATCTAGCGGTCAATATGTAGTCATAAAGGTTGTTCAAGTTTTAACTCAAGTTTTCGGTTGTTTGGCAGCTGGTTGCTGTTCTCGAAAAGGTCTTACTTTGGCTCACATCATATTAGATAATGCAAAAATAATAGCAGCTGAATGAAAGAAAACTGCGGAGGGAATTCATTTAGACTAAGTATCAAAAATCCGCACGACTGCATTGTGGGGACAAATTAAAGGCACCAAGTGACAAAGAACAGAAACTAAAACAGAACAGAAAGCTTTTTCGTTCTGTAGTAAATTCTGGTTCTGTTTGCGTTGCTCGCTCAACTACACAAAACTGAAACAGATCCAGAAAACATGGCTGCCGTCTATTCTGTCAAACGCTGTCATGAAATGATGTCCACTAAAAACATTTTTTTCATCTAGTAGTTGAATTTGCAACTCAAACTACCTAAAGCAGGCAGCCAAATGACAGATGCAGAAAAATTCAAACAAAAAAACCTCCCTCCCACGATAAATTGACATTTCTGTCGCTGACAGCTTCTATCGTCAAACAGCCATTTTACTGTCACTAATTTCTGTTGCTGAAGAAAAAAATGTCTAGATATTACTAATTATGTTTCTGTTGCAAATGTATGGGATTCCGTTTCTGTTCTCTGTCACTTGGTGTCTTAAGTACGACCCTCGTTGACAGAATGACATATAATGCGCCTACGGATATTGATTAGGGATTAGAGCCATTTTTCACGTGAGTTTGCGAAATTTAATGATTTATTATAGTATCGTCCGTAATTTGTCTACGAAAGCCAACGGTAAGTCCTAAAGTCCTAAGTGTTGTTTGTCAGTGCTACATCATTCAAACCCTAAGGCAGTTTCCTTAACGGAATGACCTGACCCGCTTGTAAAATATAAATGCATAAGAATCGAAAAGTTCAATACCCCCTTTGCCTAAAAAAAACAATGAACTAGTCTTATGTCATCGCACTTAATTATCCGCGAAACTGCAGAATAACCAAATACACGCCCCCAATTCGTTCTTAACGCGTACATCGTGCCAGTTAATTTATCTAACACTACCGTGATACTACATTATAGTTCTCTTTCTGTCCCGAACTGGGTCCGGCCCAAATCTAGAACCAATGCAATACCATTTATCAGCTATCAAGCTAATAATTTACGCGCGTTGCCAACGAGGTTAATGAGTTCACAAGGCGACGAGACGCGACCATAGATAGAGGTACAGACAAAGCTAGCTTCAGGCCATAACCACTGATGGATGGCCAATGAATCACATTAAGCCAACTAATACTTCTTTTGTTTTCTGCCAAGTTTTATGTAAATAATATTCCCGCAGTCATTATCATTTTATATATATCTAATGGTGTTCTTCTCTCATTCCATTTTCTTTCCAGGCAAACCAACACTCCAATATAACTTTAAAGGGTACATACCTAAATCGGGGAGCCCGACACGTTAGAGATTGATATCTGTCGAGGGGTTTATCACCTGCATATGTGCGCCGCATAACATAATGACTGAGAGGCTACGTTCGATAAATATCGGAAGTGTCAGTGGTGGCGGTGGTGGTGGAGGCGTTGGCCCTGGATATACAATGATTGGTGCACCAACCCTTATATCGAGCACATTTTCGGGAGCTACCTCATCTTCGGGTTTGACCGCAATTGGCGGCAATGCTTCGGGCGGCGTTGTCGGATTAATTGGAGGCAGTAGTGGCATCGGCGGCGGCGGTGGGTATATAAACGGCAATAATGGCGGTCAGAGTAACAATAATAACAGTGGCAGCGATACGGAACCAGATTTGTTGCCGGTGATGGCGCAATTGAATTTCCATTTAATGCAGGATCTGGGCAACGCGGGACTAGATTGTAATTCAATTATGAATTCATCGCAAATATCGACAGCATCAAATGACTCAATCGCAATGGGAGTTGTGAGGCAGCCATCAGGAAAGCATTTGGGAGCAAAGGTGAGTATGATTATTATGTGAATATGTGATTGGGAATGTGTGTTTGGGAATAGATTTTGGTGAATTTGGACTCTAATGTTCATGAATGGGACTAGAAGCAGAAGCACGTAATTCCACGAGCAATATGTGTATGGAATTTGTTATTTTTTTCTTTTATATCTAAAATCAGCATACTTCCGCGAAATTCCTCTGCAAAATGTAGAAGAATCGCTGCTTTCTTTATTTTTTTTTCATTAACCGCTCTCATTCCCATTTTCGAAATCAGCTGTTTTGCGTCAAACATTGGAAATTTGTGAAAATGATTGAAATGATTTGTGAGTAAACTTTTCCCAACGTCCCCAACACAAATTACTGGTAGAAAAAGAGGTAAATTTTCCGTTTCTTTCGGATTCAGATATTCCTAATTCTACGAATTTCGAAATTAGTTGCAAATTTTCTACTACGAATGGATTCCACAATGTATTTTTCGAGATTCGTAGCGTATTTTCGATTACGATGGAATTCATGATAGGACTGAATGTAAAATGACAAGAGACTACATATTTGCACCCCTGACGAATTATAAATAAATCTACCTTTAAAATAATACTTTTTCTGACACATTCCAACTTGGCTTTTCACATAACCTCACCCATTTTTGATTTCACAAAGAATAAATAACAAAATAAGTATCTACGCCTATCTGTCACAATAAGTGTCCGATAGCAATTTGCTGGCCATGTTAACAACCAAGTTGCACCTCTTTCCCACCGCCTCTCAATTAAATGAAAATTCGTTCCGTCTTTTTAATGAATTGCGCATTCTCCAAAGCTATACCCACTTGGTAGTGGCGATGTGCTTATCAACCCTAGAGATGAGCG
Organism: Cheilosia scutellata; assembly: GCA_955612985.1. Taxonomy (NCBI): domain Eukaryota; kingdom Metazoa; phylum Arthropoda; class Insecta; order Diptera; family Syrphidae; genus Cheilosia; species Cheilosia scutellata. Next base: position 6,889,112 of record OY015314.1, on the reverse strand, counting down.
TTATAATAAAATTTTAAATTCACCAGAATTTTTTTTAGAATCTACGAGATGCATCTCGCTCCAGAACACATAACAATAAAACAAAACAAAACATTTATAATTCATATACGTAATGCCATTTCAAGTTCGTGTTCATCGTACGGAATGAAGTCACCCAATTTATTGTTGTATAGCTGGAGTACGATTGTGGATGTGTATGGTCACTGTCAAGGGGTGGGTCATCGCGCAAGTGGGTGCGAACGCACGTTACGAATATTAAAAATATCGATAATTAAAGATGCAGCAGTCAATTCATTCTGACAACGCACTTTTGCGAATAGCCTTCTAGAACACGTAGACATACCAACTCATAAAAAAAAAAAAAAACAATTCACTGGCAGATTGCCAAGGTTGTGATAAAAAAAAAAGTGCCGAGTGAACCCAATAGATGGCTGCTGGTGGTTTTGCTCATTAAGAAACCAGAACACATTAACATACTCTTTGGTCTCTCGGACAGCGGACCATACATTGCTGATTGTAATCAGGTTGATTGTTCGTTGTCGTTGTCATCGTCGATGTTGGGTCGTTGGTGGCATTGGCCAGCAGTTGAAAATATAGGTTGCTCTCTCGCGCCACTGATACTCAATGGTGCTCATGATAATGATGGACTAATTGGAATAGGAACTCATTAATTGAAACTGCAGACGAAGTGATGTTTGGTTGTAATCAGTGGTAGATAAGTTGTATATATGAAGACATCGAAAAGTCCATCATTTGTACACGTATTTTTTTTTTAAATTGTACTGTCAATTTAATTACCAAATTTGCCGTTTTTTATGGACTTTATTTTTAGGATTTGTAAAGACTTTTTCTACCTTTCCTTTTCGTTTTCCATTTATGGACGTCAGGCCAACTTATGCTAGGTCTTCCTCTATGTTGACCCTTAGAACGTATTTCTATATTCAGCCAGAAAATTGGGGGCGCAACCGGGATCATATTTTAGATAATGGAAATATTGGAAACCTGTCTGAAAGAAAATATGGCGCTGAATGTGAATCGTTGCAAAATCCATTTTCCAAACATATTTCTTTCGGACATGTTACTAATAGGTCTAATATAATTTACTCCCGGTTGCGCCCCCAATTTTCGTTTCTTTTTGCACCTCCGCTTCAGTTTCTCCTCAGGATATCGAAAGTAAATTCGATTACTTCATCTTCTAATCGAAAATTCTCCTCTCGCTATGACACAACTTTCATTATAAATATAAACTCATTTGGTATTCCCATCACGTATACGGTATACGGATATTTATTATACACCATAAAAAGAAGCAATAAAACGAAAGGATGTTAAATTTGTCCAACCCAACCGAAAAAACCCTCAGCATCCTAACATTGACTCCATCAATTCAATAAGACAAGCTGTACACGTACCATATTTTAAAATTTATACGCCGCATTCAAAAATGTTATCACATGTTATATGCGCTTCGGGGGCTTGTGTCAGACAAAATCGATAGAAGCCACACACCCCTCCTGGCAAATTGACAGTAGGTATATTCTACAACCTGCAAAGGTGGCAAAGCCCACAACACGAGACATGGGGGGTTTGGGTTGGTAATTCACCCTCTCAACAACACTGACAAACAACTTTTCAGGTTCAAGTGGTGTGCAAGCTTTTTTTTTTTTTTTTTTGAAAATAAAACAGACTACAAGTTTTTTGGGGGTGAGTGTGAGGACGAACACTGCGTCTGTCGTCTTAATCTGTCTAATGATCACCACTTCAACCCTCTGCTGATGGTATCCATGGCTGACATTAAATACAATTTTTTGGGGGATGAATTTGTTTGCATACATTTACATTTTACAAAGGGTGCCGGAGTGTAACTTGCCTATATGACGTGTTACTTTTATCTATGGTTGTCTTTCAGCCTCCATCTGCCAGAGGCAACAAAAGCATACAAAATTTCGAAAAGTAGTTAATGAAAGATTTTTTGTTTATTTGCGGATGTTAATGCATTCGTTTGGAATGACCGAGCGCTTTATGTACTTGTTTGGGGTGCACTCGGCAAAAAAGTGACAGGTCCTGGAGCGCCTGTAGGCTTAGTTAAAATTAAGATTAATGTGGCGAGTGGATTTTAAGCGGATTGAATGGGTAATTCTGGAATAAATTCGGGATTTCTGCATAAAGTAGTACAGTTGACAATGGATATCTGGTTCGGTAGAGAAAGCTGACATTGCTTGAGGGAGGGTGGGCGTTGATACAATTGCAGTCGGTTCTACTCTAATGGACGGATGTCGTTGTTAGTTATTTCTGTAATTACTTCAAATGGAATTGTTTGGAATTAGATCGCATATACATTAATACAGACATCCATTGAAGTATGAGCAATTATGTATTTAAATTTCGTTTTTTAAGGAATAAGAATATTGACTTTTTCAAGCTTTGCGAGGTTTTTGTAAATTTTAGACAATTTTACATGACTCACCGAGAGTAGCTAGCTATAAGAGCGGTTCGCACATATAACAATCATTACCCTTGACTGGAGACATAAACTTTGGTGCTGAAGTAATCGTTTACTTGCCTATGTGATGCGCCACGGCAACTTGCTTTAACGGAATTGAGCGGAGTTCGTACAAGTAAATAAAACTACAAATGCTGTTTACTACGTTATAATATTTAATTATTTAAGACAACTGTTAATTAAAGGTTGTTCCGCTGCGTCTTCGGTTAAAAGTGGACTGTGCTGCTATATTTCTGCGTCCGCCCTTTTATACAGCTTCTCCTTATCACCAGTCACCACCAGTCCCATACGTTGTATAGTTTAATGGTATTAAGCACCTTATACCATGTCAGCGCCTTCCATATTTCATTCACTATGAATGCGCCGCCGCCAATAGCGCCGACGATAGCAATTATTGAGTACAAACTTGCCATCTGGTATCTAACTTCTTCTGTCGCCTGCCTTCTATGTTTGGCCCTTATAAATGAAACAATTGTGTCAAGTGGGCGACAAATTGATTATTTAATTGTTTGTTTGGGCGCTGCATATGGTTCCCAAAGTGATGGCAGTGGGCCACGATGCAACTCGATCCGTTGTTCTGATTATGACATGCGCTCGTAGTGATCGGTTTCGGTCTGCAACTTAGTGTCATATTGAATTTGGGTTAGTGGCAGTGGGTCGGAACTGCAACTTAATATTGTGTTGATTTGGGTTAATGGCAATGGGTCGGAACTGCAGCTTTGCTTTTGGGTTGATGGGTCAAAGCTACAACATAATATTGTGTTCTTTATTGTTGACATGAGACGGTGTCTGGTGGCATCGTATGACGATGACTTTGTTGTTTGATGTGGTCTTTCATGTTGCTATTCGCAACATCCTGCCCCCCGCGGCGCGAGGGTGATGATGATCATGAAAAGATAAAAAAATGCAAGTGCGTTGGATTGTGTTGGAACATATTTTGTAGGAAAGACTTATGTGTATATACTAACTTAAAATCTCTAAATAGTATAGGAGTACTGTGATATTTCATGGTTCGATTGGTAGTTTGCATACCTTGGCGATTGGTCGGACATAGGTCCCCTTGGCTGTTTTCACTGTAACTACGCGTATTAGTCCATCCGCTCCAGGTTTTGTTTCGGTGATTCGTCCCAAAGGCCATAATGTTGGAGGCGATTGATCGTCCGTAATTAATACCAATTCGCCGATTTTTAGATTCGTTGAGGGGTTCAGCCACTTCGGTCGTTGCTGTAGTCGTGCTAGATATTCAGTTTTCCATATTTTCCAGAAATCTTGCATTATTTTCTGCATTAACTGCCACCGCGTCAATGAGTTTTCCTTAAACTCAGTGAAATCCTTCTCTGGCGTTGTGTTTAGAGCCGATCCGATAAGGAAATGTCCGGGAGTTAGAACCTGCAAGTCCTCGCAGTCCTCTGATAGTGGACATAATGGTCGTGAATTGAGACACGCTTCAATTTGTGTCAACGTCGTGCACATTTCTTCAAATGTCAACGTATAATTCCCCATGATCCGATGCAAGTGGAACTTTATTGATTTTACCCCTGCTTCCCACAATCCTCCAAAGTGTGGTGCTGACGGCGGGTTAAAATGCCAGGTGGTGCCATTCGCAATTAATTGATCGTTAATTTCGGTATTCCATTGCTTGGTCAATTGCTTCAGTTCGGCGGTCATCATATTCTTAGCTCCTACGAAGTTGGTGCCGCAATCGCTATACATATTTGCACAGATTCCTCTTCGTGCTACAAATCGTTTGAATGCTGCTAGAAATGCAGCTGCGCTATAGTCACTTACCAGTTCAATGTGAATAGCCTTGGTACACAAACAGATAAATATTGAGATGTATGCTTTCAGTAGTTTGTTACATCGTCCCTTCCATGCCTTGACCTGTATCGGCCCCGCGAAGTCCACACCGGAGTTGTAAAATGGCCGAGCCAATTGCACTCGCGCACTGGGTAATTGGCCCATTTGTTGCTGCTCAATGGTTGGTTTGTTTCTGAAGCACGTAATACAAGCGTGAATGCATTTCTTCACTCCAGTCTTCATTCTTTGAATCCAAAATCTTGTCCGAAGATAGGCCATCATTTGTTGTTGTCCTCCATGCATGGTTCGCATGTGTGCATCTCTGATTAGTAGTGTGGTAAGCGGATTTGTTGCGGGTAACAAAATTGGATGCCGTTGATCATATGGTAAGTCTGCATTATCTAACCGGCCACCTACTCGCAACACCCCATTCTCGTCGAGAAAGGGACTTAGTCGTTTTAACGTGCTCTTCTTATTCAGGGTGTTCTGGTCCGTTAAGTGTTTCACTTCTTCCTCAAAATGTTCCCTTTGCACGATTTTGATGATTCGAAGCATTGCCCCTTCCAGTTCCTTAATTGTCAGCTTGCCGGAGAGTTTCGGGATCCCCTTTTTGCAATTGTTGTTGAATCGAAAGCAATATGCGGTTACCCTAAGTAAACGTTGGAGTGATGAAAATCTATCCATTAACGCTATATCTTTTGTCCCTTGGATGTACATGCAGACTGAAAATATATTTCGGTTAGCATTGCATTTGTTAAGATGACTCACATATGAAGTTTCGGTTCTCTGTTTTAATAATGTCTTTTTGGTGCCCAGATCAGTGTCTCTAATTTCTTGGTCGATGTGCGTTTGAGCACTGAAATTTTCCAGGAATGATGGTCCATCCCACCACTGCCGGCATTCCATTAGTTGACTCGGAAAAACTCCCCTGGATGCGATGTCAGCTGGGTTTTCCTTTGATGGAACATACTTCCAATTCTGTACGTTCGTAAGACGTTGAATCTCTGCTACTCTATTTGCGACAAATGTCTCACGCTTATGAGGTGCATGTGTTATCCATGCCAATACAATCTGTGAGTCCGTCCAGGTAAATATTTGCAATTGTTCCAACTGAATCATCTTTACCACATGACTCATTAGTTTTGCTAGAAGTAGTGCGCCACATAATTCCAGCCGTGGCAAAGTTTCCCTTTTAACTGGTGCCACCTTCGTTTTTGAGATTATGAGGCTTGTTGTTACTATGCCGTGGGTCTTTGTGCGTAAATAGATTGCTGCGGCGTAGCCCTTTTCGGAGGCGTCACTGAATCCATGTAGTTGTACCTCTGATTGTTTAATTGTGTGGATCCATCGTGGAATTTGTAAGTTCTCTAGCTCCCGAAGTTCCGTACTAAACCTTTCCCATTTTGCTTTAATCTCTGCATCGACTTCGTCATCCCAATCGACTTGCTGTTTCCACATTTCTTGCATGAGCATTTTTGCTTTTATGATGCAAGGTGAAATCCAACCCATTGGATCATATATGCGTGCTATGTCTGACAAAATTGTACGTTTTGTACATGATTTGTGTTCAATCCGATTTAATTTGAACGTGAAAATATCCCGTGCTGGGTGCCACTGGATCCCTAGAGTTTTAATGCAGTCCTTTTCGTTGAAAGATAATGGCAACTCTAATTCACGGAACTCAGCTGGAATGGCTTCTAAGAATTCGTTGGAATTGCTGGCCCATTTGCGTAGAGGAAAACCTCCTAGCGACATCATTCTCATCAATTCTTCTCTCATACGATTTGCTTCGGGGATGGAATCTGCTCCGTGTATAACGTCATCCACATAGAAATTATTTTCGGCAATGGTTGCTGCCAATGGAAAATCGTTCCCTTCGTCTGCTGCCAGTTGACGTAGTGTTCTTATTGCCAAGAACGGCGCGGCTGCAGTGCCAAAAGTCACTGTCTTTAGACGAAATGTTTTTACTTCTTGATCTTCTCTTCTTCTCCATAAGATTAATTGGTACATAGCGTCTTGGTTAGCTATCCAAATCTGTCTATACATTTTATTGATGTCAGCCACAAACGCAACTCGATGCTTGCGAAAACGTAGTATGTGATCAATGATGTTGTCTTGCTGCTTCGGACCAGTCAGCAAATGATCGTTGAGCGATGATCCGTCCGATGTAGGACAGGATGCATCGAAAACAATGCGCAGTTTTGTCGTTGTACTTGATTCCTTCATCACAGCATGGTGTGGTAAATAGTAATGTTGATGCGCGTTAATCAATTGGACGTTAGGGACTTCTTCGATCTGGTCCAATTCAAAATACTCTTCCATACCCTGTTTATATTTGTGGGCGAAATCTGGATTTGTTTTGAAACGTTTTTCAAGTTGCAAAAATCTGGCTAAGGCTGAGTTGTATGATCTCCCCATTTGTGGACGACGTCCTTCCTTGAATGGCAGTGAGACCTTATATCTTCCGTCTAGCAAGCGTTCATGTGTTTCGCAGAAATGGGACTCACAGTCTTCTTCCTCGCGGGTAAACACCAAATTTTGTGGGTCCTGTTCAATTTCCCAAAATCCTTGCAGGATCCCTTCCACGTTTTCTGTCTGTGTACAGAATGCATTCGTAACACGGTTGCCTTCAAAAACTGGGCCGATCAGTACCCATCCAAATACCGTTTGTTGTGCCATGGGTGTACCACATTTTCCTTTAATTAAACCTTGGAGCGAAATTTCTGGGTATACATCACTTCCTAACAATATGTCAATTTTGTTTGGTTGATTAAACTGGGGGTCAGCTAGTGCAAGTCCGGATATATGTGGCCACTCTGACTTATCCATTTTCTTGCTTGGAAGCCATGCTGTTAATCTAGGCAATACTAAAACCTGAATAGTAATGTCAAAATCATGGTTCATTAACGAATGTAGACTAACCAAAGCGCTCGCCTTTGAGCAACAACTATTCACTCCGCCGATTCCTCCAATCTCGGTTATTTGTTTTGTCTTCCTTAATTTCAACAATTGAATTGCAGATTCGGTTATGTACGACGCTTCAGATCCAGGATCCAGTAACGCGCGCAGTGTGATTAATTTACCTGACTGATCCATCGCGTTTACCAGCATCGTTGCCAAGAGAACTGTTGGTTGTTTCTTCTCCGGTCTTCCTCCTGTGGTCATTTGAATTTCTTCCATCACGTATGCGTTGCAGTTCTGTGATGTCGAAGGTTGAGGATCCCTTGGTCTCTGCATTTGTTGGCCATTCCTATTAGGCTGGTATGACGTATTGGACCCTCTGGCATTGTTTGCTTGGATGTGTAATAAAGTATGATGCTGTCCTTGGCATTCAGCACATTTGAAATGACTGGGACAACTATTTCTATCATGCCCTCTTGCCAGGCAATTAAAACACAAATGATGTTGACGTGTAATTTCTTGTCGTTTTTTTGGATCGGCTGCCAAGAATTTGCTGCATCGACGCATCGAGTGGGACCCGTTACACAGGGCACACGAATAGTAATCATTTTCCCTTGTATGCAAGGAAATTTTCTTTGCGCTTGGTCCTTGCCCAGTTTTGGCAATCTGACCAATGGCTTCCAGAGTTCTGTATCTGTTTGTAAGAAACTCTGTGAAATCCGCGAAATCAGGTAGTGCTTTGGAAGATCCAAGATGCTCTTCCCAAAGACCCTGAGTTTGCGACGGTAGTTTCTGTATCATTAGATGTATAATTATAGCATCCCATTGATGCACGGGTACTTCTAAATTCCTTAACGATTGGACGCATTCATTAGTGGTGTCCAATAACGCCTTAATACCCTTCACATCTTCGTTGTGTAACTTCGCTTGGTTGCAGAAGAGTCTCAGTTGACAATTGACTAGCAAGCGTTTGTGCTCGTATCGCGTAGTCAGAATTGTCCAAGCAGAATCATAATTCTTCTCATTGATGACCAAATGCTGCAGCAGCCGTGCGGCTTCGTCGCTGACATTTGCCTTTAAGTAGTGCAGTTTTTGCACCTTCGATAATGTGTTATTATCATGTACGATGCTCTTAAATAAATTGCTGAATTCTGGCCAGCTCTCATAATTGCCACCAAAACATGGTATTTTGATAGCTGGAAGCTTGAAATCGCTAGAAATGGTGGGACTCGCTGTTTCCTTGGACACATTGAGGGTATCAAGGGCCTCCTTTAATGTAGCCATATACTGAAAATACAATTCTTTCAGTGTCCCGAAGATTTCTTGTTCCAAATAGGAAGTCTTAACTTCACTTGACTCAGTGGATGCAACAATGAGCATATGGTGCCGTTTGGCACTGGCAAATATGTCCTCCAGCTCCTCCAATCGTGCTTGAAGAGCGAACCTTGATTGAGGAGTGACCTTAGTCTCGACATATTTGTCATATTCACCTTTCACTTCCCTTAAGAAATTTGTGACCGTTCCGCAGGCCGTAGTCAATTTTGTTTTACTCATTTTCCTATTCTACCTGATTTAGAGACCTTAATAGTTTTCTACTTTGCTTTCTAATATAATAAAGAAAATAAAAGTTCCAACGCACCTGATTTTCTCTTTGGTTTCACAGTATCTGCCGGTGGTCAAAATAGCTGCTTCCTCTTCAGTGGTTGTCAAATGGCTGCTTCTGATGTTCAGGTCTCACCTTGATTAAATTGTTCACAGGGATTGTCTTTCCCGATGTTGGATCACAACACCTTTTATTTCACGATACACAAACACAATCCTTGACGCAGGAGATCCGATTTTGGATCACAACACTGTTAACTTATAGTTCACGATACACAATCCTTGCCGAAAGGATCCGGCTCGAAGGACCAAATGATGCGCCACGGCAACTCGCTTTAACGGAATTGAGCGGAGTTCGTACAAGTAAATAAAACTACAAATGCTGTTTACTACGTTATAATATTTAATTATTTAAGACAACTGTTAATTAAAGGTTGTTCCGCTGCGTCTTCGGTTAAAAGTGGACTGTGCTGCTATATTTCTGCGTCCGCCCTTTTATACAGCTTCTCCTTATCACCAGTCACCACCAGTCCCATACGTTGTATAGTTTAATGGTATTAAGCACCTTATACCATGTCAGCGCCTTCCATATTTCATTCACTATGAATGCGCCGCCGCCAATAGCGCCGACGATAGCAATTATTGAGTACAAACTTGCCATCTGGTATCTAACTTCTTCTGTCGCCTGCCTTCTATGTTTGGCCCTTATAAATGAAACAATTGTGTCAAGTGGGCGACAAATTGATTATTTAATTGTTTGTTTGGGCGCTGCATATGGTTCCCAAAGTGATGGCAGTGGGCCACGATGCAACTCGATCCGTTGTTCTGATTATGACATGCGCTCGTAGTGATCGGTTTCGGTCTGCAACTTAGTGTCATATTGAATTTGGGTTAGTGGCAGTGGGTCGGAACTGCAACTTAATATTGTGTTGATTTGGGTTAATGGCAATGGGTCGGAACTGCAGCTTTGCTTTTGGGTTGATGGGTCAAAGCTACAACATAATATTGTGTTCTTTATTGTTGACATGAGACGGTGTCTGGTGGCATCGTATGACGATGACTTTGTTGTTTGATGTGGTCTTTCATGTTGCTATTCGCAACACTATGTATAGCGGTACCTCCAACCCCTAAGTCTTCAATGTATAGATCATAGTAATTTTCACATTGGGCATCATTTTGAAACCCTAAAGAAAATAGGACGGTACACGAATTGACCTGAAAATAGCGTAGACGTAAATTCGTGCTTATTCGCACACAATTCGTGCTGGTAATTTGTTTGCGCACATCTGTATGTTGGAGTGTGCGTTTGCATACCTTGCGTGTGCGTTAGCATACCTTGCGTGTGCGTTTAATTTAATCATAAAACGTTTAACCTTTAAAAGCTATCCAGTTGGTTGCTCTTTAAGTGTCAAAATCATACCTATAAATATTAATCACTAAAAGCCTTTGCCGTTACTCCCCCAAACCACCATGAATCACTAACCACCCGACTACAAATTACAACTGAAATAATAATTCACCACCAAATACGTCCTTAATATCCACCTTGCTTTCTCACAAGCGAAATCCTAGATATTCCCTCATCAATTAGAGGTTAGCAGGTAAACATTAGCACTATCCACTGTCCACTCGGAAATGTTGGCCAAAAAGCCAAATTTACAGCCAAGCCCAAATGTGAGCACACCTCTCTAGCGGACAAACAAAATGGCTTTCGCAAACAAATCTACACACCACCAGCACCACCACCTGTGTCATCATCAGTTGGATGTTGAGAGCAAAAACCTGTCAGTATGTTCCCTGTCCCAATTAAAAGTAAAAGAATCTAGGTCATGAGAAGCACATACAACCTTCCTATAAAAAAGAATTCTGGCATTTTGCCAGCAGCAGGAGAATTCTCATTTTAATCTTTATTTTTTTTTTTTTTTGTTTTTGCAGAAACCCTCTTCGAATACATCCTGCCGTTTTCCGAAACTAGAGGAATGCGCCCACTTCCACTATGAACGGGTGCAGTTAGGTCCGCTTTCTGTACGCCTTGTAGATGACAAATCTGAACTGCTAAACAGCAGCATTGCCTCCCAGTCGTTGGGCGGTGATGTGGCTGCATCACAAAATTCTTCATTGCGGTCGTTTAGTCCTTCGATATGCTGGTTCATTGTTAAAGTGATACCAAATCGTTCGGATCCGTTCCTGGTGCGGCGTTCCTTTGACAATATGACGCTGCTGGATGAGATGCTGCATCGGTGTGTGTACGATAGGAAGATTAGTGGACTCAAGGACCTGAGTGAGTTGGACTTTAAGTCCGAAGAGGATGTGGAATACGCGGTAGCTAAATACTTGGAGCGGTTTTCGAAAATCGCTTCGGATTCGTTGACCTGTGGGACTATACTGACGTGGTTGCAGCTGGACAATAAAGGGAGGCGGCTACCCCTAGCGGATACCGATACAATGAAGAGTATCAATACGCCCGCAGTGGGTGCGGCTTATGGTGTTAGGAGGTAGGTTTAGTCATATAAAAAGTACCCCAAGAACATATATAAGAAGTTTCTTTAAAATTATAGGTACATCGCTCAGGCGTCTGATGAGATCTCCATTGAAGTTGGTGACATGATCTCCGTGATCGACATGCCCAGTCCGGCAGAGTCTATCTGGTGGCGTGGCAAAAAGTCGCATCTCCAAAAGTCGCACTACGAAGTGGGTTTCTTTCCACAGAGCTGTGTGGCAACAATTGGCGATAAGGTGCCACGGCACTTTCCAATGCCAGCGCCGCTCGTAGGGCAACTTGATGTGTCTCCAACAAAGCCTGTTCTTCGCAAGCATGGGAAGCTGATTGCGTTCTTTCGATCGTTTATACTATCACGGCCTTCTCGGCGTAGGCTGAAACAGAGCGGCATCTATCGGGAACGGGTGTTCTCGTGCGATTTAAGTGAACACCTGCTCAACAGTGGCCAAGAGATTCCGATGGTGCTTAAGTGCTGTGCGGAGTTTATCGAGGAGAATGGTATTGTGGATGGTATCTATCGGTTGTCAGGCATCACATCGAACATTCAGAAGCTGAGGCGGGCCTTTGACGAAGAACGGATTCCGGATTTGAGTAATCCTGAGATTCGACAGGATATACACGCAGTCAGTTCACTGCTCAAGATGTACTTTAGGGAGCTGCCGAATCCGCTGTGCACGTACCAGTTGTACAATAACTTTGTGGAAGCCATACAGGCCAAGAGCGAATCTAACGAGCGACTGAAGCTAATGAAGGACACGGTGCTGAAGCTGCCACCGCCTCATTACAGGTGAGTTTGGGAATTCCTTCAGTTTTTCCTCAACCAAAAATGTTTTTCTTTGTAGAACCCTCCGGTATCTGGCTCAGCATCTGAACAAGATCTCGCAGCACTCCGCTCGGACCGGAATGACTGACAAGAATCTAGCAATTGTCTGGGCGCCAAATCTACTTCGCTCGCCGGCTCTCGAATCGGGCGGCGTGGCCGCCTTACGTGGTGTTGGAGTTCAGGCCGTGGTCACGGAGTACCTGATACGAAATTGCCATCTCATCTTCGATCCCAGTGACGAGGGAGTTCGACTGAGCTACGCGGGGAATGTCGCTACTGCGGCGGAACAGCGAATGGACTCGCTGACAGATTGTGAGAGTCTGCTGGTCGAGCAACGTGAACACGACCAGTCGTTGTGTTTTGTTGAGCGCCCCAAATCACTCAGTGCCAGTGGACCAAAGCTGATAAGTCTCGAGGAGGCACAAGAGCGTCACGGTCGTTTGGATGGTTGCGACATGAACAAGTCGATGCCCATCAATATGGTGTCGAACTCAACTAACATTGGGTCTTACATCGAGGTGGGAGGAGGGCCTTCATCGTTGCCTGATAAGTATCATACGGTTCTGCCGGTACCACGAAGTTGGCAGAAACGGAAAACCCACTCTTGGAAATCGCTCTTTACCAGAAATCCTCGCAACTCGAATAGCAACAACGACATGAAGGGCTTGAACACGTCTTCAACTACACCCGCTCATAAGACTGGTACGGCAGCTCAGGTCACCTTCGCTGATGACCATGACAGTGCTGATGGCGGCCTACACATGAAAAGCAGCAAGCAAGACAAGCCCAATTCGATAGATCTCTTCGAGGTGGGCAAGCCGATGGACATCTGCGTAAGATCTAGTTCGATTGACAGCCTTCGCACAGCTGGCCATTCCCGATCGGTGTCCCATGATTCCTATTTCGACCTCTTGCAGTCCCCACAGCGCGGTATGACCACCTGCCCATCGCGTGAGCTCTCCGAGCTCGGCTTGAACTTTGACAGAGAGGAGCCCGAAATGCGCATCTTCTCAGAAAGTGAGAGTCTAGTAAGCAGTCCCAAAGTGGGCAAAGAAAATATACCTCCCGCCCGACGTGTGTTACGTGCTCGCCCTGAGGAGTTCTCCAGCACCACCAATTCCGTAAATCCCAGTCCGAAGAAGCAGCCCAGACTCAATCTGCTCTCCCCAAGCAGTGCCGCTGCACCACAGTCATGGGGCGCTACAGCAACAACCACATGCGGAGTTGGCGATCACAACGACGAGAGCTGCTGCAAGCGATACAAACTCGAAGATCAGCTCTCTGACATACAATTCATCGATTGTAGCACGCCGGAACATACGATCAGCAACCCCAGCACCATGTACACCAGTGTTCAGGTGCATAATCCGCCAAAGAAATCGGTTTCAAAGACATCCCTCGACTCGGAGGGGACTGGCAAAGCGAATAACACTACGTTCGGGTCGATTTTCGAGAACAAGGAGAAGAACGGCGGTGAAAGCTCCCATATAATCACTCGGTATAGCTATCCAACTGTGCAGGTAGGTGCCAAACGTAAAGACAACGATACAGCGCTAAAGGAGCGATTCAGCTACCCCGGCTCGGGCAATAGTGGGAAGTATGTGTGCAGATTGGTAGCGAAAGATGTCAAATTGAATGTGAACGACGCAGAGCAAAAGAAGGCACAACAGCAAGAGCAAACTGCTGCAGGTGATGAATTGCAGACACAAAGGTAAGTGGGACATGGTTGGCTTTTTTCCAGATAATAAGTGTTGCTTTGCGGACCTATGGGCTTTAGATTATGCACAAGCTTTTAAATATTTAGGAGGCAGCGTTTTTGTTTATGTTTTGGTTTTCAGCAGAGGGTGGGTGTACTTTTGGAGGACGGTTGAAAAGTTGAATCGTCAAATTAAGTTTCGCTTGACAGAAAAGTTGATACATCAGCGATCATGATCGTATGTCGGTCATGATGAATACTATTTCGAAAAATCTAGTATCTGGGCAAAGACTATACTTGTCTATTAAGATCTTCGTCTACGAGTACGTTTAGATTTCCCTGGGCTTCAATAAATTTACGATTGTTCCCCACGATAATGAATGCGATTTCAATATGTGATCATCTGAGGAAGAGTCGACTTCTTTGGACTGCGATGATCGGAAAACTAAAGCAATCAACTAATCATCTCTTGTGTTTGAGTATGTTTCTTATTTAGCTCCACAGATTTGATCTGATCACTGATCAATTGATTTTCAACCGCTGATCGCTCCGGATTTTATGATTAAGCCTGTGATTGTAATAATTTGAATTGATCGTCAGTACCTATTGTGTTCATGGTTATAAAAACCGGTTAAAGGCGCTGATACAAAGAACTATTTATGCCGCTTTAAAAAGTTTGCCGATACTGCTTTTGATGACGCTGCCAGCTTGCTTGGGTTATGATTATGACAATAATGACGGGGATATGAACAAAAAAAACTAAAATTAGTCACTAACACCAACAACAACATTAACATTTGTTATTAATTTATACAACAAATAATACATACATATTATGTTTTTAAATCGTGTAAAAACCGTACCAACAATTTTATAGCTTTCTACAAAAATGTGCCACATGTATTCGTACCGTTAAACAAGGCCTACTTGGAAGGGTCAGGCAACTGCAACCGAGGCCAAGGCTGCAACTGTTCCCTGTGACGGTCGTCTAAGTGAATCCACATCCACTGTCTTATTTCTGCTCCCAAAAAAAAAAAAAAAAATATACCAATCAAATCTTTCACATTCCCAAAATCCAACAAAGTACAACCGACAACAAAAGTAAGCCGTGTGAATTGTTTTGTCATCTAAACTCTCATCATTGTGGTGCTAAATATATTCTCCCTATTTCCCTGTGCTGCGCTCTTTTACTCAGTACTCATTTAATCCGCTCATGAAATCAATTAAACACATACATATACGTCATCTTAGGGTCACACTAGGACCTAGTTTTACGTTTGTTCATTAATAAATTTTGTGTTGAGCTTGTGCCACAATCTTTGGCCTGGTTGTAGTTTGCATTTTGGAGTGTGTTCTCAGCGCGCGTGCTTGGGTTTCATCATTCATTTAATATGGCTCTCCCCCATTTTAGAGTGACTTTTTCACAGCAACAACAGCATGCACAGAATAAACTCATACCCGATCTGTTAAAGCCCAAGAATCGCTATAGCTACTGTGATCCACTGAAGGACTCGAATTCTTCGATAAATTATCTTCTGCGGAGCAACTCTGCCGACTTGAGCAAGGATAAGCTGTCAATTGGCTCAAGTAATGAGATGGAGAGATCCAAGTTGAGTGTGACTCCGTCGTCGCCCATACAGAGTCCACGCTACTCGCTGCTGGTCGGTGAGACGAGCTCTGAGAACAGCAGTGCTGTCAATACACCGCTGTATGAGTTGGATCCAATCGCCATGATGGCGGCATCACAGTCATCGTCGCAAAATTATGATGAAACCAAAGAATTCGCAGTTGGAAGCTGCTGTCGTGCGTCCGCGGATAGCATATGCAGCAATGTAAGTTTGCACTAGGCTTTCGCATTCCCAACTTTACTTATGTCGTTTTTTTTCCCGTTCTAGCTAACTTCACAGAATGAGAAACGTGATATGAACGCCCTCAAGCGTGAACTCTCACTCGACCTAGATCCCGCCAATGTTTGCTCGAAGATGTCTGTCGATTTGACCGACAGCACCAGGCAACCGCAATCATCACATCTCATACCATCACCCAACACTCACACTTCAGACAATACTAGTCAATCGGTCACGCCCAGCGAGTTCGGCTATCAACACCTAAATCGACAGTCGAACGTTGTATCACTGGAGAGCTCTCCAAACTTTGATGACTATGAGAACATCGAACGGGCCTTCCTGAACTATGACAAATCGGCGGTGACGCCGAGCAACAGTACAGCTCCACTGATTGGACAGAGTTCGACCAACAATTCATCAAAGAAACTCGTAAATACGGCGGTGAGCCCTATTAAGGCGACAATAAACATTACATATAACTTGAAGAGTCCCCGGGACGGTCCGCAGATGCCAGATCCAGAGACTCCTCGACAGCCCCTCTTGGAAACGAGTTTCGACGAGAATATCGTCTACGAGCAGGTTAAGTTCTTCAGAAACTCGGTGACAGAGGTAAACCAGCTGCTGAATAATGGAAATCCTCTCTACGACGACGGTGGCGATAAGCAGACACTTCAAGAAGAGTCCACTGACGAGGACGAGCATCCCTGTCCAATTTCAGAGGTGAACAGCAATCTGATCGTCTTAAGCGACGATGAAGAACAACATGACTTCCGCAACCTGTCGGACGACATTCAAATGTCGGACAACATCGACAGCCTTGAATGTGATCCAAGCCTTTCGCTCTACGAGAACGTCGAGCTGCGAAAACCACCCACCCTCTACGAGAACATCGAAGGAGAGTCGATGAAATCTGGCAATGGGTTGGAGAAGCTCCACATGGACCCACGTCGATCGCCATCAAACTTCAGTGTCAAACAGTTGGCAACCAAATTCGAAGTATCCCCCGTGGAACAGCAGCAGGCCTTTGATTTTAATGTACGAGTTTCGAAGAAGTCGGACAAACCGCCTCCTCCGCAACCGCCGGCAAAACCGACGCAAAGCTCGTCCAACTCCAGCAAGCAGCAGTTGAACAAAACCAATCAAATCACCCGAAGCCTGGATGAAAACGCCTTCGTTCGCGAGTTCGGCCCAAAGCGCCTCGAAGACATCGCGAGAAGCGTTCACCAAATGGATAAAATCGAAGAAGCCAGTCGCCGAAAGTCCTTCGATTTCACACGGCCAAAATGTCTCAATCCGCCAAAACGTCTACCTGGTATGCCAATCAGTGAAGAAGTCTGCCAAAAGAACTCAAACTCCCTCAAGCTGGACCTCAGTGAAGTCGAGTCATCATCCTCCAGCGAAACAGAGGCAAATGTGAAAATCACCCCAACCACTGAGAACCGAATCTCGCTGATTCAAAACAACGTTGCTGCCGACGACCCCAACAATCCAAGCGGCATTGCTGCACCTCTCAAAGTACTAAGTGGCGTCAAACTCGATCGCGAGCGGATCGACAAAATAAAAGAAGAGCGACGCCATCAACTCAAAGAGAAATACCGAACGGATTCGTTCAAATCAAAATCGAAGACCGAACTTCGTGAGTTCCAAAAGGATGACGACAAATTCCAATCGGAATCGTTGAGAGTTAAGTCGAAATCACGAGGCGATGTTCGAACTACCTTCTTCCAAAAGGACATTGACGACAATCTGAAAGGATGTGAGACGACTTTTCATACGGGCGGCAGGGTGAGGAGCATTAGTGATGAGAAAAATCAAAACTGTGAGTCAGAGAATTTGGTGAATCTAGAGAAGAGCAACACCGATGCAACGGTGGAGTTTTCAGCGCGAGCTACTGTACAGAAATTCGAGAGAAAGAGCCTAGACTATGCGAGGGAACGTGATGTCAGCAATATGGCCGGGGGTGATGGAAATCTACGCAATGCAAGTGGAACACCGACGACAAATGCTGCTGCGATGCTATCGAGAAATAGTATTAGTTCAACGTGAGTATGAAATTTATTAGATTTACTAAATTGTTGTAGTGTCGTTCGTTTTTTTACATATTTTTCCTCGTTTCTTTGACAGTAGTCAGTCAGTGTTAAAAAATTTGTTTTTTCAAGCGCCCAACGTCAATTCACGACGAAAACGATTATGAACTATTTGCCAAACAAATGAAAAGTTGCTGTAAGCTATCAGATTAACTATGAATTATTTTTTGAGGGAATAACATTAACAACAAATCACAGGCACAGTCACTTTGGTAGGAATGATAGCTATTTCGAACTACACTACTAATTGATCATCAGACTCCTTTTAAGTGATTGTTTGAACAGTTTGAATTCTGACAGTGAATTCCCAGTTGGGAAGACATTTCTGCTTTCGTTGCCTTAGGAAGTGAACCTTACATTTCGATTTGTATGTCTACCACTTGCGCCAACTGTGCGATAAGTACAAGTCCGCCAACTGGTGATTAGAATTTAGAACGGAAGAGAAGACCAACCTCTGTGCCTTGTGGTTGCTACGAGGTATTTTTGTTTATTGCCGTTCTCTCGGGTTTTCATCGCCTCTTAACTGTCTGACTGAGTCTTGCCATACAAGATCTCCCATCTATTATCCCGGCAGTCCTATAAACCTTTTGTTGCTTGTTATAAATGCGATTTTCAATGTAGCCTTTTATTCAGGTTTGCCCCAAGATATTTGACTTCTTCAGAGTTCTCAAATTCAACGACCGTGTTTTGACCTTAGTTTATATATATAACTTAGCTTAGTTAAAGTGGCTCTCGATGAGAGAAACACTTAGGCCGTTATTCGGCCCATTGTGTATACCACTGGCATTTGGGGAGCTGTTTCTTTACTGGCTACTCATGTAAAGCATTTGCTGCCGGTTATAAAGCTAAGAATGTAAGCGGCGCTGGTGTTACCTAGATCACTGAGATCATTGAGAAAATAGTTTCCTAAGTGGGCTTCTTAGATTGGCCAGGGCAGGGCAACTGCAAAGAAAGTGAGTGACGGACTCGTCCTCCTCTTCGTCTCTACAGCTTCTGCAGAAGTCATTGTAAGGGAGATCACATTAACGACTTTCGAGATGCTGGATCTTTTAAGTCGAAGAAGCTCCGTGGATCGCTTTGCGTCCAGAGCTGGCCAGGTGAACTTGGCAGTATCGCAGTATCTTAAATGTTTCCATCTGAACACTGCTCTGCTTGCTGCGTCTGCGTGAATTATTTGTTTAGCGTGAGAAAGTGGTGCATACACGTTGTGCAGACTTATACTGTCCACGCCAGAGGAGCTTTGCCTTGCTGTTGCAAAATTCCCTGGGATGTCACAGTGACCATCAGGAACACCGCAGAGGGTGGGGTTATATACATGTTACTCTTCTTTTGGCGAAATGACATCAAAATGTAATGGTGTGATACCACAGGATAGCTTTTTCTTTTGTTTACCGATATTTATTAAAAAAATCTTCCTTTTATCTGCATATTTCCAGGAGAGAAAAGATCTCACCAAAGTTTTCAATCCGTGACGTGACAGCGATGTTCGAATCTCGTTCTCAAAATCAACAATAAACATTTTCAAAGTCTCTTTTGCTAACAATATAAGAATAAAAACAATAACTAAACAATACATTTTTACAAAAAAAACAAATTGTATCAAATTTATATAGAATATTTCTTTACATAAACTTAACTTAATCCAAAGAATTGTACACATTTATATAAACAAAAAAAAAACATATTACCAACAAAAAAAATAAGAAAATAAATCCAATACTCAAGTGAAGATCGAAAATAACAAGAAAAAGAAGAAGAAAATTACTAACAAAAAACAAAATCTATTTTAATTTGTTTGTTTATTTTATTTATATAGCATTATATAAGAATCTTAATCTGTATCTCTTGCTCTATCTCCTCTTTCATAAATTAACAAAAAATCAGCTTTAACATTTAAATTAAAAACAAACAAAAATATATATTACGCCGCATCAAACTCTTATATCTTTCCATTTCTAAAATGCATGCCTCAGGGTCATCATCATATTCATAACTGTGAGGCTCTGTTGTAAACTTCCTTCTAACCCAGACTATGGCATTATACAATTTTACTAACAAAAATTTAGTGAGCTTGCTTTTATACATGAATAAGGCGTGAACCTTTTATGAGTTGATTGGGATAAATATTAAAAAAAAAATGTACCATCTGTTTATGAATGATATGATTGATTTGACTTGAAAGAAATAAAACTTGTTAAGCGAAATAATTATTAATTGTTAAATTATTTTCATAATATTATCACTTTAGATTTAAGTTGACATTTTATTTCGTAATTTTGTAACAATTTACTCTGCAATAACGTTTTATTTGAATTTTGTCTTTTGTTCTTAAATATTTTTAATTTCGTTTTGTTAATGATTTAGTTTTTTTTTTTAGATGTAATATATGATTTTTATGATATTATGCAAAAAGAAGAAGTTTGAGTTTTATTTTTATTTTGCATCTGTTGCGGTAAAGTGCTTGTCATGTCAGAAGAAATCTGCCACGCGTATCAACGACGGTGACCAAAATAGGAATAACAGAGATCTCTTGGTGAACATTGAAGGCATAGGAACCTCCTCTGTTCGTAACAACGCGCGGTAGGCGGACACACACATACGTTTTTTTTACAATGTTTGTTCTGTTCTGACATTCAAGTTTGCGCTACTTGGACGTTTCGCTCTATTGCAGCCTAAACATTCCCATTCGAATGTCAACAATATATTTAATATCAATCAGGAAATTTTAGATTATGCCAACTAACCTAATCAACACTATCACGTCCTCTTTCTATAGGGAAACAAAAAAATAAAAATAATTTGAAAAATCTCCTAACCTAGACCAAAACTTTTACATCTCAGAGTGTTTTTTTTAGTTTATTTTCAAATACTTCAATTTTACTCACCTATATTGCGTATAAAAATATGTAATTACGTAACTAAAATTAAATATAAAATATTGCATAAATATGCTTCCTATGGAATGTGTTTAAGGACAATCCATAAAAAAAAATCGCGCAGACTCATTTATACATTTGATACCATTTAAAGAAACACACAATTTAATAAATTATATACATTACATTATATACATTATAATATATATACAAAAATCAATAAAAGTTTGACGAAATATTCATTTTGTTTAGCTTTTCTTATTAGACAAATTAATTATCAAAAAAAAAAAAAAATGTTCGGCGTTAACAAAAATATTAAAAACAATATAACCATAGGCATTTAAAACAATAAATAAATTTTAAAAAACATTTTAGAGGTTTTCAAAAATAAGCATAAATTATGCAAAAATGTTTTTTGCTTGCTAAACTAGTTAAATAAATAAAAAGAATTATATAACAAAATATACATAGAAATGTGTGTAAGTTATATTTTTTCGTTTGCAACGGCATTTATTTTGAATATACGTTAGTTTAAATTTTGTTTTATTTTATAAGGAGTATAGTTAGGTGGATAAATTAAATTTGTTTATAAATATTTTATACAAAAGAAATACGCGTTTTGTTTATGAGAAGTAAAATATTTAGTTGAGCTTGAGTCATTGTATTTATATTAAAAATTAAATTAGTGAAATTATTACAGCGGTATAAATAAAATACAAATTAATAACAAGGCAAACGTAAAGAATTCAATAACTTTTACATATTAACAAACAAAATTTGGAAATTCATTCCAGAAAACGAGAATAAAAAAAATATTTAAAGTTTATTAAACAAGAAATTTGCTTTTGCGTTTTATTGAAGAAAGTTGAAAGCAGGAAGCAACCTAAAGGACAAGTTTTCTTTTACAAGCATGTGGCATTGTTTTTGTTTTATTTCATCTTTGTACATTAAAACGTGTACAAAGTCAACTTTAGAGAGGTGGTTGCGTATTTAGTCGAAAAGACCGAAACCCATATCGTCATCAGACTCCTCAGGTTCTTCTTTCTTCTCTTCCTTCTTGATGGACATTTTTTAAAGAAATTTACAGATTAATGGAATGAACACACTAAGATGACACCGAATTAGTCGTCATCTCCTGCCCTTACAATTTATTCTCGAAGTAGAATCTTTCAGAACTGGGGTTGAATTACCGCGTCCTTATTGTGAGCAAATACGTTACCGATGCAAAAATCGGCCCTAGAGAGGTATCCGTCCGAATGGAGAATTGTACACAACGCATACTCCGTTGAAGGCTCAAATTACCTACATTTGAGGTATCCTGTCTTGGGAAAAGAATAATTAAAATGCGACGACGTACGCATCATTGATATGATATGATGTTGTTTCCAGCTACATCGGGGTTTTCCTATTTGGTGCTTGTTTTTTCGTACGCTTCTGCCCTGGAAACACAAATTTAAGCAACAAATAGAACCAATGACTGTTAAAATGTATTTTTCTTTATTGCTTTCATTTATCAATACTTCACTGCAAATCGTGAATAAATTCCGCAACCAATTCCTGTCGGAGCATATCGGAAGACAATTCATATGAAGCTGTCAAAAATATCAGTCAAAAACGCACTTGATCGCACTGAGCTGAAACGCAAAACGCCTGTCGCCAGTGTTTGTTACATATTTGTCGGAAGGAAGTTCGGAAGAATACACCGAAGCAAAAATCTCCCGATTCGTAGGAAATTGGAGAATTTTCCGTTCCGACGGACACCTCCCTAGGGCAGAATATGTTTCCAAATTTACATTATTTCGATTCCACCTTGCCACAGATCCATTACTGATTGGATGCCCCGAGGTCGTCCATTTACCATCGCATCCGCATTATGCCGAGTAAATCGGGAGGGGCATCTTGATATACCATCCATGTGTTCGGTATACGATCTGTACCGAATGTTTACCTAAAAGAAACGATACTGCTCCTAGAAATCATGAAACGATCAAAAGAAGAAACATATCATTACCCTGCATCATAAAATACTAGAAAACAACTCTAATAGATAGCAACATTGATAAAGGCAACTGAAGTGTACATTTCCTGGTCCTGGTCTTCTAACAAGCTAGCCTGGGAGTCTAATTGCACCATCAGTGAGCGACCGTCAGCGAATTTTGGATGAAAATAACAAATACAATAACAAATTCTCGATCACGGAAGCCGTAATTCCATCCCTTATTTATTGCCTCAATTCAAAATTGAATTCATTCATAAAACGTGGTGAACGCTTTGAAAACCTCTCCAAAACACACACCAAAAAGAAAAAAAATTGCGAAATCCTCCTCGATTTTAATTTCTCCGAAAATACTAGTCGCCCAGAAATTTCAGCAGGGGGCCACCTATACTTATTGCAGAGAAATTCGCCCCAAGTAAATTTCGGAGTTGACTTATCATTGGCACTTGTCAAATCGATGGGCGGCGAAATTTGTGTGACTGCTATGAGGTAGGTATCACACTATCAACACTACTTGAGGTGAGTTTATTGGTTTATCTCAGGTAGCAAACCTGCATGTGCAATGAAACCTGCTACAATTGCTGGGCGCCTATTATTTCTTAACGGAGATCATCCGATTATTGCTAGAAGGGCTTTATTTTTGACGACTGGATCGATCGGTAGACGTCAAAATGCGGCCGCGCTATATGGCAAATTCAAAAGTAGGTCCCTGTCAACTTCTTCAACAGTTTAAGGAGCTATGTTGCTCGCATCAGAAACACATCAATTACACAAACCAAGCGAGAAGTTCTAGTACTCGTAACAAACTGAAGCGCTGCAATCGATGTAGAGAAAAACGTCTGTGTGTGGGCGGTTTGAGTATTTACTAGAAAATGCAGAATCAAAATCAAAAAAAAACCTTCCCATACCGGGAATCGAACCCGGGCCTTCTGGGTGAAAGCCAGATATCCTAGCCACTAGACCATATGGGATATATAAGACCTACTGGCATTTGTTCAATAAGAATTCCATACTGATAACTGATAAGCAAATAAAACATGCAAGATAATTGATTTTACAGCAATTGTTTGCAGGATTTCCAAACTTGACAGTCTAGTAATGACATCTGTAAAAGTATCCGAGCGCATCTGCATACCTATTAAAAATTAGTTCAAAAAGTACTGGGAGCATTAGCCGAAGGCCCATGTAGACTATTACTATTTCCCGTATGAATTTGGCCATAATGCGAACAATATTTCTAAGGAAGCGGACATTGAAAAATAGGACGCAGGTGTACCTACCTATCCTATAATATCACTCCCGTGGACATTTTCATGCTTGGTATGCACACCCACATTTCAAAATGGATTCAGAACCATGTATTCAGAGCTACGTAGCTATTCAATTGAAGCTAACACTGCCTACCCACTTTGTTGCGAAGAATATTTAAGCAAACCCAATTCATGAGATGTGCCTTCATTTCCTCTCTTTCCTTTGGGTTTTTGGGGCAAATTGGCACCACGAACTAAAGCATTGGAAGGAAAGAATATCAAATCGTCTAATCTACAACATGAGTGCCTTTGTGGCCAGATATCCTTGAAGGACCACCCAGGGAGGCATGGGTGAACATAAAATGAACAATTTTCGTCCATTTCTCAAGGACTTTAGTCCTTGTCGGGTATCATAAATTTTATTACAAAGCACCTGCCCCTACCAATCGATTGGCATTTGTTTCAAGTTCCTGAGTGATCTACAAGCTGAATTATAGGTGTTTGAATATGTCGTCCTGGGAGTTTTTCCATTCAATAAATTTCGGCAAATCGATTGAAAACTTGAAAGTAATCGAAAGTACTAGATTATTCTTCCACTTGAAGAGCTTATGCGGTGACTTTTGCATCTGAATTCTAGTACAAACTGCAATTTGCAGATGGGGAACCACATTTGTTTTCAAAGCTGCGTCGGAACTACTCGAACAATTTCAATGATTCTTATGTCATTGTCAAGGTAAAGATTTGATTTTTTTAAAAGAGTCTAGTACTAAATAAAACAATTTCTCCACTTAGTAATTTGTATTACAATAATTTTTACTAAACCCAAAAGGAAATACATGTCACGTTTTTTTGTTTGCGCAGAAAAATAAATTAATACCAAAAAGAAATTCGCTTGAATAGTATCGTCCAATTTCTAGTTGTTGGGTTCACTCAATTGAGATTCTTCATAATCCACGGCAGGACTGTCACTATGCCCCATTATACGATGCCAAAATGTGTCCAATTGCCTGGATCAAATCATCAGAAGTCCACCAGAATCACCCTAAGAAAATAGAACAATATTAGCCTCGGCTATAATAGAGGGACAACTCCTTTGCCAGCTTACACTAATCGCTTGCTGCTTGACCGGCACACACTACATAGACTCTGTGAAACCTCCTAGAACGTGCGAATTCCAAGTTCGTCCAAATAGAGATGTTTAATTGTAGCAGGACTGACGGCTGTGGTCCATCTGATGAATAGAGAAATGTTCAATAATGGACAATGGGTTAGCAGTTTGATAAGCATTCGATAAAAAAAAGTCGAAACAACCTACCAGTGTATTAAAGTCGAAGCTTTTGTGCCTCACAAGTCCTTTGATCTTCATCTCAATGTGCTGGAGTTTGAATGTTATGATCGCCCAAGTGGGGTGTCAGTCAAAAAACGTAGCAGGACAGCATTCTGCAAGATAAAATTATCAATACTTTAAGAATTAATTCCATGGCTTTTGGCATGTTATGCTTCCACGATGATTCCTCCAAAGGTCATGGCTGATTCCGTCAGAGTTATTGCCTCCACCACGAGCATTACTTTCTCTCCTTTGTTTACCTACTCCGAATCTGTCATATTTTCGTTCTCCTCCTACATCATTCTGCCTTAGCTGCGTCAGCACGAATGGTGACGTTTCCTGTTGCTTTTTCGTTTCATTAGAGTTCGGAATTATTGCCCAACGAGGGGTCCTACTTCTACTCTGTATTTCGTTCAGAAAGTAACATTTTCCGAAACCGAATATTTGGTACTTTCTATTTCGAAAGCGAAATGAAGAAAGACTTCAAACTTTACGCTTTCAAAGTTCAATTGACTCAAGAACTGAAGACATCTGCAAATGTCAAAGGCAGTGATATAGGGAAAACCGAAAGTATGACAGAGTACGAATGCAAACAAATATCAATTTCGAATAGGATTGACTTTAGGAACGAAATTGAGAGTAGGGCCCGAGGTTTAAGAATTTTTTTTTCAGTTCATTCCTGTTGCTTTTTCGTTTCATCGGAAGTCGGAATATCTGCCCAGCAATCCATAGTCCCACTTCAAAATTGTTTCATATTGTAATCTGTAATCTGCGGTCATTGACAAATTTAGGAACGGCTATGTGTCCTGTCAGTTCAGTAGTCTGCCTGCATTTGATTGCATTAGGAAGACGTCCAGTTTCTTTCTTCATTTCTAGCTGGTTACATTAATTCAAAAGAAATTGACGAGAAAATCTAGCGATTTACGCAATTTCTTTTCAATTTTTCATTGTCCATTTATGTGTAAGAAATCGGTTTTAATTGCTCGGGTTTAATATTAGACCAATTACCATACAACCATAGTTCCCATCTCTATAATTCATTCACATTTCCCCTAATCCACCATTAACATAATTTTGCATTGTGCATATTTGACATACCTACTTGCGACAAGGTGCTGAGAAACAATATAAACGTCAGCCTTTGAAGTGGCAGAAGGGAAGCAGAACAACACACAAGAAAGAAACGACAAAAAGGACATTTAAAAACAATAGGCAGGCAGTGAATATGATAGAATATACCCATACCAAGAATGTTGCCCACTCTTAAGTTTTTGTTTCAATCACCGTTTCAATGGATGTCGTCCAATTAGCGCAGATCATCTTAATGTCAGTTTTTTTTTTGTATCTTAGGAAGGAGTTGGAACCAGGGGAACGAAAGTGCTTCGGATATCGTTTATGTATAAAGGAAAAAAAATATTGCATAGCAAGTTTTCTTACAGGATTTTTGTTTGTCGCACGAGTCAGATGTAGTGGAACTGTCAATGTGACAACTCTGATGATACAGGGCTTAACTTTTAATAATGACGTGTTAATGGATTACGATTCAGGAAAAATATTTATAATTGCGTGTGGACTGATTAACAATGATGTATACAGGATAATAGATTTTAAGAGTTTGTTAATATAGGTAGGTCTTGACTCTTTTTTCTGTCTACAGATGACAGCGGTCCGCGGTGTAACGGACGGAATTTATACAATCTTTTTTTTTTTAAATTGTTCATTTCGACGTTTGTTAATGTTATATCTACTATAGTGAAATAGCAATGGCCGCATGCAAGATTCTAGTCATCATAAGTCGACTTGATTATTGACTGGTCGCAAATTTACCTGAACGCAAAAACTAACTTGAATTGTCGGTAGATATGTCACATTTTGGCAATTGCATTTTTTTTCTCAAGGGGTTCTGACTGATGGTCTACGTCAGGGCAACGATAACCTAATAGAAATGTCAAAACTCAGTACAATTTCGTTATACTCGACCCAGAATAAGTCTCCACTGATTTAGGTCGCGAAAAAATTGTCTGTGGCATTAAATCGGCGATAAATTTTGACATCACATACCCGAAACAAATTTAGCGAGAATTAATCTGTGCTGTGGAAAGAAGTGTGGTCGCTAAATTTAAGCGTGAGCAGTATAATGGGCTTAAGTCGAGAAATCCTTCATTTAATTTGTCGGTATTGCGAATTGCGATACACTCTTGTGCAAGTACCTAGGAAACATACTGACAAACGTAAGGTTTGTGAAGAAAACACACCTATTAAAACCATTCAGCGCTGCAAAATTTCTGACAGAATATATACTAGTAAGTGCTCTTTCTTTCTCCAGACTTCAAACCTTCTATTATCTTTGCAGCTTAAACAGTTAACAGGTTAAAAAAAATGTTTATCTGCAAAACGTAGTCACATGTCCTCACAATTTATGTCTTAAGTTAACGTCTTTCGACTATTTAAATAACGACTATAATGTACTTTATCGGAAACGATAACTCTAATAAAACTTCAACAGCCAAACAAACAAAAGAAAAAATATCCTTCTCATCACCTTTCCACGTACAGATCACTTAAATGTTCAAGTGTCGTAACTTTGAGAATTCGATACACACCGCCACTTGCCGCAGGGCTCCTTGTATAAGCCGTGCCCTCATTTTTATTGTCGCACTCATGCAAACCAATACAATGGCTCAAGGAAGTAACCAACTAGCTCGAGGGAGTAAAGTTCAACAAAACAATCGATTCACTCTGAAGAGTGTTTAAGGTGAATTTGTAATCCCATCTCGTCGTTCATTCATCAATTTCCAGGATAATTCTTATAGGTCTCAGGTATTCAGGATGTCTTTCAATTTGTTGCGGATTATAAGCAGGAAACATTGCCTCAGACCCATGAAACTCGATACTCGGTGTTCATCGTTAAAAAACCGCACAGCGAAACATACTTTCTTCTCATGGCAAAGATAATATAGCAACCGACTGACTGTCGTTCGATTATCCTCCGCACAAGAGCGAATCATTACTTCAATTTGGATTAAGAGGTTTGAGTTGAGAGAGACTGACGCGGATTTTCGGAGAAACATAAAAAAAAACTCACAAAAGTGACTAAATCCGCCTCCAATAATATACGGGAAGGTGAAGTAAAGTTTATACTCACATTCATGTGATTGCGTTGCGTTCCCCTTTGTTGAAAAGGACGAAAATGAAATTAAACCATCGGCTGCTGTTTCGGCGTGTGCCACATATTAGGTTACCAGAAACCGGGTCCGTCTATGCGTCTCGCAATCAAAATTACTAAGCATTGTTACCTACCCCATTGACGCAGCGTGGAAGGAGGAAGGGTGGTTGCCAACGATTTCAGTCAGGTACAGTGCAACTATTTTGTAGTTGTTGCTGATTCGTGTCCTTTAATTAAGTCAATGACAGCATTTAACTCGATCAATTACCCGCTTTTGGGCAGAGCTCAGTGTACTATTGTCATTGTTAGGACCGTTTTTGTAGAGCTGATAACATCACTATTGATGTATGTGTAAGTGCATTAAAATTACATTTTGTGCGATAGTACACATAGTTACATCTAGATAAAAGGGTAGATGAACTGATTTGATCCTGTTATTAAATTATATTCCTGCTGCTGCTGCTGCTGCAAGTGGTGGGCGGCGTGGCTCAATTAATACTTTGCTTGTGAACAGCAGATGCAGTATAGATACATGTGCCTATCTAGGTGGGGGAAACTAAGTGAACTAATTTTATTAAACGTATACTAATGCATGTAATTGAAAAGTGATATTGTGTTTTTCTGTAACTAAAGTCGATAAAAACTATGATAGAACTTAAAAATCACCGAAAACAGCGAAAATATTATGAAGTTAGTAAAAGTGGCTCCTTAATTTCCACATACCTAAGATAGAGTTTGTTTAGCTCCTAGTGTTTCATAGGAGTCCTTATTAAACTAACCTAAAGTATGCCTCTTGCAGAGCGTTCTGATTTGTTTACGGGACATCATTCAGAACTTAGCTGTCTTTTAGATTTGTTTTCCCTATACTGTCATTGTGACATCGACTGTGCTCAGCTACATTTACTCAAACTATTACCCTGACAATTTGTTCGGACCAGGTTCGGAGCTCATAGAACATAGAGTGTGTCATAGAGTGTTGTTCTCTGATCATGCTCTGAACGAACGAAGACAGAAACGTAAACACAAAGCTGTATGAACTCTGAGCTCTGTAATTGAAACAAAAATTAAGAAATGTTTTTAAATGACGGCAATACTTTGTAAATTACGTTACACACTTCAATTGAGCCCTCTGTAGTTTCATCTTAAAGCTTTACGCCGCTCGAGTTAAATATTAGCTCCCATACAAAATTCTCACCAAAATTTAGCTCAGCTAAATTTAAGCGAATCGATTTAACCGAGCGGTACATTGCTTCAGCTAAAAAATCAAATTTTCATTTTAGACTGTACTTAATATATCTGTCAAAATTTAGCGCAACCATTAGATCGGCACATTTTCTCAAGCTAAATTTTGACTGGGGTCAGATCACGTAAAACGATTGAACGATATCATTTTCACGCATGCTGTCTCTATCATATCTGTGGCAATAAACAGAGACTGCTATTGTCGAAACGATGTCATTTCATTTCATTTTCATTTTACGCGATCTGGCCCCTGGTATATTGTCTTTTGGTTTTGTTTTTGTGTTGCAGAAAAGTAAATATTTTCAATGAATAACTCGATGAAGAATCCTCTGAAAGTGAAAAATTTGAAATCAAAGAATAACAGACAAGGAAATAAGAAAGCGCAACGAAAATACATAATTTTTCGCGTCGATGAATTTTTGAAAGAAGTTATTATTAACGAACAGCTGATTTCTATGTCACTTTTAACCACAACGCACTTCATGTCCAAAGCTGGGGTTTTAGCTTATTTTTGGAGAGACAAATTGGAGAGCAGCTAAAATTTAGTTTCGCTGCAACTAATGCCGGTCGTACCTATGTTGATGCATTAATGAACAGAAAATTCCACATTTTACTATTCCAAGAGTAGGATAATTAATTACCTACGCCAACAAAATGTATTAAGAAAACAAGTTAATAAACAGTTTAAATAACAAAATTTCGAATTCCAAACGTTTTGCCGCGAACGAAAACACCCTTGGCGCGAGTTAAAGTTTATTCGCAATCCACAACATTAA
This sequence comes from Cheilosia scutellata, assembly GCA_955612985.1. Classification (NCBI taxonomy): domain Eukaryota; kingdom Metazoa; phylum Arthropoda; class Insecta; order Diptera; family Syrphidae; genus Cheilosia; species Cheilosia scutellata. The sequence goes on along the minus strand of OY015314.1, from coordinate 6,858,723 downwards.
ACCGCGTTCCACAAACTATCGAATAAAAGATTCGTTCGGACTTAACCTCAAATTAGAAATTGCTGATAGAAACTGATGGCTGAAATTCGCGAACTGACGCGACCAAGCAGTATTCATGTGAATGGACTGTCAAAACTTGCGAATATTCGTTCCTTAGTAGATGATTAGTCGCTGAGCAACTCGTCAATTTTCGACTTACTCAACCCCAATGTACGAGACTCTAAACTTTGCCCATCCAAAGCGTTGCAGATCGTTGCGCTTGCACCGATACGATATCGTATACGCAAACGAACTCGTTTTATCCATTGCGTTCAACAATAATTTCAAAACGTTGTGCTGCATAATATCGTTTCAACGCTTTGCTCAACTTTCCATTGCTATTCCGTTGCTATGAACGGATATGGTGAACGGATGTGGTGATAGCTGCCAGCTGTCAAGTGTATAATGGTCTATTAAACACTGAAAACGCTGTTAACCAACTTGAGTAACTCTTATTGCTGCCAAAATCAGACAAGTTAAGGAAATAGGTGTACTTTGTACGAAATCATTAAGAACTGGAAATGTGATCAATAAGGTGCACCAGGGCTTGCAACACGTTCAATACGAGCATATTCAATGTTGAATGGAATGATCAACGATCGCAAGTACACGAGTACGAGGCTTTAATTAAGTTTTTTTTTTATTGGTAAAACGTCAAACATTATTGTATGGCTGCGAAAACGACATTAATTTTCTTGACTCTTACCAACCACCGAAGTGCAATCTGTTTCACTGGATTCCGAATTTAGCTCAATGCATTCTTTTCTGGAGTTATGGTGTTTCTCTAATTTGACATTTAGTAAAAGCCATATCCAAGCTTGTATAAAAACTCAGCCCGAAGCTTGCACATATAATTTTTAATTTGCACCAACTGAAGGGTTTCTTAAATTTAATCTGATTGTACCTACTTCTAAATAATGCGATTTAATTTTTAATGAAGTCATTTCTTTTTTTCAACAACATTTTCTCTATATACCTTTATAGGGACAAAGTTCAATTTATCCCTTTGCATAGTCATATTGGCCGTTGATTTGAATCTTTCCAAAGAGTAATTGAAGCCACGTGTCATATCTCTGACATCTCAAGAGTGAATGACGCGCCACAGACTGACTACGAGTGGAAATACCACTTTTCCGCATTACGTGGTGTTTACGAAACGAATTTTTATGTTTAGTAAACAATTTGTTGTTATTAAGATTAACCTGGTGATGGTATAGCTTATGGTTCAGCACACACACAAAAAAAAAAAAAAAAAAATGAAGGGATGAAGTGGCAAGACAATTTACTCATAATGAGGGTTGCTCTATAATATTTGTGTGTGCATCATTAAGGAACAACAGCAAAATGGCAATACACTTTGTTGCACTGTAGATGGCGTGATTAAGTGGCTGGGAAGTTAAGAAGCAGCAGTTTCGCAAAGATTTACAAAAAGGATAAGCATGATGGATTTGCTATGATGAGAAATCGCTAGATTGGCTTAGATCAGCGTATAAATTGGTACTTCAGGTGCCCGCAGAATCTAGCAAAGTCGAGTGAATTTTGAATTGATTGTGACAAGAAACGTGACGGTTGGGATTGAAAGACAACCGATATCGGAGATAGTTTAAATTATATGAGCATTTTTTTTTTATAATTTTTTATCATTTTCTGTTCTATGCGTTTATAACTTTCTATGTTCTGTCGAATTTAAAACCGAATTACATTGAGGACGCGTTTAAAACTCTATAGTTTAATAAGTCGGGCAGCTTGCTGACGTGATGTGTCTACATTTTATTGACCCAGATTGATTACGTGTATCTAAAGTTTTTCAAGTTGACGTTTACGAAGGGGCAGTCGACAAATCTAGTCAAAAAGTTCTCAAATGAATAATTCAATTATGTACGGCTAACGTTGTTGAATGGTGCACAAAAGTTGCCCTCTCAAAGTCAATCCTAAGAAAAGCAACGTAGTTGCATTCACCAAGAGAAGAGAGCGAGAGAGACTTAGAAATGCTACACTCTTCGGCGAAATAATAGAGTTTTCAACGGAATATCTATGAATCATACTCATACACAAACACAATACACATACTGGATAAAAACTTGCAAAGGCCAGGATGTCCTTATGAACCAGCAAAAGTCTACTGGGTAAAAACTGGGGACTTAACCCCAAAATAACACTGTGGATGTACACCGGCAATAACAAGATAACTATCATCGCGTATGCAGGCGCCGTCTGGTGGTATAAAGCAACGCAGAGTTCAGCACAGGCTAAACTCAAGAAAATACAGAGACTAGCTTGTCGTGTCTGTGCAACTGGTGCAATGAAAACTGCAACAACAGCTGCACTTGGGGTTATCCTAAACATGCCACCACTTCATGTAGAACTCATGAATGAAGGAATGGATAATGCCTATGTGCTCATCACAGATGATGAATCTAATTCCAACGTAGTACACACTGTTATCACTCGGAATACATCTAGTAGACAAATGTCTACCACGACATAACACAGCTTTAAGGTTACATTCCCAGACCGTCTAAACTAGGAACAGAACAAACTAATATTTGCCAAAGGATCACTTGTAGGTACACAGACGGATCCAAAACAAATGAAGGAGTTGAAGTCGGAGTATACGATCCTCGCACTAAAACATTCCTAACAAGCAGTTCCGTATTTCAGGCCGAAATACATGCAATAGGGCTTTGCATTCTCTATAGGTCTAGATGCTAAACAGGTCTATATAACAAACAAGAACATTTACATTCTCTCCGACAGCAAGGCTGTCTTACTTGCAATTAACGCCTTTGAAATAACATCAAAACTGGTCTGGGACTGCCTTCAAATCCTATAACTACTGGCCACCACAAAGTCTAAAAAAGTCCACTTGATATGGATGCCAGGGCACAGTGGATATGAAGGCAACGAAAAAGCAGACGAATTAGCCAGCAAAGGATCCGCATCCCATGATGGCAAGACTATTCTATATAGGATAGGCTACCAATAAACACTATAAAAAGTAGTCTAAAAAGAAAAGAAGAAGCTCCATTTTTGAAGGGATACCGAAGGCAACAGGCAAGCCAACAGCCTAATAGTCCACAAAAAAAAAAACGAAACAACTACCTACTACATTTCAGTGGAGCTCAGATTCGATTGGTCACAGGCTTCCTAAGAGGACATTGCCGTGTCAAAAAACACCTGGTGACCATGGGTATAGCTCAAGATAATACATGCAGATTGTGCAACGAGAACGTAGAAACAACAGAACAACAAACTGCGCCCAGTGTTACCGATGGGCGACATAAGTCGCCAAATGGCGACATTTCTTCTGTCGGGACGCGTGGCGACCACAATTCGAAATAAGCGTTTTTTGGACCCCTTTCACAAATTCAGGTGACATTGGGACGCATTTTCAAAACTTCAATTTATTTCTCAAATCACAACCAACAATTTTAAAAAAAGAAATACATATTTTCGTGTTTTCTTCTTTAATAACTCTTCGCATGTTTGCATATCTACTAGATGACCCGGTGAACCTAAAACTTATCTCTGCGATTATGAATCCCAACCCAATCAACCTTCCAACTCCAGTTCATTGAGATCAGCAATATTGGCCGCAGTGTCTACAGTTTAAGTTTCATTTGGTGATTAAATGAAACTCGTTCGTATTCAAATGCATTCAATGCCTTTTATTTACATATAAAAATTGAGGTCAATTTACCAAATTTAAAAGCTAAAGCTGTGTTTTAAATAACTTGTATGGGTCGTGCCATTCCCGATTTCCAATCGCACCCTAATCTAATTTGTATTGACAATGCGCATCAATGTTAACAGTCTTATAACTTTTGAAATCCAGTTTTTTGCATGGGAAGTGCCCCGCCCCTCATCCAATTTTTACCAAATCTCACAGAAACACCTTCAGGCTCATATTTGAGCTCAATCTATTCGGTGGTTTTGAGATATATGACGTCGAAAGATTTTCTTAAAATTTGACATCAATCTATTCTGTGGTTTTCGAGATATAATATTTTTACGATTTTTTTGTATGAGAAGTGCCACGCCCCTTTGTTCTATATTGACCATACTTCCCAAAAACTTCTTTGGACCAGTAACAAAGATTCTCCTAAAATTGAGATCAATCGGTTTGGTGGTTTTCGAGTTTTGCGAACATTGGTGGTGTATATTTCCATACTAAATGGAAATTAAAGTTTTTTCGATTTGCCGACTTTTCATTTGGGGGTTTCCGAATTTTCTAAGCTACCCCTGATTAAAGACCAACAAAACAAAAGAAGAATCATCCAAATCGATTTAGCCATTTTTGAGTTTTTGCGAGACTAACGCACACGCTACATAGAAGAACTCTCTACATGAACTGTTATTTTTTCTTTATTTGTTTTTTTTTTACTTAACATTTATTTCATTTAGAAAATAAATTCTCTTATTTTTAATAAACTATATAATTTAAACCTGAAAGATGTTTTTTTTCGTTAAATTGGGTGGGACGCATTTTTTGGGTCGGGCGACATTTTTTGGAGACATTTTCAAATTATCCATCGGTAACGCTGACTGCGCCTGCGCTATCATTGATGAGATCTAAATGGAGGATATCAGAATATGGGCCCACTTGTGGCCGTATTGATCTGGGACTCAATATACCACCGCTCTATAATCTATGGCTACCGTAATAAAAGTGACGACCAAATAAATATATTACAGTAAATCTGTTATTTCTGTATACCTAAGACCTTGATCGTTCCAGTCTTGCTTTATGGCGCTGAAGCTTGGACTCTATCTAAAGCGGATGAAGATATCCTCGGTCGCTTCGAGAGAAAAAGATTTTTCGTAAAATGGTCGGTCCAGTTTGCGTTCAAAAAAAAAAAAACTGCGAGTAAGTCGTTTAAAATGGCTAGGACATGTAGAGCGGATGGAAACAAATGCTCCGGCCCGAAGAGTCTCCGTGTCTAACCCGGAGGGACAACGCAGTAGAGGAAGACCTCGCCTTAAGTCGCGCGCGGAAGTCGAAGGCGACCTCAACCGACTAGGACTGCGCAACTGGAGGCAGTTAGCTAAGGACCGGGCTAACTATAGAGATAGAGAGGCTTGTTAGCTGAGGCCTCGGTTCACCCCGAACTGTAGAGCCGCCTAAGTAAGCAAGTAAGCAAATCTGCCATCAGATACATATTAACTTTATCTCTGTTGTCTTGCAGAATATCTGAAAACCCGCTCGTTTCACAAGCGCCAGTATAACAACATCTTCTTTGCATTTTATTTTCTTAAATTTTTCTACCAAACAAAACTTTTTTAACAACCCTGAATTTTCTTAAAAATCCATAGTCCAAACTTCCAATACCTCAACCCTCCCACAAGGAATTTAATCTAACTTACAACACAAAGCCTCATTGTCTCAAAAGTTGAGGGCGACTGAACTCTGAATCTCGATTAATTAATTTTAAGAAAACCAACCTAACGTAAACATTTCCACCACCCATTCACGCACAGTTTGCATATGCATCCCCCGACCAAAGAGTCCATCTCCTTCATCGGTGCTCCTGCTCATAATCTTCGTTTATTAAATTTTCATTTCATCCTCGTGTTTCGCCTTCATTACTCTTGTTCACCCATCATCTCTACTTAGTAGAGAAGAAAAGATAAGTGTCCTGGATTTTGTTGAACAGTGAACGTGGGTGGTGGGCCAATTTTCGTCCGTATCCAGGTCGAACAAAAAACAAAAAAAAAAAGGAAGCGAAGAAAAAAAGAAAATGTTCGTATTACATAAATGAGCGAGAAGTAACCACATAAAATGTTAAAATGATTTCTACTAGAGTGTTGGCATGAATAGGGAGCAATTTGCTCAACCTCCCCGTTCAATGGGGGGACGCAGACGAGAGAGAGAGGGAGAAAGAGTGAATAACATATTGTGTAACAACAAACTAAATCCCTCAAATAAGGATACATCGAGCTTAAACGAGTAAATTGGAATTTTTTTTTTACTTGCACTGAGTAATCACCCGCCATTCTGCCATTTTCCAGAATTTTCATTCATCTCTACTTTTCCACTCTAAGTAGAGAAATTCGAACGAGAAAGCTATACACCCCAAGGCGAAGCGATGAGTGAGATAGGGCGAGAGGGAAAAAGCCTCCACTGAGAATTATCTCTGATTGGTTAAATGTAAATGCGCAGAACCTCCCCTAGTTTTTACAACCGGTTGCAAAAGAAAATTTTAAAGAGGGTGAATATAGGTATACATAGACGATATGGGATTGGGAATTTGGGATCCTTCCTCCGCCATTTCGTTCCCGTTTTGTCAGCCTTTCCACCCAATTTTATGCATCAATTGAATTACAAGCAATTCAAGGAATTATGGGAGCAAAATATATAATAATGAGAATCATTAAAAACGGATGTTCATGGTGATGGTGGTAGGTATACTGGTAGTGGGTGTTAGACATGTCTCAATCCTGCATGCGGATGGGGACTTGAGAGATATTTTGACGACAAGAATTAAGGAATATTTTTTATTTTATCTGATGGTGTTGGGGGAGTAAGCGGTTATTTTTTGTAACCTATATTTTGGAGAGGTTTTGAAAACATATATGTATACGATATGAGCTTTAGAAGCATGCACATAATTTGAACAGTGATTGTCGCAGCAGAAAAAACATCGGTCTCTCCAAAGATTTTACCAGGCAACGTGACCCGAAAAGAGTCTCTACTCTCTATGAACAAAGAAAGCTTGTAGAGTAAAGCCATAGTCGATGTGGAGCCCCTACCAAACTAATCAGGTTATGCAGAATGACGATAGAAAACGCTTGCAGCTGCATAAAGTTCGATCAGATAATTATACTGGCTGATCGCTGTTTTTGTGGAACAAGATTGCCAAATTGAGTAGATACGTATTATAGTACCTAAGGTCAAGAAACCTTAAGGAGGCTCTTCATAAAATCCTCATTATCCCAGCCCTGCCACGCACAAAGTCATGAGCGAAGATATAATAGCTGAACGCAGAATTTGTCGAGCGACACCCCATCCTGTTTACATATACCTACCTACAGCTTTGGAGAATGAGGTATAAAACAGCGCACTCGACGAGTTGTACAATAACTTGAACTAATAAGAAAAGTCCATCTTTGCTATGTACCTATGTATAGGAAAATCGCCGAAGATATCGAGTAAGCGGTTTATCTAAAGCGTTTAAAGCGTTAAGCTAAGTTGGCAGCTCGACCGAAACTAAATTTAAGCTGCCCTCCAATTTTTTTCTCCAAACATTAAAATCACTAGCAAAATTTTGCGTTCCTTCCTTCAAAAATTCATCGACGTGAAAAAGTGTTATATTGGCCCCATTCAAGAATCTATTAGACATCGTAAGTCGACTTGAAATGTCTGGATTCAAATTTATCTGAACGCGAAAACTAACTTGAATTGTCGGTATGTCACTTATTGACAATTGTATTTTTTTTTCTCCTGGGTTCCGAGTTTGTGATTGGTGCTCTCTGATGCTCTCCGATAACACAATAGAAATGTCAAAACTGGGTTCTCCAGACACATGTTTTTATGTCGTTTTCGATTGGTAATCCAGAACCGTCTGGAAGCAATCCGAATCCGAACTCAACTGACAGTTCTTCTACTGAAAAGAAGAGAAATTTGCTTCTGTATTTGAATTCAGAATCGGAGGGTTCTGGACGACCAACCGAAAACGACATTATAGTTACAAATAGACGTCAACTTAGCAGTAAGTCGAGAAACTGTTGGCTTGATTTTTCGGTATTGCGGACATAGACGTCAACTGTTTTCTCAGTTCACATTACCAGTCTAGCCCAATGAAAACTCAGCATAACTCAACATAAAGCTGTCAGACTTACCTACTAAACTAGATTCTCTAACCGCCTTATTTTTGTTGCGCTTTCTTTTTTGCCTTGTCTGCTTTTTTTTTTATCTCAACTTTTTTACTTTCAAGGTATTCCTCATGGAAGGATTCATTGGAAAAACTCATCCTTATTGACTTTTTCGCCACACAAAAAAAAAACCGTCAAAATTTAGCGTGAGAAAATGTGCCGGAACAATAAGGGGAACGCTAAATTTTGACAGATACATATATGAAATAAGTCTGAAATGAATATCAGATTTTTTGCGTACCGCTTGGCTAAATGGATTCGCTTAAATTTTAGCTCAGCTAAATTTTGGAGAGAATTTTGTATTAGAGTAATGTTAAAATTGAGCTCGAGCAGCGTACTAAGCTTAAAGCGTAAAAGAGCGAAAGTGCTATTGTATTGGTACAAACGTGCGAATGACGCGCGATATCAGTGAAAATTGAAGTCACTATAAAACAGAGCAAGGTAGACGCCTAGGTATACAAAAGACTTTAAGCCTTGTTAAGCAAGTTAGTCGGACTTAAAGGTGTTGCCCAAGACCGCAATATAAAGAAGACTCAGAACTTTAACCCCCAGGTTCACAGTGAAAGTTTAAAATTAACCTGAGTTTAAATTTGAAGTTCAACTCGTACAATTTCACAATCTGAACTTCAGTTCAATTGACCTCAGTTTAACTAAATTTAATGAATAGAATTTGGAAGTATTGTACAGTAGGAACTTGGATTTTATATTACTGTCCTTTTCCCTTTCAAAGAACACGCAAACCAACGTTAAATATTTGTGTTTTTGACAATCGGCAGCTCTGAAATTAAAATGTCACTGTGTCAAGTGATTTGAGGTTTAAAGTGGCAAAATACTGTCGTTTAATTTAAACTACAGAATGAACTCTGCTCAACGTTTAAACGAAACTGTGAAACTGAATTAATTTTAGAACCGATGTTTAAACTTTAACTTTCCACTATGAAACTGGGGGTAAGTCTTTGTGCTTATTGAATTCAACGACTTTTTGAGCGGTTGCACTGTTTGCCTCGAAGATAGTTGAATTATGATAACAGAAAAGTATTTGCAGCAACATTAGACCTGTTTTTATAAAATCTGAACGGTTATTAGAAGAAGAGGGCTAAGCGGCCTCTCCAGTTCATCGAAGAGTCTCGCGATTGGAAATAAATCTGAACGTCTTAGAAAGCAAAGTGACTTCGATTGGCCCGGCAGATCTACCACAACTTAAATTTTCAAACTGATATAGTTGATATTTGATAATTCTGGAAAACACCAAAAGATTCGGTCAAATAATGTTCACCGATTTTACACAAGACTAAACGCTATAAAAGCCCTTACGTAGATCAAATGTTAACATTTTAAAGAGCCCCATTCACGACAGAGCATAGAAGAAAAAGAAAGAAGAGAAACTAAATCCTAATCAAAAGTGTATCGTGTATGGGACGCTTAAGTCTTTTGAGTGGAAAGATAGTGCCCATGTGGAGCTGGTATAAATGCGTTTGAAAACGATAACCTACCAGTGGCGTGGCGTCCATATAACCCGATTCCTACCGGGTTACCTTTTAAAAGTTTCAGTTTCAGCTACACAACAATGTTTACTTAAAAACGAGCAACATAAAACCCACGGGATAAACTTAATAATATGTATCTATTCATCTGCGCAAGCTACATACCCCGACCCCACCAACTCAATTGAACTTTATACACACGGAAACACACACCCTTCGGGCCTTCTTCGCCTTCATTATTATTAGTATTATAACTGCCCACACTCTCTGAGCATAACCCAAATCTAAAATAACCCGAAATATGACGGGTTATAAAATCTCTCACTGGATAGAACAAATTTGTCTCCTTTCTCTTTTGTACACTTGCGTTTATCTGAGTTTAGTCCTCTCTGTTCAACGCCCGCTTTCTTATGCAAAAAAATAACCCGCTTTTCTTCGGGTTATTTGGTGGGTTTTGTGTGTATCTTTTACCGCTGCGCTGTGGTGTAATTGAGTATAAATGTATCTGGAAAATAGCACGCTTTTCTCCGACATATTTGGTGAATTTGAATTGTGTGTGTATCTCCTATCGCTGCGCTGTGATGAGGTTATAGTAATAGTCAGTTCCCTTTTTTACCTAATCATTTTCTGAGTTTTTCTGAGGGGAGTATCCTCTGTTCAAAGGCCACTTTCTTATGCAACAAAATAACACGCTTTTCTCCGAGTTATTTGGTGAATTTTGTAGATATCTTTTAAAAAATAAACATACTGATGTGTTTATAAAGTTTATAAACAAGTCGCTAAGTGAGAAATCAAGTGTTTTGAGTCTTTGGTATGATCTTCGTACCTATGTAAATACGTTTGAAGAAATGTTTCAAAGAGTAAGTAGGTACATAGACGATTTTGCTGAAGCTCCACAAAAACCCCAAATGCTCGATTTAAACACTAATTTAAAGAACCTTTATGTAGAAATAAAGGACAATATTCTAAGACATGATATAAATCATGTTTACACGAAATACATATGAAAGTTTTGCACTCAAGATGGAAAAATATCTTCATTAATTTAATTTCTTCCTGGAGTTTTCGATTGTATGGCTTTAAAAAATAACTGAAGGTTTTGTATACATAGATAGGTACTACCTACATCTTCCCTTCGACATTTTGATATTTTTCGACTTCGACTTACCATTTAAAATTATTCACGCCACGCCACTGTAACCTACAACTCCCTATACCACGCAACTCTATATATATTTCAGAATTCCACCCCGGCATAAAGTTGATAATTCCGCACTGCTGTCATTATGCGAAAGCAACTCCCACACACGAACGCATGGGGCTGATGTAAAACCACGTCAATCGATACGCACATATGAAAATATTTTAAGCTTTTCCCAATTAGCGTGCTATCGAACAATAAACTAATTACAGTAATTGTGGCAGCGAAATTATTTAATACGATGCAGGTAGTGGATCTCCTACGGAGGGACGAAATTTGGAATTTTTAATGGAACGTACGGCTATAGGTATATTAGCTGATAGTTGAGAGAATTTGAGTAGGTATGTACATCCTCTTTATCCTGATTGAATTGATTTGGAATTGCTTTAGGTTCAGGTATTTCATGTTCAAAATGAACATTTGTAATGACAAAAGTGGGCTGCATTTGAATTCATAAGGACGAGACTTCTCATCCTTCTCTACAGTACAAATATAAGAAATCAACTGCTACAACATAATTCATGTCAAATCTCTTAAACGAATTCGATGAAAACCACTTAAGCCATTTTGGTTAGCTTTCAAGCTAAATTCCTTTGTGCACGTATACGTATACCTTGTGCTCACATCCTCTTCCTATCATACTCCTTGTTATATAGACCGTTCTCATAGGGGCAAAAATGAAGCACATTGTAGTAGTATCGCACTCTCTGTAGACAATATATAGGCAAAGCGACGAGTGTTTGTTTGACTAGCAACCCCAGGGGGTGTGTTCTCGCATTGCAACCCTTAACTCTGGAGGCTGGTTCTAAAAGATGCTGATGGTGATGACGATTATGAGGAAGCTCTCTGATGATGACGATTATGATGTGATTTCCCGTTGATGGGTGAATTCAAACTCATTTCAACCGTCAACGAGTGTGGTGGTGCCGCAAGTGATTCCAAAAATCGGTTTAACTTGAACGGTGATTTATTTTATATTATTATTTACCTATTTATTTTTGAAGCAACCATAAGAAGCTAATAATGTCAATACAATTAAGTGATCATAGCAATAATAAACAAGGGACTTTGGTGGCTAAGACGCCCTTTTCAATTGATCATATTTTGTGTCAAAATAATTTAAACAATAACACTGTGAATTGTGATACAAAAGTTGGTGGTGCTATTGAGAAGCTTAGTTTAAAAACGTCGTCGGCTAATTTAATTGGGAAAATTGGTGAAAATGAAAAACCAAAAGAACATTCCCAGGCTGCAGGCCATCATCATCATCATCACCATCATCAGCAGCGCGATGAAGAGGAGTATCAAAGGATAATTCAAAGTCATAGGTAAATTGGTCTGAAATACGAATAAAAAAAAAACTCCGACGGCGGGCGGAAGGATTTTTTTTTAGAATTCCATTCTATTCTATTCAAATGTGTTCCTTGAAATCGATTACAAATTTCAGTTACGGAAACAACATGGATAAACATTTAAACAGTATTTTCGACAGAAAAAAGGTTTTAAACTTGAAAGGCAAATTGTGCTACTCTATACAGAAGAAGTTGATTGTTAGTATGTAATTCCAATTTTATGGCGCATCGGTTTTACGCGACGGCTTCGCAAGACTACAACTAACTATCCCAGCTCTTACAGATTTCCACTTGCAATTATTTTGAATATGCCGCGTAGCTACTCAATTTGGCGTAAAACAAATGTCAGTTATGCAGAGTTATGCCCTAAAATATTATTAATGTAAAAATCTATACATACACTAAAATACGCATATTGTTTAAAAATCTTTATTGTACATTCTACCGTTGGTGGAAGAATCTCAAAAGTACCACGGACGAGGCCGTTAAGTGTATTGGGCGGCTTTTTTAGAGCTGTTATCAAGATTTTTCAAAATATTTTAGCCGTCGCCAAGGCTAAAAGTCGAAGTCAAGAAGGCGGAAACTCGAGTAAATCAATTCCACGGGTCGTTTTGAAGCTCTGAAACCTCAATTCTTCTCTATAGGTGCTTCGTTCTATTCTATTAATAGTGCGGGACATAGTCTAACTAAACTATAGGAAATCTAGCGTCGCATTGAGGACTTTTGCAATATCCAGACATTTTATTTCTAAGGCGGAAAATTAGTGCAGTTTCAGTATACAGTGAGCGTCAAAAGTGAGTCAACACCAATGCTGTTTTTATTTTTTGTCTTTGGAGTTTAGAAACAATTTTTTTTTTAAATATCTATAAAGTATTTTATGCTGTCGAAATGAAATATGTTTCACTATTGTTATTTTTTTATCATACTTTTTACAGATTGTTGGCTTCTTAGACATGTTTCAAGCCATTAAAGAACACTTAAAAGAGCATCGGTGTTAACTCGCTTTTGACGCTCACTGTATATTCAAAGATTATTATCATTGATCGTCGGGAGTGTATAAGCACTAAGCAGTAACGTAGGCTTTCCATTCGTCAAAAAAATAAGAATATGCCTAGCTTCCCTTATGGAACTGTTGCGCCAACTATTTTTATACTGTCGACACGTGGCAAGTCTTTGATAGAGCTTTTCTAGCCACCTGTCATCGCCATCGTGTTTGAAGTTAGAGATAAACCACACTTAGACCCTAAGCTCTGTTTTTAAAATCCGGCATTTTCTATCCATTTCAGGGTCTTCACATGACAAAGAGCTGTCACTCCTACTACAAAGCTAGTACACCAGCAAACTTTTAAGTGTTATTACTGCCTACTATATAATTTTCTTAAAAAGGGTACTAGCTTTTTTTTAATATCTACGATTAATTTACGATATGACAGCTTACTGGCCACTTATGTCAGTGGATGGGGATTTAGTTGAATTTATTTCAGAGTTTTTTTTTGGCATAATTTCGCTTTAATTCCATTTACTTTGGATTTTAAATGCCAACAAAATATTGAGTTTTATTGACATTTACTATTGTAGATAGGTATATATAGAAAAGTGTCAGACTATATTCTGGTTCATACTTTAAGTCCTAAATTGTGAAGTGTGAACCAGAATGTAGTCATGCAGCTGATACCTTTCTACACCTTCTACAGGAGTAAACGTCAATTGCGCTAAATAATTATCTTCGGCTAATTTTCTGACACTTATCTATACGACAGTGTTGAAAAGAGAAGCTCACCAAACTCCAGATCTTGAGATTTATCGAATTTCACGCTATTTATTAATTGAAATTCAGTACTTTATTTCTTAACTCAAGTAAAAGAAAACGTAAAAAATATGACCCTATAGAATAATTTATAATCTTGCTCCCGAAGAAGGATCATTTTTTGACTGCTGAAACATTCTCCCGAATCGACACACGGCAGTATGTCGAAAAATCAAGAAGACGGAAGGAAAGCGGACTATGCCTTAAAAGTGGTAATAAAAGCTTTGCAAGGAATTGAAAGAAAGGCTAACTAATCAATTTAGTTGTAAATTAATGACAATGGATTTTTGAAGAGGAAGCTAATAATTTTAAGAAGGGAAAACCTAGTACCTAAACTTTTGGTAAACATTTCACAAATTGAGCCTAGTACGCTGCTGTTATGAAACGATAAATCCCATACAAAAGTGACAGTACGAAATCATGAAAGAAAAACTGCTGCGAAATGATATCAAAAAGTGGGACATTGTAGTAGATTAATGTACTCGTTTTACATCTTTATACATTTTAATTATAATTGCTTTTAATTCCAAAATACAAATTCCTTGTTGTTGTGAAATATCCATGTCACTTGTGTAGCAGCTGATGGAATTCTCCACAAATTATTTTCCGCTGGCTTTTCGTAGACGTTTCGCTGTGCAATTGGAGATCACCGGAAAATTTGGTTTCGCAACAGCAGCGTACTAGGCTTTGCAGCTTGAAATCTAGTGGAAATGTTTTTGCTGTTGCTTATAGTAGTAGAAGTGACATTCAGATACATATTATAATACAGTCAGTTATTTTGAATTAAGAAATTATTGCATTATACCAATAGCAGAAAAAAAACATTTAATATGTAGATATTAGGTTCGTTCGTGTACTTTCCGCGTAGAAAAATGAAAAATGTCAAATCTCAAAAATCGAGAGAGAAATCTCTCAATTTCCAGAAAAGTACCTGACCGGTTTTCTTACAAAAAGTTTAAGAAATGTCATTTCGACATTAAAAAAATAAACGTTAACGGCAGAATCTATAAAATAAGTTGGATTTGCATTTTTTATAAGCTAAAATACCTATTAAACCTACCATTTTGAATGCGCTGATATGTTCTAGGAGAACATTCAATTACAATTTCTTCCTCCGACATCGTTGAAGACGAAAATAAAAAGAGTTTTATTTTTCAAACTTTCAAACTTTTTCAAACTGCCACTTAGATGACAGTTTTCATTTTTTCATTTTTCAGTAAGTCGAAATTCCGCGAGTAGAAAATTACGAAAAAATGAAAAGAGGGGAAATGGATTTCTCTCTCATTTTTTTCAATTTACTCAGTACGTGGTCGCATTCGCACAGTTTCTTAG
Source organism: Cheilosia scutellata (assembly GCA_955612985.1). NCBI lineage: Eukaryota > Metazoa > Arthropoda > Insecta > Diptera > Syrphidae > Cheilosia > Cheilosia scutellata. The sequence goes on along the minus strand of OY015314.1, from coordinate 6,843,636 downwards.
CAAAGTTTTAATAATTTTACGTTTGCAAAAAAGTACCCGAACGAACCTATTAGCTTGTAGACAAATGACTGTTAAGACTATGTTAGGCTTAGGCATTAGAGGTAGGTATGTATTACATTAAAAATGCACTTGTCAGCTTTTGACAATATTCAAATCACCTGTCCTCATTGAACCACAGTTCTACAAGTGTTTCTTGACACTTGTCGTGTTCTGTTACAGAAAGGGACATTATATAATTTCCCACGTGTCATCTTTCATCGCGACAATTTGTGTTAAACAATTTTTTACAAGTTGTCGAAATTCACTTGTCCTACAACTATACTTGTCGTGTTTTGTTACAGGCCCCAGTTCCCAATCCCCAATGCCTCTTTATGCGGTATTAGCTATCGTAATCTTTGCACTAATGGATTTTGATCGATCTAAATACCTAGTTATAATGTTCCCATACGCTATACATTAAAAAAATCTACAAAATTGTACTAGATTCTGTTCCCGTACGCGAAATTTCCCCTGAAAACTCAACATTTTGTAAATATGATGTTAAGACCGTGTCTAGACCTAATTCTTAATACATAAAATCAAACATTTGTCACTAAGATTCGTAAATATTCTTATCAAATTCGAAAGGGCAGGGAAAACATTCTCTGCAAAAGGCAGTGTTTCTTAAAACTACGGGAATGGTTTTAATAGGCAATGATATTTTTATAAAAACTTACTTGTTCGTATATCATCTGGCAACATTTTATTCGTCTTTCCTCTTCTGTGGGTCTGAGTTGCAAACACTTCCTGCTTTTTGTTTCACTGATTAGTCACTCCTTTCATAGGAATATCCACTCGTCATTATACCACAATATAAATTCTTGTTTCCGGCGGGCGGTGATTGGTAATCTATTAGCTACCATAACCAATGATGATGTGCCAATTGATCCACTGGCTTGGCATAAATACACTGTCTTTGTTCAGAATGCTTGTTAAAAATGGTACGTCCATTTTGTACTTCTGGAAATATCACAACTATTTTCTAAAAATAGAAAAAGCGATTACGAAGAGGACATATTTAGGACATACAAATATTCAAGATTTTCTACTTTGTTTCTTACCGTAGATTTAAAATATCGGATCGTCTTCCGCCACCACCGCCGCATGGTCCACCTCCACAGCAGCAGCAGCAACAACAGCAACCACAACTGCCATCAAATATGCAACAATCCGCGTACAATGCTAATCACCCGCCTAGTTCTGGAATTCTATACCCCAATGCCGCATATAGTGATCATGGGTTTCTTCAAATGACACTTGGGTATCTGTCACCATCATCAGGTGCTTACAAATCGGTGGACCCCTACTTTTTGTCCCAAGGTAGGTTTGTTTGATAAAACAATTTTAATCCACCAGATAAGTTATTTGTGTTTCTATTCTTGAATCTCTGTTTAAAATAAATAACAATACATAAGTTAACGAAAGTTGTCTTAAGTTTACATTAAGTTTCTTTAGTGATTTCAGCTGCTAAGGTATAAAAATATGTTTCTTACCACTAACCAGATGACTAAAGAAAATTGCATAATAAAAGTGCAAATGAAAAAGTTATTACCTACGCAATTAAGCGTAAGTGACAGATGATTTAACGAAACTGAACCATAAGCCAATATGATCGAACAATACAAATTCCTTGTAATCGTTATGTTGCGAACAATTATTGTTCTTTTATTGAAAGTCAGCCTCATCAACACAAACTGTATTAGACGACAGCAAATGAAAGCTAATGTCATAATTCTACGTTAAGTTTTTTCCGTGCTCTCAGTTGTTCAAGTTATAGAAATAAGTAACCCTTAAAAGGCGTTTCTGCACTCGATCAAAAATACTGTTTAAAAGTACGAATAAAATCCATCTTTCGAAAGTAGGCGCAAGTAAGGAAAAATTTGACGAAACTGAGCCATTATGTCATTATTGGTCGATATAAATCGCTTGCAATCATACTGTTTGCAGATATGGTCTTATTTTATTATGTGTCAGCCTTAATTGGTGCGAACTAAAAGCTTGTTCTCTCTCATTTTCAATATCAAATTCGTTAGGCAATATGAAACGAGATATCGCAAAAAATTGTATAAATACATTTTGCAATGAAAGCACTCTCTTTAAATACAACTTCAAGCCACTTTGAACCATTCTATAGGCTTGCGGGTCTAAATAAAACCTTCCAAGTGTTAATTGCATTTGAAAAGTATTTATTCCAAAAACACAATATTCACCACACACCACACACAGGGTGTCACAACTCACAACCATAATTAATCGATTTATCGAAAAGTTTTCCCTTTTGGTTTTTAACAGCTATAGCTATACAACCATTTTCTCTCTATTCCCAGGACTCTTCGGAGGTGGTCATCTATTCGGTGGAGCTGGTTGCGGTGTCCCCGAACTAGCACTGGGTATCGGAATGGGTGTAAATGCACTTAGGCATTGTCGTAGGCGTAAGGCACGTACCGTCTTTAGTGACCCACAATTGTCCGGGTTGGAAAAACGTTTCGAGGCACAAAGATATCTGTCCACACCCGAGCGAGTGGAGCTGGCCACAGCATTGGGTTTGAGTGAAACTCAAGTCAAGACGTGGTTTCAAAATCGTCGCATGAAACACAAAAAGCAGCTACGCCGTAGAGATGCCAATAATGGTAAGAGAAAGTCTTCGAAACTCTTTGTGCTAATTGGAAACTTTCTTGAAAATTTCTTGGCCTTTCATTATTGCCATAGAAATGCGGGACAATTCAATTACGTATAATATAGTTCCGCCAAAAAGTTTTCAAGACGAAGAAAGTTTTCTTTGAAGTTCAAGTCACTTGATAATGCATTTTCTGTGTGTGCATTTCAAATGTCTTTGTCCACTCTACAAAGGGATATTTTAAATTAATTTCGAAAATAATTTTAGAACCCGTTGACTTCTCACGTTCTGAGAGTGGTGGCGCGGACAAAACGACTAGTGGCAACAGCTCATCGACGACGACGGCAGTAGCAACAACAGCAGCATCTTCAACTTTGTCTTCCGACTCGGAGAAGGGTTACCAAAGTTACGGCTCCAGCACGGGAACGATTGGGCATCACAAGGTGGCACAACACCATCACCATCATTTGCAAATGTTGAGGACGATATCGGCCTCGTCAGGAGATAGTTTGCTGATGAACGGTGGACACCCAGATCAAGATATGACAAGCGATGAGAATTCAGAAGATGACTGCAGTGATGTAGATATAGTTGGCGATACAAAAATGTTTATGACGTAATAGTTGTTTTTGAAAAGATCTTACATTAGACGTCATTATGTATATGTTATTTTTGTAAATATTATAAAAGTTAAAATGCAGAGTGTGTATCTAGTCAGTGAATTTAGAATTTAGGTTATAACAAGAAAATGTTAACATTAAAACGTAGATATTGTGTAAACAATTCAACGAATAACATTTTAGAAAATAAATCCGAAATAAAAGCAATTAGCTTAGTTGTGGTTTTTATTCTTAAAGTTTGATTTCAGATAGCGTATTTCAAGCAAGTGGAAAAAGTTGTGACAGAAGAAACTAGTTAATGGTAGGCACGCCTAACTGAATAAATTCTTCATTAATATGGCTGCACTCGATTGGCCACTGGAAGACTTATATAACATGCACGTTAAACTCCATTCCAACACAATTGAAATGCAACTATGTATTTGTTGCAGAAACAAATACATAGCTCTAGCGAGTTTTTCCCATACGTATAGTGACGAATACAATGGAGCCGTAGCCACAATCGTGACAGATGTCAAAAAGTTGAAGAACATATAGAATTAAACAGAGCGGACGCGTGCATAGTTAAAGGCAATAACCCAATCTTGCGCAAAATGACCTGCTGTATTGGGAAAAATATAAATACGAGCTGTCATGACAGTCGATTAAATGTTAATCACTTTTGAAAAATAATTAGAAGAGGACGTATCGTGTTCGTTTCAAAAATTTCGAAATAAAGTCAGTTTAAGTTCAATTTTGCAATTCCAATTAGGTACCTCGGTTCAGGGAACAGAAACGGAATTCGTTGACACTTGCGCTAGAGCTCTAAATGTGAGTTATTTTATGTAGCTCATATTATGCTAGACATCTAGTGACCAGAGAGGTGCGGCAATTTGTCACTCTTTGGGATGGGCCCATGAAAGTCAGGTCGATTCAAGTAAGTAGAAAAGAGAAGTGATTTTCTGTGGCCCTGGTCGTTGATTGGTCTCGGTTAATCACATGACCGTCCTTTCACTACAACGCTTAAGGAGAAGTAGCCTATAATTCTAATCAGCATTCACGAGCATTTAGAAAGATCTCCACTGTGGAAGATGGACTACTCTACTTATGTATACCTATACCTACTTAAGACGTTTTCTTTTTTAGTTCAGAGCAGAACTCTGAATAGACTTAGAGATGACTTGGTAAGGAGCATGCACCAACTTATCTGCAAAATTTGGTCGGAAGAAAGTATGCCCGATGAATGGAACCTCAGCATCGTAAGCCCCATCCACAAAAAGGGAGACACTCTGAACTGCGCCAATTACAGTGGAACAAACCTCCTGAATGTTGCGTACAAGATCTGTCGGCTGTACTGTGTGTGAACGCCTAAACCTTTCCTAACCTGATCGGCCCATATCAGTGCGATTTTAGGACCGGAAAGTCAACCATCGACCAAATCTTAACGCTCCGGCAGATCTTAGAAAAAACGCAGGAATTTCAGATCGATACACACCATACCTCATTATCGACTTCAAGGTCGCCTATGATAGCGTATGTCAGTCTGTGCAGGATGATCATGGAGAAATCTCGCTGCTTCGTCAAAGTGGGAAAGAAGACCACCGAATCCTTTGATGGCGAAAAAGGTTTGAGACAAGGTGACATCATTCTTGAAGCAATTGTACGGAACTCGCAAGCCAACATCAGATGTACAATTTTTCAAAAGCCCGTTCAACTACATACTTGCATATGCAGTTGATATTGACATTATTGGGAGAACTCAGCGAGCTGTCAACGGCGCGTTTGCAAGCATTGAAACGGAGGCTGCGAAGATGGGTCCTGCTGTTAATAAGGACAAAACGAAGTAGCATATACTTCATCGAGAAAGGATTCTCAATATCGGCGACTCGGACAAGACGTCACAGTGGACAGTTATAATTTCGAAGTAGACTTTGTATATCTATAGGAATTACCTCGCAAAACGACATCGGCGTAGAAATCAAACGATAAGAATCGCTCTTGCCAACCGCTGTTTCTTCGGGCTAAGAAGGAATCTAAGAAGTAAAGCCCTCTCTCGCAGAACCATGGAGATAATGTACAATACCTTAATCATCCCGGTCCTGTTGTATGGCGCAGAAGCATGGACCTTATCGAAAGCTGTTGAAAACCTCTTGGCACGCTTTGAGAGAAAGATTCTTCGAGTGATTTTTGGTCCAGTTTCTATCGACGGAGTGTGGAAAGAAAAAGCTAAAAATACAGCGACTGAGATGGCAACGCACCAGCCCGACGAGTCTTTGAGTCCACCCCTGAGTTACAACGAAGCAGAGGAAGACCACAATTGGAGAGCGACCTCAACCAACTTTTGGTGTGCGTAACTGGAGGGGCTTGTTGGTTGAGGACGTGGTCCACCCCGGACTGTGAGCACCATCTAAAATAAAGTAGAAGGTTTTGCTCTGAACTAAAAAATAAAAACGCCTTCGAGAGGTCCTGACCGTAAGGGGATTCTGCCTGCCAAGTTGGTTAGACCAATCGTTCTCGCAACCGTAATTGTTTTGTCCTTGTCGTAAACAAGCACATAAGCAGCAGTAAATGTAAGGACCGCTCTTTTCAAGCGAATGAATCTATTGAAATTGGACATTGAATGTGGGATTTTTGTTTAATCCAATAACTTCAATCCTAAGTGGAATATGTATGTACATTTCCAACATCCTTCCCACACAACGAAATTCAACCAAAACGCCACCCCTTTAACGAATCCCCAAAACTGAAACTTTTTGCCAGCCATATTCTCTATAGTCTATACCAATCCTATACAAATGTATACATCTGAATTGTAAATGGGTGGGTACGTTTGATTTAGGAACATAAAAGATGGATAACGAACGTAATATGGAATTTAACTCCAACTGAATCGGGTGGGGATGAAGAGAAAGTCTAAACTTAATAACACATTCATGTATAAGGTGGGAGTGAGGAGGCGTACGTCAGGACACAGGACGACTGCCGACAACGCTTGACTATATGTAACGACATGATTTTGGATTTTATGAGACATGTTGTAGCAATTTGCAACCCTATTGAGTGGTTGTAATTTTCTAGTAAATTGTTCATTATTGGTTTCTGTAATGAAATTATTCCTTGCTACGCTTCGTTTGGAGTGTATATAGTTAGGTATATAGATGGGAAAGTATAAATGGATAGGGCTTCTATGAATAGAAGAGAACTCTGAATGGGTATCGTAAAAGATGCGTAAGCCGAGAGATATATTTGCAACTTTCATTGGATATACGATATAGATATGTATAAATAAGGGTCCTAAGAGAAATGTATGGCAACTTTCTATACTACCGGGAACGTTATCAAAAATGAATATCAACTTAGCAGACTAATTGGCCGCGGCTACCAAAAGTGGACATCCTGCTATTCTTGTAAAATTAAAATCACATATTAGGTATAGATTCTTCAATGTTCAACACAACCATAATTGCATTGTTATTCAAATTTGCAATCGCAAACAACTCAATTGTCTTTTTTTTCGCTTCACTTTTTGACTTTCAGGATAAAAGACAAAAATGTGCGTGCATTCACCCGCCATGTTGATGACACATCAATAAAAAAAAACTGTCAATACCAAGGGGAGCAGACACAAAAAATCCCTACAATACACTTCCAAGCAAATCTAATAATCATACTGCATTTCGCCGTACCAACTAGCACCACACTTTGCTTTGACTTTTTCTCCACTGAAAAACGTGCATCGACTAGGAAGTATCCTCTTTGTAGATATAAGGAAATATTCGTGGAGTAAAACCCGGAGACACACTTCTCATATTAGCATTGATAAGCATCTTCTAATAAGGTGGGCGTTTTGACAACCCCGCATCGGACTAATAAATGGTTAGAATAAAGTGAGTATAAGACACGCCTACGCATTTATATTTTCGTCAACTTCTAGCTTCTAGGATCAAAGTAGCGACAAGGGTTGAAATTAAACAAAAAGGAAACCAATTCTTTGGAATAATTTGCCACTTTATTGAGCGTGTGCTTAAAATAATTACGATTTGAAAAATGTCTCGCAGGGACATAAAGACTACGATTGCCGGATAATTTCATTATTAAGGGTTACAATCAAGGGTGGAGGACATTAATTTGTAAAGGATTCATGCAGAGTTTTATTAGCGAATTACAATCATAGTTTCATTCATCATCACCTTATAAAGGCGGCAAGCAAAAAACAACCGAAGAGAAACTTTATTCAAGTGAGAAACGTTTTTTGGGTGTAGATATTTCTTTTCAATGTGAGGTGTTTTTCAATATCTGTTTATCCGTCATCCCTTCTGTTGATGTTGTCGACGATTTAATAAAAGTCACAGCGTGTGTTTCTTTTTTTTTCAAACCCAGGTGTATATATGTATACACATTAAACTGGACAATGGAAATCAAGGGGATTATCTACTTTCCTTAGGACCTGGCTGATAAAAGTGAAATATGCTGTTATGGTTGCTGTTACCTCTCGATGCGATGGAATTTTCATTTAAACAAAAATGTGTTGATGGGACATCGAAAAGGGTAAGTATACAATTGTCCACCCTTGATGTACCTGTCGTATAGATTTTAATAATAATTTTATGTTACTTCATTATGTAGAAACAGAAGAGTTAATCCTTTCGGTTTCGTGTTTGATATTTAAATTAAATGTAAACTTAAGATCAATGTAATAGAAGAGCTCAAACAAACCCATATGAGACGTGGTCAAAAATATGCCAAATTCAACAAAATGTAAGCATACATTGGACTGTTGACTCAAATTTTCATACACTTTGCCACTTTGGGCAACGTTGAGCTAAGCGATGTAAAAAACTGCCTAATTAAAATGCACCAGAACATCAGAACCGTTAAATATAGATATGTATTCTTTATCTTCAATATTTTATACCCTCTTATATGATATCCTTTCACCGAACAAATAACTTATTTATTATTATTATTAAACCTTTATTTCATTCAAAAAAAAAAAAAAGAGATAAATCAAAAGTTTAACAAAAAGACTATTTAAATATAATTTGTATTGGTTATCTAACTGTCAACTTCTTGCATTTGAAAGACGCCTATCATAGTGAAAGTCAAAAGAAATGATTCGAGTTCTTTAGAGACGAGAGGGGAATTTATTCGTTGCTAAATATTTTACTAATTATTCTCCGTTTCTCTGTAGAATTTTATACCAACATTGTGCTAGTACGTTCTCAGAAAATAGATTAGCCGCGTTCCATTGACCGCTATAGACGTCTAGCACACAATATCTCTGAAAGAGGAACACTGCTTCTATCTAGTTCTCTAACGCCAGCGGCAAAATGACAATTGATTTTCATTATTTTATGTTCTTTGCAGACAATTTTATAATTGGACGCAGGTGTAAAATGATTTAGAAAAGTTTGCAAAAAAAAAATGGAAGTTTGAATTCTGACTTTTGGTTGTTTTTTTCAATCTAGCTAGCAGTTAATTTTGTGCTAGATTGAAGAATTTCCCTGAAAATAATATTCCACAATATGTATGTGCTAGAGCTCTAAGCGCAAGTGCTGAATTGTAAGTATTTTTTTATATGGAGTTTGACATTCCGCTAGTCATTTAGCGGTCAATAGAACGCGGCCATTGTGTTCTATCTAAATCGACACAAAACAAGCTGATGGTCATGTAGATCTCTTAGAAAGCAGCTCTATGAATAAGTAGGAGTCCAAGTTTATCATCCAAAAAGAAATATGCACTACCTAAGGCCGCTTTAAGGGCCCAACCCATAGAATCAATCGCATCCGTTGCGGCAACGTATTCGACTGACATAGGTTGATGGAATACACATCAGCTTATGGAAGGTTACCCATATACAACGCACGTGCCGGATGCGACGGATAAAGTAGGTTTACTTTCTACTTTTCTGTCCGTCGCAATAGTCGCATCCGTTGACAGTTGTCACCAGGTTGGCACAGCGTGAGAGGAAGCACTTTCATAGGTAGAATCCGAAAGCTTCTGAAAGCGTTCGATTGGCACTCAACTGACAGTTCTTCTACTGAAAAGAAGAGAAATTTGCTTCTGGATTTGAATTCAGAATAGCGGAGAGTTCTTCCGGACGGTTCTGGACGACCAACCGAAAACGACATTAGATAATGAGAGAAACTGTGAAATTCCGCAGTTAAATCAAAAGAATTTTGTGGATATTTTCAAATTTAATAAATTGCAAATTGTTTTAAAAATTCCAAGTTCGGACTGCGGCGACGGATTCTATGGGACTGTTCGTTTCGTCGAATACCTCAATCCGTCAATGTAACGGACGCGACGGATTTTATGTGTTGGGCCCTTTACTATCTAGGTAGGTACTCCATTTACAATGGCATTAGCGAACAGAGAGAACATATGTTCTCAATATATGCCGGAAATTAATGTTGTAAATATAAAAATGATCTAGCTGCAATCGTGAGAGGTCGAAACACGTTCAAATAAAAAAAAACATTATACAATGGGTGATTGGGCACTTGAAACACTAGTTTACTATAGGCGTTTTCCTTTTTTAGTTCAAAGCAGAGCCTGAACTGTCAAAAAAAAAAAGTTCGTGTTTCAGACATACTTATCAGAGCTCAGTAGTGTGCGCAGTAGCGCAGTGGTTAGTGTGCTGGACTACTGTGCGGGGGATCCCACTATCCAAGGTTCGATCCCCGGAAAAACCCAAATTACATCTTAAGGTTTTTTTCTACTGCGCCACCTCTCGCGAACGTCTGACAAACATCCGAGAGTATAACTGTCATGAAAAAGCTTCTCAATTCAGCCGTTCGGACTCGGCATAAAATTGTAGGTCCCTTCCATTCGTCCCAAAAATAGAAACTCACACAAACGAATGGTTGCGAGAAGCTAGGCCTAGGGTGTCTACCGCCTGTTGCGCCACCTATTTATTTATCAGAGCTCAGAATTTTTGTGTTTCTTTTTTCGTTCAGAGAATGATCAGAGCTGATTAACCATTTACACAGCCACATTTGGCAGAAAAAAAAAACAGGATAAACAAAATATGTAGTTGAAATGACGGATGAGTCTTGTTGTTCAGACACAGAAGGTAAACCAAATTAAAAAATAACAATATGACAGCTATGTGCTCAAGCAGACACAAGTGTGGTGTATATGGGCCGCTTTACAGGTATAAGTCTGACAGCAGAGAGGCAGAAAAACTTTTTTTTTAATAAGATACTTGACGTTACGTCAAAACACTCGCGGAAGAACAAAATGCGTACAACTAGAGGGAGTACACTGGTCGGTATTTTGACAAAACTGAAGTTAATTCTTCAAACAATTCTAATAGTAAATGCAAACATTTTTTTTTTTTTTTTTTTTTTTTTTTTTCAAAAATGTCTTCGCTGATATTTTTTATGATTCTTTGAATGGGATGATCTCAGAAAATGTTTGTATGAAAAGGTGGAAAAAGTGCCTAAAATAGTCATTTTTAGCAATTTTCAATTAGAGAAGAGATTTTTAAAAAAAAACATTTTTTTTTCAGTTACTATTAGAATTGTTTTAAGAAACTATTTGCATCAAAACATTTTTTGTTTGAGACTGAGGAAAAAAGTAAAAAAAGTAGACTTTCACAAAAATTCGACATTTTCAATGGGTTATACGGTATACCTAACCATCCCATCTATCCTCCTTTTAGGAGGATGGTCCTCCTTTTTAAACAAAAAAATTCAAAACCTCCAAACCTCCTTTCTAGCCCTAAATCCTCCGTTTACCCTCCAATCATCCTCCTTTCCTATCGAAATTTTAATATGAATTTTTTCAACGAAAAGCAATTCAAATTTTGAACTTATGAAATAGTTAAAATTGAAAATACCTAGTAGAAATAGAATAATAGAAATAGTATCCCGGAGAAGGATACTTTTTTGACAGCTGAAAATATTGAGAACAAAATATAAAGTGACTAGTGACAAACAAACTTTTGATGAAGATGAATTTGAGGAAGTGGACTCAGAATAAGATACAGACAATATATTTCGTATTCAGTTTTTTTCAATTGCAATTTAATTTAAAAATGTTCCTCATCATTAAATATAGTGATCCTTCTTTCACCCTCCTTTTGGAGAAAAACAATCCTCCTTTTTGGAGAAATTTGGAAGGAAAACCCTCCTTTTTGACGAAATTGAGATGGGATGGTTAGGTATGTATACCTAATGGGTTAAGGAAAGTTGTGTATCATTCAAACCGAATTTAAGTGACCTTTCCATTGATGCCAAAATTTACATGAAGTAAGTTCAAACTATGAGTAGAATTGACTTTAGTTTTGTCAAAATACATATGCCGACCAGTATGTATATGGTAAAAGGGCGAGAAATATAATAGATTCTTCTTAAAAATTAAGAAAGTAAGATTGGAAAAACTCCAAAAGATCACTTTAATGTCTCTTTCCATTTTCAAATAAAATGTAACAACGTTCGCGAAACATTCATCTTAGGAGAATGCATTCGCGAAGTGCTTTGAATGAGTACACATTCACTTTTGGCTTGTTTTTCTTTTTTACAGAAAAAGTTGTCACCATCGGTTTGGGACGACATTCATCCATCTCATTTCTGCGCAAGGCCACCTGTCTTCGTCTGTTTTCGCCTGTCAAATACAATCTTATCTCCAGTGGTTTGCTTACTAGCTCAAACAGGAAAATTCTTATACAGAGATACAGCACACAATTTGAAATGTGCTGAGCTATTAATCGCAGTCCACTTGGTAACATTTTTATACTGTCTATACATCCCAAACAAAAACAATACACAAGAAGGGGCTCGACTCTCTTTTAGTTGATTTGCAAGTGTGATTAGGCCAAATATAAATACACCCATATCTGGAATGAAGTTTTTTCATATATACACAGAACTGTTGTAAAATAGAATAAGAAAAAAGCCAATCAGTGGAAAATAATAAAACGTGTTGGTTGTAATTAGTTTAAAACAAGAAGAAAGTTTATTACGTGACAGATGTCACAATATGACAAGTATGACAAATTAGACATCGTTGCCAGGATAGTAAAGTTGTTCTAATTTCAACACCCCCACTAGAACAAGTTTCTATGTCGCAGACGTATCTACTTAAGCCCCATAAGTGTAGTACAGTGTTTGGTCTTTTCTGCTGGGAGTGGCTTTGTCATGATGTCCGCTACCATGTCTGCTGTTTGTATGTAATCCAACTTTAGAACCCCATTGCTAATTACGTTGCGAACAAAATGATGGCGTACGTCAATGTGCTTTGTTCTGGCGTGATATGCATTAGTTGATGCCAGACAAAGAGCACTTTGGTTGTCGCAGAATAAGATAATCCCGCTATGTTGAGAATTCAGTTCCTTAGCAAGGCTTTGAAGCCATAGCGCCTCCTGTACAGCCAAACTCATAGCCATGTATTCGGCTTCTGTTGTCGATAACGCCACCGTCGGCTGCTTCCTTGAACACCAGGATACTGCTCCTCCCTGCATTATAAATGTATAACCGGTGACCGATTTCCTCTCGTCTATGTCACTCGCATAATCCGCATCACAAAAACCACGTATTTGTTCACCTCCTTCATGATTTCCGTAGCACAGTTTTTTCTTTGCAGAACCTTTCAGATATCGAAGTACCCTCTTCGCAGCTATCCAATGCGCCTTTCCCGGATCGGTATTAAACCGGCTGAGATAGTTCACAGCGAAGCTGATGTCGGGTCTTGAAACCTGCGCAGCAAACAACAAACTCCCAATTAATTCCTGATATGGAATATTTGCCATCTCCTGACGCTCCCCATCGGATTTCGGGCACATTTCTTTACTCAATTTCTGGTTCAAATCCATCGGCGTAGAACATACATTTGCGTTGGTTAACCCAAAGCGGTCAACTATTTCGTTGATGTAACACTCCTGATCAATCCAAATCCGGCCATTAGCTCTGTCTCTCAGCAATCGCAGTCCAAGAAAAGTTTTCGCAGGACCTAAATCCTTAATGTGAAACTTACTCATTAAAGTTGATTTTAATTGTTGCTTCAATGCAGTATGATTGTCGAAAATCAACATGTCGTCTACATAAACTGCAATTACAATCATCTTTCCGTCTGAATGTTTGAAATAGATGCACGGGTCTAGTTGTGATTGCGTCATTCCGAAATCCTTCAGTACTGCATCCAGCTTGATGTTCCACATTCTCGAAGATTGCTTCAGCCCATATATTGCTTTCCTTAGACGAAGCACTTTTTCACCCACCTGAAAACCTTCGGGTTGAGAAATGAAAATCTCTTCATCTAAATCGCCTTGCAGAAAGGCCGTCACTGCATCCATTTGTTCTATGTCCAAGTCCATCTTAGCAGCCATTGCCAATAAGAATCTAATTGATTCATAACGCACTACGGGGGAAAATGTCTCCGCATAATCCAGTCCTCTTCGCTGGCTACAGCCTTTAGCAACAAGCCTGGCCTTGTATCGAGAAATTCCACCATTTGCATCCGCCTTGGTCTTGAACACCCATTTTGTATTGAGAATTTTCTTCCCGAGCGGTAACTCAGCTTCCTCCCAAGTTCCATTTTGCAGTAATGACGCGTATTCAGATTCTATGGCCTTTCTCCACTGCTTGCCATCTGTTCCCGATATTGCTTCTTCATATGTCATCGGATCGGTTGTACTTCTCACCATGTATGTTACAAAGTCATCAAATTTCGTAGGTTTCGGTGCTCTTTCTGATCTTCGCACGTTCTCCCTCTCTGATGTCGTAGATTCCATTCTGTGCGGGGTATACTCCGTGTCTGAATAAAAATCGTCTTCTTCACTTGAACCCGAGCATTCCTCTTCAAGTATCTCACTTTTTGCAGGTTCATTTTCATCACCAACAGCAGACTCACTATCGCAATCAACAGCAACAACGTCGTGCCCATCATCAGCACTCGCATCTGCCCCCACTGAACTCTCTAAGTATGGAAACAAGAGATTAGTTACTTTATCTTTGGTAATTACCTGCTGAAATGGTTGATCTTCTAGACAAACAATATCTCTGCTAATGATTAGCCTCTTCTTTGATGGATCGTAGACTCTGTATGCCTTCGAATTCTCGCTATATCCAACCAGCATACACTTCATAGATTTCGGATCCAGCTTCTTCCTCTTCTGATTCGGAACACGCACCATTGCAGTTGATCCAAAAATCCTCAAATGACTAACATCCGGCTTCTTGTTGGACCACACCTCTTCTGGCGTTTTAAAATCAAGATTTCTATTTGGAGTTCGGTTAACTAAATATGCTGCAGTCAATACAGCCTCGGCCCAAAAATCTTTTTCTACCCCTGCATCAATCAGCATACATCGCGCTTTATCCATGATCGTGCGATTCATTCGCTCAGCTTTACCATTTTGTTGAGGCGTGTATGGAACTGTCGTCTGGTGCCTTATCCCACAGCTACTCAAATAACTTAGTAATCCTTGATTACAGTATTCGCTACCGTTATCTGTCCGCAGTGTTTTTATTCGTTTACCAGTCTCGTTCTCGACTAAACACTTGAACTCGATGAATTTCTCTCTAACTTCTGATTTCGCTTTAAGAACATGAGCAAAAACCTTGCGAGAGTAGTCGTCTACGAACAAAAGTACATATCTTGCACCACCCAACGATTTCAGTTCCATAGGTCCGCATAAATCGGAATGCACCAACTCCAAAACATTACTCGTACTTGATTCTGATGCCTTGAATGGTTGTCGAGGATGCTTTCCTTTCCAACAATTCACGCATTGCTCCTTCGGTACATCAGCAAAATCAATTCCAATAACAGCTCCTTTCTGCATCCTAACCAACACGTCATAACTTGCATGGCCTAACCTTCGATGCCACAGCTCATAAGATGTTCGTCGTCCAACCAGGTTGACTACATTTCTAACCACGGGCGTAGTATCCAACTTGTACAATCGCTCTTGCACCAAGCTTGCGGTAGCAATCAACAAATTGCTAGTGTCGTAAATGTAACATTTGTCGACTTCAAAATGAACTTTATTACCACACCTTGTCATTTGGCTGACCGACAAGAGATTTGCGCATATGTTCGGTATGTACAATACATTTGTTACCTTTACATCCACTTTCATTTTACCAACAGACAGCTGCATACAAACATCACCCATTGCTTCAACAACTAGATTATTATTGTCTGCCACTGTAACTTCTTCACTGTTTACCGAAGATATATTCTGGAGCCAATCCCTGCGCATAGTCATATGCGATGAAGCACCGGAGTCCACAAACCACCCCGAAGAATCCATCTCTTTCATTTTCACAGCGAACGTTGTATAAAAAACCTTTTCAATTGAGTTCTTAGATTCCGTGACTTTACCTTTGTTGGGACAATTCCTGGCGAAGTGTCCGTGTTTCTTACACTCAAAACACTTGACACCACTTGCATTTTTCGGTTTCTTTACAGCACCTTTCTTAACGCCGCCATAAAACGCAACTGCCTGCGAATCCTCACCAAAACCACAATCATCATCCCTGACATCCTGCAATAGCTTTGTTTTGATTGCATCTGCGGTAATTTTTATGCCGGAGCTTTCAATTCCCATGATCATTGGTTTGTAGTGGTCTCCCAATCCAGCCAACAACAAAGTTCCTACCCACTCGTCGGACACAACCATACCAATAGCATTGAGTTTATGCGCTGTTAGAATTACCCTATTCACATAGCATTCAATAGAACCACTTTCCTTTAAATTTGTCGTGATAAGTGTTCTCAACAATCCAACTCGCCTAGTGAGTCCATTGTCGTTGAATGCCGCTGCCAATTTGTCCCATACTTCCTTCGCTGTTTTTGCTTCACGAACATGGGTATAATTAATCGGATCAATGAGCAAAATAATTTTCGATTTGGCCTTGGTAATTTTTTTTACATCAGTTTCCAATCCACTGACGCATCCCCACAGCTCCTCGTGCTCGAGATAGTTTTCGACGGCAAATTTCCATTCGTCGTAATTGTCGCGACCTCGAAGTTTCTCAATGGGTGGTATTGAAGAAGACGCCATTACTTTGCAATCTTCCGAAATCTTTGGAATCCTTCCGAATTACAGCTCGAAATAATTTGATAAAAATTCCTTCTATATTTTCTTATTTCTCTGGCGATTCTGTGCCCATAACCTGTTGTAAAATAGAATAAGAAAAAAGCCAATCAGTGGAAAATAATAAAACGTGTTGGTTGTAATTAGTTTAAAACAAGAAGAAAGTTTATTACGTGACAGATGTCACAATATGACAAGTATGACAAATTAGACATCGTTGCCAGGATAGTAAAGTTGTTCTAATTTCAACAAGAACAACAACGGCCAGGCCAGGCCACCTTATCGTACGCTGCTGTACAAATATAAAAAAAGTCTATCAGCATTAACCCACGCCACGAATACCCCTCTGCCCTCCCTATTCCGTGTTAGGCTTAGGATAGGACCTAAGGCAAAGGCAGCAAGAGTGCTAGTGCTAGCTCTAGCTATCTGTCTGTATGAAGAGAAAATCCAACTACTGATAAATTAGCATTCTCTATTTCGGTGTTATCTCTACTCTATCTGTTTTTATAGCCCCGCCCGCCGAGACCCTCTTCCGGCTATCAACATATGTAATTATAATTAACCTCTCTTTCTGAAAACCAGAAGTAAATTTTCGTCACCACTGTTTGGAAAAGATACTTGTCTTGTTTCCACTTCCACTTCAACATAAAAAAAATTCACCAAAAAACCATGAAATATAAATTCAGTCTCTTTAGCTCGTTCAGACGATTTAGACTTGCTTCGCGCATCGTCTTCCATCTGAACTATATTTAGTTTTATTTTTTTTTTAGTACACACCATTTTTTTAAGTTTATCTTTAAAACCAGCTATACAACATGTAAGTACATTAAGTTTTGTTATTGTTTTTCATACTCTTCGTGGTGGTAACTGATGATGGGTATTCAACCCTAGTTTTCACGGTCACGAATGTAAGTTTTATTTTCGGAGTCTCTCGATAAAAGTGAGAGTTTATTTTTGATCGCTAATTTATCAGCATTGGATACGCGTGTTCCGGAGAAGATATTTTTGGCAAAATAAAATAAAAATCGCATGTTAGTTTTGAAATGTTGTGGGAGGCCAGTTTTCCTATTGCTAATGTACAAAGTCACAATGCTGTAGGTAGTACTATGACCTTTTGCTCTTGATAGCCAATGGACAGATCAGATGATACGTGGAGCATTAGGTCCGGTTTGTTATTCAATTTTTATGGATTTCGGAAAAAAAACAACTTTTAGTTTCACTGGAATACATTTCAAAGTTGTATGTTAACTAATTTGTATGGTGTACTGATAAGAGAAGAATTTCTGTATATGGGCTGACGGGTTATTATTTTTATTTATTAATATGAGAGAGAAAAAATATTGAAAATGTTTATGTAGTGATTTATAAACTCTTTGCCTTAGAATTTTGTTCAAGACTGAATTCATAACACAACAACTTGACAACTTTGAACATAGGTTCCACTTTAACTTCCACTTGAACTTTAGCGCTAATGGCTTTCACCATTATTTCAAATAGATAACAGTTTTGCAGTGATAAGAGAGAATACAATTCCAGAAGATGATTTTTACGTTAGCTATTCTGACTATCAGACTATCTGTCTATTTCTGTATTCTTGGTTCAGAATTGCTATTGCATCATTCTTAATATTCTCAAAATAGTGTATAATGACGTTTCGTATCGCACATAGCATTAAAGCAGCTTGAGAACAGCTAAAAAATGCAAAATGTGGAGCAACATTTGTATTAAGTATGTCAATTGTGGGCAAGGCGTATCGCAAATATTTGACAGATAGCAATGCACTATATCATCTGTCATCCGTATAAACATATTTTGCGATAAGTTCATCGATCATACACAAGTAAGTAAAGTAAGCGTTCATAGATCGATCATTATTGCGAAAACGACGTTTCAGTTGGTTTTAATGCAGAATGCAATAGATCCTGCTGCTATTAATGTTGCTGCACTTTTATTATTTACGAACAAAATATAACGTCATATTCACATATTGACGTCAGAATGTCAAAAACTGACACGATTTTTGACATGTGTAGTAGTAGCCGTGTGTCAATTGGGCTAAATAATTATCCTCGCATAATTTTCTGACATTATCGGGGTGGAAAACGAATTTTCAGCTGTCAAAAAATGATCCTGCTCCGGGAGCAAGATAATAAATTAATTTTTTGACGTTTTTTCTGCTTAAGTTTTCTATAATGTTGAAAAAGAAATAAAACACTGAATTTCAATTAATTAATAGCGTAAAATTCGATAAAACTCTGTTTTAAGATTGGAGTTTGGTGAATTTATCTTTCAACACTTTCATAAGTGTCAGAAAGTTATATGTACGAGGATAATTATTTAGTCCAATTGACACACGGTCTTATTTCTATGTCTGTTTAATGACTGCAGAGTCTGAAACTATTTTTATGTTTTGTTGGGACAGTCATCGAGTAACACATCATTTTCGGAATACCTATAGGTATTTCTGAAGTGGGACAGATTCGTGAGAAGCATCAAAATTAATTGTCTAATCTATTACTCTATATGGCTATATAAATTCTGTTTCATTGAAATTAGTTGATTCTGAATTTAGGAGATCGAAAGTCCGAAAAATCGCATTTCATTTTCCTGTAGAAAAGTTACAACGGAAGTGCATAATTGAAATTAGCTGCATTTAAAAGAACACTCAATATAGATGAGTAGGTAGAATCTTTTTAAAATGAATGCATCTTAAATTATTGTAAAGAGAATGTTGACAGTACAAACGACATGCATATTTTATTCATGCATAATATGAACTTCAATCAGTTGATAAGAAAATAATTATGTTTCTTTTTTACATTTAATTGTCAATGGAATATTTCATTGGTGATAAGAACAAAAAGTAAAGTTCATATAGCTAAAGCTATTATCAGACTATAAACCAAAAAAGAGTCAAACATTTGGGTTAAAGAAATATTCCTATACCGCAAGAAATTGTTGGATGTAAATGTGTAATGGCGTTTTTTTTTTTGACAAGTTTGTGTCAACGTGGTTAGAAGTTTAATTCTGCTTTGTTTGTTTTGTTGAGTGGCAAAACAATTGCGTAAGTCGTATTTTCAAGACAATTTTAATAAAATTTCTGGCAGCATACAAGAATTTTCAAAAGTGATTTACTTGATTATAAATTTGATCCACGTCCTGTCATAGGCAAAATGCTGCGCGTACCTAGTAGAAAACTGAATCATTTGTCTCTTTTTCAAAATAATTGTTAAATGCTGTGCATGTCGTAAATTAAAGTAGCGTATCGTACCGCTTTGGCATTGGTTATATCTACTTATACGTAGCAAAAGAATTAACCCCTATTCCTGTTGGAGTTTGTCGTAAACGCCCAATATTTCATTTCGATTTTAAGTCAGTGTTTCTGAATACCATTTTTATAACGACACGACAAACGCCAACGGGAATAAGGGTGATTATTTCGTGACAACTCGCGAGCCACAACTCAGGTCAGGGCCGCTTTTCAAGTTCCACTGTTGACAGTTGTTGTCATTTCAAAGATGGGAAATTTCAAATTAAAATTGACGTTTACAAGTTATTACATAAATTTGTTATATGACCCAATTTCCTAGGCTAAATGAAATATGAAATGAAGTATGAAATATTCAGAATGGAAAAAAAAAGTATTATTATAGGTAAATGTCAAAACCGAGTTGACACTGTAAAATGGTTGACACTTTACAAAAATGGTCATTACCTACTCATTTATGGCACAAACCAGTAAGAATAGACCGCCGACTTCCCGTACACCTACCCGATTCCCCCCGGAAGAAATTACCCTGTCTGTGAATACGTGTAAATGTCAAAATTAATGGCGGCAATGATTTTCCATGCTATACCATGGGCCTAGGATTTTTCAAGTATGCGTGCGTTAATGGCGCTCCTTTGATTTTGTACAGCACCAATACATGAAAAATCCTGGGCCCGCCGGCAGCTTGTAGGCAAAGTCCGTTATGTGGGAGGAGTCGACGGTCTATTCTTACTGGTTTGTGATTTATGGTCCACACTGTAGTAAAAAATTCTGCCAAAAGAACGCACCATTAACTTTACATCCAAAATGAACCAAATCAAGAATTGAAT
Organism: Cheilosia scutellata; assembly: GCA_955612985.1. Taxonomy (NCBI): domain Eukaryota; kingdom Metazoa; phylum Arthropoda; class Insecta; order Diptera; family Syrphidae; genus Cheilosia; species Cheilosia scutellata. The sequence goes on along the minus strand of OY015314.1, from coordinate 6,823,238 downwards.
AATAAAGATCAAACGAACACGTTCAACTCATCTCTGGAGTCTGGGACAGACAGAAAGATATTTGTGGGCTTGGTGGGCTATAACTAGAATAATGTTTTAATTTTTTTGTACTTAGATATATGTACTACGACCTACAGAGAAACGTTAATAACTTTTAATTTTATTTTTATACAGACTTACCGTATAAAAAAACGCTCGCAATCATGGCAAATAGTAAGTGCTAAGTGTGACCACAGTTGATTGATTTGTTTGCTCAATTTTGCGTTATATTTTGCACCATATTATTCTAATATGCTATTTTATTGTATTTTTTCTCTAACAATAGGTCATTGAATAACTACAAGTTATTCAATGAATAGGTAAACGTCCACATTTCTTAACCTTAACACTTGATATGTTTGACGTTTGTATTTTAACCTCTGCTGAACTGTTTCTTTAAAATGTTTGTTTGTGACTAAAACTGTTATATGTATTTTAAATTCCCTTCTAAACCTCTATTATAAAAAGAATGGTCGCCACATTTCCCATTAGCTATTGGCTGTAGTTTTCATTTAAATACCCGCTTGGTAAAAATTAACAAGATGGGAGCTACAACTCAACATTGTGGTACCCCATTTTGTTTTGCTTAAAGTCATTAAACTAATACCGTTTCTTTTCACAGATGAAATGACGCAACAAGGACCCGTGTTCGATTCCAACTGCATGACCCTGACTCGATTCGTCTTGTATGAGCAGAGGAAATTCAAACATGCAACCGGTGATCTGTCTCAACTGCTGAATTGCATTCAAACTGCCATCAAAGCCATCGCTTCTGCTGTGCGCAAGGCAGGTATTGCTAAACTGCACGGTATTGCTGGTGATGTAAATGTTCAGGGTGAGGAAGTCAAGAAACTGGATGTTCTCTCAAATGAGCTGTTCATCAATATGCTGAAATCTTCGTACACCACCTGCCTGATGGTGTCTGAAGAGAACGAGAACGTTATCGAAGTCGAAACTGAACGTCAAGGCAAATATATCGTAACATTCGACCCCTTGGATGGTTCGTCGAACATCGACTGCTTGGTTTCGATTGGCTCTATCTTCGCCATCTATAGGAAGCAAAGTGAAGGTGCTCCTACTGTTGCTGATGCCCTGCAGCCGGGTAATCAAATTGTCGCCGCCGGTTATGCACTTTACGGATCAGCTACCGCCATTGTACTCAGTTTGGGCAATGGTGTGAATTGCTTCACCTATGATCCAGCGATTGGAGAGTTCATCCTCACTGAACCCAACATGAGAGTCCCAGAGCAGGGCAAGATTTACTCGATCAATGAGGGTTACAGCTCCACCTGGGAGGAGGGTGTGTTCAATTACATTCAAGCTAAGAAAGATCCAACAAAGGGAACTCCCTATGGCGCTCGTTATGTGGGAAGTATGGTCGCTGACGTCCACAGGACGATCAAGTACGGTGGAATCTTCATCTATCCCGCAACCAAATCGTCACCAAATGGCAAACTCCGTCTCCTGTACGAGTGCAACCCAATGGCATACCTGTTGAAACAGGCCGGTGGACTAGCTAGCAACGGAAAGATAAACATTTTGGATATCGTACCACAGAAAATTCACGAGAGGCAACCGATTTTCTTGGGATCCAAAAAGGATGTAGAAGAGGCGCTTAGTTATCTTAAGTGAACAGAACCCTTGTTTTTTTTTTTTTGTTTAAAATAAATTTTATTTCCTAAAAAGAATTGGCTTTGTGCTTGGGTAGGAAGGAAAAGCCTTCGGGAACTGGTCCGAGCAGCATCTCGCTGATTTTGATCCAGTCCGAGGAGTTGGGAGAACACAGAAGGGTTTCCATTTCATCGCGACCGCGGTACTTTTGTGGTCTTTGGTTAATTTTTTGTGGTGGAGACTCGAGCAGACTCACCGGTATGTAGCGATAGAGAAATGATTGCCACTCGAGTAGGAAACGACGGGTGTTCTCGACGCCTTTGGTGTCAGAGCCCCAGTGTTCCAAGCCGTAGTAAGCGTACTTCTTTAGGAGATCAAAGCGTTCGGAACTTGTTGGATCCCAGTGTTTCTGTTCCTTGATTTCTTTGAAGATCCACGGTTTGATGAGAGCACCGCGACCTATCATCACAGAGGTGACGTGCGGAGCGAGTTTCTATAAAGAATTTACGCTCTAATTCAAACAGAAGTAAAACAAACTGTTTAAACGTACCTTTTTCTCGTTGTAGTCCTCAAAACTGAGAATGTCTCCGTTTCCAATGATAGGCATGTTCTTCGCTTTGGAGGCACACTCTTCGATGTACTCCCAGTTGGCGTTCTTCGTATACCGCTGTTCTTTTGAGCGCCCGTGTAGCTAAAAGAAAACAATTTTACACCCTCATAGACTATTTGTTTGAGAAGAAAACTCACTGTCACAGCACCACCGCCCCATTCTTCGACCTTCGGTATCAAGTCATGCGCCACGTTCTTGTCCGCATACACTCCAGTTCTCATTTTAACAGTAAAAGGAGTCGCACCCAACAAACTCGAAACACTTCTTACAATCGCTTCGAGAATATTTGTTCTTCTCATCAGCGCACTGCCTCCACCCTGTTGATATATGAGATCTATGGGACAACCAATGTTCAGATCTACATAGTCCACCTTTGTGTTTTCTTGCAACAACTGTGCCGCCTGTGCAGTGAGCTGGGGGCTATTACCGCAGATTTGAACACCAAAGACGTCCTCACTTTCGTGGCGTTTTGTCAAAGCCCACTCTTGTGTGAGTCCCTTGACAATGGGCACAGCACATGCCATCTCACCACAAGTGATGTCAGCGCCAAATTCCTTGCATATCCTTCGAAATGGCAAATTACCTACTGTTGTCAATGGGCTCAGCACCAATTTGTTAAAGAAGTCAACGTTCTTCTTGGGAACAGCGTCGCGACCGTTTGATTCCTCGTCTACTGCACAGCCAATGGGTTTCTCCTCATTCGTCTCACATGTTGTTGCGCCATCTTGCTTCTTTTTCTCTGCCTTCTGCCGATCAAACTCGGCAACCAACTTCTTCGACCTCGAAAAGTCATATTCCCGCTTTCTTAACTTCACCTGAAGCTCCGGCGATATCCCATTGAATGTTGTCGTCGGAGCATTCTCATCATAATGTTCAGCCTTCAAGTTGTTGCGATTCTCATCCAAGTGACCTGTGGCAAATCGACATGTTAAGCCTCGCGCACAGAAGCCTTTAACTTTGTAAATTTGACACGTCTCTGCAATATCCTTAGGTTTTGATTCCAAATACTTGTCCAAATCGTGGACATACCGACAGTTTGGGTATGTGCACTTGTCTCCAGCTGGACCATTTACCAACGAATGACACAGGTGAAGAGTGCGGTCTTCTTTGTAAACTGGACGATGCTTATTTTGTCCTCTTTTACGGTCTCGTTTGGCACCGTGTTCCTCTTTTTGGAATTTATTTGATTCCTCCGATTCTAGATTAGTATCGTCCAGGGGTCGTTTGTTGGCGCCTTTGTCTGTATCGGATTTGGTTTCTTCGGCGAGGGTGATTTTTACATCGGGAATTAGAAATCTGAAAGAAATATTCATTTATCCTATTGACGTTATGGTTCTTGTGACGAATTCGGTACTTACTGGGGTTTAATGTAGCAAATTCCAGGATCCATTGCAAACGAAAGTCCAATACAAATTTTTTTGAAGTGCTACTCAGCGTCAGCTGTTTTGTTTGACACATTCCACCACGTGAAGAAAGTGTGCAACGACAAATGAAAGATAAACGTGAGGAAGAGAAGTGGAAAGCTAACCTAAGGGAGCCGTCACATCAGTGTCATTGTCAATTTTTGACTTGATATATATTTTAAAAGAAAGAGGTAAGTCAACGGGTCCGGATTTTGGATGACTTCACGCCATGGTGCATGGATAAGGCCTCTTTCTGTATTTAAATGCTACATCAAGTTGAATACCAAGTAGTATAAACCCATTTGACTTTAAGGTTCTGTTCTCCCTCCTAGCTCTACAGAGTCTTATTGGTTTCACCATTTGAAGAAGAACCAGCTCAAAACCAGTCTTCGTCTGCCTTTATCTAGTACATAACAAAAATAGCAGGCACATCGCATATGCAAGTTGTAATGGGATTCGTCAGTATTCGAGGCTAGCCTCCGGTACCAAAATTTGGATATAAATGACTTTGCGTTAAAAAAGGAAATGCAATACAACAGTAGGGGAAATTGTAGTGACACACCGACAACTGTTGTCTCTAGCGCGAGAAAATATGCAATAAAACTAAAAATGTTTATTTATTCAACATGCCAACTTGGACAACAAACTAGGCACAATAAAAAAGCGTTCAACAATCTTAAGCCTATCGATTTAATTAATCTTTTTCTGAAAATACATTTTATCGATTTGCACACAAAATTCAACCAACTTCTTGAAACCCTGGACACTCTGTGCGAGTTTATTATTCGGCAATTTCGTAGTCAGTATGGTGAACAGGTGACCAAAAGTGATTGCGTCCAATTCGGTGGGCTCATCTCCGAAAAAGAATTTCGATCCACTTTCCTCCAGTTTACTTGTCAGTGTTTCGCAGCATTTAACTACCTTTTCTATGACTTCATCAAGGTCCATATCTCTCCATTGGTAGACTTGTAGTTGCTTTAGGACATGTCGTCGTTTTTTCATATTTTGAATTGCATTCAAGGGCCATGGGAACACACATCCATTGCGCGGCTCTGTAACAACTTGGTATACTTCCTTGTCCATGTACGAGATGTACAGCTCGGCGTTGGTGAAAATATTTTCCACTAGTGAGACATATGAACGCAAGTCGTATTTCTCGTCCTCGTTTAACCATTGGCCAATGGCACATTCTTTTTGTTCAACAAAATTAACAATCGGTTCGAACTCGGCAACAATGAAGGCTCCAACTTTGATGAATGGTAATTTAGTCATACGTCCTCCTGGTGACATGAACTCGGCATTTGCAGTCGACCGGACAGTGAATGGTATGTTGCACATCTTTAAGTAAGCTTTAACGGCCAGACAGCTTGCATTCTCGGCAAGAAGAATTTGTTCTGCCTCATATGGCTGGTAGAGCACAGCATCCTCCGGCCAGGGTTCACTTGCAATTTTCTCTTCGGTCACGTATTGTTTGATGTAAGTTGAAGTGGCTGCCATTGGATGTGTGTATTTAAATTTATGAATCAACCCACAAAATGTTGTATAATACGTTTTCTATTCCAGTCAGGATGATATCAAAATATTTAGCTAATTAGGAAATGCGCGAATGACGTTTTGCTTTTTGACAGATTTCAATTCGGATGAATACATTCAGGCGATTATCACAGAAAATATATGGGTTTGTACAGTAGGCAATTTTCTACATCGCATTCAGCAGTGAAAAATGTTGTGGCAACAGAGAAGTAAACTTGCAGTTAGCAGGGGGTCTAGCACGTAACTTGATACAATCGAGTTCAGTCGATACAATAGAGCTACGGCAGCACCTAATTTGTCTCAATCGAGGATAATCAATCGAGAATAATCGATTGAGACAAATTAGGTGCTGCCAGAGCTCGATTGTATCGACTGATCTCGATTGTATCAAGTTACGTGCTAGACCCCCAGCAGAAGGGAATCATAAACTAGGCACACGCACAACAACTTGATAAACGTACCTAAAGCTTTAGTACACCTACCCGCTTTCACATGGAAATTTGAAGCAAAGTTCTCACTCAGAACGTTTACCTTTTCTATTAGGTATGTGAGCATGTGTAAAAAACGGGCGCATGGTATTTACAACTGAGCAACCAAGCAGAGTTTCTCCTTCAACTTTCCAAAATTTCTTCACATGTTTTTAGCACGCATAAGTCATATATGGACTGCACATTGTATCTAGCTCAATTTTGACAGATTAATAAAATAAAAAAAATAGACTTCGATTCGCGTTAAGAATTGAAGACAATGTTTAGGCGCTCAAAAATCATTATACATTTTTTTATACATTTTCTGACGACATCGTTGTGAGTAAACTGTCAGGAAATTACCCTTCTCTGGAAGCTAACTAATAAAAAAAAATCATCACGCTCACTCGGAGACCTAAAATCTCACTGTAAATGAGAGACACAGCTCTAAACATTTATCGAATTAAATAGTTGGCTAACACTCATATTTTACATAACCAATTCAGCAACCATTTAGGGTGATCTACAAGGATTTGTCTGACAGGAAAACAGTAATAAAATAAAAATATAAAATACTGGAACGAAATCCAATTCATCAAGTTTGTCACGAGGTTTGTCGTCTTCGATTTTAAGTTTAAAAGCAACAGTATAAACGGAATTCAATCAGTTTAAGTTTAAGTTTAATTTCAATTTTAAAAGCAGCAGTATGAATGGAAATAATTTTTAAATCAGTTTAATTTTGACATTTCTCTAAATATTTCTTATAAGTTTCAGAATTCAAATACCTAACTAATGTCGTTTTCGGTCGTCCAGAACCGTCCGGAAGAACTCTCCGCGATTCTGAATTCCAGAAGCAAATTTCTCTTCTTTTCAGTAGAAGAACTGTCAGTTGAGTGCCAATCGAACGCTTTCAGAAGTGTTCGGATTGCTTCCGGACGGTTCTGGACGACCAACCGAAAACAGTTTTAAATTCTTGAATGCACCCAGTGATTTATGTAATGAACGCGCCCATAATCTTCATGTAACCAATTTTGCCGTTTAACAGCTGATGCCGCATCGCGGCTACATCTAATCAAGTAATTTACCCAAAAAAATAAAATGGTAAAACTATTCAGTTTTCTATTGAAAACCCCAAAAAAGGTACAAAATTGTTCATTTCCACTAATCCCACGGTAAATCAGACAACGTCTCATTCATAGACAATCCGTCAACATCTCCGAGGTACTTTCATCGACAGTCTTCGTCTCACAGTGCATGGCGGTCATGGAGGCAATGGTGTACCCAAATACGGTGGAATCGGTGGACAAGGTGGCTGTGTATACTTTGTCGCAAAAGAAGGTGTAACCCTTACCAGTGTCTCACGAAAAATTGACAAAAAGATCCAAGCAAGCTCTGGAGAAGACAGCAGCAAACTGCGAATTCTCGGCAGACGTGGGGTCGATGAGAGGATCGAAGTTCCAGTTGGCGTGCAAATTATCGACGACAAGGGTAAAATCATCGCCGACCTGAATGAAGAGGGTGCACAATGTATAGCCGCGGGCGGTGGAATCGGTGGTTGTTCGGGCACCGGCTTTATAGGACGACCGGGGGAACACAAGGCTGTAAATTTAGATTTAAAGCTGATTGCTGATGTAGGATTGGTTGGCTTTCCAAACGCCGGCAAGAGTACTCTATTGAAGGCGATTTCAAATGCTAAACCGAGAATCGCTTCGTATCCTTGTAAGTTGCTTGGCATTTCTTTATTTTCCTTTTTCATTTTCCCCCTTCTATCAGTTACGACCATCCGTCCGCAAATCGGTATCGTGGAATACCCCGACTTGCGCACCATCTCTATTGCCGATCTGCCGGGTTTAATTGAAGGAGCTCACGCCAACTTTGGTATGGGACACAAATTCCTTAAGCACATCGAACGGACCCGTCTTCTACTGATGATTGTTGACATCTTTGGATTCCGTCTGAGTCCGGTTCACAAGCAACGCAATTGCTTGGAAAATATCTACGCACTGAATAAAGAACTAGAAATGTATGACGAAACACTGCTTACTAAACCCTGCGTTTTGCTCGTCAACAAAATGGACCTAGACGGCGGCAAAAAACTCCTCGAACAGTACCAGCCCACAATCAGGGACCTACAAAATGGTCTAGAAGAATGCCCCGAAGAGATTCGGCCAACAAAACTCATCAACTTTGAGCGGATCATTCCCATTTCGGCCAAAAATACTGCCCGCATTAAGGAGGTCAAACAGGAACTTCGACAAGTTCTCGACGAGCTGGCCGAACGTGAGCTACCCCTAGCCGAGGTGCGGAAGGATCTCGAGAGAAAACTAACCGAACGTGGACCTCGTGTTTCTTGAGAACATCATCGAGTACTTTATTTAAACTTTTGCGCTTAGAAACTAGTTAAGTGTATATTATATGAAAATTAATAAAAAAAATGAAAATGTTATGGTTAAACTTAGAATGTACAGTTAACTTTCCGCCACCTCTGAATTGGGTTTCGTTTTCGCTACCGGGTGGATGTTCTTCAGTAGGTTATCATTTTCCTTGTCGTCTGGCTCTTTAGCCTCAGCATTTTCCTGTGTATCGTTATATTCTCGGGAGTAGGGATTGAATTTCGGTTGTGGCTCGAAAATTACATTACCCTTAATTACCCTAACACGTGGGCCAATGGGCCGAGAGTTGAATTTGAATTTGCCACAAGTTTGCATACGATTGTCTCGGTGTGTTTTGAGGCCAGAAATTGAAGCGAACAGCGCCTCACAGCCGTTGCATTTGTACCTCTTCATATCGATGTGACGCGAGAGGTGCGAAATGAGAGTTTCGCGATGCGTAAAACGACGTTCGCAAACCTGTAAAAGGAAGGACAGTGTGGATGGAGATTGAACTACTACGCACAAATCATTGCTATGAACGTGGCTCATATTTTATCTCAAATTACTATCATCTCCTCCGCGAACCATCTAGCCATAAATAAAAAATTTAGCGTTTCTAACTCACCTTGCAGGGGAACGGTCGCTCTCCAGTATGCGTCCTAGTGTGCACCGTCAACTGGCCTCTCGTTCGAACTCGCTTATCACAATACGTGCATTTGAACGGCAACACACCCGTGTGCATACTTTTGTGCAATTGTAGGGTACTTCTCGAATAAAACTTCTTTCCGCACACCTCGCACCCGTACTGGGGATTTTTGCCACAATTCGAATGCACATGATCGGACAGAGTGCTTCGCGACGAACAGAACTTGCCACATATGTAGCACCTGAACTGCAGTTTTGAGGCATTTTCATCCTCCGCATGGATCTCTTTCTTATGCTTTTGCAGGGTGACCGCATCGGCGAGCGTTACACGACACAAATGACAATAGCCCTCCACTGGCAAAAAAAAACAAGAACAATTTTGTATGTCCATCCTATTGTGTACAGAAGGCCTGTTGACTTACCGGTAATATTTTCAGCAAGCAACTCTGGTCTCAGCTCAAAGAGCTCATTTTTGAATTCAGCCAACTCCTTGTAGTGGGCAGTCATCTGATGTTTGAAAAAGGAATGGCGTTGAATATATTGTTTTGGACACTTTGGACAAATCCATACGTAGCGGTAGCGTTTGTCCAATTTTCGACACGTCGCATTATAGAACCTTCGAGTTTCTGTTAGCGTAGCAAATATCGAGAATGGACCTTCTTGGGTAGACTGCTGGCTACTTTCGTCGGCTGAGGCTTCGCCGAGTTTCTTCTTCTTTGCCTTTTGGTACTCGTCGTGCAGATCCTCCATGATTTCGCATTTCACTAATAACTGTGGCGGCGTAGTGGAATCGATCATTTCCTCAAAGTCCTCCACAGAATGAGTATGCATTTTTATTGTACAATTGTTGTTTGTTTTTTCCGTCGCCAAATCATCACTAGGCTCCTCCTTGACGGCTGCAGTGAGGTAGTCGCCTCTTGAAAGTTCAACACAATCTGATGTAATAACTTGGTCAAAGTCGGTATCTAGGAAAGGCACTGATTCAACTTCAATGTATTGATCTATAGCGGCTTTTCGTTCCCTCCCCATTGAATCGAACTTGCGATCAAATAGCTCCTCGATGAATAGATCTTCAAAGCTTATTGGGTCGGAGGGGGGTTTTATTTCTGTTTCGATATCAGGTTCTTCTTTTATTTTTACCTCAGCAGATTCGTCAACGATGAGGTCTTCATAGCTCATTGAGTCTTTTTCGAGTTCTACTGGCTCTTCTTTGACATCAGCGACGAGAGGATAGCTTTTTGTATAACAATGATCTTGAGCAATGAAGAAAGCATTTTGCTGCTGGGGAATTCGCACCAGCGGTAACTGGGGCTCATTGACGGGAGGTTTTTGAGTAAACTTAAAGGCCTTGCCCTGGGCATCCACAACCACTTGCTGATTTTGAAACGTTTGGATTTGCGGGAACTGCAGAGCACCGGTGACGAGGTCTTCTTTTTTCATCACAAAAGCGTTGCCCAGTCCATCGATGATAACATCTAGACGTTGAGGGGCATGGGAAGGTCCTAGATGACTTAGTTTACCACTTAATGTGAAGGCGTTTTTCTGAACTTTAAAAGGCCGGAGCTCTGGCACCTTAGCGGGAAAATTGACCTGCTTCGACATCACTTTGTGATGTTTATCAAGTACTGCGACATTTTTCTTTGGAATGTTTTTAACTGGCTCCAGAACAGAGTCTTTGATACAGGCATCTATGAATTTGGCCGTATCAGCTTTGAAAAAAATGGAAGTGAATTCAAATTAGTAAGTTTCTTCCGCCATAAGCTCATCATTGGTTAGCAACCAATCCCAACTTACCTCTAGTATAACTCGTACATACTTCCTCCTGTGGATCCATTGGGGTATCGTCTTCGCTTTCAACTAAAAATGGGAAAATCCCTTCAAATCACAGTCAAGCTGTTATAATCATTCCTCACCTTCTGTCTTAATGTCAACACTACCCTCACTGTCGCAGCTCCCGAGAAAATCCGCCACGCTTTCCTTGGTACATGTGTCACCTATCGTATGTGTTTTTAAGTCAACGGCGCATTTGAAGGATTTGCCGCACTGCTTGCAGATATGTTCGTACTTCCCATGCATCATGTTATGGCTCTGCAAGCCGTTAGCAGTCGAGAAGCTAATATCGCAAAGCTATAACAAAAAAACAATCAGTCTGATCAGTCTTCCCCAAATAAGAAATACGAATACTTACATTGCAGGCAAAGAGCATGACTTTTGGATCAAGTAGCGATTTGGGCACAATACACATCGGCTTGCGTGCTTTTATTGGCGAACGCTTGAGCTTATTCCTATGGATTTGCATGTGCTCTTCGTAAATGAGCAGTGTATGAAATGTCTGGCCACATATCGTACACTTGTTGATGGTGCGTCCTCGTAAGCGTTTGTTATCGTCTGTGCAATTCGCTTTACACTTATGATAAGACATTTCTCTTCGACTTTTAAATGTTTGATTACAGCTGTCGCAGCTAAAACGGGTGTGTTTTACCAGCTTTCGTTTATAATCACTAGCTTGAAGGTGTTGACGCGATTGTTTTTTAAAGCAATTGTGGTTAATAAGCGAACTTTCGCTGACGAAAAATCGTTTGCATTCAGTACATTCGAATGCACTAGGTGACAGAGGTAGTTTCGGTGGCGTAGCTTTGGTAAAGTCATCTTGAAAATCCATATCCTTTTTCTTTGGAAGAGACGGGTGATTTATAAAATGATATGGAACAGAAATGAGAAGGAAATACTTACGGGTGAGTTTAGCAATGGCGTAGGGTTCCATGAGGTATCTTCCATATCAATTTCAGCTATCGCAAAGAAATAAATATATGTTTAGAAAGTGAAAAACGGATTGTACAAAGTGACATTTGTGCCACCAGTGAGTCTATTTCGTCCTAAGTGACATGATTTAACAATGTATGTAATTTTTACTCTGCAGATAGAAACATTAATCGCCCTAATATGCTAATAAAAAATCGTCAATCGCAATTTTTGTAATTAACAAAATTCAACTGACAAGTAACAACGCAAAATACTGTTACATACACGACACGAGTCAATGGGCTCCTCCAATAAAACCGAAACAACTTACTACGGAGCACCATTTTTAAACCAATCGAATTCCTATTAAATACTTATCATTTTCCCAAAATATAACAATACTTACTTTTAATTATTAATTCTTCCTCTTTAAATACTTCTTGTTCCTCGTCCAGAGGTTCGGTTTTTATTTCAACGTCAATTTCTGTCATAATTATAGTGCAATTCGTAATAATAAAACTTTTTAAATATATGTAACAATAACAATAATAGATTTAACAATTTTTTACAATAATATATTAAACAATTCTCGCATATTTAATTAAAAATAAGACCGAAACTCTTTTTAACAAATGATGAATTGCAATTGCAAACGAAAACCAAACAATTTTATCTGTCAAATTTGCAAGGCTATCATGTGAACAAAATGGAATTGTGGAACAAAGCAAAGGGAAATTTTGTTCATTTACCGCTACGGTCACTTCGAAGTCTATTCGTGACAGGAACTTGCAAAATTAAGTTTTTATTTAAATAAATAGTTTATAGTAGGTTTTATTACAAATTAGTTGGAAAGTGATGTAAATGTATAAATAAGCGTACGAAAATGGTGATATCGGTGCGAAGTTCAAGGGCATGGGATTCGGGTACTGAACCGGTTGGCGTCGTCGGGGAAATATTCCGGAGAACGGCTCATTTTGAGACAAAAACGTGTTTCTTTGCAACAAAATCGTAAACTTTAAGAGAATTTTTAGTGGTTTGTTTATATGTTTTGGAAATACAGTGTGAGAATTTCAATTTTGATAAACTTCTTCACCTAATTTTAATGTAGGCACATTTTCGGACGTATTTTCAAATGGGTGAGTTCATAAAGTACATTCCTTTCTACATATTTTGTTTTTGAATTTTGTACCTATTTATTTTTTATAAAACCGTTTTCGGAATAAAAGAGATTAGAGATTCGGAAAATATTTTGACAGAACACAAAAATATCTGCTCGCAAATTAAAATAAAGTCAGAAATCTATTTTAATGCAAATGTGGGCACAATAAAAACTGGTCGTCGTAAGTTGACTAGATTTGTCTGGATTTGGAATTTACCCTGAACGGTTGGTCTGGAACGTCAGTCAGTAACACAATCGAAATATCAAGTTAAGCTTAGTACTCTCAGTACGCTGGTCGAGCTAAATTTTAGCTCCCATACGAAATTTTCTCCTAAATTTAGCTGATTAAAGCGAATCCATTTAGCCTAGCGGTACGCTACTTCAGCTGAAAAAATCAAACTTTCATTTCAGACTAGGTACTGTATCTGTCATAATTTAGCTGGCTCATATGGTTCGGCACATTTTTTCAAGCTAAATTTTGACAGATCTGTTGGTTTTTTTCTGTTGTAATTTTGCATTGCCGAAAAGTAAATAAGGATGAGTTTTTTTAATGAATAGAGAGTGCAACGAAAATAAAACGTTTTTCGTGTCGATGCATTTTTGAAGGAAAGTATTTTCAACGAACATCTGTTTTCAGTGACACTTTTATCCACAACGCACTCCGTGTCAAAATTTAGCTAGGGTTTTAGCTAATGTTTGGAGGGAAAAATTGGAATTTCACAAAAGTGTTTGAACGTCATTCACAGCTAAATTTTAGTTGAGTTTTATTTTTATTATTTTTAGCTAGAAATCCAGTTTTATAAGAAAAATAATATTTTGGAGTAAAATAAGATCCGAATTGATTATTGCTCGTTCACGGTATAATTTTTCATTTAAATTTGTTTCGAATTCGAATTATTTGGGTCGAACCAATCAAAACTGGCCTTGGCCACGTCACACCTCGTTTGCTGCTTATTGCGTCAATAGGTTTGTTTTATTGAAATCCTCAGTAAAGAAATGATCCATAAAACAATTCAAAGCAACATATTGGACAAAGTGGTTTGAAAGCATTGTCGCCAGAAGTATTGTCAACATGCACTGCTGCTGTCAAGTCAATTCTACTTGGGATAAATATGAATACGTGGTAAAGAGGAAGTGTCAAGTAGAGTTTAATTGTTGTAGTATGTTAAAGTTTCAAATTTTACAAATTTCTGTTATTGCGAGAAAAATTTCCCACCGCGACACACAAAAGTTCAAGTTTATCCTTTTTTTCAAGATTCTGTGCAGTTTTTTTCTCCTTTTGCAATCTAGCGGGGGATTTTCCGATAGTTTCAGAAATTGTTTTTATAGGTATGAGGCTTTACGTGTCGCTACCATGGTCATCTAGCGGCGAAATTTTCTGTTTCTTTTGCGCTTTTTTGTTTTTTATTCCAAACTCGAAACAATTTTTTTACCCAAAAAGCGTTTATTTTAAATAAGAGTTCAGTGCGCGTAAATGCATAAATAATAAATATTTTTAAAAAGTAGGTTTGCTTCCCATTAACAAGCAACCCTTTTGCATTCCTATGTATAGACATGGCTTTGAATTCAAAGGATGCAGTCCACACGAATCGGCGTATACCTTCCGATGTGCTTGTAGATTCGAAATGCATGTGAAGCGTTTGCTGCACCCATCACAAGAGAATCGCTTAAGGCCTGTATGAGAGGCCATATGCGTGAGTAAACTTTCGCGATAGGGATACTCTTTCGGACATTGCTGAAAGAAAAATGTATAATTTGATTGGAGTTATGATAAGTCACAATAGTAATAACTACTTACATTACACTTGAACGGCTTGTTATCCGTATGTATAGTCTTTAAATGGGTCTTGTACTGCGACTTAACTTTAAAAGCCTTCCCACATTTATCACACACAAACGGCGTTTCATCCTTGTGCAACAATAAGTGGGTTTTTAATATGCCCGCTGTGGTAAATGATTTATCACACTCCTTACATGTGTAAAACGGGTTTTGACCGCAATTCGATCGAATATGGTCGCTAAGAGTAGTTCGGCTGCTGAACGATTTAGCACATTTGTCGCAGATCAGATTCCGATCGACCGTCTTTCGCCGTTCAGAGTGTGACCGTTTGTGAGTCTTACAAGACTCTGGAGTTAATGAGTATTTATCGCAGATCTCGCAATACAGGGCCTCCTTATGTTTACTCTTGGCATGGTCTATGGCTTCGTCCTTTGTTTTGAAGTACAAGTTGCAATAGCAGGGGCATTTGTGGATGAGACTACCATCAGGACCTAGAGGCATAGTTGAAATGTAATTGAGCAGAATCAATGTGTCTAGTGGGTTACTTACCATGAAACGTTATGTGGGTTTTGAGTCGCTTTGCCATCAGATAGATCTTTGAACATATCGGACAGCGATGCACCAGGTCAGAAGGAATGTCATCATCTTCATCGGCGAACATTGCACGTATCTCTTCGTTGGTTTTATTGTGCTGCTCGCGGAGGTGAGTTTCATAGGGTTTTCGAATGTGATACATTTTTATGCAGTACTCGCAGTTGTAGATGCGGTCTTTTTTGAACAAAACTAGCTTTTTGCGGTAAGCTACACGACGGCGTTTTGGTTTTGGTTTATTGATAACCTTTTTGGGCGAAGGTGGTCTTATTGCGTCTAGTAACACCCGACAGGGCTTCATTTGAGGATATTTTTCTTCCTTGAAGTCAGTTATTTCTTCATCTTCAAATTCTAGCATTGGTTCAGGTTTAATTACAATTTCTACTGGAATTGGCTCCTTTTCAGAAATTGCTTCGATGGACTTTTCTTCATCTTCCTTCTTGACTGGAGTATCAGCTAAAAGTTTATCGAAACTAAGCGGTTTGACATCACTTTCACAAGAGTCATCCGAGTCTGCATTGGTGGGACATTCAAATGCCGGATCGTCGCAGCTGTCGTCCGATTCAAAGTCACTTTTTGGTGCTACAGGTGCGTCCTCTTTAGTTTTGCTTAGATCATCCATTCGTTGGCTACGTCTTGGTCGTTTGATAATAACTTCCTCGTCATCTGAGTGGGATTTCTTATTTTGTACAGTTTTGTATGTTGTGGATGCCTTGGGTGCTTTCACAGCTTTAGGAGCTCTAGAAACCTTGGGTTTCTTTTGCTCCTCACTGGGGTTTATAACCTTACTGGCTTGTACGATTTTAATCTCTGACGACATTAAGCTAGATGGTACTGAGAACAATTGTTATTAAAGGAAATAATTGACTACTTAGAGAACATACTTCTCGAGTTTCCATTCCGTTTCTTCTCCTTCGTGCTGTCATACATCGGTAGACCGCAACTATCCTGCCTGGTTCGTCGGTGCTTGATCAGATTGGAGTGGCATGAGAACCGTGCCCCACAGCACTTACACACCACTAACTTGACTCCTGTGTGAATCGAGGAATGAGTGACAATACTCTCGCGATGAGCAAAACATTTTCCACAAACCTAGAAAAGATAAAAGTTGAAAAAGTTGTCTCAGAAATTATTGAAACTTACATCACATTTGTACGGCTTCTCTCCAGTGTGACTTCTCTCGTGTATCATCAATCTTCCTTTGCTGAGAAAACTTTTACCACAATAGCTGCAGCAGAACTTCTTCTCTCCTCGATGGATCTTCTTGTGCTCCGCCAAATTATACTTTGTGTAGAACGCCATATTGCATTCATCGCATACATGGGCTTTTATCTGCCCACATTGCGTCTCCTCGTGTCTTTTGTAGGCCTGTGCAGTTTTGAATTCCAATCCGCATTTTTCACAAACGAACATTTGCCGGTCGACGCCTTTGTGGACATCCCTAATATGAATGCGGTACTCATCAGCGCTGGGAAATATCGCATGGCATATCTGACAAGCTAGCACTTTATGCTTCTCGTCCTTATGCTTTTTTAAAAGTTCGTCTAGACAGAAGCGATCATCACAAAAGTTGCAACAAAAACCGCCCGGTGGTTCGTGGCGTTTCATATGCTTTATGTATCCATTGAGGGAAACTAGGGCATTACTACAAATTGGGCAGACCAGTTTTGGGCCCGATTTATCTGTTGTTATTTTAACCATCATTGTGGAAGTTTCAGAAACTGAAAGAGATCATATTTGCCAATTAGTGAATGCTTAAATTATAGAATAAAGTGAAGAGAAATATGTAATTTAAAATCATTTGTGTTCTACTGGCGCTAGAGCTCGAACAGGCGTTCTAACTTTTGATTTATTTTTATGTCTAGCGGTCACTTTACCGCGGCCATTTAAATACAGATTATACCTTGTGTATCCAACCAAATACAAATTTCCCATACTGTAAATTCGCCAATCTATCTACTCTCTTTCAACATAAATTCAACTTTCTCTCTCAAGAGACATTTGACTTTACAATAATTATTGTTGACATGCACATGACGATATACAACAAATAAAAAAAAGTAGGTAAGGGTCCTACACCGAAAAGAGAAATAAAATGAAATAACATAGGTATGAAGAGGTTGCAAAAAAATTCAACACGTATTTTGCTACAACCACAAAAACATGTATTTATTGATAAAACTCCATAGTTAAACTCCTTTAACACTACTCGGCATTCATGTACCTTCTGATTTAATTTCTTCTGTAGCTTCACTCATGACGCATTTAATTACTGTCCTGAAACTAGGTATGAATTGGGTCTATATTTTCAACGTCGAGTTAAAATTCTATTCACTAAACACCGTCAATCTTTTTGCACATTTTTATTTGTAAACAAAACGCACTGAGAAAAATGTTTTCTTAAAAAATCATGCAAAGTTATTTGCCCCGAAAATATCCAATTTGTTGGTACACTTGAAGAATTTTGTCTGTCGACTAGACTAGTCATTTTATGGGAATTTTTTTTTTGCTGACAGTCACAAACTCACCACAAGAAACAGGTATGTTTCAGAGGTTGATGTGGATTTTAGAAACACTGAAGGGAAGTTTTCAATTAAATATTTTTGAGTTGAGTTATTTTATTTTTTATATATTTTGTTTGTCAGTAAAAGCCGTAAACTTTTTATTTAATTCATTTTTCAAATCACAGGCCGTATGTCAATTGCGATAAATAATTATTCGCGGCTAATTTTCGGACACATAATGTGAGTGTTAGGTTAGAGTGATAGGCCGCAACAAATGCAGCCTCACTTAGGTCAGAGAAGGCACATTATGATAAAATATGGGCGTGTTAAAAAGAGAACTTCCAAACTTTCTTTTAAGTAAGGAACCTGTTACAAGTACAGGGTCATTCTTTTCGTGGTTTCAGGTTGGTAGCGCTGGCATTTGACACCTGTCAAACTCATTTATCATTTGAAGTGTCATAATATTAGTTGAATGTTTGCCATTTACGATAATGGATCGCTTAACAATGAAACAACGCGTTAAAATTATGAAAACTTACTACAAAAGTGGTGATTCAAACGTAGCCACTTTTCGCGCATTACGCGATGATTATGGTAGTCATTAGATTGTAGATTGTAGAAGCAATCGGTAAAATTGTGAAGAAATTTGCAGAGAGTGGAAGCGTTAGGCTACGTCCATAGTGAAACCAGCTTCTCGCTTTCTCACCCTAGAAAGCTGTTTACCGGCGTCAACAAGAATTAAAAATGCATTCCGGTAAAAGCTGGTAAGCGAGAAGCTGGTTCACTATGGACGTAGCCTTACTGATGTCGTAAGGCCAGTGCATCATCGCAATGCACGCTCTGTCGAAAATATTGCTGCTACAAGTGGAAGTGTTGCTGATGAAGCGAATTTATCGATTTCCCGGCGTTCGCAGCAATCGAACGTGTCGTACACCTCACTATAGGGGTATTTTGCACTTGGATTTGCATCGCCATCCTTATAAAGTTCAAATTACACAACAATTGAAGCCTGCTGATCATAGACAACGCCGTAGATACCTTCTTGGGTGTTGGAACAACAGACAATAAACGCCGATTTTTCGAACAATATTTTCTTCAGTGATGAGGTACATTTCTCACTCGGTGGGTATGTAAACAAACAAAATTGTCGCATATGGGGCTGAGAAAATCCAGAATTGATCGAAGAGGTGTCGTTGCATCCAGACAAAGTGACTGTTTGGTGTGCTCTATGGTCGAAAGGTGTCATTGGTCTGTATTTCTTCGAAGATGCCAATGGGCAAACGGTTACAGTCAATTTGGAGCAACAACAACACGACCAATTATGACTTTATTGCGTGAGAAGTTTCCTGGTCGCGTAATTTCATGTTATGGCGACGTCAATTGGTTACCAAGATCATGCGATTTAACACCGTTAGATTTTTTTCTGTGGGGCTACGCAAAAGAAAAGATAAGAAAAACCAACATTACTCAAGTTATGGCCGGGATACGACCCAAAATGTACGAAAAAGTGGTTAAAAATTACATCAAAAGAATCGCTTGCTGCGAATCTTCCCGAGGCGGCCATTTTAATGTTATTGTTTTTCACACTTAATGGCAAAGTCTAAACTTTATAATGAAATAAAATTGTCATCAAAAATGTATCGCTGTGTGTGTTTTATTTAGCTTTACTTTCGAAACCGAAAAATGAATTACATTTTTATTTCTAACAAAGCGGTAGTCAAATAATGAATTTTAGAACGAACTCTGTCAAGTCTTTTGGAAACATATTTTAATATTAAATATTATTTATATAAAAATATTGCTTGTTGATTAGTACCTATGCACTTATAAATGTTTCTTGGTAACGCACTTATTTCGAAAACGTAAAGAGTGCGACTGTAGATTGACCAGCCATTACAAAGATCACTTTATTTCTGTTTCTATTTTCAAATAAAGTGTGACGTTCGCGATACGTTCATCGAAGGGAATGCATTCGTCCAGTCGTTTGCTGGGGGTTTCAGTTTTCAATTGTGTTAAAATGCACAGTCATTTCTGAACAATTTATGATACTAGGCGTATTTTTTTGGGAATCTATAGCTAGCTCACTTTTACTTTTACATGCAAAACTGGTATACTCACTTTTGGTTTTGGTATACTCACTTTTGGTTTTACATGCAAAACTATTATATTCACTTTTGGTTTTGTTATACCCACTTCCCAAAAAAATACGCCTACTATCGTAGTGTCTGGTGAGTAAGTGACAAAATTTCAAAGATGGTCTATTCTGACGACGCATTTGTTGTTCAAAATTCATTAAATATACCGAGTTTAGTTTTCAAAAATGTAAACAAACTAAATTGGTTAAAATTCAGTCATTCAACAAATTCAACAAATGATCGTGTTGGCTAATTTTTAAACCCTCCACAGGAAGGTATATTCACTTTGCCATTAAATTTGTAACGCCAAGAAAGAATACACCGAGACCCCAGAAAGTATATAATATATTCTGGGGAGGAATCGGCTAAGGTGATAGTTGATTGTCGCTTTTTTGATTGTTGTTTTTGATGATCAACTCCTGTCTACTCCGCGTAAAGCGATCACTAAAAAATGATTGATTATTGGCAGCACTGGGTTTTCAACGTCACTTCCTTGCGGACGATTATTCCGAGCAGCTGATACAATTATATTTATTTATTTATTTATTAAACTATTAACTAATAATAAATTAAAAGTTAATACAAAAAACTTACAGCGCTAGCTACCACTGCTTTCGGCTATATGTACATACTTATATTATCTAAATCTTAACGTATTACAATTTGTTAATTAAATTAAATTAAATAAATTATATTCGAAGTGTGAAATACACAATAAATATTTATTAATATGCATTCTTACATCGATTTTGGAAGTTCCAAGATATTTCCTTTTCTACATAATAGTTGGACATTTTTGTAATTATTTTCTTCATATTTTCTTCCCTGTTTGAGCTGTAGAAAAGTTTCAATGAAGTAAACATTGCACTTCACTTGAAGTTTTTTATTTTATTTAATATATTCTTTTTTCACTAAGGCATTTAATTTATTTAGAGTGGAAGCCGAGGTCCATAGCCTTAAAAATGACACAAATCTATGAAAGCGACACCTAAATAGCTGTCACATGAAATCGATCGCAAAAAAGCGATTGTCAATTTGATAATAACCTTACGTAGACGTAAAGCGATGATTTTGATTGTCAACTATCAACTATCAAATTTGTCAGACAAGTGCGATAAATTTGTAGAACTGTCACCTGTCAATGTTTATAAAATAGGACCCTGCTGTTCGATGATAACACTTTCACTTGTTTGATGTCTTCTTTTGCTTTGAGATTCGCTGAGGTGCGCTTAGGAGGAAATAAAATACTGGACTTTATTTAATTAAACATGTAAAATTTAAGAAATTTGTGAAGCTTGGTGAAATGTCAGAATGTCAAATTAAGTTTTGACATGCATTTTAAATTGAGTTAGTAGATTTTTCTTCAGCAAAGTGGCTAACATTCGGAACGACCCCAATGTTTGTAAATTAGAGCGGGGCAATTTGTTTACTGTGTTTGATTACTGAGTAAGGGTTCATAAAAATAACTCACACAATCGATTGGTTTTAAGAAGCTAGGTATAGGATCTTTAATTTGAGCCTACTAACAAGTTATTTTTCCCAAAAACGTTGTTGTAGGTACGAAACACCGCACCTATAATCACATTTACTGCCCTGCAAGCGCTAAAAATGAATCCATCAATATCTTTTCGGATCAAATTAAGGAGTATGTACCTTAATCCTTGAACCCTTTTTGTGGAAGTGACAGCCTCATTACCTACCAAAAAAAAAGGAACTGCACCGAAAAAGTAGAACGGAAATGCAATCAACGTTTTGCATTTAACTATGTGAAAGATTGCATCGAAATGAAGATGTAGGTACTTTTGGGGGCGCTGAGTCTGGTGATGGACGCAAACTGTATATATACAGGTATGCACATAACTAAAGTGCATTACACGGAGTGAACCGATTTCGAAAAAAAATTGTTGAAAACAATCAACCCACTTCCGTGTGTACATCAAAAGTTCGAACAAACCGAATGCATCATCTCACGAAGGGTCGAGGGTGAAACCAAATCCGTTATTGATAACCTAGATTGCACATATCTCTACTCGGCAATTTAAGGACCTACAAACGAGCTGCGATTTTTCGTCGCATTTGAGTCAAGACTCTGTAATTGGGGCACACATTCAGGGTACGCTATCATGGATAATATTTGAACTTCATCATCATCATCATCATCGTAATCATTGTCCTCGTGAGGAGACTTTCTTTGAATTTCTTTTTTTTTTTACCATGGTTAGGTTTTATAGACGACATCTAATTTTGGTTGTACTCCTGAAAGGACGTGTGTTTTTTTTGTGTACATAGAAGACTTAAATCGATTCAGGGACAGAGGACGGTTATGTAGCGAGTAATGGATTGGTGAGCATGAGCAACGAACATCCGCTCATACATGTAAAGGTATATTTGGTTTCGAAATTTGAAAGCTGAAGGATGCGGAAAATGTCTCCTCATAGCGAATAGTAAAGGGAAGTAGAATCAGAGGTTCGCACGTGAATATCGGTCCCCATGGTAGTTGTTGTGTATACACTGGATAAGGATATCAAAGGAATTGCGATGAGATACGATAACGAAATGAATTCAATCAGGTTTTTGGCTGCGGACGAGTATAGAGAGATCTTCATAACTTGTAACAGTAATCGATTCCTTTCCAGACTTTAATTCATTTGCTGTGGCTGATTCGACGTTATTGATTTTTCGGATTTCCAGAAAAGGACTAACCATAGGTGGATACGTTGTGTATTGATATGGGGATGTCTTTGAATAGAAACCATATGTTGGTCGTAAAGACGGACGCAAATGTTTTGGGGTAAGAACGTGAAGGTACATTGTAGAGGGTATCTCTTTTGAATAGGAAGAAGATTGCGGGCTTTATATCTGTACTGAATGAGCGGTGCCTACGAGTTGATGATATTGTTGGAATCAAATTGAAATGGGATTAGTCGAATATGGTGATACATGTTCATCCTTCATTACTTTGTAAATTATACAATTTAAGACCGTTCCTCTCATTTTGTGGTGTTCTTTAAATCAAAGGGTGGGAGTACTCGTCCGGTCAAAGGTTGTTCTTCAATGAAACTCGTGACTTTGAGGGTTGTGTACCGCTCCAGAATGTACTTTGACGCACTGTTCGAATTGAGTGCATCCACGACTGGGGCTGAATCACCGTGACGAGCTATTCGTTCACAAAATTGCATAATTTCGCCACGTATTGTTTGTTTACGGACAATTCGATTCGGTCCCTTCTTTGTCCTACAGCTAGTATAGACCTACGTCAATGTACGATGTTTCGCGTACCCAGAATGGAATAGAAAAGGGAAGTGACACACGCACCCTATCGAATATATTCAAAGTGTCTACAACATTGTGCCAATTGAGCGTTGACCACAAACCCAAAATTGAATAGAACAGAGAGGATGACACAACCATAATCCGCGGTACTATATCCGAAGTCACAATGGTGAAAATTTCCATATAAAATTATCTATTGTGACTGTTAATCGCATCCGCGATGACTTGGTCTTTGAAACGGAGGTTCGGTCTTCCTTGTCTTCTCGAACCTGAGGGCTGGTATTCGAAGATCCTCATAGCTGGAGCATTATTGTCCATTCGCTCGATGAGGCCGAGCCAATGTAGTCGACGTGTTTTAGCTTTTTTGACTACATCCACATCTTGGTACTAGAGTTCGCTACCAATGTGCTTTTTCTGAGGCTGAGGTTTTGCTCGCCGGATCCAGGATTTGCCTGAGACACCGCAGCCTTCCATCATCTACGATTCCGGGCACGCTGTTTCCAGTTGTCCAGACCAAGCGCTTTGGCATCCGCGATGGATTGGTCTTTGAAACGGAAGTTCGGTCTTCCTTGTCTTCTCAAACCTGACGTTTGGGATTCGAAGATCCTTATAGCTGGAGCATTATTGTCCATTCGCTCGATGGGGCCTAGCCAATGTAGTCGACGTGTTTTAGCTTTTTTGACTACATCCACATCTTTGTACAGCTCATAGAGTTCGCGGTTGTATCTTCTCCATTCACACTCCTCGCACACAGGTCAAAAAATCCGCCGAAGTATTTTTCTTTCGAAGGAGCCCAGTATCAGCTCTCCCTTCTTGCTTATCGTCCAGCACTCGGCGCCATAAAGCACAACTGGCAGGATAAGGGTTTTGTAGAGCACACATTTCGTCCTTCCAGTTAGGAGTTTTCCCATTTACCGGTTTCCTAGGAAAATTCTTCGCCGGATCTCCACTAGGGTGTCATTCGTGGATGTTTACTCCGAGGTAGGTGAACTCCTTAACTACCTCGAAATTGTTGCTATCTATAGTGACGTTTTATCCTAGGTTCTTAGTCGTCTCCTCATTTACTTCAAGGCCAAAGGAATTCGCCTGTTCTCTTCAATTGCCTTGAAAGCTTATATATCAGGGCACGCTGGGAACTACTGATGATATCAATATCGTCCGGACCTGTTGAATATAGTGCCTTCCGTGTTGACACCTACTCTGCGCACTATCTGCTCCAATAAAAGATTGAAGAAATCGCATGATAGCGCGACTCCTTGCCGAAATCCGGTGCATGTTTGAAATAGTTCGGAGAAGCTACTTCTAAACTGCACGTTGCAGCGCGTGTTTTCCATCTGAATCAGTTTTGCCAAGATTCCGAATTTGGTCATCGCCATATAGTGCTCCTAACGATGTATGCTATCATATGCGGCCTTGAAGTCGATAAATAGGTGGTGAGTTTCGACTTGACATTTGTTGGTCTTTTTCCAGGATTTACCTGGAAAATTTGTGTGAAAATTTGGTCTATAGTAGATCTGCCGGGCCGCCGGAAGCCACACTGATGGTACGTCCCAATTAGTGTGTTTTTGAACAGTTTAAGACGTTCACACAGTACGTTAGATAGGATCTTGTATGCAACATTAAACAGGGATATGCCTCAATAGTTCTTGCAAGACATAGGATCGCCTTTTTTGTAAATGGGGCATATGGAGTTAATAGTTAGACAGAGTATAATCAGTCAATAAAAATCAATTAAAAAATCATGCTCTTGAGTTTAAGACTTCTCAACGCTAAAAGCATGATTTGGGTAAAATTTAGCATCCACTGGCTTCTGATGCCATTTAATTTATTTTAAACCAAACTCTCTCTCTCTCTCACCTGTATCTAAATAAAACAAATCGAGGATGTCAAGATGTTAGGCCTGAAGCTTCCGGATGCTGAAAATCAATGCCACACTGATTACGTTTTACATTTTTAAACAATTTCCTTAGGCGAACATTAAAGTAGAACGTCTTCCTGCTAAATAAAGAACAACCCTTCAAGGTTCCATCCATAAAAAAAAATCTATAATCACTGAAAAAATGTCCGCTTACAATAAACACTAAAAACACACTATACACCTCCTGCTCGCTTTACGTCATAAAATTGAAGAAGAAGGCACAAGGGAGAGGGTACATAGAATTTGAATCACTCACTGGCCGCAGACAAGGCTAACAAAGTGCCTTAAGCGCGGGGGGGCTGTATTGTACTATAAACTACATACATCTCCATCGTCAACTTAGTACCAAAAAAAAAAAAAAAAAAAAAAAAAAACAAACGATAAAAGCATAAAACGAAAAAAAGAAAACTTGTGTCGAAATAAATAGTCCGAGGGAAGATTGATTGACAAGCTT
Source organism: Cheilosia scutellata (assembly GCA_955612985.1). Classification (NCBI taxonomy): domain Eukaryota; kingdom Metazoa; phylum Arthropoda; class Insecta; order Diptera; family Syrphidae; genus Cheilosia; species Cheilosia scutellata. The sequence goes on along the minus strand of OY015314.1, from coordinate 6,798,002 downwards.
GCCGTGTGGGATGGAAGACTCGGCCCAAGGCGGCCTAGTTACCTTGCTTTTACAACAAACATAATACAAAGGAACTATAGTAACTGCAGACGAACAATTAGTTTTCAAGGATTTTTCTTTGTACCATGCCATTTTGTGCGTGCATCGAGCTATCAATTTTAAAGTGAAAGGTTTGAATTTGTGAATGAAGCGAGCCTAAGCCTTTGTTTGTATTTTTGAGAATTTGCCGAAAGCGAAAGGAGAAGAGAAAATGGTTTCCAAACTCCCAGTTTATTTTGGATTCCTAAGGCTGAATCGTCGCATCCGTGAACGAGCTATGGATTGAATGAATAAGTTCACTAAAAATGATTAGTACCGCCCTTTGACTTTACCCACCATTCGAGCCATTTTTTAATGACATACGTCATTTTTTCGGGATTAAGTAGAAAGACGGCTGATGAAAATCGTTCATTCAAAATAGAGGCAGCTTCAATTTTTTTTTATTCTAATTTCCCTAAGAGACTTTACACTAAATGTTTCATTTTCATAAACCGAAACAAAAAGCACAATCCAATCCTATTTTTGTCTAATCTACAAAATCCCTTGTTGTTCTAAAAATAAAAAAAAACATTCTCCCTATAACTTTCTAAAATATTCACCACATCTTTGGGTGCAAAAAGTAAACACACCTATACATGTGTGTGGCTCAGCTTAAAGACTTTAATGTTAGACAAGCACCCTGGTCAGATTACGGGACCATTTCAAGGAATTTATTACACCCATGGTGTAAATATTACCATTATCTGGTGGCAAACACGATAAAGCACGTCAACATCACACCTAGGTACACAAACAAAAACCGAACCTCCATTATTTGGGAGTTCCCCTCTCAGAGTCTATATCATAGCTGAACAATGATAATAGGTAAAATTAAGCACGATAAGCACGAGATATCCTTTATACACCCCAACATGACAAATGAATACGAAAACATAATGGTATATCATCCTAAAAATTAATCCTTAACGTCATAGGCATAGCCCATAGTCCGCCGAACACAAGTAAACATACTTGGTTAGCTCTTGTAGTTGACGGCTTTGCATCTGTTTTCAACATGCCTCTTCATCCTTCTAGTCCTATACCTGACCCACTCTCTTGTCTGCTTGAATCTGACTTCAGAGGCTGTATTCTTTTTATAAATTCCTATGCTTTCAATGTCACTTGACAATTTTAACTAAAATATATTGCGTGAAAGTTCAAACCGCTAGAATCATAATGAGTATTATATTCTGCTACATTTACATCCCCTGAACGCCTCAACCCTCAGCTACCCTGTGTGTATAGGAATATAACAACTTTAAAGCTTATAAACAAAAGAGAATGAGAATTAAGTGGTTATCGGGACGGTTTCCACAACTAAATATGATGGGGATTCCACAAAAATTGTATGTAGGGGGTTGAATTTTTACCCTCAATTCCCTCCCATCATTTTGTTTTCTTCTTATTTTTTTAAGAGAGGAAGAGCGAAAGCTTTATTTAGGGTAGATTTTCTTTGGGAGAGAGGAGACATTTTTTTTTTAGGTTAAAACAAAGAGAGTTGTTTCTCAAAAGCTCTTTGCAAAACAAGCTTTTGGGCGACTCTCTTAAGTCTCAATCAAGAAACAATTTAGACAACAATCTAAGCAGGGCTGACTTCGAAGATTTTGAAAAATTCGCAAAAAAAAGGGGATTAGAATACAAAAAGGGGCAATACTAATCTGCCCACAAATGGCACACAAAAAAAACGCAAAACTAGTTAAATTCACTAAAGTTAAAATGGCTTACGCATATTCTCCTCTCGTTCTATCTTATTGTGCCTTGAACATGGAAGTTATGGCTATATGGCTAAACTTATGACAATAGGACAATAGCTGATAGAAAAAGGATGCATTCAGATCCCAATTATTTGTGAACTAGTTTTGTAATGTAGGTATATTAAAGTTAAGGAAAGTTTTGTATCATTCAAACGGAACTTAAATGACCTTTCCATTGATGGCAAAATTTACATGAAGTAAGTTCAAATTATGAGCAGATTTAACTTTAGTTTTGTCAAAATACTTATGCCGGCCACTGTATTTTTTCAAAATACAGAAAAGGGGCAAATACGGACAATTTTGAAAAAGTGGTCTCATTGGGGATAGAAAGAAAAAAAGGGGCAAAATGCACCTTTAGTCGCATAAAGTCAGCCCTGAATCTAAGTGTAGAACTAACATCTACCTGCAAGCGCCTAACGGTGCCGTTTAATTGTTATAGGTTTGTTCTTCCCGGGAGAAGTATTAACAACGAAGTTATAGGTTATAGTAGACGAACTCAGATTTATTTTTTGTAGCCTTTTCTAAGATAGACCTATCTGTAAACAAATAGAGAGCACATCGAAGAGTTCAAAGAAGAGACAATATTCTATTTCTATAAACTACAAGAACATGTTTTGTTCTCAACGTCTCCGTCATAGATATTGAAACTGAAGGCTTCAATCAGTTCAGTTCAGTTCAGGCATCTCACAAATTCACATACGTAGAAAAGTATCAAAGAACAAAATCAAAGAAAGCTTTCTACCACAAAGAGAATTTCAGATTACTGACGCAAGCGAATCGTGGTCATCGAGAGATTTTGATTTGTAATCGCAAATTGACACAAACAAATAGTTTGTCCTCGTTGAGGGAAGAAAACTTTGGCCAAGATTTTTTTTTTACCGTTCCCCAAGACAGTTTTCTCTCAAGCGAAGAGAATCAGAGTTATTTTGAAATGGACAAAGAGTAAATTGTTCATCTTATCGTTATCACCACAATTAACATTAGGTACATTCCCAGCACTTTCACGATAAGCTTATAGGAGAAACAGAAAGATGAAGTTGAATTTTAAGAGAAATCATGAAAGCTTTGGCACTCTTTTTAATCATATTAAGAGAAAATCATATATTATCACATTAACAACTTTAAACATGTTGTTATCACTTCCGAATCACGATTTAAAGGACACTTTCTGCAGAGCTTGTGAAAGACCCTTGTTTCCTCTTTCAATACTAACGGAAATCCTTCGAGAATCGCTCTTCCAAAAAATGAAAGACATTATTTCTGAAACAAACTTTTTGTCCTTTATGATTACCTCTAGGATACGTAATGCGCCGGCGTTTTACTTGTGTATCCTAGATAAAAATCTTTTTTTTTTTTTATTTTGTTTTTTGTATGTCAAACATTTCGGTTGAAGTTTTGCGTCCTTTTTTGTTCTCCTTGCAGGAAGGTATTATAGATACTCGTAGGTATAGTAGAGTCCTGGGGCCTTAAATTAAGGAGTTCTATTTCGGGTTTGTATTAGATGAGGAGAGTTGGGATATTTTTTTTTGCGGGTGGCGGCACATTTTTTGTGATGAATTTCATCCTGATAGTTGAGTGGAATTCGTCGAATCCTTCGAAATGCGTTTAGCGGATTTATATTTTGGTTTTATCCTTGTACTCTAATTTGAATTAGAATGAAGACATTTTTTTTCTTATCAGTTAGTATATGATGGTAGTGCGAATTTGTGGTTATCCTTTTGCTATTGAGGGGGAATGAAACTAATTGTCTATCAAAGGCTATGCGGGGGAAGGATAAATATATATGATAATGGGGGCTTTGGTGGAAATTTTAGTTTTGTTTTAAAAAGTCCTTCTTTAATGTAATGCTGTCTGGGGATTGATTTTTTTTTATATTCCCTTCGTTAAACCGTAGCGATTTACGTAAGGTGATTCTGCAATGCATAGCAACTTAATCACTTAAAGAAATAAAAGAAAATACGTCAGTTATCAAGTAATGGCATTAACAATGGAGAAGGGATTCAAGTTTTTTTTTACAGCATTAGTGTCCAATCGAACGTTGTTTTAGTGCAAGTACAAATTAGGTCGACTAAACGCTGCAGTTAGGAATTTGCTCATCTATATTAATTTTTGTAACCCATTTCTAGGGTGAAGTAAAGTTAGTTTCTTTATCCCGAGACGGGGCAGGTTCAATCCTCCGAAAAAAAAAACAAAAATATACCTTAATGCTATTTTTACCCTGATTCTCTTGCGAAGCTCTGAGTAATTTCGTTTTCAATCAAAAAAACTCACCATTATGACCAGAAAATATTTAGCATGAAAGTTAAAAAGGATTATAAGTAAGGCCTAATATATGTATTTGCAATTTGTCGAAAATGTATATTTTGTGGATGTTAGGCGTTCTCTCCCCGAAGTGACGCCACGGTTAAAAATTAGGCCCAATGCACACGGAGCAACTGGTAAAAAATTAAACCGGTTGGGAACTCGGGTTACAGACCAGTTACGGACTCAGCGGTGACTTGACTCCACACACGAGGAAACTCGTCACCAATCAAATTCTTTAGTTTGTTCAGTGTCATCAGGTTGGTTTGTTGTTCGCTCATCTTCGACAAACTAGAAACTGAAAGCAATAGGCAACCCGAAATGCAAGTCCACTGGCGACTGGTTACAAAATGATTTTTGTGAATCGCAAACGAGTTTTCAAGGTATGACTCAAAGCAAACTACTTGCCAATTCGCACAGTTTTTTTTTCAGTTGCTCCGTGTGCATTGGGCCTTAATTGATCTGACAAATGTATTCAAACTTCAAAACAATTGCGTGTATTATCTGAAGTATAGTTGACGCCTAAATCAATAAGTGCAATTATAGTTAAAAATTCACCTTTTTTTGACTTAGATCCGAATGACTTACTCCCATTTATTGAACCATTTTGACACTTACTTACTCAAGGTGGCGCTATAGTCCAAAGTGTACCTGGGCCTCAGCCAACAATCGTCTCTAGGCAGCACCATCTTTGGCCAGCTGTCTCCAGTTTCGCGCGCTAAGTTGGTTAAGATCCCCTTCCATTTGCTTAGGCTACCTGGGTCGCGGTCTTCTACGACTGTGGATTCGGGTGTGGATTCGAAGATATTTCTTTGACCCAGCCACCTCAGTCGTTGGACCTTCATTCTTCTGACTAGTTCGATGTCGCTGTACAGGTCGTACAGCCCGTAGTTGTATCTCCTCCATTCACTGTCTATGCAGGCGGGACCGAAAACTACTCAACGAATTTTCCTCTCGAAACAACCAAGAGTAACCTCATCCGGTTTTGATAGAGTCCATGCCTCTGCACCATAGAAAAGGTTGTTCCAGAGAGGGCTTTGCTACCCAGTTGCTTTTCTAGCCCAAAGAAGCAGCGATTGGCAAGAGTTATTCTTCGTTTATCTCAGCGCTGCTGGTGTCATTGTCTGAGTTCATATCGGAGCCTAGGTAGACAAAGTCCTTATCCACCTCAAAGTGGATATGTCTATAGTGACATTCTCTCCAATACGTCGGTGTTGGGTATTCTTTCTTGTTGTCCGCCCAAACCCATTTTCGCCGCCTCCGTCTCAATATAAACGAACGCGCCAGTGATGGAGCAGCGTGCATTCTCCATTGTCATCCTGCACAAAAAGGATGAGTTTGACAGAGATGCCAAAACTAGACATTGCTCTGTATAGCCCGTCTATATAAATGCTATCATAGGCGGCCTTAAAATCGATGAAAAGGTGGTGGGTATCGATTTGCACTTCCTGGGTTTTCTCCAAGATCTGCCGCAGTGTGAACATTTTGACACTTGAATGTGTATTCTTTCCACTGTTTTACTGACTACTGGAGTTAAAAAAAATTTGGAGACTCAGTCGTGTAAACTGTCATTTTTATTAATTATTTTAAATTAATTTTCAATCAATCTTTCAATAGAAGTTGTAGTGAAAAAGAGTATGTCTATAAATGGTGAAGATTTTTAGGTTTATATGAAACCAGTTCTTGAAAATCACTCATTTGGTACAAAAAGTCAATTATTGGTAATATGCATTAACAACTAAAAAATTTGGATCTTGTTTTAAAAATACATTTTCAGGAAGAAATTTGCTTATGAATTAATGTGAATAACTTTGTCAGGAGGAAGCTGTAATATTTTGAAAATTGATGGTATCTTGTTCCACAGTAAGTTGGTTTAACCAAGTTTTTCAAGTTGTTGTGTTTGATATTGGGATTTCAAAAATACATGCCTCCCAACGTGCTCCTAACCTTCAATAAGAAATAAATAGGGAGGGGACAGATTTACACAGTCGTGACTCCTGTAGATCCCTTTTTTTTATCGCTGTAAGTAAAAAACTGATTAGCCTTATAATGCGGCACATAACTTGAGAGGTATTATTACGCAAATTTTGTTTTCCACTTTTTTCCCGGAATTATTGTACTAGTTACATGTGGTGTATTTCGACACAAGCTAAAGAGAAGACGGAAAAATTGCATACAGGTTCGTGCAGTGGGTATTTATTATATTTATCCACACTTGGACTGGTGGGCGTCCTAATTAATGGGTAATCGCTTATAATTTGCATAATTTTCTTCTTTTCAAAATCCGACGTTATTTAAAGCAAAGTGTCCAAATGATTTTTATTTATTTTATTCATTCGAATCGCTTCGGTCAAATTTTAAACACAAAACTCTAACCGGAATAAATGGTTGCCACTCAACTGGAAAGTCAGGGAATGCCAGGGAAAGTCAGGGAACGAAAATTTTGCCCGGGAATGTCTGGGAAATTTAGAAATTTTGAAAGCAGCTTCATTTAATTTTACCAAAATTTTGCAAAATACCAGTGAAAAAAAAGAGCAATTTAAATGTTTTGTGAATTGTGTGTCTGTGTACAAATAAAAGTGTTTTAAGGCACATTATACTTTCGATGGCATTAGAATTCTTCTTTAATGCCATTAAGATCTTGACCAATTTTGTTTTGGTATCCGAGCCATGCCCCGAGTATCGAAACAAAAGTCCGAAATAACTCAGGTTCTATCCGAAAGGCACTTTTGAAATATTTGAACTTTAAGAACGAAACTCTGAGGTGGCTACTAAGCTCTAGAAGACACTTTTTGCGGTCACTTGTCGGTAATAATTAAAAAAAGAAATACTGCGCACAGATTTATTTTTTAACTTTCAAGCATTTGAATTCTCTTCATAATTATTATGATATCCTACATCAAAAGTAAACCTTTCTTATAAATTTAATATCACAAGGCGTTATTTAATTTTTAATTCTACAAATTAGTTCATATTTGAAGTGGCAATCATGTGGCTTGAAACATTTTAACTTACTGTCAGCCGTCTACTCAGTGGATTAGTCCTTGTCGGTGACCCCTTTGTCTGCGTCAAGTTAATAAAAACGGCGTTAGGTAATAACGCCTAAGGAAATAGCTCCCAAATCGATTTGGAAATAACGCCCGAAAAAATGCATGATGGAAATAAAGCCCAAAAATAATTTGCAGCCTAATATGTATGGGGGGGCATGCTGCCCCCCCTGCAGTCCCCCTGCTCTGGGTTACTGTCAGATTTGGAGTATGTGCGAAATTGCATATATGGAAGGTTTTTTTTTGCAGTACAAACTCCCACCTACTCCAAAATCTAACAGAAAACCCAAGGCAGGGGTTGCAGGGGGGCACCATGCCCCCCATATTTATTCCACTGTTTATGCATTTACACTTACTATTTTCGGCTTTACTGTTTGTCAAAAAACGAACCCTGGAAAGGAAATATCACCCAAAATGACGAAAAATTTTGCAACAACAAATTGTACGGTTTTGTTTTTGGGCGATATTTCCAAATTGATTTGGGCGTTATTGCCTAACGCCAATAAAAACACAGATCAACGACTTCGAACTTATGTCGGCGCAGTGTTTCAGTATTTAGTTTGCTGAACTATTGAGCGAAGAGTCTTAGGTTCAACCCTCGGAAAAAACAATTTAAATAAATAGTTTACCCATTGATTCGACAAGTTTAACGAGCAAACTGAACGTTTTAGGTTCAACCCTCAGAAAAACACAATTTAAATTAAAAAATAGAGAGTTGGTGCAACACGTCCATATATGTACCTATAGGTACACTATGCCTAACTTTCGGGATAAATGGACACAAGTTAGAAACTTAAGGTATTTTCTGCTCCACTAACTTTTCCAAACGTCTTACAGACACCCGAAAGAACATCTGTCCTGAGTAAGTTTCTCAATCCAGCTGTCAAATTCGTCATAAAATTGTACAGCCCTTCCATTATCCCCAAATGTGGCACATTCTCTATTTGAGTAGCTAATTATTCTCCTCCGTCTCAAAATAGGCACTGATCCCTATGAAAATAAATTACCTCACTACAAATTCAAAAATCCCCTACCCTACAGCGCTACAGCAAGCATGTTGTATAAAATTACATACTAAATGTAAAGTCACAGCCAAAAGACAACACCAAATATAATACAAAATTAAATATCAAGGTCCATTACTATGTAATATAGACTCTAATATCCTTTTTCCTTTAAAAACAAATTAAAAACAATTTTTTTTTTTGATAAATGTATAAATTTTGAAGGAAAAACTTAAAAATTTGTCAGGGAAAATCAGCAACCACAAGCAACCACCTTAGCACTACTTCACGGTAACCAGCATGAATAGAAGGAATGCTTGTCAAATCGCTGAGGAGCAGCTATTTAGAATTTTTAATGAAGAAAAAATCGAATCGAATATTTCGAAAAAGCTGGAGAACTGGTCAGAGTTAGTCTTTAATACTCCATATCCAGCCATACATCCATGAAACAATCCATCAACCATCCACTTGCCACCGTGCACACGATTATTCAAATCGTAATTAGCTTACCCCCACATATTTACAACTGTCTACCATACTCCATATGGCTACCCATAAATCATACGAATTGTCATTAATTCTCTATATATGTACATCTTTACAAACAGGCATAACCTTAAAAATCAGTTTTCTACTTCACACTCAAGTTTTGTTCATTATATTTGTTCTGAAAATTAAATCAATAGTACTTGACATTTTAGCTAAAGTTCAGCCATTTTTGAATGCCAAAAATGGGAATCCTTGTTCGAGACGGTTGGTGTCCAACGGACTCCGAAATAGTTGTTAAATTTTGTGTTCACAGTTTATATGTCACCTAAATACCCATTTGAGTTTTTAAGTTTTTTGAATTTCAAATATTGTGATTATCGTTTAATGATGTATGACATTGACAATCTATAAAGAGAGGTGTGCCTTCACTTTCGTAGCCTTCAATTAACAAACCAACACGTATCCTACTTATTAACATCCATTTCCAATTTGTTTCGCTCCATGTTTAACTTAACATTTTCTTTAAAGCGACAATCCCACTATCCATTATCAGCTTCAAAAGCAATATAAAAAAAAAAAAAAGATGTTGCTGATTTAGTCCACAACACACAATTACAATCGAATGTCTATCGAGGACATTCCCATACCAGTCACAAGAGTGTGCCAACAAAGTTGTAAAATGAATTCTTTGACAACAACCTTTCCGCATGGGACGTCATTCAGCGTTCACATGTGACCTTTTATGTGGACCCATCGCGCGCACTTACAAACTCACCATCTTTATCGCCAAACACCCTACATTTGAATTACAGACATTAATTTCGAAGCTCATACCCCCCTAACCCAATTTAATGAAGTCTCGCACGAACGGTAAAACGGTAGAACCCTCTGGCCCAGATCGCACATCGAAGAATTTGGCCCAAATTCGACGAATTTTTCTATACTCGTATCCTAGTTTGTCCTAGTCGATGTCTTGCCACCATTCTAATCCTGCCTTCATTTCACGGTTTTCTTTTTCCCTTGTCAGTCGTCCCAACAATGGTAGACCATTTCAGACAAAAGTCGAAATATCAAAGTTGGAAAGGATAACACACGAAGGAATATAGAAAATCCAAATGCTAATGAAATATCCTTGCTTCGCACGAAAAGGAAATGTGTTTTCTTTTTTCATTCATCGTTGTTTTTCTTTCAACTTTTCGATGGTTTGCTTTCTTTTTGCTTTCCATTTGATTTTATGTACTATTTTATGATTTTTAATGGACGTACATTATACAAACGTGTATATCTACCTATATGTGAATAAGCGCGCTCTTTGTCCGTTCTATGAATATAAAAAAAAGTGTATTAAGCCTAACCACGAGTATTCCACATAATACCAGTACAGTGGTGATGAAAAGATTTCTCTGCAATGGGATAAATATGTAAACATTCCGTTAGACTTTCTTCCCAAAAATCACAATCAAACAAATAGGTGTTGACATACCTACTAAACGTGACCTGCTAGTAAAATGTCATTTTAATACATTTCAACTAGAAAAAAATGCTTCAAAGCAACAAAGCGCTGTTTTAAAGCGGATAAGTGAAGAAGGACGGTAATCACAAAAGTGACATCTTGTCGAAAATGGGTGACGTCTAATAATAACTACAGTGAGCGTCAAAAGTGAGTGAACACCACTGACGTTTTCATTTGCCTTTGAAGTTTGAAAACTATTTTTTTTTGTGTTAATATCTTTAAAACATTTTATTTGTCCAAATGAAATACGTTTTGTTGTTGTTTTTTCGTTATAAATTTTTTGCAGATTGTTGGCTTTTTAGACCTGTTTCCAGACCTTACAAAAAAATCAAAAGATCAACGGTGTTCACACATTTTTACGCTCACATATTTTCGATGGACCATACAATGTTTTTCGACTAGATGTGTCATTACAATGAAAATTTAAATTTGGCGACTCAAGTGTTTCTTTACTTACCCGGAATGAAACAGTAACGAATTTGTTGGAATTGGAACATCCATATGTGAAATTGTGAAGTTGGCTACTGAGAGGTTTTTATTGAGACATGAGAGATCTATCAACTTTTACTCGGGCATGAAACATTTTTTTTTTTGATTTGACAAAATCGTTAGGTAAGGGTCTTCTGTTCGCCGATTGTTTAATTTTTGCTTAGGCTTGTCTTTGGGTCAGAAACAAGCTAGTGGAAATCAAATTGGCAGGCTCAAACCCAGCTTTGTAGGCTAAAGTTTTGGCTTCGTTCTTTACGTATCATCTGCAGAATAAGTATATCCTCTGCTGCGATACGTGAAGTGAGAAAACTTTCTGAACATTACTTCGAAGGCAGGGAGTACGTGCACAAATCTGACGAATTGCGTCATTTCAAGGAATGCCTCTTGCTCTTAACTAGAATACATCCAGACATTGCTAAATTAGGGACCAGTTATAAACGTGCGTCGGTTATAGCAATCAGTAAAGTGCATTCGTAAAAACACGAAACAGAACAAAACTGAAACAAAGGCAAAGGTTTTGGCGGTCTCTTGTGATAGCAGCCTTGCAATGTCAAATCTTCTTACAGTCTCCTCTCGGTGTTGTGGAGTATTGGATATCCGCATACGTACTTTGGCTACTACCAAGTAATGGTCCGAGTCTATGTTGGCCGCTCGGAACGTTTGGACATCCAAGATACTGGAGGCATATCTGGCGTCGATCGCAACATGATCAATTTGGTTGACGGTTTGTTGATCTGGAGACCGCCAAGTCCCCTTGTGTATGTTGAGGTGGGGGATTCGTGTGCTGGCAATGATGACATTTCGTCCCGCCGCAAAATCGATTAGGCTGAGTCCGTGACCGGAAGTGTTGTCGTGCAGGCTGTGCTTTCCGTCTGTAGAGCCAAAGATGCCCACCTTTCCGATTTTGGCGTTAAAGTCGCCAAGAACTATCTTGACGTCGTATTTCGGGCACGTCGTCTCAAGAAGATCATAGAATGCTTCTTTGGCTGTGTCGTCTTTCTCCTCTGTCCTGGCGTGAGCACATATCAGCGTGATAATTTTAAATTTGGCCCTGATGCGGATTGTAACTAGACGATCGCTAACATTGCGAAATCCCAAGACATCTTGAGTAAGTCTTCCTTTACTCACAAATCCACATTCAAATAACCGCTGACTCTGCTCTCTGCGGCACTCGCCATAGTAGATATCACCGTTTTTCATCCTTCTAGTGCCTTCTCCATCCCAACGCACTTCCTGGATGGCCGTAATGTCGGCTTTATACTTATCCAGGGTCTCCACAAGTTGTTCGTATGCAAGCGGTCTGTTTAAGGTCAGGACATTCCACGTGCAGATCCGAAGTTCGTTGTCCTTATTTCGTTTGCTGGGGTCTTCTACATTTGGATCATCCATATCCGAGGTTTGTAGTCGTTTCGGAACTACTTATTTCTTCCATGGTAGGGAAGTTACCCACAACCTGACGACCATAAAAATAAGTCCTCTCACAAAAGTTCGTTTGTTTCGATTTGTTTGCACGCTATCCTATTTTCAACAGACAGACAAACAGACAGACTGTCGGATATGGTTAAATCGAATAAATTGAAGAATTTGATCCTGATTCAGAATATGTATATATATTTTATGGGGTCTCCGGTGACTCCTTCTTGGCGTTACAAATGTAATGAATGATAAACTGAATATACCTTCCTGTGAGGGGTATAAAAACAGATCAATCTCGTTTTATGAGCTATGCCCGGTGTGTGTGCTTCTTTCAAAAACCTGTGGGAAAAACACTCAATTTCACACGATCGCACTTCCAGTTGTCTCATGATCAGAAATAAAATACATTTTGGTTCCAAATTACGTGACTATGGCTAAAACCATCTCACTGTCTTAAGAATCATTTCAAAAATAGTTTTATTAAAATCTGTTCAGTAGTTTTTGCACTGTGAGGTAACAAAGAAAATTCCTACAGTTTATATATAAAGGGTGTCCCATAAGGCCATAATTCATGCAAAATGTAATTTTTTATAGAAAATATAGATTTAATTAGAATGCTTAAATTTGGTATTGATTTATAGAGTATACCTACAGATTGAGGTTATGTATGGAAAAGCACTAATCGGATAAATAGACGCCACGGATTTACTGGCAAGTACGTACTCTTTTATTGAAATTCTCTATAACCGTTTCGCATAAATGTGGCTGAATTTCATTAATACACCTCCCAATTTCCTCTTTCAAGACGTTGGTGGTCGTGGGCTTGTTTGCATAGACCTTTGTCTTCAAAAAACCCCAAAGAAAAAAGTCAAATGGCGTTAAATCGCAAGATCCTGGATGGCCAATTCTGATCGCAAAAACCGCCGATTATACGATTAGGAAATGATTCATGCAGTAATTGAATTTTTTCTCTGGCTGTATAGCATGTTGAAACCACATGTTGGTCACATCCATATCTTGTAATTTAGGCACTAAAAACTGGGTTGTCATGTCACGATAACGAACACCATTAATTGTTATTGCCTGACCAGCCGCATTTTCGAAGAATGGTCCGATAATGCCTCCAGCCCAAAATCCACACCAAACAGTCACGCGATGCATTTGTTTCTCAAAAATTACTTGTGGGTTTTTTGAACCCCAGATGCGACATTTTTGACGATTAACAAAGCCATCAAGATGAAAATGAGCTTCATCACTGAAGATGATTTTGTTCGAAAAATCAGCATCCACTTGTTGTTGTTCCAAAATCCATTCAACGAACTCCCTTCGCCCTGCATGGTCAGTAGTCTTCAGTTCTTGAGTCAATTGAACATTGTAAGCATGAAGTGTCAAGTCTTTCGTGAGTTATTCACTGTTGAGAGCTTCTCGAAATGCCCAATTCTTGACTACGGTGCCGAATTGATGTTCCTGGACTGTCAGCAATACTCTCGCGAACTGCTTTGAAGTTTGTCTGTTGAACGACATGTGACAGGACACCCAGAGTGTTTAAGATCACTATTTGATCCAGTCTCTCTGAATTTTCAATTATTCTCTTCACGTTTGATGGTTTTAAATCACTATGTCGGTCATATTTTGTTCGAAAATTGCGGCTGGTAGCTGACAAACCTTCATTATTTTTAAAATATTGCTCAACAATGAAAATGTGTTGTTCTTTCGTATAGCACTCCATTTTTACTAACCACGAACTGTCAGCTGTCACATTATCATTTTTTCCGTTGGCATCACTGTACTATTAAATGGCGCAAAATTCAAATTTTGCGTGAATTATGGAACATCCGTGGCACAAAAAAATCCAGAGGTCTGAAATAAAAATCCGAGTTGCGCAATGAATAACTACATGTGCTGAGCCTTAAATTTCAATTGAAACCGGCTCCTTTCGGTCATCATGGCAGAGGGTCGATGAATCTTTATTTACAACCGTCAGTAAAATGTTATTGGCTACAAACTTCTATAGCCGAGTGTAGGTAGGCACATACCTGAACATGTTGAAAACATGTGTTATTCCTAATTTCAAATAGAAACCGCTTATTATCGCCACAGAGCTAGATTCCAAACCTATTTCTCTTCAAAGGAAAACCCCACAAAGCATCCATACCACACCATACCGCACCAAACGAAACAAATACAAATACTCGTGTTGGTTCTTTTTTTTTTTTTCAATTTTTGTATCCGTTCCTTACTACATACAATCGCACCATTATCCTCGTTAAAGTTTAAGCCTGCCCAGCACGCGGAGCAAGAGTGAGCAAGCACAAAATGTGTAAAGTAACCATAACTATACCCATCGAGCCAAGTAGACTATTTGGAGCACCTAGTTTTCCTAGGCATGTGAATTAATTTTCTCCAGCAGGACATCATTTTCGTGCACAGAAAATCTCTGCATTGTGGGCGGCGATTCTAATACACGCGCGCACACACTACCTCGCACGGTTAGGAAAAAGCTTTTATTTAAGCTTAAATACCCACAAAAGGACTTTTTGTGTTGTCAGTTAGCAATTTCTGCAATTACCTCCTGAGAGAAGAGAAAACCCGTGAGGATGTGGTAGATGTGTACGTACCGACTACCGAGTGTCCTGTCCGTCGCCGTCCTCCTCGTATGTTCATTTGTTTTGTTTGTTTCTTTTAAGTTTTTGTTCGCTTCTCTAAGGATATGTATCCCAACTAAGAATGTGAAGAGTGTGGGCGGCAGAGAAATAGATAAGCAATCTGTGTGCACTTTAATTAGAGGGATTTTTGTTTGGAGAAGGATTGTAGTTCTTTTTATTTTGTTGTTCTCATTGAGTTTGTAGTCGAGAAGGATAAAAGTAGATTTCAGGGACATTTTTCCTTTCTTTACTTTCCGATTGCACTACGTGTGTGTGTGTGCATAGTATTAGTAGAACGATGACAACAACGTGAATGAAGCACGTGGTAAAGGGTTTGGGTTGGAGTTTAAGTTGTTTTTAGCAGTATTTTTCGCCCTCAATCTCTCTCTCTCTACTCGGTCCTGTACCGTTGAAAAGATGTGTGATGAACTTAAAACTGAATGTGTGATAGTTATCCATGAGCTTGCTACCGTAAATTCCCGGTTTCAAGGGTATTACACATCGTTGCGAACAATGTAATGCAGATTGTCGAGCACACGAGCAGTAGCGGCTTGAGTGTGGATTGTAAATGGAAGTGTTTCTCACGTTTTATTGTTGTTGTTTAAATCCAGTCAATGGAACAATAAGTGTGCACACATTTACTTGAATAAAGTTTTTTGTTTTTTCTATTTTTGTAAAAACACAAAAAAAAAAATGTTGTTTGGCGATGCAATAAAATGTTTTCACTTGCCTTGCCAAAGTGTGAGGAAAAGTTTCGTTGTAAGTGCTGCATCTTTGAGTGGTGCGACCATGGGAGGGAATTGCATTGTTTACTTTGTGATTGATGGTGGAAAAGTTTCCATACATCACGGTGCGAAAATATTGTCTCAAGGTTTTTTGTAAGTTTTTTTTTTTTTCTAATTTGTTGTAAGTACTTGATGATGGACATTGAGTTTGCACGAAGGATATTTTCGTCAAGGATTTGCTCTTAAGTAAAATGTAGCGATGTGTTCGGAATACTGTCGTTTGGAATTATGTCAGCGAATTTTAGACCAACTTTTGATGGTGGTTGGGTGATGTTATTTCAAATCATGTCCCATAATTCATTTTGACACATTTTTGATCTTTTTTATATAGACATTAAAAGATTAAATCCGGGAAGTTGTATGTTTATTGGGAACCCGATCCGGGAAAATTATTTTGCAGCAATTGGCTTTCTTTCAATTTTTAGAATCAATGAAATTATGTTGGCTTAAAGTACTGTCATTAATTGACGAAATTATTAAAAAATCATATGAAATTGACCTCTAATCTTATTGTGTTGACGACAAACTATTTCAATGTATTCACACATTGGCTTAAGCTGGATTATTTTGCAACATTTGCCTTTTTTTTTCAATTTTTAGAATCAATGAAATTATGTTGGCTTAAAGTACTGTCATTAATTGACGAAATTATTAAAAAATCATATGAAATTGGCCTCTAATCTTACTGTGTTGACGACGAACTATTTCAATGTATTTACGAATTGGCTTAACCTGGATTACTTAGAAAGACTATTTTTGTATTTCGGAGTAAAATATATCGTTGGATACAAACCCTACAATTCTGAAGGTGATCGATGAACTTAGTCGTCGTCGCCGTCCGCTTGTCAATCTTTGCTAAATTAAAATTACAGAAAATGATGTTGGTTTTTAAAGTTGCGTTGGTTAGATAACTGTCAAAGCAGTCAGTTGCCAGTTACTGAGAAATGGCGAGTGTCTGGGACTACTGAAAGAGGAAGAACACAAATTACACATTAAGGTTGTTTTAACTGCCAACGTTCGACGAACATTCAAGAGACAAAATTGTCCCTTCCATACTTCTTCTCATAAAGAAATGGCTATGAGAAGTTAGGCATAGGTATTGTCGCGTTACACGATTTGTGATGACGCGATGTAGTAAAATAATAGTCAAAATTTAATCCAGTTTAAAAAACACGTATTTATTGTGCGAAGGTTTATATTAAAAAAGACCGAATCAAGTTAATTGACCACGATTACCACGAGCCGAAAAAGAGGATGGGCCAAAATGACATTTATGGCGATCAACTTCTTCCGTGGACAAACGCCAACTATTGTTAAATTTGTCTCATTGAGGGGTAGATTACATTAAAGACATATTGTAGTATTTTGGTGTTAACAGGCATATCTAAAATACATATTTAGAGCATATTCAAAAGTCAAAAATTGGAGTCTGAGACATTTTTATTTGGGAGTAATCCAGCTTAAGCCAATGTGCGATAGCGACTACATTACGTGGGTTATTTCATGCTTAATGAATTAATAAACTGAATTGAATTTCCATCCATTTTTAACACTAGCTTAAGCTCAAGTCGTCTGTCTATTGACCTTAGTTTCCATCAACACTTTCGAATTATCTTGTGAATCTACAGACGTTTTGGAAATCTTTATAAATATGTATAATTCTTCTGTACGTGTTTGTAACCGAACTCCTCCTAAACGGTTGGACCGATTTTAATGACATTTTGTCTGTGCGTTTGAATGGGTCTAAGGATGGTTTAGATTCACAATTGGACCCGATAGGTGGCGCTGCGATCCGATTTCACAAAATTTCAAATAATAAACAGTCAAAAATAAAAAAAAATAAAAAGCAAGAATAAGCTCATGAATAAAATTTCAAATAATATACACTCAACAAAAAAAAAATCATGCAAGAAATTTCAAATAATAAACACATTAAAAAAAAATTAATAAATAAAATTTCAAATAATAAACACTAAAAAAATCGTAAATAAAATTTCAAATAATAAAACCGCCGCAGCACAATTGACGGACAATGAAAATGTACGAGGGCCCGCTAGTATCTTATAAATCTGCACAAGTTAGTACTAGACTTAATGCACCAAGTGTCAGAGTGAGTGTCAATGTAAATGTAAATGCTTTACAAGTATACTCGGTAGTCGGCTTTAAGGAACATGTACATACGTCAGCCTATTTTAATTAAAACTATCAACGTTGTCGTTTACTAAACGATCAGAACAATACATTTTTGACAAACCTCAGTTTTTGTGCGGTTTCAAAAGAGCATTATGTAGATTGATTTAGATTGTAGGGGGGAGGTTGTGTACTGAATCCCAGTTCGCTGCGGCCACAAATGGCCCTATTGTGACATCCTCCATAGAGCTCATCCATTGAAAAGACTATAAAGAACATCTGATGGCTGCTCTTCAATGTCCTGAAAATGTCTATTCCTGAAATGTTGTCAGTGAATTTTGTAAAATGTCAAATGGTTAGTTAGAAAGTTAGTAAAAAGTACGGAAATACGTAATTTGTCAGTTCATTTGTTTCATTTGACAGAATGAATCATGGAATTTAATCTCTCACTAGAATCACATGTATTCTACACTGTTCCAAAATTGATTGCTTAAAATTTCGAATGTTTTTCAATGGAGTAAATATACTTTGCTCTTTTCTTTCTTTCCATTTTGTGTTTTTTTTTTTAACTAGGAAATGTTATTTACGATTCAGTACAATTTCATTAAGTTCCCTACGATTTTCCGGCTCTACATTTTGTATGATATTTAGTGGAGGAGACATTCCTCGATTTTATTAAATTTATCGAGTACGGGATCCAACAGCAAATAGCGAATAAATAATTGTCGACAGAAGAAAATCTAAGGCCATATTCCTTCTGAACGCGTTTACGCTTTGTCCCTTTTTGTCACCCGACCCAAACCAACTGGGGGTTTTAGAAAACCAAACAAGTAGGTACCCTCGCATGTGGACGCTAAGTCGCTAATTATAACACTCTTTTACGTCAAACAACGCTTCCTTCTGGGGGTCCAAACCAAATGATATAATTTAATGGTAATTCGGCATTTTCTCTCCTTCCAACACCGAACCAACTATAGCTTATAGCTCTTATCAGAGACGTTTTTAAGTCAAAAGAGACAAAGTCAACAAAGCTTTTTCACATCAAAAGCAAACTTGACGTTCCTTATAATAGCTTTCGACCGTGTGTGCGCGCTCCTTCCCGCCTCCGCCCATATTTGTGATTTACTATTTACCAAAGGATATTTTTTTTCCTAGTATTTAGGCCGAGAAACAGCGCCTACTGCTCAATTTTTACTCTACGCGTATTTAAACTTTTTTTTTTTGTTCGCTCTAGTATACTATGACCTAGTCCTGCCACATGCGCAAAACTACCAAAACACAACTCGAAAGTTCCCAAAACAAACGCCATATATACACATAGTTGAAGAGAGTATAAACTGAGCGAAATAAGAGAGCAAGAACACCCTACTTGCCTACATTTTCACATGAAAGGACACGAGGTAAATAAGAAAACCATTGCCTCTACCAAGCGAATATCGTTCACTAGGTTTCGCGAAAAAATCCCCATTTCTGCGATCCTATACAATTATACACTATACACAGACGCATACAAAAAAAATATAGAAAGCTTCCAACTCAACATAAGGACATGCCGTCACTTTCCTCAATACAACCAGTTTGTGCGCGTCCATTCTGATTAAAGGACCGACAATACACAATACTCTCTAATAAATAATAACCTTGTGTATGTGTATGTGTGTTATCTAATAAGCAATTTTTAGACGAAGTAAAGAAAAAATGTAGAAAATTCTTCTAATGTGCAAACTATTCGGCTAACAACTACCAAAAGGCCCTACCTAGGTCCCTTTCCAATGACGAAGTGAACCCCAAATCAACCAAAGAAGAATATTTTTTTATATAATCATAGTCCTAAGAATGGGTGTGTGTTTGGTATTAAAAAAAATATATATATATTCAGTTACCTACATATCTACATTTAAATAAATTTAAATTCATTATCAAGTGTGCAAGTGTGTGATATAACCAACAACAAAAGTATTAAAACAAAATAAAAATAATTGTTAAATTAAATCCTAATGTTAAGTTTAAAAAGAAAATATATCTAAAGAAAAAAAGTGTTACTTGTTTATAGAGAGTTTTACATATACATATAGAATTGCAATTTAAGATAAGAAAATAACGGTTACATAATAATTTACATTGGAAAACAATTAACTCAAACATTTTTGTCTGTTACGCAATCCGACAAGGATAACGACGAAGTGTTGTTGTTTTTTTTTATTTATTTATTCCACTTAATGAAATACAATTTTTGCAAACAAAAAACAAATTATTCCATGAAATAGGAAAAAAAAAATCGAAAGATCCTCTTTTTACATACCTCTATGATAGGGTACATAATACCCAGAAATAGTACATGTGTATATTCACACGGCGCACATATATACAAAATAGAAGCAAAAAAGAAAAGTGCTCTTGTGTTTTTGTACCTAATTTAGGTAGTATACAGAAATACATCTGGAAATCACAACAACTCAGCGAAAAAATACAGCGAAACACGATAACGTCTTTGGGGGTAATACTAACCAACATCCAACTCGAAAAACGAATAAAAAAAAAAGCTTTTCCACAAAGAGACACGCGCGAAACCCAGCTAAAAAAAAAAACTCAGCGAAAAGAGAGCACCTAAGCAATGGCCACCGCCGCCGCCACTTTTCACCGAAGAGACACTGCAAAAGTTTTGCAACCTCAATTGAAAAGTGATTCGACGAAATTTGCCGTACAATAGTTGTTCGCGTTTCGCGAGCTAACAACGTTACCTTTACACGGAAAAAAAAATTCAAAATAACAAAAAAAATTCTAAGCAAATAAACTTTTTTCCCAAACACTACCATGGATCCCTAGTAGTTGTTTAGTGGTCAAGTGTCATCGAATATAATTGAAAAATCAGACTCCAACAAACGATGGAGTTTTCGCGAATACATCGCTTGCCTAAAACTGCCTCTAAATAAATCATTATCGGAGAGTACACTGAGAAAAAAATAAAACTCTTGTAAAAATGTAAACGAATTAATAATTCAATAAAAATGCTAAAAAGTGTCAAAAGAAGAACATTCAAACTGGAAATTAATTCTTTTGAAATGGTGTGATACAACTAATACTAATACCGCCTTCTCTCCCGAATTATATACCCACTACACTACAACTACAACTCTTCTATATTTAAATACTATTCGAGGCGTGTGCAGTTTTTTTGGTTTTAATTTATAATTTTAATTTTTTTTTTATTTCAAATTCTGCGGAAAAGTGTGTGTAAATTAAATCATACCGTCAAAACTTATGTAAAAAAAAGACAAACAATCTTCTTCTTCCTTTACTCTCCTACCTACTACTCTAAATAAAAAAAATAATACTTTTAACTATATAAATATTATTCTCAAAAAAATAATTTAACAACTTCTACGTCGAGTTTTATTTTATTTTCGCTTGTAAATCTTAAAATTTTAAGTGTGCAAAGTAGAACGAGCAATATACGCACTACAACGATCTAGCGAGCGTATTATGGGTCCAATGTTGCCAGAACAACCAAAGAATAAAACAAAATTACACCAACAACAACCATGGAATACCGATAATCATCAAAGCACAATTATTCTTGAATGTAACAATGGAAGTGATAAATTTTCGAGCGTCCTATCGCCGAAAAACCACAATAATGATGGAGAAATCTTACAAACAAAGAACAACAACCATTACCTAACCGATAAGGATCTTTTGGCAGATTATCCTATAAGATATTTTGTATCGTCGTCGACGTCGTCATTGTTGAAAATGTTTCCACCATCATCACTCGACAACAATAGCAGCGATAATAAAAGCCATCAAATAACATCAAGGCGGAGAATAACAACAGAACCAGCAGATGCCGATATGGATTTTCAATTGGATTTCACGTCTGAAATACCAACTGATGTGAAGAACAACTATGCCCGTCGGCGACGACGTGGACGACTAAGGCTGCATTCATCAATCTACTCAAACTATCTCCCAATAACAACAAAAATAACAACAACAGAAACAACAACAATCGAAACAACAGTAATAAAAACAACAACAACAACCAACAACAACAACAACAAGAACAACAACTCAACCGCACTTACAATAATAAATTTAGATAATAATATTCGAAAAGTTATTTCGCTGCAGAAACAACAAATGGACAAATTATTGCAGAAATTCATCACGTTATCCTTGCTGTTGTTGTTATTAGTTATCACATCGTTATCGAAATTTTCTCGTTATGTAAATAATATAAAAAATAATACAAATAAAAAACGTCGACTAGCAGCCAATATAAATATAAATAATAATAATAATAATAATTATAAATTAAATAATAGTAAGATTGTAAAAAATAATTATATATTTTTAATTGGTTTATGTGTTGCCACAACAATACTTCCATTAAATTTAGTTAATGCAGCATCACCATTTCAAAATTCCCAAAAGCATACAAATCACAATAATCATAATAATAATAATAACAACAACAATAATAATAATCATATTAACGGTGGCGGAGGAGGAGGTGCATTAACACCGTCACCATCATTTCCTGTCTCATCGGCGGCTTCATCATCGGAAACGGAATTTTTATATCCATCATCACAATCAGAGGAGGGTTTCGATGATGACGATGACAGGTTATCGCAATATTCGATTTCTCAAAATGGTGAGTCCCATTTTTTTTAATATGAATATATATTTTAATCTTTAAGAAATGGTAAGAATTCGGACCTTACTTTAAGTGTCAACCTGTCAATCTACGAAATTATTTCGATATTACTAATGGGACTTAATAGTGAAGTATTTCTTGTTTTTGGATAACATAATCTGACCCAATTACAATTCCTAAAAACACTTAATAAGAATAATTTTGCATCTTCAGCTTCAATTTACTGCGCGGTACTAATAATCATTTTGAGTGAGCAGGCTAACTTTTACGAAGTCTCAATGGTGAAAATATTCACATAAAATTATCTCTTGTCTTTAGGCTAACTTTTGCGAAGTCACAATGGTGAAAATTTCCATATAAAATTATCTCTTAACTTTAGGCTAACTTTTGCAAAGTCAAAATGGCCAAAAATTTCCACATAAAATTACCTTTTGTCTCCAGGCAAATTTTTCCGAAGTCACAATGGTGAAAATTTCCATATAAAATTATCTCTTGTGACCACTTGCACAATGCAGTTATAATCAGAAAAAATCATTGAATCACGCCCGGCCCTGGTCGATACAATTTTTGTTAATCCAATTCTATTGTGAACAGACGTTGATCACCCACAGCTGAGCTCGAATTTTGGTAATACTTTTCATTCATATGTATGTACTTACCCTCATGGGTCTAATATTGGTTTTGTATGGGAGGTACCAGAACTACTTGATCGACATAGACCATTTTCAATACCAACCTGACGACGGTAAAAATAAGCCATCTCACAAAATTTCATTCGCCCAGGTCGATTTGTTTGGACGCTATTGTGTTTTCAACAGGCACACAGACAGACGGACATGGCTAATTCGATTCAGAATTTAATCCTCATTCAAAATATACCTTCCTGTGATGGGCCTACAAAATATATATATTTCATTAACTCGGAAAAGTTCAGCCGCCGTTGAGAGCCTATTTAGATCACAATGGTAATTAAAAACGATTTTTAATACCGACCTTTACTAATAGAGTAAGTTAGGGTAATATGGAATACGTGGGTAATATGGAATACCCCCGTTTCTCTGTATTTACTACACCGACATCTTTTTATTTACACTCAGAACTTAGATTTTGTACGAAATCTTGGTAATCTTGAACTCGATTTCAAATATCTGTCAAACTGACAAAAAGAAAATTAAATTTAAAAAACTGCTGCAACCAAAACTTTTCATGATGTGATGTTTGTAAATAAAAAAAAATATTTTTAATAAGAAATTGGATATAAAAACTTGTGCTCTCCAAAGCAGTTAAATTGGACGTCCATATATTGCTTTTTGTTTAAAAGAATTATAAGTGGCATGTGACTTTTTACTATTTTTCAAAAATATGCGAAAATGAGGTAATATGGAATAGCTAATGTTGGTAATATGGAATAGTATTCCATATTGCCGTCACTTTTTTTCTTTGTTATGACAAATACTAAAGCATTCAATCCAGCATGTGTTCGCACAAAAAGTGGTTCAAAACGCAATATCTTTGTAAATATTGTGAAATACATTCATATAATTAAAAATAAATAATTAAAATAAATTAGAAAAAGGAACAATTATCGAATGTGGCTAATATGGGATATTCCATATTCAACTAAATCTCGGTAATATGGAATATTCCATATAACCCGCACATTTTGTGGAATTAAGATATCTGCATTTTTTACATAAAAATCCATAGCTCAAAATTGGTAAGTGTTAATGTTCTGCAAAGTTTGGCTTAGGTACCTGGATAGACATAGGTCATTTTAAAACGCTTATGAGAACTTTGGTCCAAAAAATGTGGGTGTAATTTCACAATAAAAAAGCAGTATTCCATATTACCCTAACTTACTCTACTCATTCGCCTTAAAAATAATTGGTGCTTCCTTAGACAGTTTTACTTTAAAAATTTTGTAGTTCACAGTTAGCAATTTTCTTATGGAAAATGTTACCATTTTCAGTTGGTATAATTTAACCGGGAAACTAAAAATTACTTTTAGTATCACGCAATGTCAAACTTACTAATAATAATTTTTCATCTTCACGCTTAATATCTTGTCGGTCACAGTAGTCCATTTTATATGGAATATTTTTAACCATTGTGAGGTCGTAAAATTTAACCTGAACACAAACCACACACTGGACCTTACCAATAACAATTTTTAGTCTTCAACTTAAATATTTTGACAGTCACAATGGATAATTTTATATGGAAATTTCGCCATTGTGACTTCATAAAAGTTAGCTTGGACGATAAAAATGACCGCGCATTAAATTTTACTAATAGTAATAATAATAACCATTCTTAGTTCTGATTGTAAATTCACAGGGTCTTACTAATAATGACTGATCTGGTGCTATTCACCAGGAAATATAAAATTCCGACAGACGACCCTCCCTCAATGGTATAATTCTACCTTTCTCTGACAAAGCAAAATATATGGGTCTTATCCTGGATAGGAAGCTTAGTTGGAAACTTGACATCCAAGAAAGAGTCAAGAAGGCTACAGTAGCACTCTTCTCTTGCAAAAAAAGCTATTGGTAATAAATGGGGTCTAAAACCCCGAATAACTCACTGGCTATATCTCGGATATAAGACCGATACTTGCTTATGGGGTAATTGTCTGGTGGCCTTCGAGAAAGCCATAAATCGCGACTATCTAAGCAAAGCCCAGCACACAGCTTGCATGTGTATACCTAAGCAGTGCACTACGCACAACTCCCTATGCGACACTCGACATAGTCACCCTTATTCCCGCTGGGGTTAGTCCTATACGATTCATCTTCATCTGTCGTGTTTATTTAGATTTTTTTTCGAACTTTTGTTAACGTCTTTATTTCATTTTCTATGTATTCGTTTGTCTCAAAAAAGTTACAAACGCTGATGAGTTACCAACGCGATTAGTGTTTCATCTGTTACCCCCTGATATATTTAGTAAGCAAATTGGCAGCGAGTGCAGCCATTCGCCTTAAAGCTACCTCAAAGTGGTCAAAAGGGAAGACTTTGGCCACACTTCTATTCTGAAGAACTTCCAAATCTCAACCGAAAACACTGACTACACCTCCTCCTCCTCATCTCTAAATGTTGACAAAAACTTTCTCGTCACCATCCCCTCCAGACCAATCTGGAATGAGGATACTTTTTCAGAAGATGAATCAATTCACTTCTACACTGATGGCTTAAAAACCAAAGACAGAGTGGTGTCGAAAGTCTTAACCTTAAACTCTCCCCCCGCCTAACAAATTATTATAGCCAGTTTCAGGCGGAAATAATGGCGATAAAAGAAGTCTCATTTTGGCTCAAGAAAAACGTGATACACGTTAAAGATATCTGCATATTTTCGGAGAGTCAAGCAGCCGTCATATCATATCGTTGGATTCAATCTCTATAACTTCTCTCATAGCCATCGACTGCCGATAGTCTCTTACGGAGCTGGGCGAAAAGTTCAACATTCACATAATTTTGGTGCCGGGGCATAGAGACATTGCAGGGAATTGTAAGGCCGATGAACTCGCCATAATAGAATAAATGCACTCTGCAAATATTCAAGCTGGAGTGAA
Organism: Cheilosia scutellata; assembly: GCA_955612985.1. Lineage (NCBI taxonomy): Eukaryota > Metazoa > Arthropoda > Insecta > Diptera > Syrphidae > Cheilosia > Cheilosia scutellata. Next base: position 6,772,122 of record OY015314.1, on the reverse strand, counting down.
AATCTTAGGTGGTCAATTGGCTTGCTACTACTTGTCTATCGACAAAACCAATTTGGCCTAAGCTGGATACGCTCTAAGAATTGGATTTCTCTCAACAGACAGCATATCCGCAATACAATAGGTGTCAACACTGGGCACTGCCTAATCGGAAAGCACGCTGTAAGGCTGGGTTTTTACGCAAACAACTTTTGCAGAAGCTGTATGAGTATGGATGAAGAGGAGGAGGAAACTATTCCTCACCTTTTTTGTTCCTGCCCAACTATCTGCCGTAAAAAGAAGCTTCACTTAGGAGCCTTCCATCTTAAGTCATAGGCATCAAACGCCTCTTACGCTTTGTATAAAGCTCAAAATGGTTCAACGAGTAGGTAGAGACAATTTTTCTCCAATGATCTATTTATCGTGGTATCTAAATGGACCTATTCTGGTCTAGACCCCACTTTCACAGTGGAAGTTTAAACTACACTTTTAGTTTTAGTTAGACTACACTTTTAGTTTAAACTACACTTCTGGTTTAAACTTAATTTCAACAATTAATTCGGTTTCGCAGTTTCGTTAAAACCTTGAACAGAGTTCATTTTGTGACGAAGAATGAACTGAACATGTTTTGCTGCACAAATACTACCGCTATGTTCCTATTTTGGCTCGTTTACAAAAGCGTTTGCAATTTTAAAGCCTCCATTTCTACCTTATCGAATCGCAAAATCCTTACCCAAAATTAAATGTTTATAACATGACTGTTCCCCTATTTGGGCTAAACTTTCTCTTAAACGGGAAAAATTCGAAAATCGCTAACACGCGAAGGGGCTTCCCAAAACCTTTCGCATTCAGCGAGCAGATGTACCGTGGTTTTGTCGGCTTCTCTCGATACCTGTCCTCTGAAATGACACCTATTTTGTGTAAGTCCTATTGAAACTGGCAATATCCCTACTCTCTATTTCCTTCCGAAAATCAATCCTATTCGAATCTGCTTTTCGTTCCACTTTTGAATTCGAACTCTTTGTAATACTTTCGATTTTCCGTATATCAATGACTTTGACATTTAGAAATTTCATTCCGCTTTCGAAATAGAGAGTGCCAAAAATTTTCCTTTCGAAATAAAATACACAGCAGGACCCCTGCTTCGATCTTGGAGCTCTAAAGGACCATTCACATGAGAGCGAACGAACGAATTACTGAAATGCTAAAAATACCACTTTTGATGCATTTATGAATAGAAAATTGCCCATTTTACTATTCCAAATTAATTATCCCATTAAAATGTATTAAGAAAACAAGTTTAAAATCAGTTCAAACAATGAAATTTTAAATTCCAAATTTTTTGCCGCGAACGAAAACACCATCGTCGCGAATTTTCAAAGTTTATTCGCAATCCACATAATTAAACCGCGTTCCACAAACTAGCGAATAAAACATTCGTTCGAACTCAACCTCAAACTAGACATTTGCTGGGTAGAAACTGATGGCTGAAAGTCGCGGCCTGTCGCGACCATGGAAAGTATTCATGTGAACGAAATGTCAAAACTTGCGAATATTCGTTCGTTCGTAGGTAGTTGGTCGCTCTCATGTGAATAGTCTTTTAGGGTCCAATGTCCATTTTTGATCTATTCGTTAATGATCGCTATATTGAACGAAGTCTATACGGCTATACACATTTCTAAGCTATGCAAGACTCCTGACATATGGTCAGATATAAAAATCGCATGTGTAACAAAAATCACTCCAGTTATGACCCATCTAAGTCCCATTTAAATTGGTATTAAAACCTCGTCTTCTTGCACGAAAACATTTCTCATAAATGTATGGAACAACATTTAACGAATGCGGACAATTGTAATTTAAGCATACAGAAAATTCCAACACTTTCGCATTCAGCGAGCAGATGTACCGTGGTTTTGTCGGCTTCTCTCGATACCTGTCCTCTGAAATGACACCTATTTTGTGTAAGTCCTATTGAAACTGGCAATATCCCTACTCTCTATTTCCTTCCGAAAATCAATCCTATTCGAATCTGCTTTTCGTTCCACTTTTGAATTCGAACTCTTTGTAATACTTTCGATTTTCCGTATATCAATGACTTTGACATTTAGAAATTTCATTCCGCTTTCGAAATAGAGAGTGCCAAAAATTTTCCTTTCGAAATAAAATACACAGCAGGACCCCTGCTTCGATCTTGGAGCTCTAAAGGACCATTCACATGAGAGCGAACGAACGAATTACTGAAATGCTAAAAATACCACTTTTGATGCATTTATGAATAGAAAATTGCCCATTTTACTATTCCAAATTAATTATCCCATTAAAATGTATTAAGAAAACAAGTTTAAAATCAGTTCAAACAATGAAATTTTAAATTCCAAATTTTTTGCCGCGAACGAAAACACCATCGTCGCGAATTTTCAAAGTTTATTCGCAATCCACATAATTAAACCGCGTTCCACAAACTAGCGAATAAAACATTCGTTCGAACTCAACCTCAAACTAGACATTTGCTGGGTAGAAACTGATGGCTGAAAGTCGCGGCCTGTCGCGACCATGGAAAGTATTCATGTGAACGAAATGTCAAAACTTGCGAATATTCGTTCGTTCGTAGGTAGTTGGTCGCTCTCATGTGAATAGTCTTTTAGGGTCCAATGTCCATTTTTGATCTATTCGTTAATGATCGCTATATTGAACGAAGTCTATACGGCTATACACATTTCTAAGCTATGCAAGACTCCTGACATATGGTCAGATATAAAAATCGCATGTGTAACAAAAATCACTCCAGTTATGACCCATCTAAGTCCCATTTAAATTGGTATTAAAACCTCGTCTTCTTGCACGAAAACATTTCTCATAAAGCCCACGGAAATTTTCAACCATTTTCCCATAATCATTCCTTTTGCTGGCGAATCAATAATGAATATCTCATCATTAATTTGTCTCAGCCCTCATCAGATCAATTACAACCAATCGAAGTCAATATACAATTACAATTAATCATCCGTCTCCCCTCCTGTTGTCGTCTGCTATTGTCTTCGCCCCTATGTCATTGCTTTTCACAAGAAGAGTGTCACAAAAGTGAACAGTCATGAGAAACCCTTTTCCATTGTAATTATCCTTGAGAGTGCTCTAAGCAGTAGCAATTAGTTTTGTCTATTAAATCTTATATAACAGTATGTATAATTAAGAGTTTTTTTTTTGTACTTGTATGTCGTTGTTGTATAGCTTTTGTTGTCATGTACAACTTGTGCTGCTCCTTCTAAGTGAATGATGTTGCACGATGCATTAAGCAGGCAATACGGTTCACTTGCTGCTATGTCACATCTCGTTATTCTTAGAACTATGACAAAATTCTGGTGATTTCCTTACATAAATCATTCCTAGCACATAATCATTCCATAAACACTCAAGGGAGTAATGAGTACTATAGAGTGCAAGAGTATGCAAGTTTTTTTTTTTTTTGTTTCTTGTCGTTCTTTCTTCTTTTGTTCTGATTGTGGTTGTGTAGTCATTCTTCTTCCGCTTTGTTTGGTGATGGTGACTTAATGAATGGTGGTGGCCTCTTCTTGGGTTGTTTGAATGAGGGGTTTTCCTTGAAACCTAATGGCTTGAACTTTGCTATTTATGGTGGCAAAACTATGGAGGGAAGTTTTTGCCCAAAGTCTGTGTCTGTGCATAGAGCATGACGTTTAATTTTTTAATTTACGATCAGAAATGGTTCGATAGGTTTTGGGTGGTTTTAGTTTATAAATTTGACAGGACTATGCTGAGAGTTGGGTGTATGATAAGGATAAGTAATTTTGGTGTGTTCGTTGGACAATTTGTTGGAACGCATCTACAGGGAATGAACTTTGGGCAGATGGACTGTTGGTACGTGGCTACGTCTGTTGAATAATAGGTTATCTTTGAATAGTTAAGACAGTCACAGATCAAAACTTTAGGAGATACCAGTCCTGTTTATTATAAATCGTTTCAACTTCCAAACCACTTGACGGCACTTTAGATTAGTCCTGTAGTTTTCTAGATATTACATTTTTTGTTTTTTTTTTTCGTATGGGAGGTGCCACGTCCTTTTGTCCAATTTTCACCAATTGTGAATCTAAACCATCCTTGGACCCACGCAAACACACACACAAAATTTCATTAAAATCGGTCCAGCCGTTTGGGAGGAGTTCGGTTACAAACACGTACAGAAGAATTATATATATGTATAAAGATTTCTTTTCTGATGGAGTCTGGTCTCTAGTTCCAACAGACTTAGTGGCACAGTTGTAAAATCCTATTTAGTCTCCTAGACTTCTGTAACGTTTGAGAGGATTTTAAAACGAATTTATGGCACAAAGGCCATAATCAGTTTTAATTATACCTCCAAATAAATGTATGGAACAACATTTAACGAATGCGGACAATTGTAATTTAAGCATACAGAAAATTCCAACACACTGATGTTCCTTTGAGAACCGAAGAGTTTCCAGAAGTAATCAGAAAATCGCTATGGCATAGGTAGAACAAAGACCACATTATAATGTCGTTTTCCATTGGGCAAAAAGAAGCGTCCGGGAGCGTCCGGAATAAAGAAAATCACTTCTGAAACCGTTCCATTGGCACAAAAAATACTCTTCTGTTGATTCTGAGGAGAGAATTTCGCTTCTCGATTTCAAGTCAGAATCCACTCGAGGAGCACTTACACAAGTGCATTTTATGTATTTTATACGTGAGTGTAGTCAGCCAGAAGTAGTTTTCTTGTTCCATTGGATTTCGGAATGAGTGAATCCCCGAGTGAAACCAATGGAAAACGACATAAAAGTTAATAATTTTCTTTATTTGACAATTAACAATTTTGTGTTTTATTTCCCATTTTGACATTTGAGCATTCAGTATTCAGTATTCTTTGGAATTGGTCATTGGTCGGCTGCCTACAGTACTTTTCTTTGTACATGTATATGTCTTAGATTTTATTGAGAAAATTATTTATTTGTTTCCAAAACTCAAATAACTGTCAACAAACGAAAGGTAAACATTTTCCAATACAGCCACCCACTTCAGTTTGATGTTCATGAAAAAATATTTAAAAGGGCAATATTATTGCTGACGTCGAAATATAGGAAAACATTACATATGCGGTGACCTTTGGATGGAAACGGAATTATTTCGTGCATGAACTGGGTACTAAGCAGTGCGAAATGTTCCGTTTCTAATTTGCTTTTATTAAATATGCATTCGTTTCACTGCATGTCATGCTTAACGAAGTATATTTACATCTGTAACTAACCTTCACCACACGCCCACGCGCCCACATGCCATAAATTCTGTTATGAGAGATGTTATCCGAGAATGTCTGTCAAATAAAGGACAAAATAGAAGATTTTATGAGTTGCAATGGTTGCGAAAAGGCGCTGTCAGAACAGAATTCATACAAAAATTTACACTTAAAAAGAAAAAATTAAATGAATAATGGCGGAAGTGTCAAAAAGTCAGAAAATAGTCAGATATTCGTACCAAGAGAAAAAACATTTAAAGCGATTTTTAGCGATTTTACACAGCAGGAATCTCTCCTTTTAGTTGGCCCATAGAAAGAAAGTCAGTTGTTGAGTCTTCAGAAAAATCCGGCCAATCGATGTGTCTATATTTTGAGATTATTCAGGCTGGGAAGTTTTCTGAAAGAATTTAGTTATCGCATTACTGGCGGTATGGAGTTATGGGTTTATCATTTCAACTACATCTTCTTCTTTTTCTTCTTCTTATATATAAAAATGGAAATAACGATTTACTCACTGACTCACGAACTTCAACCCTTAAAGGGGTAAAAGGGGGGTCAAAGTTTGTATATTTTATTAGATCGACTTCAAACTCAAATTTCAAACTTCAAATTTGTGTAGATACTCTATTTTAAGAAATAAAGATAATTAATTGTTCGGATTTTTTAAATTTTGCTTGAGGCCCGAGTTACTGGCGATTATACCCCTTTTAAGAGGTGCCCTTTTCCCTTCTCGTAACTTTGGCAAGCTATATATATTTTGTGATTGTTCATTTAATTCTTAAAATACATGACAAAAATTTATAACTATGGGATTCAGGGGGGTTATTCCCAAATGCGCGGCGGTCCGTATTGAAAGCGATACCTCAATTTCGACCGTCTTCGCTTTTGGTTATTTTCAAATGCGAACGAGGTTGGAAATGATATTTCCAGTTTTTTTCTATTCTGAGTTACAATTTTTCATTTATTTTTTCAAAACTTTGACAGCTTTTTCCCGTCACAGGAATTTAGTTTATTTTTTATCCGCAAACAAACCCGTCACCTGGAAAAATAAAAATTCGCCACGAAACGCAATCCGCAGCGCTTTTGGGAATAAGCCCCAAATTTTAATGATTTAGATTTTGAAAGTGACTGTGAATAATGACGAATTGTTAATGGTGTAAGTTAGGGCTTTTTGGCTGTGATCCATTTTGTAATTTAAACCAGTAAGACAATTATCTTCGACTATGCCGAAGCTCAAATACCCGGTACTATATTATTGTAAAATAAAAAAAAATATTTTAATATTAAAAAATTATATATTTGTATGGGAGGTATGGGTACTTTTTATTCGACCAAGCTCATTTTTTGTCAAAATTTTTAAAATATTATAAAAACAATATGTGCAAAGTTTAAACTTGCTATCTTTACTGTAGCTATTTAAATTTAATTTTTAACATAAAAAGCTATACAAATCTGATATTTTTGTATGGGAGCTAGTAGTAGTTTTCATCCGATCTTGCTCATCTTCGAACTTAGCCTCAGTTTGGTGGATAAAAGCTTACGTACCAAATTTCAAGTCGATAGCTCTTAAATTACGGCCGTAATCGTGCGGACAGACAGACGGACAGACAGACGGACATCGCTAGATCGACTAAGAAAGTGATGCTGATCAAAAATATATATAGTTTGTCATACCTACAACGCCTCCTTATGGGCGTTACAAATGGAATGACAAAGTGAATATACCCTCACCACAGTGTGGTACCGGGTATAAAAATTTGTCAAATTACGCTGTAGAAGGCATTTTTTTAAGTGTTGCCAAGCTTTGTGTACCGTTTGACGTGAGGTATTTTGAAATGACAGTGAAATGCAAAATATACACGAGTGACCCTAACCTTGTCGCCTCCAACTCAAACTTAAACTATATTTAAGTGTAAACTGTAAATCTGGGCATTAAGATTTCTGATTTCTCGCTTGCTTTATTTTGTACGAAAATTTAAATGCCAAAGCAGGATTTAGTAAAAAATAATAATCCTGTAAGATATCGTAAAAATTGGATAAACGGAGCTGCCCTCCCTTTTCC